>CM036583.1:5452500-6052500 GCA_020745775.1 Theristicus caerulescens
TAGCCCACAAGTTTGGATGAATCTCTGGCCTGTTGCCAAGCATACAGAGATCTTGTTACTTAGAATAATTACTGAGTTAACCTCTTTGCAGGGAGAAGAGGAAATTACAGGAGCCAATTTTTTTGCCAAGCCTTAGCACAAGAACTCAGGACATCCTGGGTCTCTCTCCTGCTCAGATCACTGGGTTTCCTCTACAGTCCAGCAATGCCCAGTGCAAATGGATTTAGCAATAAGGAAGACACATATCCAAGCAGGGAGCTTGCTCCCACTACTGAAGGAAAGAGAGACAAAGACTCTTAGCATGACTACAAATAATCTAGTACTGAACTTGGGGACTGCTCATTTTCCCTTGGAAACTCAAGTTAATCACTTTCCCTTTTCTTGGCACTCCGCAATGAGTTGCTCTCCAAGGCACTGACCCTGTTACTACTGACTACCAAGCCTAACACATTATCACAATAAGTCTCATTGGTTAAAGCAGCCTTCTCCTAATGGTTTTCACATAGACTTTACAGACTGGCATAACTCACGACTGCCTCATTCCAATGCAAAAGAACAGTGAAAAACTGACATTTTATTTGCACTGTGTGTGTATTTTCTCTAGCGCCAGTGCTTCCAAGATGTAGGGCAATGTCCGATAGTACCCTAGTTTGTACTGACCAAACTGAGGTTGGGAGGTTACTGAAAAAAATCTCTCTGTTGATCACAGATCAGAAGTAAGCAAGACATATTTCATGTAGCCTTGCCACCTGTACATTACAGACCACACTATTACCCTGGTTACTCCTTGCATCAAATCCAGTAAAGTTTAACTAAATCACATATTCTGCAAAAACCTCCTGTCATGTCCCAAGGCAGCAAATCTCCAGGAACCAACTTGGTTTAAACTGTTAAACATTTGCCCCTTTATTGTAACTTTTACTTGTCTGTTTTTAACTTCTGGTCATAGGTTTTGTTCTGTTTTTCTCATTGTGGTGGGTACTTTCCATGGGTAATTTCTTTGTATACAGAACTCCATGACTTGCATTTTATTGTATGACACTCTGAGTTGCCTGGCAAGTCAGTTTGTTTCAGTGTCTGTTGTCATGAAAAAACAATCTGTCCAGGAGAAGAAATTACAAAAAGGATGTGAAATCATGACAGTCCGGGTAATTTCCTTTCCAACTATAGCTCTGTTGACATTAACTACAACATTAGCAGCTATGAATTAGGTTTGTCATGTACACTCCGTGCAAAGAAAAAAACAAATGGAAAAGTTAAATATTTACTTTCTGACAGCTTTTTTTTTTGCAAGTGTATTTTTAAACTAAAGTTCTCCAAAACCATCGCAAACCATTTTGCCAAGGGAACTGCTGTTTGCAGGATCAGGAGATTGTGTTTGCTTAAGAACGTCTGTGAAGCCAAAAGAAAACAAAAAGAAAATAAATAAAAATTTAAAAAAAGTTCTTTTACCCATTCCTCATCCATTATTTTATTAACCACAATTGCAAGGTTAGAAAAATACTTACTCCATTAACCTTCAAGGCATCAGACACAGGACTCCAATGCTCATTTTGTACTTAGTTCTGCTAATTTTCAGCACCTACAGATACTGCGTGGCACCATGCAAAGTAGACTGGACTGTGATTTTTTTTAAATGGCAACTTGGTCAAATCATGCTTTCACTTATTAACAAATACCACACCTCTGGGTCAGTTCAAACTTTCCACTACATGCTTGAGGTGACTGAACAATAAACAAACGATCAGTGGGAAATTTTGATGCTGGCATATGCTGTCTGTTTAGCTTTTAGAAGGAGGAAGTGAGAAGATGTATGGTTGATCTGCCAAAGTAGTTTAAAGGAAAAGAAAAATATTAAAAAAAGAAAAACGTACAGTTCTTCCGTCTTCACTTTCTTATGTAGATACCTGTAATCAGACTTTTACTTGTACACTTTACTGATGCCAAAATAAACAGGACTTACTCTCAGAGCATCCATTAACTTCAATTTGGGCACTCAGTGTGCTAAGGCTCTCTGTAAGAAAGTTTACTTTAAAGTGCCTAAAAAGGATTGAAGTAACTGGCTAGGAAACAGTCATCCTGATTTGGACATTTCTGGCAAGGCAAAAGCACAAGGATAATGGGATGTCTGAAATTGATTCATTTCCTAGCTAGATCAAATTCCAGACTGATTTAATATAAGTGGCCAAAGCATAGAGAAAGGAACTAATGTGGTACTGTTCGCTGCGGGTAGTGTAAGAAATAATGTAATTAAATTGGGGTGAAGGAAATATAGATGAGACATTAAAAGAAACAAGTAAATGGTAAGGTTAGTTGCATTTCTGTGCAGGTCACTTGAAGGACTCACCATCGCTGGACGTGCATAGGAGGAAATTAGATGAATATGTGTTGAATAGTTTGAGGTAGAGTTGGTCCTGCCTTAAGGAGGATGGATGCAGCAACCTCTCGAGCTTGGTCTGTTAAGACATCTGTCATACAGAGCTCTAGAGAGAAAGTATCCTCTAAAGGTGACAAGCACCGGTACCAGACTGATGCTTCGCTCCCCAGATGGCCATACCTTTGGTACTACTGTAACCTTATATTTTTAGTAAGTGAGGATGTGATTTACACCTAATTTAGAAGACTATAGGCCTACCCACAGCAAGAGAGGAGAGGAGAAGGAAGGAGAGGAGACAAGAGGAGAGGAGAGGTAACCTTTTCCCACAACTTTGTGAGAACTTCTTTATAAAAAGCCAATAAAAGAGGAACAAATATCTTTCCCTGTGATGTTTTATGGCATCTTTCACGTGAAGATCTCAAAACTCTCTTCAACCATTAATTAAACACAGGGATTGAGAGGGATGTCATTAATCTGCTCATTTGTAAAATGCAAAGGGACCTAACAAGGTGAGGTGTCTTGCCTGCAGTCTGTATGGCAGAGCAGGAGCAAAGATGGAGGTGCAACCTTGAGGCCAAGTTTGTCTAAAGTCAGAAGCTTTCCTCCTCTAAGACCACTGAAAACAGGACATTGGTAATGCAGGGAAATTTAATTCCCAGCAGTTGATGCAAAATGGCAAAAAATCCCATAGCCTCATGGTCTTTGAATTCCGTATGGATCTCTTTCTCCACTAGACCATACTGCCTATGCTCACTATCAGCACTGAAATACCCAAAAGAAAAGCCAAAATAAAGCAAAGACCTCTGGATAGAGCAACATTTCTGTCACATACATGGGCAAACACTCACAGAGCACTGAAGTGGTCATGGTGCCATGTTACAGACTGCAGGACATATTAGCTGTTCTAGACACCAGGTGTCTAGGACATAATGACCTCTTAATTAATGGCTAAATAATGACCACTTACAATTAAGCTGTCAAAAGACAGAGGAAAGAGTAGTGGTAAGTACAACTCCCTGTTTACAGTAGGAGTCCCTGCCATTTCTTATATCCTGGGCTCAGTTCTTAAAAACCTTTCTTGTCCACAGGTTTTTCCTTTCTTATTTTGCTTGCATAAAAGAGAAATGCAATTTCAGTCCCAAAGAAGCCTTCCTCAGGAAATTAGGAGTATCTCTTTCTGCATTCAGGTTGGGGGGCAGAAAGGGAAGAAAAGATCACCTGAAATTTTAACAATTGGTGTGGAAATACCCACATATGAACTCCAGGCCCTTGGTTTTTCAGCTATATCAAAGTTTCCCTGCTGGGAAACCCTTGGGCCTGTCCATCTGCCATACAGTATGGTGAATACCACTACAATGGCACTTTAACAATAACTGTGCTCTTTTGAACCTCCCCATTTAAGTCACTCCATTGATTACTCGGAAGAATGCAGACTCTTGTGTTATTTGATCGGCACATATACTCTGAGCATTTAATCCCCTCAAATATTTTTCAATAACTTCCTTTAATTACAAGGAAAACACGTCGAGTGATGCATGCATTGAAGAGCTTCCCCTCATGTCTCTCTTTTTTTTCCTTGTTTAATGAAGAATTTGAATCACTTTTCAGCTTCTTAATCCTATAATCCTGGAAGGAATTTGCTCTCTTCCAAACCCTGGGGGTGGTAGGCTTATGCTTAGTACAGTACACCCTGGAGATCTTTCAGCAGGGTCTTTCCAAAGGAGTCCCAAATACCTGCATTCCTTAGCTGTGTGGCCAGTGTGTAACCCAGCCTCACTGAAAACACCTTGCTTAAGTGATTCAAGGACTGGCTTCTCCATGGGAGGTGCAGGGATAACAACACAGTAGCCACAAGGGGTTCAGAGAACCAAGCTTTGCCAGGAGGAATGGGTGCACAGCACCAAGCAAGACAGTTTTACCAAAACATTTATTACATTTGATGAATACATTCTTCTAGAGGAAAGAAAATGGTAGGGAAAGGGCCACCTTGCTAATGTTGTATCCTTGCACCCTATTGCCTCCCATGCCCTGGTGAGACTGAGGAATGATGGACAAGTCTGTACAACTGCTCTTGTTGGAAAGGTTGGCCTGAACCTGCTAGCTGTATGGTCTTTGCCTTGAAGGGAGATGGGTGCATTTGCAGCACATGATGGTCTCCCCTGTAAGCACAGTGTGCTCACTGCACAGCAACTTCAGACTTGTCTAGTTTTGTTTGAAGAAAAACCTTTGTTGTTGCAATAAGACAGCTCTTTTTGCAATGAAACCAAAGCCCACAATTCTCCTCCTTCCAGTTTTCCTGTAGTATCAAGGAACTCCAATGATACTTGAAGAAGAAATTTTCCATCTTGTCTTTCCAGGCCGTTGTTTCCCAAGGGGTGGCCTGTGGATCTTTAGGGATCCATAAAATACCAAAAAATGGTGCATGGAACAACTGCAAATGAGTAAAACCACAGTAACAACCCAAACCCTTCCCTTGTAATTCCATACATGCCACCAAGCAGACAGGGGAAAAGAAAGCTGCAAATATACTTTCAAAGTTTTGCAGCATTTTTAGCTGGTTGTAAATCAAACGCCTTGGGGCTCCCTTGACCAGAGCAGGACTTGGCTTACTCTCCAAATGACTAAGTGTTCTTTCATTACAAGCAGCAGAGAAATGCCACTGCAAAGGCATCTGCTATTCACTCCTCTCCCATTCTAGGTCATGGTCCTCAGGTAGTGTACTTTTTCTTGTGCTTGTTAGTTCAAATAACCATTGTTTTGTTAGTGATTAGTTATCTAATGCCATTACACATAACTGTTTTCATTATATTTTGTGCTAAAGTAAGAACACTAAGAAACAACTAAGAAACCTGACAACCCCAAGTGTATCTCAGTGTCTTGCTGAGATAAGATGCCATCACAGCGCTCATTTGAAATAAGGCTGGAAAAAGAGCACACAGGACACATTGATGTTAACATGGGACACAACATGGATAACAGTGCACACAGTAAGGACATATGGGGCACAAGGGTGTTGCGTGCACGTTGTCTCCCTCCGGTTGAGGGAACTGAAACTTGAAGGCAAATATTTCAGTGCTGGATCAGCCTGAAAGCCTGGCCTGCTTTCAAAGGTTTGCACATTTTAGTACAACTCTGATGATCAGTTTTATGATCTGGCAATTGACAAACTTGCTAACACCTTAATCACAGCTCAGCTGGCAGAAGATGATGAAAAATTATGTCATGCTGTGATGTATGACTGCTGCCTTTCATTGCAGTGATAGACTTCAGTACCTACTTCATACCCGAATAGCCCATCTCATGTTGCTCCTTCTACAGGGGCAATGACTTCATTGCTTGCCTGGCTGAAGCACTGTATAACAAGCAGCAGCATAAATTAGGGGGTCTATCACTGATACAAAGTAATAGCCTTATATTTTCCAAAATTCTTCACCAATTTTACCATAAACTTGCATTAAGGGAACACAATCTTGCTATCATCAGAAGAGAGCTGACATAAAACTGACTGAAGGAATGCACTTCTAGGAATATTTTGCAGCATATATGACAAACTGCATATATGACAGTAGTGGATGGGATACACGCTGATGTCCTCTTTAGGAGAAAAGTCTCATTAGAGCAGACAAGACTGACAGTTTCTATCCACACTTTGCATGTACATAGTGCTGCCCTCACCTCAAGCTTGGAAAGTAGCTGGGCAAGTTTAATGAACGAAGCCCATTAAAACCCCCAGGTTTGCAGAAGGGTGAACCAAGTCACACGGAAGTTGTCACTTGCTGCAGGTCACACGTCAATTCAGGACTGGAGTTAGTGACAGAATCTAGGAAAAGAGCTGAAAGAATAATGTATTTTTGGGGAAAAAAAATCTACATAAAATAGCTCAGGAAGTGTATTTTCTCATTCTGGGTGAAAAAAAGTCTAGTTCTTTTTACACTCTCATTTACGTTTCCTCTCTTTCATCCTTCCTCCTCTTTCCATCTTTCTGAAAATAAAGTATGCATTTCAAAAAGAAAATTTAAAACATTTCCTTGGAAAATAGCAACACATCCTGTTTTTTCCAGAGTTCTTATCTCCATTTTTGGAGCCAAAGTTATTGGGTGAATTTAGTCCCAATGTATGAACCACTTATTTGGGCAATGCTATACTTTTTTCCACAAACTTTCTGGTAAAAATACAAATACCTAAATAATAATCACCAGTCCTCACTAGGAAACCACAGACCCATGCCTTTCTTCCACACTCACTGCCTTTGTCCTTTTAATAGCTGTATTATCAGCCGTGACCCCAATGCTTACATGGCACTTCAAAGCCCCGTAAGGACTATTATCCCCTCTCAAAAAGTAGAAGAAAGTGAAATTCACTGCACAGAGGAACTGGTGAGCTTGTGGTGGGACTAAATAAACACTCTGGAAAGAGTGCCCTGGTGAGATGGTTCACCTCAAGCAGCACAGACCAAGGGCTTTTTCGTCGCAAAAGGAGTTTTTTGCTGAAAGGGCCTTGCATCCACCAATGACAAACCTAGAAAGGCAGTGTCACAGCAACTGTAGTCCTGCTGGGATGAAACAGAGCCTTCAGCTCATGGATTTGTTGCCTCTGGAGGATGTTGAAAGAGGAGACATGGGAGGAGGCACAGACGTGTTCCCCTGGTGTGGGTGCATTTGGAGCTGGTACTGCGTATGGGAGCACAGGCGTGAAAAGGAGGGGTATGACCACCATGTCTCTGCTCTCTGCAGCACACAGATGGGCGAATTAATATGAAGAAAGGAGTCCAGCTACTGAAATTGCCCTTCTCCGTGCTTGCCATGATTTTCATTATTGAAAGACTCCTTATTTATAAGATCCCAGGTGTGCTAAATAATAATAACAAAAAAATCCTAACCATTCTCATAAACAGATTATCCTTTTTTTTCTCATCTAAGACAAAACCCAGGGACCCCCCTGCCACAGCAATTCCTCTTCTCAGCCCTGGCCTCCTCCCTCCACAGGCAGCAGGGCCACTATGAGCAAAGGAGAAGGAGCAAAGCCTGAGGGTGCTGGCAGGGCACAGCAGTCAGTGTGTCACTGTGATAATCTGCTTAAAGGAGGAGGCCAGGGCATAATTAAATATCCTGGCCTGAAGTCCTAATAGAGCAGCTGGAAGATCTGATGCTTTCCCCATAATAAACTGTAGCTCATTTATTACTGCTTTGCATATGTATCTAGAAATGAGTTCAGCCCCAAGCCCTGACTCTCCCCATTCTCCATCACCAGAGATACAGACCTCCTGTTCTCAGATTATCGTTGCGACTATGACACATACTCTTATCTACATGTGAGAAGCCACAAAACTAAGCAAGCAGATTTTGTCACACATTTTCCTGTGGCAGCCACAAAACCATGCATGGAAAAATCTTCTTACAAAATCATTGCAAATGCACAAAAAGAAGAGGTGGTCTTTCAGAACACACTTTTCTACGATTTTGTTTTCACAATATCAAGGAGAATGCATTGAGTTTCCAAACATCCTTTAGCAATTCAGCAGGATGAGGAGCAACCAGCTGGAAGTCATGCAGCAGCTGACCACTGGGCTCCTCAAAAGAGAGCAAAACCTCTCTTGGCTTGTGTGAGTCCAACAAGACAGAGAGGATGACTTTGCTGTCTACTGATACAACAGATAGTAAGCAAGCCGCTTAAACTCATTTGCACACTGTGAGCATGGAAGAAGAGGGTATGAATAAATTTAGGATATAGACTGGAAGAAACAGTGGGGACAACAAACCAAATGAAGTTTAAGATGGAACTTAACAGGTTTGTGCTGAGGGGATTGCAGGACACAAGGGATGCACTCACGGTGAGCTGGATGTGACAACCCAAGAGACCCCATCCAGCTTTACATTGACCCGATTCAACCTGTGCGCAAACACCATTCAGATAGTACAGAGATGATAACAACAATGGTGGTTAGGACGCCTAGCATGCATGGCTCTCTCCAATGCCCAGAGCTCTGTTGTGGCTGTACAGGGAGCCTGGAAGTCCAGCTGGGACTAGATGCTCACCTTCTTAAGACAAGTAATGGTAGGGTGATAATTGCATCCTTTGTCATCCTGTTTTATCCTCCATACATTTCTTCATTTCCTCATAGTCCTTAATTTGAATGGCTTTCCTCATCCTTTGGCACCAGCTATTTTTGATTCTCCCAGAAGGTGAAATCAAATTTCCCGCTGATGTAAAGCATGATAGCTCCACTTCAGCCATGGAGTTACGTGAATGTAAAACTGGCAGGAGATCAGTCAGGCCTTCAGATACAACAGACAATAATGGCTGAAGTTCATTCAAATACTGTAGCTTACACTTGGAATATCTCACCCTTTTGTCAGGTTAATCAAAATGTGCCTGGCTGCTGTATCCCTGATGCTCAAAGAATAGGCCACATACTCTGATCTTTTGCAACATGCAGGAGGTCTATATTTCACATGCCAGCTATTCATCAGTAAGTATGGGTAAACCTAATGGCTTCCTGCAAGAATGTTATTTTTATAGAGATAAAGTGAAAAACAATCTAATAAAAGCACTATCTTAGAGAGCACCCACCATTTTCTTCTAACAAAAAATACTTTTTTGTTGGTAAGACAAATCAAGTTGGCCTCATAGACCTGCTTTTTTTGCTTTCCAACTGAACAAAAGTAGCTGCAAGATAAATAAAGTGTTTATTTTCAGGAGGCTGGAATTTAGGAAGGAGCAGATGTTTTTCAGGATTCATTCTTAAGCAGAGGTAGTGGCATGTACCTTTAACGTTTGGATGCCAAGCTGTCAGCAAGCAACTTCAACACCGCCTTTATCTCTCCTCTTTTCTATTTATACATTACACAAAGCTATTTTTTCCTGTGTTTAATTGCACATCAAAGGACCAACTGAATGGATTGGTTTGGGAGGTTGCTGATAGCAACGCTGGGGAATCCTGCAAATGCAGGTCTAAAATTTCAGTTCTTTCCAGTAGTATATTAGTTAATATGGGGAAAGCCAGTGAAACACTCAGCAAGCCAAAGCACCCTGGCTGTGTTACTATTATTTGCAAGTTCAAGCTGGACATAGAGAAGATTAAATAACTATTTATTATATTAACTCCTTCCCTCAGACCACAGATTTCCTATCAAAGGTGGCACCAATGACATTACGCATTTAGTCTTTCAGAGACATAGTGGCAGATCTTTGAAGACATTCAGGTGGCTCAGAGTCCAGCAACGTGTCCTGAAAAATGCAGTTTAGCCTCCTATTCATTCAGGGGTGTACAAAATGAATCTCCCAGTTACCTTTAGGCCAAATATATTTGCTTTGGCAAATACAGATTTTAAAGAACTGTTCCAGGATTACAGAAACACAAAAATCACAACATTAAAATTGATTATATTGGACACGGGTATCAGACTGAGTGGTTCACTGACCTGGTATGTGCATAGGAATGCCTACACCTCTATATTCCCATTGTAACAGATGTGTGACTACCTCAGAGTACCTCAGCTGGCTTAAAAACATTTTCCCAGCACTGAGCCCATCTCCTCTGAGATTTTATGCACAAGAAAGGTAAACAAGCACAACTCCAGTCTAAGTTGCACAGTGTTTTTTGACACTTTGAGTTGATTATTTTTGTCTACTTCCCCAAGCTTTCCAGCTCATACTGCCTCAGCTTCTCTCAGATGAAACCTCCAGCAAAGCTGCTTGTGTTTCAAGTTCTTTAAAACTCCTTTGAATGTCTCAAAGTCAGTTATTGCCTACTTATGAAAGGAAAGAAAAAGCAAAACACACCGACCCAGACTCAGGAAACAATAAACAGACAGAGTTCCACATTCATAAATAAAACAATATACTTCCTATAGCTCTTACATAATCTTAAAGGGTTGTTCTGTTTTAAAACCAGCACCATTTTAGTAGGTCTTTTTGTTCTACTACTGTTGTGCTATTTTTAAGTGGGAGAGGTGTTTGACCAGTGAATCTTCAGTAATGAGAGCTGCAGTTTATTGACTTTTTTGAAAATATTGAGCTTATTCAGAATTACTGAGCTCAACAGCCCTTGTGAACATAAACTAAACCAGTATCTGACTGGTACACATTACATGAGAATTTATTTAACGTTAAACCCAACAGAAGCTGATGGCCAAACCTAGAGACACTTAAATGCTGTTGGAAAACCTTTTTCCTGCCTGGATTGGACATAATCCACCTCTGGGCTTTATTCCACTGCACACACACAAGTATAATTTACCATAATAATTTATGATGGGTGCATAAATTTGTAATAGGGCTGGTTTCCTTAAACTGTTTCTGTTCACTTGCAGAAACGTGACTTTCCGAAGAGCACAGTCACACAAGGAGATGGATGCAGGTTTGGAATGAGGTAGAAGAGCTGGAAGATGGCTCAGCCCTGATTGACAGTGCTTTCTCATGCCACACAGCTCTCCAAATAATTTAAGAGAGCATACCTGTTTGCAGATACAGCAAACTAATTACATGGAGCCAAATCTCAATGGAAATAATAATAATAAAAATTAGAATGTTCCAAACAGTACTCACCTGGGAATGTCAATTAGCTTCACAAACAGTAATTAATTTAGCTTCTTAACTCTTTGCAAGATAGAGAATTGCTAATGTTCCCATTTTATGGATGAGGATATACACATGCAGAAATGTCTACAGCACAGTAGCTGGAGTTAGACAGCACATCTTCTCGTGGCCTGTTTTCTACCTTGTGCTGTCTCCCATCATATCAGCTGGTATTCTTCCACTCTTTTTATGCAAAACTATATTCTGCTGTTTTGGACCAAAGAAGAAATGTCTCCGAAGTCTCCTAGGGTTTAACATAACCAGTCTTCAGTACTCGACATGAGACCTGCATAAATACCATTGCTTGGCTTCCCCTGCGCTATGATAGAAAATGTGTCCAGATGGGAACCCACTGGATTTGACTTAGTGACCCAACAGTGAAGTTTCCCTAATGAGGCCTATGACAAAATTGGCTTTATTTCTTCTGACGAATACTGCTACTACCCAGCAGATGACCCTACCAAAAAGTCAGATTAGACACCAAGAGAGAGACCTGCCTGCCTTTGACCTTAGATGCAGGGCATGAAGAGTCTGAGGGCAGCACTACAATGCATTGAGATAACAGGTCCTTCTCTAAAATAAACACCAAGCCAGCCATACCAAAAAAGCCGCCTCTAGCTTTATAATCCCTTTGCCATTTTAAATCTCCAGATGAGTTATCGTATTGCAACACACACACAATTAGTATGTCATGAACCCTCAACAGTACTCAGTAAGTATATAAAGAATGGGGAGGAACAAAGAAAAAGGCTAGTGACATTGATACCAATCTTAACTGAACTTGATTTGCCTGCTTTCTGAAAAAGAATCTTTGAGTGTCCTCAAAATATTAAAGATGTTTGTTTTAGTTGAGGGTTAACTGGATATGGTATGGACTTAGTGACTGCTGAATTACTAGCTGTTCCACAAATGCTCACACGTAAAACATCTTTGGATGTGAGACTGTCCTACAGGTAAGACAAGGAAATGTTCTCATTTATTTTTAACTTGATCGCAAAGTAGGTTTGTGACTTGGAAAAATTATTTTTCATTGTGTCTTGGTTTCCCACAAAGAAAACAAGGCTTGCAGCTGGTGTCCATGGCAGCTGTGCTGCAGTGAATACAAAGTGGACGAAAAATATTACTACTGGACTGTGTAAGGGGATATCTTAGACCCACTCACATTTTGTAGCATTTTGGAGGACTACATAAACTGCCAGGCCAAGGGGAATAAAGTCCACTGCAGTGACACTGTTGGAAAAAGGAACCACATCCTGGCATGCTCCTTTCCTGAAGCTTACCTCTGCTTTAATTTTCCCAATTTAAGGTTACTAGATGGTTCCCCTGCAAATTTCCTTTGCTACATTTCTCTGACGTGAGCCAGCAGCTCATCTGCTTTGTTTCTATTTATGGCCAGTATGAACTGTGAGGGCTGAAAACACGTCCAGAAGATCTTTTGCAATTCCTGATGATGAGGAGAGCTGCAAGCAGCGAAGTGTGTCACTTATACATTTGTCAGTTGCAAAGCTGAAACTGATAACAAGGTACAAATAGAGAGCTGATAGTCTCACCTCTAGCTGATACTTCATGTGGCAGATCATGTTTCTGGGGGCTCCTTTGCCTGCCCCAGGGATGGCTAGGAACAATTCCTGCTGCATCCCAGTGATGATATGCTCATATTATCACACCAGCTGCCTGGGACTGAAAGGCCAGTGTAAACCAGGTGCACAAGAAAGCCCTACATAAACTATCTGCTGTTCATCAGTGCTTAAATACTTAGTCCTGTGTTCGTCAGGATGGTGCTATTATGGCTTTGCTATTACTCCCTGCTTGTGGTGTTCTCCAGGCACCTGCACCCAGGAGCCAGCAGTGAAGACAAGCCGGGAGGCAAAGGTGAGTGCAGGCCACCAAAACCACATGAGGCAGCTGGGAGCAAGGCTGGTACATGCAAAATGCACCATCACTGAGGAGCTGAGGACGGCAGTGCTGCTAAGGGAGGATGAAAATTGAAGGGGAAGATGTTACACACCTTGGAGATTAAGTCACCCCTTGGTGTCTCAAGTAGGATGACAGAGAAGGAAACGTAATCCAACCCTCCACAGCCCAGACCTGAGTGGCGAGGGAAGGGAATTCAACCAGCTTTTAAAATCTCTGGAAGATATCGCAGCGGTTTACGTTGAAGTTGTCAGTCAGGCAGATGCACTCTTTAAATGCCCATGATTAACCATCTTCCCCAATTAGCAGGAGAAGAATCACAGCTCTTGTGCAAAGTGCCTATGGAGACACCCATTAATTTCCATGGATTTGAATGTAAACAGTAATGAAAAACTCCCACTAACTTTCCAGGGAAACTCACTTTGAGTGTACATGTGTCCCTGTGTGCCTTTGCCATCTGGAGCGGCACAAGGTCCCTTTTTGTCTCCCTGAGACAAAGGCGATGAGCTCCAGAGCCACCGTCCCCAGCAGATACCAACTGCCCATTCCTTGACAAGCTGCTTGACTTCTTGGCAGGATTCTTTGGTTTTTGAACTCAGTGGCATAAAGGGAAAGGGAGGATCACCTTCACATTCACAGAGTAGTTGGCAACAACAGCAGCATCTCTTGCTCCTAAGAAACTCATCACCCCTTAGCGATACCCTGCCCCGGCTGGAAACGAGCACAGGGGAAGAAGGGCTATTCTGGGCTCTGAGCTGGGCCCAGGAAAAGAGAAAGCATGAGAAAAAAAACAGAGAGAGAAGCTCTGCAAATGAACAGTCAGCATAAACAGAGCCTATCAGCCCAGGCAAGAGGCTGAAGCACAACCGCACTAAACAAATCATGGTGGAATCAGCAATTGGCAAAGTAATTGGCGTTATTACAGCTGATGGAAAATTTTTGATGCCGCCCATGTTCGCTTTCGAAACACTACTCAGACATTTAATTGGCTCGGTTTTCATGTAGTGATTGCTCTTTTTTTCCTTCTAGAGTGTATCAGGCTTTTATCTACAGACAGAAATTTTGGGATGCGCTTCCTGGCTCTGTCCACCAGCCATGAGACGGGTGATGAAGCTTTGCACAAACTAAGCAACGCAGGAGAAATGCATGGAGAGAAATAGGTCTGACCTGGGAAGTTGAACCATTTCAACCTCTGTGTTCCCCCAGTTCTTCATAAGTTCAAATCTAGCACTACCAAACAGCCCTATGCTTGTGGCACCCAAAATACTGCGAGTTAAATACAGGGATGAAAATTGCATCTGGTGATGTCACCAAAGGGTGATTTCGGTTCTTTAGTCACCATGCAGGCAAAGTTACCTTCTGTCTCACACACAAATGCTCATGTGAGCACCCTCTGGCATATTTCTCACAGTATGTGATAAAAAGTTAATAATATCTGAGTGTCTGTGCTCAGGAAACACTTCTACTTGCTAAACCCTTTGGCCAAAGCATCCTCATCCTCTGATTTGAGCCCTCTTCCAGAAAACCAACTGTCCTCCATAGGTCAGGCCTGCATGGACAGGGAAATTTCAGCCAGAGGCTTCAAAGTCTTTCCCCAGTGTTTTTTAAAAGCCTCACAAAATCATTAATCTGTAGGGATCAGCCAGGTCCTTGAGGTATATGAAATTGGGGAATGGAGCTTTTTTAAACTTTCATCAGGAAGAGCGACTTGGCTTGGTGCTGAGACACACATTCAGCTTTTTTTAACCTCCACTCACTAGGTCTAGCCTTGGACCCTTGATCTGCCCTTCAGAGGACATCCATGTCTAGGAGCAGAAAGCTCTTTCCTTGTCCAGGTGATGGGTCCATAAGGCAAACTGGGCTGTGGAGGAAGGATGCTGTTGCCCAATAGTCTGTTGAGAGCTGTATGACTGCAGGATGCCTTAATGGGAAACACTGCGGTGGCAGTAGGTCTGCAGCCGTGTGGAGAGATGGCTCCCCAGTTATCAGGGCGTCATTTTCAAGTATGCCTTCTCCCTGGAAGCAGCAGGAAGATTTCTGAACCTTCCTGATTGATTCCTTCATTGGCTGATTTCACTGGGATATGAGCCATTTAGATTTACAGCTCATTTCCAAGGAGGAGGGAGCCCAGAGAGGCTCATCCGTCATATTCTTTGTCATAGCAAATCAAAGGAAGTTCCACGCTGGGAGACTCCCAATGCTGAAGGGAGAGGACATTTGGCAGTGTGGCTCCCAGAGACTTCTGGAGCTGCTGGACATCAATCCCCTTGTTTTCCTTGAAAAAAAAAAACCCTCCCTGTGAAATGGCCTGGCATGTGATGGCAAAGGACACGCTGGAGAATTTGAAGAGTCATGGTGGCCCTTCAACAGCCAGCATTGCACAGCTGGGCCAAAGCATGGCCCCTCAAAGTCTGCAGTAAGGCTGGCCACTATGGCCATCTGTAACACAGCAAAACAATTTAGGAACACCACAGGTTCCCGACTTGGAGACCAGAAGGATGGCTTCAGGATTAAGCCCCTACTCCAGTGCTTTTAGGATCCCCCCAGAAGCACAGGGCTGGGGAATGGGATCATTTTAAGCAAGCAGGTGCCTTTCCACCCAAAACAACTGGCTAATTATGGGTGACCCAGTGCCACAGTTAGCTTTTGCAGGGAATTACAGTATTGCTTTCATATCTCTGGGCCTCCCGAGTCGCTGCTGCTACTGCCAGACACCAGCACAGGACCTAATGAGTCCCACAGAGCTTCAGAAGAAGACCGAACCCAAGCTGCCTTCAAAGCAAATTTGAGACCAGAATATGACAAAGAGGCAAGTTCAGTGCAAGGAAGGTCAGCTTTTTGCTTCTTCATGACAAACAGGACTTACAGAAAATCCCACTAGAAAGAGCCAACAGGCTATGGCCAGTGATAAAAATGGAGAGGAAACACAGACAGCTATTTGCGTTATCTGCCAAGCTGAATATTTTCCCTTGGAGTTACCACTTCTGAGTGCTCGACTCTGTCACAGAAGAGCTGACTGTGCCCCAAGAAGCCAACAGGGAGATACCCACTCCCTTCATCCTGGTTTCGTGCAAGACTGATTCATACCCCATGTAAGCCTGTCTACAAATGGGTAAAGCTTCCCATTGGAGACGCAACGGACTCCCAGGATGAGATTTAAGATCAAAGTCTGCTCCCAGCAGTGCTGCTCTGTGGCCACAATCAAATCACCTCTCTTAGTGTTTTTTCTGTTCTCTGAAATGGGCATAGTGTCCTGCCCTGATTTGTGAGATGCTGAGATTTATGTGTGAAAAGCATGACATAAAAGCTAAGTATTGTCACGTAAAGCAAGATGATGCTATAAAAAGAAGCCAAGGCAATGTGGGTACCATTAAAATCCTGACACTGAGTGCTAGAAGTGGCTTAAATTTGCTGCGGTACTCCCACTGTTCCCTTTTATTAAGCACGGGGAAATATTGCCTTGCAGATAAACATTTTGATGTGGTAAATGTTCAGAATGTAATGGAGTCCATTATAATTGATGAAAATGTAGCTTTCATTAGTTTATGAATGCCTTATTCACATATATTTTTTGAAAAATCCAGAAAAAACGTTTTCCCTAGGCAAATGCCAAGTAAGAGGGTAAACAACTTCTCCTCATACACCTTCGTCTCTTCCCCAAGGCTGTCTCTCCTGCAGTCCTCTTGCAAACCTCTCCCATTGCAATGCATACAACCCCAGTAACAGCTGGCCACAACTGGGTGTGTCCATACACACCACGAAGCCTTTTCCCACTGCTGCCTGCCTGCCTCTGCCAACCCTTCAACTCTCACCTTCACCTTTTAATGTCATACAATCTTTGGGCCAAGAGCAATAATATATTTGCTTTATGATGCTCCAACCATGGCAGGGATTTTTATGGACTACCACAATATCATCTTCTTAACTGTGGACATGCTGCTGATTAAAGGGGTCACACTGGCAGCGAGGGAATCTATAATGCCTTTATTTGTTCACAGGAAGGATACATCAGGAGTTCAAGTTTCTCTCTCCAACCTCAGCCTCTCGGTGCTTTGATCCTGACCACCTTTGAGAATAAAAGGGGAATTTAGCTCTTAAATGTGATTCAGTCACTGATGTCTCGGTTAACACCACCCATAAAAGGACTGGTTTCTTTGTTACACAGGACAAGGCTGAGACCAGAGTTGAAACAGGAGTAGCACTAAAAAAATGTATCTTTTTAGCTAAAAAGTCCCAATCATTAACCATGTAAATAAATGAGTGGCTATTGAGTTTTAATAACACTCTCTATTCTGCTGCTCATTCATGAAGAGAGGTGATGAGAAAATGTTTCGAGGCTTTGAAAGATTTTTTTTTAAATTAGAGAACTATGCATCATGGTATTTCAGCACCACAAACACCTGCTGACAGTATGATTGCAAAACAGGACATTCTTGAGGCTGCAAGAAAATGGGCACAAAAAAGAGAAACCTGTTATCAAGTAAAATATCTGAAGACTGTGGTCGAGCCTGTGTTTTTTTCTCTGACTTTTAAAAGCGTCACATCCTCAAATTCAAACAAGCAGATGGCTGCCAGAAACACTGAAACCAGCAAGCTGCTTGTGTTGGACACATCATTTTTGGTGTCTTGGCCTCTTGACTGTCACACTGATTTTTATTTAATTTGGTTTTGATCCAAGGCAATTGAAGAGGATTTTAAAGTCACCAATGACCTCCGAACTTCAATGATGGCATTTTGGGGCATTTTATCTAAAAGAGGAGATAAGGGCAGAAATGGCCATTCACTCACCATCCAATGAAAAAAAAAAATAATGACATCATTTGTGGATTCAGTTGAAGCAGCTGAAGTAAGCTGCTGAGGCTCTACAGAGAACAGGTGATAACTGCTGGAGGCAGAAATGTTTTGAAGAGTGTGCAACCATGGCATCACCTCCTTTTGTTGATAGTACACAGCCACAACTGATGACAAGTTCAGCTCTAAGTCCATGTTCTTGCACAGTAGCAACCCTGAGGTATAAGTCATACCTGCTCCTGGATGAGTGTCTGAATTTTTGTTTCTTCCCTCTGAAAGAGTGTAGAACTGTAATCTTTGATATGAAGTTGGGTGTTGGGAAACACTGGTAGATACAGAGCCTTGCATTGCATCTGCCCTGTAACAGACTGCTCTGAGCACAGAAAACCTGACCTTGCTTCCTTCCTGTAGAAGATAATACGCATCTCTTGTTCTTCACATAGACTTCCCAAGACTTTGTCTTGAGCTTCATCTCCCAGGTGCTAAATGGCTTGCCGTGGTGGAGATAAGCTGAAGCTTTTAGATGAAGGATAAGGCTGATGAATTTGCTCCTTGGCAGCAAGAGGACCTCTGACAATGTGTGTAGAGGTCACCAGGAAGACAAAACTAAGCTGGTAACATCATCAAAGAAAATCCCAAGTTTGACACCCTGTGGCACACATGCCTGCTGCGGAGGAGAGGACCCTTGTCACCCTTAGTCGTGTTCCTCCATATTCTGTGGGTAGTTTCTCAGACCCTGCAGGACATCTGAGTGTGTGACCATGTTAGCAGGGTGAATCACTCAGGGTTCAGATGGCTCCATGTCAGGAGCCACATGGGCTGGGGTGCTGCTCCTCCTTCTGGCACATGGCAAGGAAGGCTCCTATGACAGGACTGACCTAAAGAAAACAGAGGCTCTGGGTGTCTTCCCAGTGATTGCAGTGGGCTTTGTGCAAGGGGCTCTTTGTTACTACCAGCCTGCTCCATTCATACCTTACCATTCTGCCCGACACCACCTGCGAGAGTAGTGGGTCCTGACTACACTGAATCAAAGATGAGGCCACCTTCCTGACAACAGGAGTGAGGCACTGAAGAGGGTACCATTTCTCCTGATTCCCTCTTCCTATGGCATGTGTAAGGAAAGCTGTTTTCCTCCCTCATCTTGGTAGGGGCTCTCATGAACTCCTTCCGGTCATCTGAGGCTCCTGTTTTTACCCTTCTGTCATCATCCTGCACCTTTTCCCAGCCATGGTGGCATGGTGGAGCCACTCCCTTCTCCCAAATGCCTACATCTCCTTGCTTATCCTCACCAAAGTTATGCTCTGCTCACATCCAGGTTACTTTCTCCCTAGCACTCTCGTTATTGAAGTAGAACCACTTATTAAAGAAACGCTACCAGTGACAGTAGCATCTTATAGTGCAGCTGCTGCTCAAATACAAGAGACCACAACTACAGTATTCCTGCATGAAGAGTACTGTGCCAACTAATATTGGTGGCACATAGATAAAATAATGATTTAATTTATCTACATCTAGTAAAATTTGAAAAGAGCTTATATGAAATCATGCCTATATCTCAGTTAATGAAATTCTGGGCTGCTTCTGGGAAGACTGACAATTGTAAAATCAATCTGCCAAACTTTCATTCACAGCTTCACTGCAAAGCCATTACAGATACGGCAAAGACAGCCAAACTCACAGGGGTGTGTGTGAAGGCACATGTGGGAATGGGGACCACCACATTTTTTCCTCCCAAGGCAACCTGGCAGTCTGGGGGGGCAGGAGAGAAGGAATGGATGCTCTTGACACACAACCTCAATGTTGCAGGGCTTTTTTCCTCCCAACTGATAATGTGAGCCTGAAGTCATCTCAGCAAGCAAACCATGGGAGCCTTCATTAACGACATTGCTCACAATGCTTGGAGAAGGCTGCCAGAGGTCTCAAGCCATCCGTCCACAGACCATTTCACTCTTCCCATGAAGAAGAGCACACCGGGACATTGATTAGTTTGGCCAGCCAAGCTGCTGCTCTGCACCATTAGAGGAGGTTACCAGAGCTGATGCAGCTTGATTTTACCAGTGCTCTTTGCAGCTGGTTTGCTGCACACAGGAACCACAGAAGGCTGAATGAAACTATATGCACCATATCTGCAGGTCGTGTGCGCACTGATACCCTTGTGTTTATGTACGTGCTCATGATTATACATGGAAGGAGGGTGTGCGAAATACATTGGTCCCTGGAGGTAGCATGCCATAGCGATTTTCAAGCCAGTTGCTCTGCAAGTAAAAGCCAGGGTGCTAGCAAGTAATGCCTGCAAAGTCTGATGTCTTGATTTCTGCTGTGTGGATCAATATTAACAGTAATACTGTATTTCCAGGGCATACTCAACTGACAGAACTATTGATTATTTGGTATGTAGCAGTGCATTGATATTTGATAGCAAACTGGGACACTGAAACAATAAATGTGCAGTTGTTTAACAAGCAACAGAGGGCATTGAATTTCAGTGACACAACTGGGATATTGCTTCCTTTGTCTAAAATGGAATATCTTTACCATGTCAAAAATACAATTTACTTATCTGACTTACCGAAATACCTGGAGAAAATACTTTCTTCACTGAAACCTGCAAATTAAGGTCATGTTTCCAAATATGTGCCAAATTACATCAATAATTTCATCCCCCCTGTGACCAACACTTGAGGTATTCTTGCAGCGAAAATGTTTTCTTTGATATGTTTATATGTGTATTATATCAGATCACCTTGTGTATGAACAGATTTCAGTGAAAGAAAAGATAGTGAAACATTACAATTTGGTTGCTATAGTCAAACCAAAGTTATTTTTTTACCTATGTTTTTGATTCTGTGTGAAAAAGTATGTATATCTATCTATCTATCTATCTATCTGGATAGGGCAAACTCGAAATAAAACTTTCTTTATCAAACAAAGGATTTACTTATACTTGAAAGACATAGTGCTATATCCTTCCATGGCTGTTCTATTATATATAAGTCTACAATTGTCTCCTATGGACACATTTAACTACCAACCACCAAACCGTTAAAAGGAAATTGTACAGAACACCAGTCTTATGACTGGAACATATGAAAAAGGAGGTGAGGGAGAAGGAAATACTTTCTGAGAAGAAAAATACTCGTAGCACTCTCTGTTGCAGGAAAGAACAACTGAATGGCTTAAAACTCATAATCTGAGCTCAGAGAGGCAGGGCAGGTGACTAGTAAATATGCAGGAAATGCACCTGTACTATATATAGCCTTTTTCTGGGATAATATAGCCTTTTCTCTGCTATCAGTGAGTTGAACCTTGTAGACTTAGCTGCCTTAGCTGCCATCTATGATTTGGAGAGGTCAGGACCAAGGGAGGCTGAATCAGCCTCTGATGGTGGCTTCCCTCTCTCTCCCACTGCTGACAAATGGAGTTTAGGATGATGGAGTCCAGTTTCTCAGTTGGGCCTGAGCCTCTTCAGCCACTAGTAAATTAAATGTGCCCAGAAATATTCCCAGGCATTGAGGCCAACTGGCACCGAACAGTTCCTATCTCTGCTCTCAACCATGTTGTAGTTTCCCTAATGCAGCAGCTAAATGCAAATGGCTCACTGGGATGAACCCTGATCCATGCTTAGGGATGATTTAGGAGCTTGCTAGTTGTTGTGGACCAAAAGCATGCCAAGGACTGGTCTAGCAGTTTGAGTATACTCAGTTACACTCCCGTGCTGAGCGACATTCCCAGCTTAACTTGCTTAAGACAGACACAGCCTAAGACATTGGTATGACATATGTCCTTCTTCACCTTTTCCTGCCCAAGATCACATCCTTCCAGTGAGGACAAGGGAGCTCTATGGCTCTAAGTTTGATTATAACAATAATCTTTTGCTGGTTCATGATATTACTCTTGCTCAGTGAGAAACTGTAGATTACTGCTGTCTGCAATCTAATTGCAAGGAACAAAAAGTTATGTGTTTAAAGTGACAAAGATGTTATACATGGGCAGCTTAACTTCATAAACAAACCACTATCATCTTTTTCCCATCCCACACCACTGTCATCTGCCTGGTACTACATCTTCAACATTTGCAACTTTAAATTGCATACCCCCAAAAAAGCATCCTACCTCAAGCAGTTGCCATATGCTCTAACCATGCTACACTGGAGGACCGTAAGAAGTTCCCACACGAATTTCTGTGCTGAGCTGCCCAAGGCAAAACGAGTCTGTTTTCATGGATCCCTCTGAGCTACAAGAAGCTGAATCCAAGCACTTTGAGAAGAACTGACCATATTAGGGCAGGGACCATCTGGCAGAAGGCACAGCAGCATTAATGCAATCCCACACCAAGAGGGAAGATCTTGGTATAGTGTTGCCCAAGTCTGGGCACCCTCCTGCGCCCCACAGGGATCCAAGCACTACGAGACAGTGGAGGGAGGCAGAGGCAACATTTTGTACCTACACCCTCTTCACCACACACACCACAAAGCCTTCTCTGTGGAAACGTTTCAAAGCTGTCATCAGTTCTTACTCTCAGATGGGAACTGTTCAGAGAAACCCATCCCTTTGAATGGTTTTGCTCATGATGCTTGCAACACTCGTCCATGGGCATCACCTGTGCAGCAACAGACTTGTGGTTTGCAGATGGAACTTGGGAAGAAGCACCTTATCATAGTGAGCCAGCTGTATTTTGGCAATGGCACTTTCTTGGTGAACAGACAGCACCAAGGCTGCCATCCACCCTTTGCAGTGCCTGCTTTTCCCAAAGAAAAGGTGGTAGAGACTTGTGTCAGGCAGCTGGTGCCTCCTCCCAGCTCCTATTTGGACACCTCTGTGGCCCTGGCAACTGCAGCTAAAAGCACCATGTGGGCTCACAGCCTCAATGTTTCACGACAGCTCCCTGACTCGGGAAGCTATAATGCCAGGAGGATGGCGGATGACTTCATGCCAGCAGAATCTAATACCTTATGATCCTGTGATCTAGGGAAAAAGGCAAGAGGAGTGGGAAGCCCAGCAGGCACCTGATTGAAGAGGCTGGGGGAGATAAGAGGAGACAGTGTCCTGCTGTGCATTTCCTCCACCTCCATAACCTTCTCATTTTCAAAGAGTTTCCATAGGGCTATGGCAGCTATTGTTCTCCCCACTTGGTGCATCAGCATCCCCACTACACTGACAGCAGTTTGGTATTTGCACACCTCCAGCCCTTCTCCCTCTTCCTATCAGGAAAATGAGCAGCTCGTTTGGCTTCAAGAGGGAACAAAATGGGTAAAACTCAGATATCCCTGTGCTAACGTGTACAGGGCTACGCTAGGTACTCCATAATGAGCATGGGCTGCCTGGGCATGTGCTCATGCTCAGGCAGACCCAAATGCATTTACATCAGACTTCACAAACACGTGTCTGTCCGTCCTTCCTTCCTTCTAAAAGTGGTCACAGAAGCCAGATCAAACCTTGGCACAACCGTTACTGACGTGCAGAGTCAGAAATGAATAAGAGTTACTTTATGCCCAATTATCAAGGAGTCTGAAGATTCATATAGGCCATTAAGATAAAAAGGAGGCTAATTTAAATCTACAGTGAAGTTTAAGGAGTAAACCTGTGCAGGCAGGTAGGTAAGATCAATGTAAAAGTTGTTCTTGTTTCTGTCTGGCTCCGTAAAGAAGAAAAATACTATCGGGGCTGTGCATTTTTAAAACCTGCATTTCTTTCCTAAAAACAGTTGAAGTAGGTTTAAGCATCACGGTTGTTATCTCAAAAACGACACAGATATTTTTCCATGTGAGTGTTTCCCTTTGCAGTCAGATATCCATATTCACCATGTGTGTACCTTCGACTTGGGCACTGCAGCTCCCCTGTGGTCCAAGGACTCAAGGTCCATTTTGTGTAGATATTTCTGCCAAAATAGGGTTATTAGTGATCAGAAATACTGCAAGGTCACCCACAGCCTTGATAGAAACAGGATAGGAGAATATTACGGAGAAACTGTAAGCTGTAACATCCACCTGTAGTTGGCAAACCCAAGTGTATTTGGATTGCCTGTACCAGTATTTCACTCCCTTGTTTTCAAATGATTGTCCTGGCCCTAGTGGTTAACCACCTGAACATACGGAAGAAGGATATTCACAGGAAGGATCTCATGACAAAAAGGCTATTCTTGGCCCTCTTTCCATCACATCATAATCTGTCCACTAATATGGCTTGAGATCTCAGCTGATCAAAAGGTCATAAGATGCTACCGCCAAGTATCACTCTGTCTCTGTTCAGCCGAAGGCATTTCTACTCCATGCAGCATGCAGAGGAATGCAGTAGCAAAGCCTTCAAATCTATTTGTATAACAGATGAAGTCTTTGCTATATGACATTTATCTTCCTTCAGGAAGTGACACCTGATAAATAAATCTCTAGTTCCCAGTGAATTTAAATAAAACAAAGGCAAATCATATCCCTACACATTGTAAATATATAACTGCAGAGAATGCAAGTGTTCCCACTCTCCCATCATTTCATTTGCTACAAAAGCTATAAAGTGCTGACCATCCTCAAATTCTGCCAAAATCAAGGGACCCAAATCTCTGAGAACATTATGAAGAGCACGGTGATAACATAGGAGGGATTGAAAGATACATCACTCATTTAGACTAATGAAATGGTAGAACTGACTTTTTTTTTTTTTTAAGTTAGCAAAAAACAAAAACCAAAGATAGGTGGCTTATTAGCATATCAAAAGGAATAATGGAGTGAAAATGGGAGGAAATCTAGTAAACGGAGTGATGTGTTTCCCAATGAATAACACTAGAGTGGACAATTTTCAAGCATCCTGCCTGGGATGGATAAAACACTGAACTGCATCCTACCCCACACCACCACATTGTCCAGTTTATCACCCCTTTACTGTGGTGTGCTGGTAGCAGTGGGTTTCATTGGTCCTGAACTGCACCCATCCCTGGATGCCAGCCATCATCTCCAGCACTGACTGCAGCCACTTCTCTGGCCAACCTGTGTCCAAGTGGTTGAAGATGGGCAACACCACAGATCGCTGCCCAAAACAGCAGGGAAAGAGGGTACCACTGCCAACAACCAGCTACCACCTGAAGCCCTCGTCTAGCAGGTCTGCAGAGCTAGTTTCTATGAGCACTGCCATCAGAAAAAGCACTGTTTTGCGTCTCCTACACACCTGAAGAGGTGTCACAACCAAATTAAACCCCTCAGCATTTCCCAGACTACCCGCCTGCTCCCTAGCTCTCCAGATGCAGAGCTCTACACCAGGACCAACAGACAGTTTCTTTAACTGCAACTGGCAGTCATTTTGTTCCTCTCCACGCTTTCAAAGCTGAGAGCCATCAAAGATTAGCAGAAAAAATCATGACTATTTTTCCCTAAGAAGCAGCACTGGTAATAGGCTTCAGGAAAAATCCTCCTAAATGCAAGAGATAAGCATAGACTGTGTGAAGGCTGACAGGTCTGATTATAATTATCACTGCGAGGGGACCAGCACTAACCTCCCTTCTGGAAGGCAATGACAATTCCTGGAAGGGAACATGCAAATGAATTATCATAAACAAAATCATTGCAAGTGGAACTGTCTTTCACTGGGAAACTAAATAAGGCCCTGATTTGCGGGGGAAAAAAAAAAAAAAACCAAAACCTTGAGCACTCACTAAAGTTCGTCCTGATGGAAAATGATACTGAATCATACATTTAAGTTTTGCTGACTTTGGGTTGATGGAAGTAAGAGAATGAAGCAGGGCACTTGAAGCATGGGATGGAGTCATGCATGTACGAGGTGTCTGGAAATAAAGGATATCTTCTCAAATCATATTTAAAGAACATGCTCTGCAACATACCATGAACAGAGAGCTCCAGAGAGTATGTTGGTCCAGACTGAGCTAAATATTCAAAACTAAGACAAAACTCGGGCAGCCTTGTACCAACATTTCCCCCTTTCTCATGTCCTAGCAGGAAGAAAGCCAAACAGAACCAACACAGCACTCTTCAAATTGCATCTATACATTGACTGAACCAAAACATTGTTTTTCAGCAGGGTTTTGAGGTAGATATGGTACGCAGCATTCCTTCAAGGTCATCCTATCCTAACCTTCTTTGTGCTTTCTCTGACAGCATTACATTTTCCTTAGGCTGCAGGTTGTTTTGGAATTTCTCATTCTATTTCCATTGGAAACTCAGAAACAGAGAAACTTGGGCAATCTGGAATAAGAGTACAGTAGCTTTTTCTTTCTGAACAAAGGGAAATAGATATTATCTTCTTAATGGTGGGCTATAACTGCAGAGGAGATGAAGACAAGAGCCTCAGAGTCAAAGGCAGTTCTAGGAGTTTCATTCTCATTATATCTCAATGGAGTGAAGCAAATAAATTGCACAAGTAGGCATATGGAAGCTCGCTACGCAAATGGCCTATTTAAGGCTCTTACTTCCTAATTAGGTCCTGGTGTCAGGAGGCTGGTAACAATTATTCACACATAGATCTTTCAGATACAATACAAACTGTTCTAAACCCTAAACCATCATAATGGCATGCATTAAAAAGAAGTCCTATTTAGCTTGATCTTTTTAGACTCTTTTGCTTAGTGCTTGGAATATCAGTTTCTGTGCTATGCACATCCTAAATTTTGTGTCTAACACTGCAATAATGGATTTGGAAGGGGAAAAGGAAGAAATAAAAACTTCCACAGCCATAACCCCTTGTTCTTACCTTGTTCACAGATTTCGTCACTGGACACTGCACAGGGAACCCACACTCTCTTCCCAAATTCTTCATCTGACTCTGTGGCGTTTCCCAGAGCAAAGAGAAAAGAGAAAACTTTGATTGTGGGAATGACTGTGCAGAAAATGGTCACAAGCATCCAAAGTTTTGCTCTGCCCTTCTCCATTTCATTGCATCATTCTGCGTGCCCACTGACACCTGCCAGCCAGGGCCTTCTGAGCACCCAGTGCTGGGGTTCACCCTCAGCGTCGCTCAGTTTTGGAAGGTCCCCCAAGCTTCTCCTTAACCCACACAGATGCATAGGTTTCTCCTCCCAAGAAGCCCTGGTAAGCATGGCAGCACCACAGGGCCATCACAGCTTTCCCCAGCAGCTGTGGGACGTGCAATGAGCTACGATGGTAGGGAGTGGTGCCATGGATTCCTACGACAACCCATGTTGGAAAGGCTTGGGAAGAGCAGGAAGGTGTCGCAGGATGCCAACCCGCCTGCTTTGTTTAAGAGTTAAAGCAGGCAGCTGAAGCCAAGGATTACCACATTGCAAAACCATTTAAAACAGGGTAAGTGCTTGTGATTCAATACTGTGACTGCGGCAAACCCACTCTGCCCTGTGCTTCTGCACTTCTGGTATGAAAATGAGATCTTCCTCTCCCCTTCTTCCCCTCCTGCCTGCTCTCCCCTCTTTGTCCACCTCTTGAGTCCTTCACACAAAGGTGAAATATTTTACATTTTCACCTGTGGTGATGCAGATCAGAGAGTGTTTTCTCTGCTTTGCTTTTCACTGATTTTGCCCAAGGCATCCTTTTAAGCAGCAGCCTGTGCAAAGATAATAGGTGGCACAATTCTCTGTAACCGGAATCAGCAACAAATCAGCCATCTGCCACTCCAGGGGTCTGAGATTAACCCAGCTACTGGACCGTGACTGCAAAGCATTTGCACATTTAGATTACAGAAATGTGAGGTTAGCAGTCCAAAAAAATAAAAGACACAGAGTGGGGAAGGTGTGGGGAGAAGGGGTGGAAGATAACCTTGGAAGAGTGCTCTGGATTAACCCTTCTAGGCACAAGTCATCTCCTAACAGCTCCAAGCAGACAACATTTCTCATTATAAAGTGTTAAAAGGATGAGGGATTTGAAGGAAGCAACTGGAGATTCATGAGACATCATGTTTCAGGGAAATACATCCAAAGACACTTCTTTGATATAGGGAGAAATAAAGACATTCAGCTGCCTTGTCAATGCCTTGCAATGCTCCTTGGGAAGTATGACCAAGCTGCCCAGATGGCTTACTTGGACCACTTGGAAAGTACAAGAGTAACATTTTTGTGCCAAGATGGACAAGCTCCCTTACTCCAGAGCATTGTCAAGATATCAAGGAAATGAAAGAGATCTGCATTCTGAAATATAAAGGTTTAGGAAGGTCTCTTCATTCTCTGTCCTCAGTTTACCCTCCTGAATAACAAACACCATATTGCTACTTTGTGTACATGGATGTTGTTGGTCCACATTAATATTTGTCCATATCTTTGGGGTCCTCTCTATAAATCTGTTGGGAATTGTTATTCAGTAACTGAATTATTAAGAGGTTTAAATCAGTAGTAAACACAAGCTGGCTCCACATCTAAAAGCATGAGCCATGCTCTGTGCAGGTGCATGGCAGGTTAGGACAGCCGCCAGGGCCTCCTCTGCTCACTTTGATGTGGGCTTTAATCCTCACTCCTGGCATTTGCTCTTGTAGCTTGGCATCCCATGGTCAGGGATCTCAGGTTAAAAGGAGGAGGTTGTGGCCAGAGAAAGAGATGCAGCTGCAGCCAAAACTATCAGCAAGGATTGCTGGGAAATTCAGGCAAGGTCTGCATGGTGTGTGCCCTTGGTGAGGATGGTAGCTTAAATGCACAACTCATTAAGTCAAAAGAGGCAACTGAAAAACAAACAGCAAGCACATGTGTGCATAAAAACCCACATATTTTTATGGCTATACACTTTATTAATGAAGAATAGGTGGGATCTGTTGGAATGTACAATGGCACAGAGATTACTCCAAGTTACTTGGCCAAACCTCTTGGTGACATTTTTCATGGTTTCTTCACCCTGTCCAAGGTTTCCTGGGTCAAGCACTACATGCCCCTCACTTGTGACAAGAGAAAAGCACAAGAAGAGACAACAGCATCTCTTCTGTGGAAGCTCAAGTTAAGCTGCAGCAACTACATGGTTCAAGGCACAGCTGAGAGGAGGAAGAGTGAGAAATCAGTTGCTACAGATGTCCTACTACATACAAAGCCTGCTACCATCACCTCAGAAATGAGTGTACCTCCTAGCAGTATTAATTTGGGACTGATCCTTCAATCCTCTGCAGAGGAAGGACCATTGATCTGCAATGAGCTGTGAGAAGAAGAGGGTGAGGAAAGCAGGCTGGAAAACACATTTAACTCTCCCTAAATTCCCCACCATTTATCATGGTATTTCCAAAAGGCATTACCTGAGCAGACTTAGGTGCTCCAAAACCAGGCCCACGTGTCTGAAACCAAAGGTGAGATTTGAAGTGGTTTGGATATATACTAGGGAATGGTTTTCAGGTGAGAGGCAGGTCACAGGGATCATTCCACACCTGGGACTACAAACTGGGCCAAGCTAACAACCCATCAACCCACAAGCTTCTGAGATGCAGCAACTTAATGAGCTTCTGCCTGTGCTTTGGAAAAGTCTCCTTGAACTTGACCTGCTGGCTGTGTGAGTGCTAAAACTGCTGTTAAAACAGGAGCTGGACCTGTTTTCAAACCCAAAGGCAGGGGTTTTCTCTTTTTCCAGTCTCCAGTTTCTGTAAAGCTAACCTTAAACTTCAGATCCAAATGCCAGCATGATCCTCAGAGGAGTATGTGTGTGTGCATGGTGCAAGATCTTTGCATTCAGCTTTAACTATTGGACTGCTAGAAGAATGCTTGTGCTGGTAACAATTTTAAAAAGATTTTTTAAAAAAATCAAAACCCCATATAAAAAAAAAAAGGTACTTTCTTGTACCTTTTCCTATTCTGTGAATGGAGGGAAGAGGGGACCAATACAGGGCAAAACCTTTTCTTTCAGACAAAAATCACAGCAAAACTCCAGCCCCATCCCTTGCAAATTAATCAACCTTATGAAATACTGTAGAAGTTTCAGCCCTATATGATTTTTCGTTTGTTTGTTTTATCCAGACAGGCTTTGCAGGAAGGTGCTTTTGCAACTGAAGCACTAACACTGCATTAACCAGCTCAGCTGAGCTGTGGAGCAGCCTGGAAGTTGTCTTTTCCCCCAGCAAATGAGAAGAGGAGGGGAACACCGACACAGGCGACGCTGCACCTTGCAGAGACTCGTGTGTCCTACAAGTAACCTTGCATCAGCCTACAGAGCCATGAGAGCAGCCTTATGGGTACAGAGAGAGGAGGAGGAGGACAGCAAGGAGGAGGGGAAGGAGTGGCAACAGGAAAACAATCAGAAAACTCCCTGGGAATCAAATCTCCTCTTCGTCCCTAAGAAGAAAATTAAAAAAAATAAAAATCCTTCCCCAATATGGAGATGGCAGGAGGGGATGGGCACACTCGCTCCTTCTCTGCTTATAATCCTTTCCAGCGAGCATCGTAACAGACACACATGGACTAGAGATCTGGCTGCAAGCAAAGCATTTCTGCCAGGCACTTCCCACATTGCACCAGCCCCAGGGTACAGGGGGCTGCCCCCCTTCTGCTCCCTCTCTACCCCAAGTTCCCAGCAAGGGTCCCCTCTTTTTCCCAGAACTCCTAAATATCACTGGGAGTGGACAATGGGGGAGAAGAGGGTCACATTTAAAAGGCAAAGGGGAAGCGGAGGGGCGGGAGAACACCCTTGAGCCCAGCCAGCAGCCCCTCGGCCGCAGCCATTCTCATTCCTGGCACGTTTTGCTGCTCTCCAGCGCAGCCCGGCTTCGAAATATTAGTGCGGCGCAGAGTGCCATTTTCGAGTCGCTGCAGCTCCTTCTTGGCACCGGTTCAGCTTTTTGTCTTGCCTTCTCCTCCAAGCGCCCAGTGGAGGGAGGAGGAAAGAAAGGAAGAAAATAAAGCCCTGCTGCTTCACCACCGGGGCCATCAGACTCCCCGCGGCACCCCCCGTCTTGCCTGCAGCACCCCACACCCTCCCAGCCGACTCCGAACCGAACTCACTGGCAAACATAAATCTCTTCCCACCTCCACAGCAGCCAGTTCACAGCCTCCTTCCCCCCCCCTTTTCATTGCTCACTCCTTTGTACTCCTCAAAATTTTTCCAGCCAAGCGTTACAACCTTCCACCCCCCTTTCTCCTCGATCTCCAGCTCTCCCACCTCCTCCCCTCACAGCAGCAAAAAAAATCGTGCCATGGTTGCCAATGCACTGGTGTCTCCTCAGAGCTGAGAGCCACTGCACCCACAACATGCCTGGCAGGTCCAATCCAGCTCGCAGCTGCCCAAGCACAGGTGAGCTGCAGTGCTCACGGGTGCACATGCATGTGCACACGTGTCACAGGGCATGACATACTCTGCATCCCTTGGCATTGCTGTAAATACAAACTTCCTGGAAGCCTGTGTTTGGCAACTGAATTCCTCCTCCAGCTTGTGGGGCAAGGAGAAAAACAGAGGCGGAATAGCGAGGGAGGGAGGGTGTATTTATTTAAGCAACCCAAACATGACACTGAGTGCTTCCACCAACAACTTCTCAGCCTGCTGTGCTGGCAACCAGCTGCCAGTTCCAGCCTGGCACCAGCTTTGATTTATTTTTCTCTCCTCTTAAACGCCCTCCTCCCAAATATTTATTCCCTTATTTTTTTCTTTTTAGTTTTTTTCTTCCCTTTTTCCCTCTTAGATTGTCCATAGAGGGGCTCCCTCCTAGTCCCACCCGCATATCCAAAGCATCACGTGTGGAAGGAGCACCAAAATGAGTTAAACGTGATGTACCACTCAATGGACCAAGAGGGGGAAAAAACCCCCCACAGCTACACACAACATAGGTATGCTTTTCTCTGAGGAAGGAGAGAGTGAGAGATGCCCTAAAAGAAAGCAACATGACCCTTGTGCATGGCAGGATGTGCAAGACCCAGCCTCCTCCACACAGGAGGGAGGAGACAGGTTTGGTTGGGAGGCAGAGGAAGGTTGAGGCAAAATGCATGTTCTCCATGGAAAGGACCCGAGAGAGCCAACTTTCAGCCAGTGACGTGACTCCAATTAAACTGGACTTGAAACACTGACATTTGCGTGATGGAGATAAAGTGATGTGAAATGCACCTTGCCTGGTGCCTGGAGGAAAGAGATTTGGAGAAAAAATATAATAATGCTGAAGCTGGAGATGGCTTGGAAGGGGCATAGATGGAGGAGAGAAGATGAGACGAGGATTTTAGGAGGGTGGCTCAAGTGCATTAAGCTGCAAGCCAAGCTGGAGACCCAGAGCAGGGAATGGCCCTGTAAGCAGGCACTCATGTCTGTGGGGCTTTCTGTGAGCCTGGTTGGACACCCTTGAACACTGAAAAATGTCAGGAGAGGCTCCTTGGAAGCCATGGGAGTTAGAGGGTGGTGAAACAGATGGGCATTCGCTGCGTCTCAGGCCTGATGCCTCTGCTCCCTGTGGCAATGAGTCACTCTGGAGGCCTGGCAAAAGTGCCAGGAAAAGGCTGGTTCTCACCGAACATGCTTTGGCCACCCAGGGGAATAGCAGAGCAACCGGCTTGAAAGTGGGGTCGCAGAGGCAGACTGGGAGACAGACAGGCAGCATGCTTGGGGTGGTACAGACAAAACAGCAGTGTCCTGAGCAGCTGCCTAATATGTATCTTGGCAAAATCTCGCCTGGCTGTGGATGAAGCAGAAATCACAGGCTGGAATCGTAAACCCGTCAGTTGGTCTGACTTTTGCTTCCCTGTCCTGCACATATAATACAGGAGGAAAGCGGAGGGCTGGATGACACCCTCTAGCTGCCAGGAGCCACATGGAGGAGCTGGTCCTTTGGCCACTGCCAGCTGCTGCATGTGGAGCAGCTGATGGGCAGGCGCTGAAGTGGACTTAAAATAAGCAGATGCCCTGCTGTGACTGCACTTATTAAGGGATGTGTGCATTTGCATACTTAAACGGAGCCTAAGTCCTGTGCCCTCAGGAGCACCTCTGCCACTGGGACGCAGGTCCACCTATGCAAGGTCCATGTTGGGGCTTTCTCGAGGCCACTGCAGCATGGCTGGGGTTGGCTGGCTTGGATGAAGCAATATCCAAGTAGGACTACCAAATCCCCTCTTCTGAGTTGTGGCTTCACTGTCCCAGGCCGTTTGCGTAAGGATGTCATCCAGCATTGGCAGTGGTTCCTCCCAACATCTGCTTCCAAAGTCAGCCAGTGTCCGTCCGAATTTTCTCTCCCAGCTGGTTTACATGTCTGTTTTCTCTCTTTGCTATTCCTCAGGCTTAGAGTGGTTTATACCCTTTTCTCCAGCATTTAGTACCAAGTGCTGGCATTTGGCAAGGCAGACTGGGTCCTTCACATGTGTCCATGGCAAAGCAGACCCTAAAACCTCAATCGGAGACCCTCACAGAGAAGCATTCCTGTCCAGAGGTATCTGTAGCTCATTGAAGTGACTCCCAGATAGAGGCACTTTCAGATCCTTTGAGTTGAAAGGCGCTATAAATAAAAGATATTACAGACTAACAAGTTCTCAGATGCAAACTGGAGTGGGAAAGAATATTTTATCATCCTCTTTCTAAGCACATTAACTCTTGGCAGACATGATCATTCAGGTTTTCAGAGCTGAAAACTTCACACACAGTATGCAGCACGTTGAGTCCATGTGCTCCGTCTCATTTCAACAGCTCTAAAATCTACACTGCACCTACACTACAACCCCCCAGTGCAGTGAGCATCCAAATATTGTGTCGGTTTGGGGGTTATGACAGTAAATATATGCTCCGCGGTGATCTTTCCCAGGAAAAACTCAACCTTTGCTGCTGTATGCTCACAATAGATGGTGCCTAAAGATTTTTATCAACTGGCTTCTGATGCTTCCCTTCCCAGGGTGAGGAAGCACTTTGTATCAATCTGGCTTGCTTTAGTGCAGTGACCCAGCTCTGTGCTCCACTGCTGAAAGTTCAGGTCCCAGCTGTGGGGCTAAACTCTTGCTGACACTGTGCTGATTTCTCCATCTCTGTCACACATGCTGCCGGGGTGTGTGTGTGTTGTTTTTTTCCATGCTGGAAAAGAAAGAAAACAATCATGCAAAATGCAGAGAAGATGTGGCAAAGGAGAAGGGGGAGGGAAGAGATCCTGATGTGTGTGATGAGGTTGAGAGGAAATCCTTTGGGCAGCATGGGACACTTCATCACATTCTTCTTTTTTCTTCACCAAGGAGAAAATCTTGCTCAAGAGGCAATTAAAATGTTACAGGCAACAAAAAGCTTTTAGGATGCCCTGAAAAACTTATGTGCGTGCACAAGTGCATGGGGAGAGATGCAGAGTGGGAAGTCACTATTAGTAATGGGTGAACTACAAAAGGTTGGATGGTTTGTTTTGGATAAAGATCCCCACATGCAGATTCTTATCTAAAGCCCTCAATCTTCAGAGCAGGGCTGGGAATGTCTTAAGAACAGATCCTTCTTGCAGGATTTCCAGTATCTCTCAGAGCAGTCGCCTATGCCAAAAATACCACAAAAACAGCTTTTCTTCTTCTTCTTCTTCTTTTATGCCGTGTTTTGGCTCTTCTGCTTCTGGTTCCAAGCGAAACCTAAAACTGCAAAGCCTTTGACTGGAAGGTTGGACTGTACTTATTTAATTTCAAGCCATCCTGATTCTCATGACTGCACACATAGAAGGGAAATAAGGAAAAATGGTGCTGTGATTCTAGGGAAAACTTTAAAAGAAAAGAAGACTCCCTTACAATTGGCAGAAAAACAAGCTGGCTTCACTAAGAGAGGACTACAAACCCTGATTTCTCTCACCTTAAGCAGACTACTTATCTGTAAGCTGGCTATTCTTCTCATAGATAACTTGCAAGATCACAGCGTTCCTAGTTCAAATGAGCCTGCTAGCCTTGGGTGGTTATTAGTCAGTGAATACTATTGAATCAATAAACAAAATAAGGACTTTGAAGAGAGTCTTGTTTCCCCACGCAATCTTGAAACTCATCAGATCTGCAGTATCCCTAATTTGACAGAGAAAGAAGAAAGAAAACAATTTGGACATGATCCGATGCCCTCCAGTTTTCTTAAATCAGAGTGTAATTGAGGTAAAATAGCCTAAGGATGGTGCTGTTGGGATATAAGCGGCATGTTTTGCTTAAGTCCCCTGGACAAACAGGGATGTTGCAGGGCTGGTTTTGATCTCTGGCTGGATTTACACCAGGATATCTCAAGTAATGTTGCTCAGTGTGTAAGGCAGACCAGAATCAGGGCAGTGTGCTTTTAAGGATGTTGCCAGATATCCTGTGTCCCTGGACTATTCACCTTGGGAGAGTTAAAAGCACATACATTCACTCTATGTGTAGTAAAGAATGAATGTTTTACTGTTAAAGACCAGATGATGTTCTTCTTAAATGATTTATTGTAGTCTTTTTCCCGCCTTTCCTATTATTTATTAATTACGCAAGCAATGGTTGTCAGCTCATTTGAGCAGTTTGGAGACCAAGACTCAGATTTTTATCTGGCACAAATCAGGATAACTCAGTCCAAGTCAACAGAAATGATGGACACAGCCAATAGAAAAGGTGTGAACCAAGAGTTTACACTACACAGGCTTCCAGAACAAGGGCACAGCCTTCTAAACAGCACGGTACGTACACTCTACGTATTTTCTCACTGAAGCTGATGGCACTTCTTGTAGGTGACCAAGACAGGTACAGGAGGCCCAAGTCCCCATTCATGTCCACATGCATGAACCAGGAGAAGCTCCATTATCCATCACATGCTGTGCTCTTTGCAAAATCTGTTCATTGTGTCCTGCTAAATGCTGCAGGATGCTGACCATTTGTGTCAAAACTTGGCTCTTCTGCAGCTTCTTAGTTTAGATGGTGGGAGGGAGGGATGGGTTTAACTTTTGGCTTGAAAGAAAGAAAGCTAAAAATCTGGACCCTTTCAAGAGTGCTGAACAGTCGAGAAATGTGGCTCTGAGCTTTTTGAAAAAGTGACCCAATCTATCTAGTTATTATACCATTCTCTGACTATGACTAACCCAAGGATTGATATTTACTTGCAGGAAACACTGGCGAGAGATGGGGGTTCCCATTCACTCATGTTGTTTACTGCTCCCCTGAGATCACACACTTCAGTGATAATGGAGCAGATCGCTTCACAGGTGCACAGTATATACGCCAAAACGGGTTGTAAATCAGAGTGGAGGAAGAAAGGGCTGGAACAACACTTGTTTGTAGAAGCGACCATTGGAAAGGGATGTTGACCATGTTCATTTTGCAGGTCTGATCTCCTAAGTCTACGCCTGCTCACATTGCACTGGAGGAAGTGAGTACCACATCAGAAAGCCAAGGAGCACATCAATAATTTGCCAGAGAGTACACAGGGGGTGACCTTGTCCCTGATCTCCATTATTGGTTGAAAACCAGGAATTCTCATACCCTTTTGGACAGATGGCTGGTCCTATTACTTCTTATGTTAGATTTCCCATTGAGGCTGAAAGCAAATCCACATTCAAGCTGAAAGTAAACAACCTGTGAATTCAAAAGGCATTAACTCAAACTGCCAAAGCATTTGCTGCGTATGCTGCAGATGTCAAATAGACAGTTTCCCACAGTCCTGAGCCTAGACACTTAACTAGGTTACACAGCTAAACCTTCCACCCAGCTTGAAAATCCATCCTGTGCAAAACTCGCTCTCCTCGCTGGTGTTTTAAGGCTGGAGCCTCAGCTGGAGTGAATTAATGTAGTTGCTCTGATTTGAATAGAGCTACGCCAATTTATACCAGATGAGGATTTCACCCTTTGGATGCCAAGTGAGAAATGGCTATCCACTACTTTTTTAACAGTGTGGTTTGAGAAAAAATTAATTGTGGTGTATTTTAAAGAGTGAAAGAGCACTAAGTAAGTTTCTTTCTATTTCTATGATTAATTTTTGAAGAAACCTATTACAGAGCTCGGTCCTAAAGAATTAGGCTTTGCAGAAAAATGCATATAAATAACAACTTATAAATACAAACAACACAAGTTACCCAACTTATTCCAATTCCTAATACCTTCCAAAATGCCAACAAAAAGTTAACTAGGAACCCAAGCACGACATTGCTGTGGTATTGCAGGAAATTCAGAAAGTGGAAAGGACTGAATAAACCAGTCTGTTTTTTCCTGCCAGGGCATAATGAAGAGGACAAAACCCATGAAACTAAACTATACAAACAAAAAAACCCACCCATATGCTTTGAAATGCTTTGAACATTAGTACCATGGTGTGCTCCTCAGCTGTAAAGATGTGCAAGACTGTTTTTTTAATATATTTTGGTGTAAATCAAACAGCACCACTGAAGTCATATTCTGTAAATCAGAATTCATTCTATGTAAAGCAATGTAACTTCATGTCATACGTTCAGGAATGATTACCCAAATTAAGCCTATGATTTATTCTTTAGTATAGGAGGCCTGACTCGGAGTCTTGGATGCACCTTGGTTTTCCCCAAAGTAAACTGGAGGTCAAATATTACACCAATAGAAAAGATTGAAGATTTTAAGAGGATGGTAATGGGAAATCAAACTGCTAAACTGTTTAACTTAAAGCCACTAGACTGATGCAGCTCATCAGAATATTCACCTCCTCTTTCCTCCAGCCATCCTTATTTTCACTTTACAATTCAGCGTAAACTGGCAATTAGTAATACTTTGACCGTTTATAGAGCCTTCCATCTGAGGATCATTGCAAACACTAATGAATTAAGCTTCTTAACACCCCCTGTGAGACAGATACTACTATCTCATTTGCACAGCTCAGAGAAGAGGTGCAGGTTTGCCGAGGGTGGGAGCCAGCCAGTGGCGGAGCTGGGAAGCCACTCTAGACCCTGAACCTCACCTTCAGCTCAATAACACAAAGCTTTCAATGGATGCAGTGATGTTCCTGGCAACTTCTGAACCTTACAATTATTTCTCAGGATGCCAGTGTGCCCTGATGTCTGACAGGCTGAAAACATCAAGGGTTGAACTTCTACCCATAGAGAGAACTTAAGTCCCACTTACTGATGAACAGAAACACCATGAATATGCCATCTGTCCTGACCTGGAACAATTACTCACAAAAAAGATCCTCTGACATTGCAAACAGGAGAGAAAACTGGGAATTCAGTTGTCCTTACTTGGTTTTTAATAATAAGACCAACCCTGGAGAAAATAATACAAAGGTCTGGGAGGGTTCCTTTCCTTTTCTTTGCATATTTAATTGCCCTGATCTTTTTCTTATGTAGAAGAAAGGTAAAATATTCAAGCCTGCTTGCAAGTCATGATGACAGGAGGAACTTAAAGGATTTTTAAAAAAAGCCTAAAGGTTTTGCTTCCAACACTATCAGGAATGCTTAGATCCTAGGCAAGCCTTAGGACAAGATAGGCATTGACGAGACGAGTATTTTTTTTCCAAAGCACAGTCTCATTGATTTAAGAGCAGCTAATGTCTGGTACCTATTTGAAGCATTTTTCCACGTAGCCCTTCTCCAAATGCATGGCAATCAGACAATTTCCATGATGATTCTTCTGTCTAAAAATACACACCTCCCCCTATTTTCAATTTATCACTGAGCCAGTCAGCCTGTTCATTGTTGAAGTTTTGCTCATTTAATAGTGCACTTAGGAAAGCTTAATACAAACATCGACCAATTCATCGCTGTCACAAGAAGAAAAGCCTTAGAAATCATTCGTCTAAGTGAGAGTCAAGAGCAAGAGTCTCTTATTTAGAGATTGGTCAATAAGAAACAATGTTATGGAAGCTATTCTAAACAGACTAGATTTTTTTTTTTTTAAACACATCTTTTCTTCCACAGATTGAAATTGAGGAGCGCAAATAAAATATTTAGTTTTGCCTTTGAAATTTGTTGGTGACCTTAAATCCCAGATATGGGGCACTACAGAAGAGACAGGCTTTTGACATATTCAGCGTGTTGATTTGTGAACTATTAGCAGATTGCTGTTTGCCTAAAAGTACGTATTTGAAATACTTTTCTAAAAACTCTTCCCAGTTCATGAGCTGCTAAATATCTGTACGACATGGTGATGTTTGTGTCCCGAACAGAGGGACATTACGATCCCTAGAAGCAGGTTTCCAGTGGGAATATTAAAGGCACTATTCAGGAATATTCTCCAGTATTTGCAGCTTCCACAAACACTCCTGCTCGCAAACATGTTTGCTGGAATATTTGTCAAGAGCAAACATGACGAGATGGTGGGAGAAAGTGTACAAAGTCTAACCAAGCTTATAAAAACCCAACAGCTAATGAATACTTGTGGAAAATGTCTTATGGTATTTCCTCAGCTACAGATGCTAATTAGGAAAGCCTATAAAGCTAAAACTCTTTTGCTGCCTACCTCCTTATGTAGTCCAGAATTGAAAGCCAGTTCCATGGCTCTCTTTATCATGTTTAGCCCTGTTACATCTGCTGGATCCAGAAGCAATTTTTAAAAATTATTTGTGTGTGTATCAAATGGATGAGGTTATAAACAACTGGACAGAGGCCCAGAAACTCATTTCACATAAGCAGCTCTGTGGCTAACAGCTTTTGCTGTCTCTGACCAAAAAAAAGACCTACAACAGATACTAATATATATGTAGATTGGTCAATATGTCTTATTGCCCAATGTTGAACCACCAGTGTTATGTAGCACTACGGATCCCCTCTTCAGGCCTCTTTCTTCAGTGACAAAACAGCTTTTGGATTGGGTCTTCTTCTATAAACAAGCCCAGTAGGTACCCAAAGAAACACCGCAAGCTCATGTTGCTACAGGACATTGGCTCAAAAGTACATGGCCAGGGAAAGAAGGAGAATTGCAAGGAGAGCCAGTGGACATCCTCAGGTCTACATATCTGGGTGCTTGAGGATGGTGAATTATGGGTGCTGAGCCAAGTCAATGCCATGCAGGCGAGCAGGAGTTTGTGCCTGAGAAAATCAGTTATTACTGAGTGCAAACACTGCTTAAAAACCCAAAGCACTGAGATCCAGCATTTTTAGTTAACAACAGCCAAAGGAAGCATTTCTGATGAGTGCCAGCAAGACACAGGAAGAGGTTAACATGAACCTGCCTATTGAAAAACCCATGCGGGGAGCTGGTTTGCCCTCCTTCTTCCATGAGCTGTATTTTACAAACTCTGGACCAAATTAGGCTCCTAAAGGGAAACTTTAATTCGGTGGGACTACTGGGAACCACCTCTGCCACACTACTGATGATAACACATGACAGGCTAGTCTGCGGTCAGGGCCAGGCTGAGTTTGTACTTGGGCTCCACAAAATGCTGGTGCAATGTCAAGACTCACCACAATCTCTTGTAACTCACCACTGTATCTGTTTTCCAGTAAAGCATGACACTTCCTTTTTCGCCTGACTAATACTGAGACCCTCAGTATGTTTTCTGAGCAGGAGTTTACTGAAAATGATCTTTGCTCTGCTGTACATGCAGCCAGCTCACATAGTAACGAGATAGAGTTGTTCTCTTTTCTTTAAAAAATGCAAATCCTACTTCATTGCAAATAGGCTTTTATTTCACAAATTCTGCCTATTATCTGAATACACCATTCCTTATGTTTCTCTCTCCTGGAAAGTAAGGGAAAGCGATGGACCATCCAGGATTTTTACAGACTGTCCCCTCCGGTCATGCATTGGTAGAGATGGTACCGTATAATGCATGACTTACCTGCAAAGACATTGGAGGAGTAATGAAATAAGCAGATGCTCCATCAGCAGGCTTTTAAAACATTGGTATTGCAATCTGAGATGCAGTCAGCCATTACATGCATATGCCCTTTATTTATGAAGCTGATAAAGGCTCTATGTCAGGAGCAGTCAAGTTGCCTTTTTACTTTCTGCCTTTCCTCATATTAAAGAAAGTTGCTGTCCGGTTATTTTATGCTCATGCAAGCTCCAGATTTGGGAGGAAAGGCAGGATTTACCTCCTGACTCATCTATTAAAAATAGAGGTCTAAAAACCAGACAACTTCAGCCAAACAAATCACCAGGGGCTCCCTATAGTGATTCCTTTCCTCCTAACACAGATGATGTCTGAAATAGGTGGATCTCACTGGAATTACCTATTTCTCTCCATTGGCTAGAAAGGGATCCCAGGACAACTAGCCCAGCTGTAGGTGAGAACACCACAGATGCCCACACCACCAGAGTCACAGACATTCACTCATATACAATTTCAATTTTGTATACTTTTCTAAAATCAGTGTTGTTCTACGTAATTTCATGACAGCATTGAACGCAGTTTCCCCCAAACTCCGTTCCAAGCACGAGTGGTAGATCAGAAAACAGGGGAAGGCTGGCATGGATCAAAGAGAAGGATGGTGTTAACATTAAGAGCCACCATACGAGGAGCATTTTGCACTATAAATAAAATAGCGTTGCTCAGCTGCATGAGGAGTGAATTTCTGAAGTCACTGAGTCGCATGGCTGTGGCTCTGGGGAAGATTTCAGTTCAGCGCTCTGTTTGATCACTGGCATATCACCCAAAGGTTCACAGCAAAACAGATGATGGGACAGGGAAAAGCTCTTCTTCCTAACACTGCAAAGGAAAATGCTGCTTGCTGACTGACAGCTCCCCAGCCAGCTTATGTGCATCTAATTACTGAGCCGCAACCCAAATCAAAATGCCCCATTGCAGCTGGTGTCTCACTTAATCCATTCATAACATGAGCTAATTAGCATTGATGTTTTTGGGCAAGTTTATTCCAAATGCGGTCAAGTCTCAGGCTTTCAGCTTAGTTGCTAGGACCCATTGAGGATCCTGGGAGAGGCTGTGTTTCTGCCTAGAAGGCATTTTCTGGCCTGATGATGGCTTAGGAGCCGCTTCAGAAGATGCTGTGCTGGGCTGAGATGAGCACTGGCACATAAGCGCTGCTGATAAGCTGCTCTTGCTGCTACACCCTACCTCCCTGCAGAAGAGTTTGTAGCAGAATCAAGACATTTCATAGTTTTCCTCCTGTCTGAATTCAAATGTCCTAACTGGGGGAGAAAAGAAGGGGGGGAAAAAAAAGAAAAAAGAAAAAAAAAAAAAAACAACTTGGAAAGTGGGAAAAGTCAAGGAACAATTCTGCACTTTTTGTTATTCTTTGTAAGCAGAGATGAGAAAAGAGACCAGTTACTAGAGCTTTGCATTTCCTTTTCAAACTATGGGATTAGAGGATGAGAGCAGGTGCTAATGGGAATGTTGCCCATGGCAGAAAATCAGGTTCCTAAATCTTCATCGCTGGAAATCATGAAAATGATCTCTAATGGCTGCACTTGGAAATTGGTGATATAAGGAATTGTCACTTGGCAGAAAACTGACTTTCTGCTCCTTCGGCGCACCACAATTTCAGTTTAATTTGTAACAGGATGCAAGTGTAAATGAACTGACAACAGAGCTATCAGCTATTCTGTTGGTAACACTTGGAGCAATAGTTTCGATTTGACTAGACACAGCTGTCCACTGCATGGAACGACCTTTAGCCCCGTCCTTGGCGAAATTCAATTCTCTCCATGTCTGACTCCGTCCATGGGGACTTGAGTAGCAGAGCTGCCAGAATAATCAGCGCATTGCTTAATGACAGGCACTCCAACAAGCAACGTGGTTCTGCATTGTCAGAAACAGAGCCCGCAGCTCCAGGGAAGGCGAGGGGAGCCTCCTTGTTATTCAAACGGAAATAAAGTGGTTGTATAGGAGCAAACGCAGATGCGTGCAGCCACCTTTGCTTGATGAGCATCACTGATGCGCTTGGCACCATGTGCGTGTATGTAAACATGGAGTTTTCTCGTGTGTTTGTCAGCAAATATGCATTTTTATTAGATTTACCGCTCAAAAAAGGCTGAGATTCTGCTGCTGCTCTGCATTGTACCACTGCAAAACATAGTTTATATAAGTTTAAATGTGCATACATCCCATACGGTGATCCTTACATGGCCATCCAGATGTATATCATCTAACGTGTATACATATGTCTAGATATACACACTTTTGGTGTGTTTATTACATTGGCCACTGCAATAAGAAAGATGTTTAGAATGCAAGCCTCAAAAAAATAGAAATTTCCTAACTTTACAGCTATTTGTGCAAACTTATTTCTGTTTGAGTGGGCGTCTCTCCAGCAGTGTGAGCGAGGCACTCTCTTACACGTGATAGGAAAGGCATGTCACCATGGGATTAACACATATGTGCCTCAGCCCACATCATGGCTGGACCCACAAGAATAAACACAGCACTTCCTAATTTTTCAGCTGGTTGATTCAGCAGCCTGAACACAGAAAACAGAAATTATGTTGGGTCCAAAACTGGACCCATTCTTTCCTTCATCGAGGATCATCGGAGATACACACTGCTTCGGCTGGCAAGACTTGCTACAACCACTGCTCATGGGAGATTGCAAGGGGTGAGACACCAGCTCCACCTGCCCCACGAGCCCCCAAGGATTTCTCTCTTTGCTATTTTTGCTTTGGCAGCACTGTGGGCCTGGCTCTGCGGAAGATTCGTGTTCAGTTATTATTCTGACCCGCTGCCAGCATTTTCCTGAGAAACACAAATGAGAAATGGGGAATGACGATCTTGCACAGCTCATAACTCAGCCAGAATGGAGCAGAGTTTCATGGGAGAAGGGAAAGGCATGTCTTCGGACGCAAAGCTTTTGTCCCTGCCAAAATTCAAAGGCTCTTTTTCAAACAATAGAGATAGTACAGCTTCTCTAAAAAAAAAATTAAATAAAGAGGCCACAAGTACCTTTGATAATGGAAAACATTAAGAATGTAAAAATGCTGGTCTTTGCAGATGAGAAAACAAGGTAGTCTCCAAAACTTTGTGAAACCATGTTACAGTGGAGCACATTAAATAACCCAAATACAGAAGTCACTGCTGCTGCCCTGTCACACACCCCCTTCTAACTGCATCTGCTACTTATTCAGAAGTAGGCGAAATAACACAGACCCTAGATGTTTGTCCTCAGTAAGTCCATCTAACAGCTTTGTGCAGACACAACTGCACAGTTTGGCCCAGTTCTTACTGCATGGTTTCTCCCTCCCCATCCCTGTTTGCTCCTCCCTGTCTTTCTCCTTGACCTCCCCTGTCACTTACCCCACCATACCAACAATTCTTCACCAGCCCCTTCAGTGGCCCTTAATTGCTAGGTTCTCTCTTGCATTTGCCTTGTGCTAATGGGTTCACTGTCTTCATTGCTGACAGGCGTACTCTGCCTTCTTGCCTTTCCTTCACTTCTCTCACTCTATTTTTCATTTTTTCACCTGTAACTTTTGATGGCTCCATATACCTGCAGAAACATGCACAGCTAATACATGTTTTTTATTCTCTCCCTTCTCTCTAAATGCTTGAATAATTCAGAAGCCAATATTTTAGGATGGCTGCATAGTAGCAACAGTAGAATAGTATCACCTCTTCAGCTAGCTCAGAAGAATATAGCACCTTGCTGGGAACTTGTATGAAACATCACAAGAGTGTGTCATGCAAAGAGCTCAGTATAGTTTTTCTGGTGGCTTGGCAGAGATGTTATTCCAGTTCATGAGCATGTACTGCTTTTTATTAACTTAAAGCCAGATATTCTTGGTTCAAAGTCCTCAATTCGTAAATGCAGAAATGAGGCATACTGAGACATCCATAAGATATCCACTGTGGTTTCCACCGAGCAGACGACATGCATGCAACTCAAAATAAATTCCATATATATGCAAAATATTAATTTCCTCATTTAATAACCACTTTTTATTCCCTCTTCAACTAAACCCAAATAGGCAAAGTAGAAAAGAGACAAAAGTTGCAAAATAACTGTCAAAGGAATATAAATCAAACTCCTCATGAACAATCTTTCTCTTTTTGTGCTCTGCTATCAAATTCATTTATGAAGCTTGAAGTATTGTATTTCTGTAGGTCCCACTAAAACAACACATTATAGAACAAATAGAAAGTCCCTCAACAATGCAGAAAAAATATTTTGTACAGCCCTGAGAACTAGAATATTAAACTGATCCTTAGATAAATAAGCCTTTCCCAGAATAGGTCATTGGAGCAAGCAATGTAGTACTAAAACTGGAAGGTATTTACCATCACACCGAGATGTACAGGCATTCCCCAAGCCTCCTGACAATCTCAGTGGCCTAGAACCCCTCCTGGCAAATCAACAATGTGCAACTGTACAAAGCACCACGTGTGCATACCAGAAAAGTATTACTAACAATGTAATACATGTTGGACTCCAGAAATTGGGTAAGTAGGCAGGCATTGCTGCCCCCATCACTACTGCAGAGGTAGCAGGAAGGGAAAAATAATGCTAGTTATCAAATAAATAGATAGATAGATAGCAAGGAAAGGATGAAACACAGTTGCAGAGAAAGAACATGGTGACATGACATAGGCATCTCTGCTCCTCTCCAGACACCCATCTCCAGCAGGGCTGGTCTCCACCATCATCCAGTTCCTTAAACTCTGACTCAGACTCAACAGTTATGGAAAGGATTTGAGGCCACACTGACGGTCGTGCACCCTGGGGGGAAGCAGGGAACAGGAGGAAGCCACCCTGCTTTCCAGCTCTTCATGTTTGCCAAAAGCCCGCAACTCCAGCTACCATCTTTCAGAAATGCCTCTCCCATCCTTGAGAGCTGGAAACCTTCACTCATTTACTCACAAACAGGGAACTCTGCCAGCAGCCTCACAACCTGCAGATTTTGATTGCATTAATTTGTTCCGAAGCGGGTTTTCCTCTTGAGCCTGGAGTAGAAGGCAATTAATTAAGACCCATTTTTCCCCCCCTATCGGATTAAAACAAATTAAATGGCAGCAGTAGGACAGCCTTGCCTGGGATAGGGATTCTTGGAGAAGCAAGGCTTTCTCTCTTCTCTGCATGGGAAGCTGATCTTATTACTTTGCTCAGCTGAGCCTGGATCGTCTCTAAAATGTGCCCTGCATTTTAGTCCACGAGACTGGGAAGTCCCACTGCCATTTCCCAAGGCACAGAAGCCCAACTGCAAACCACTGTGAAGAAACACACTTCCTGCTCAACCGCTTCCATTACAGTTAATGAACACTGTGCTGGGAATTGACTGAAAACAGCATCACATATGGAAAAGCTCCTCCTTAACTTGTGCGTGACTGCCATGTTCAATAGCCAAAAGCCACCAGTGTTCTTCCACGGCCACTCTCATCCTCAATGGTGAGGAAGGGGAGAGAGGGCATTACAGGACAGCCCTTCGGGATTCCTTGTTCTTCTGGAAATACCCCCAGCATATGGCCCCTGGCCTGGCGAGAAAGAGTCATAGTTAAGCAGATGAGAGTTGAGTAATTTCTGAGAAATTAGAGACAGGCAAAATCATCAATTAAGTACAAATGTACATCAAATTTGATCTACTCTTCAGAGAGGATTAGAAGAAAAGGAATTGTACATAATCCACCCCGCTCTGCCACTGTTTTCCATTGCATTCTCCAATTTCCCAGCTAGAAATCAAATCCAAGGCCCTCAAAATTGCGCAGGTACCTAACTCTGCCCAGACTGAAGACTACAGTGATATTTTAATCCAAATGCATCACATAGCTTCCAAACACCTTATGCATTACCTGGAAGTTTGTCTCAGTTCTCACAGCAGCAATTTAACCTGCTTAAGGTGGAAAATGGAGGAAATCCTCTGCCAATGCCTACTACTTGCAGATGAAACACTCTAAGATGGAGAACCACGTTCAGGATCAACCCATCAGCCCAAAGTGGAGCCTTTACCCTGCCACTGTCACAAATGTCTTCACTGCCACTTTACCCTGGGGGAAACGGCTGAGGTGGTGAAATGCTGCTCTTCTGTTTTCAAGCGATGTATAGAAAAGTGAAAACAACAACAACGAAAATAGTCTCCTTCTAATTGAAAACAGTACCAGTTAATGGTCTTTGAAGTGAGTGTGTGTGTGTGTGTGTGTCTTTTGTGGGGGGAAGGGAAAGAAATGGATTGCTGTAACCAACAACACCCCAAAGGACTATAAATCAAACAGCATACAGCTGTTGGTATCAAATATAACTCCTTTCGCACTACATCAAAAAGCTTTAATTAACAACTAATTTATTCAAGTGAAAAAAAAAAAATTCCCTTGCACCAAATAATTGTATTATAACTTGGGGACTAGGCTGTGTATTTTCCCCCTCTCTAAAGCATGACAGGAGAGGAAATTGAGCCTTTAGAGAACAGCTAAGTAGAAAAATGGATCAAAGATTCTGAGGTCTTGTTGATTGGCTTTTTGAGTCAGCAGAGACCAAATCAGCCCATTTAATGAAAAAAGCTGCACTGCAAAGTCTGTTTGCTCTAGGACCTACTTTTAATAAAAATGCTTATAAAGATAAATGGCATTGGCTTGTGGCAGGCATGGTGCGGACAGGTGTTGCACAAGCCTCCCTGCATGGCGGTGTCAATTCTGCTCCACGCCTCTGTTTTGTCAGCCTTGGACAAGTTCTGCAGGGCAGATTGCTGAGCAAGGTTTCAGCTGCATGGGGCTTTTGGCAGAACAGCTAAATGTCTGCAGGGCAGCTGACGGTGATCTCTGAACACACTTGCTTGTGAGCTAAACCACACTTGAACCCCAAACGTGAAAGACCAGCCTGGCAAATTAATTCCTTCCCCTCATGCTGGGAAGTGTGTGCTGGAGCACCCCAGAGTTTGCATGCACCCAACATTGCTGCTCTTCCTCAAGTCAGGAGCCCATGCACAAGCATCCCTGTACTCCAGAACCAGGACAGCGACCAGACCCACGCAGCCCAACCTGGGTGTCAACCTCACTAAGGCAAGAATTGGAGGGATGTTTCTTTTTTTTTTTTTTTTCCTTTTTTTCCTCCATAACTTTGTGCTAGCAATGACTAACTAATCTCTGCTGGGGTAAGGTAAGTGCCATTATCCTGCTCTAATGGCTAATGAAGCCGAAGCAGAGTAAGTAGTTTACTGGTTGTCGCGTCTTCGGGGCCCCATCATGCATGTTTTACTGTTCCTCCGAGTGCAGTGAAGTTTCCCATTAATGCTGCCATTGATTACAGTGTACAATCTTCGGGGCAGGGACTGTGATTTTCTTTTCATTTGCTTAATGAAAAGTACACTGCCTTTTAATTCCTCTGAATTCAGTTGCCTAGGTATTAGGTGGGAGCCCCAATGTAAACACAGAGGGGGACAGCCATGCGGCAGTGCCACGTGGTGTGCATGAACCAGCTCAGGCTAATGCAGAAGACCCGGGCTGCAGCTTCAGAGCCTTTCTCTGTGTTCAAGCCCCTCTCTGAATCCATGCCTGGGTAGTGCTAGTCCACCCCCATGCACAATGCTGTTCCGAAAACTCTTTAAGTGCATATAAAGCCCAATCAGGTTGTGACATGAATGATTTCTAGTAATAAAATAGTTTAAAGAAATCATGGGGTTTACCGCTGCAAACATCAAACCTAACTGACAGTGCAATATATAAACACTATCCACCCCAAAGAACAATAATAATGGAAAACTGGTTAATTGATTAGTTAGGGTATAAAATTAAATAATTGAGTACAGCATTCTAATGATATACCCCATCGTAGGAATGATTTGAAGGGCAGGTAAGATTTATTTTGCCTTTGTGATATCTTCATCTTGTTAGATCTCAAAAAGTAATAATAATGTTCAATAAAATCACTATAATTTATAAAGAATATTCCAAAAAGCTTAAAAAGGGCTTAAAAACTGATCAGCTTAAATCTTTTTGCTGTATTTCAAATGTACATGTATATGCTAAAATGTGTTTGCTCTACAGATTTCAGAGGTAATGTTCACAAGTGACGTTGTTCAAGTTTTTAAATCATGATCTAAAGCTATTACACTGAAGAATTCTGAAAAAGACCTATATTAGTGCTATAGGCAGATATTGTTAAAAAGTCTTTGTCTGGTTAGTTTTATTTGGTATCCCACACCCCTGAACATCAAACTCTGAACATCAAGCCTGTGAGCAGGAGAGCTTTACACACAAACCTAAGTATCCTGGTCCTCACCTCCCTGCAATAAAAAATTATGCCATTAAAGACGTGAATGTGTTAGATAAGTTTCCCAGCCACCAAGACCCACACTGGTTGCATAAGAGAAAGGAAGACCAGCGAACATGGGAAGCCAAGGCTCTAGGGAGTGGATTAATTGGTGACCTAATGGTCAAGACACCTACCTAGGCTCAGGTCCTGCTTCTGTTAGTGCCTACAAAGATGAAGAACACTTCATCATTTGAATCCTCATTTATAAAACAAAGATATTCATCTCTGTGTGAAATTCAGTGGGCTGTGATGCTTAGGTTCCTTTGGGCATTACAAATTATGGAAAAATTATAATTTTCCAAGAACAATCTTCCTACTTGCTTCCATCAATGATCAGTTTAAGCCTAGTGCATAAAATCTGACAACTCTATGCTAGGCTTAAGTATCTTTTATTGTTGGCCATAAATTGTCTACCTCCTTATAAATCTAGTTACAGAATATAAATATACTCAGGAAATGTCTCCTTGAAATTAAGTAAAAAATACAGCACACAGCAGTAAGACCCAAGCTAAAAGAAAAGGTGCTAGTTTGTGGAAGGCTTTTTTATTATTATTGTGGAAACTCAGTGCTAAATTCATGTTCTCCCCGATCTGGAGAATTTGCTTCTCCCACTGGCTGGCCCGCTTGGGGCGAGGGGAGCTTCACCTCACCCCATGCCCAGGAGGACATGCGGAGAGGAGGTGGCATTACGGTTGTTTTGAGCTAGAGGTGCTCTGAGCACAGCAGCATCCTTCGTTTCTCAAGGGCCCTTTTGCATTTCTCACACTCCTTCCATTTCCTGTTTTCTCTTGCTCCTTCCCTTTCTTACCCCCCAAACAATAAAAGCTCAATGGGAATGCAAATGCAGCTCTCCGTTTAAAATCCCAGCCGAGAAAGCAGTGTGTCACCCATATTTATGAGCTCTAAATGGCTTTTATCAAAGTGAGGTCGCACTAAATCACCCCCAAGCTGTCATAAATACAAATGACTCGACATAGTCTGCAACAAGCCTTCGGGGGAAAATTATATGATCTGCTGTTGCAGTTATGCTATATCACACAGCGAGCTCATATATTTCCACTGGCAAGGTAACCTGATCCTTCAAAGGACACTAATAGGTGAAAGGGGGATAAGAGAAATAGTGAATCAAGCGGTGTATGCCTGCTCATGTGCACGCACGTACGTGCATACACCTCTGAGCTAGAACCCAGGCTCCTCTCCTGAATGGAAGAGGAGGTCCTCATGGCTTGGAGTATGAAGTTTCTTTGGCTGCCTCAATGGAGCAGGGAAGCTGCCAGCCAAGAGAGAAAGATCCAGGGGCTCACCAGGGTATTTCCCATTTTAAAAATTCATGTGAAGGCATGAAAATCATTAAGATATGAACCAGAGCTATCCAGACTCCAAAGACTGGACCACTTCCAAGTAAATTAAAGGAGCCATTCCTCCATCTCAGCTGGCGAAGCCCAGGATTATAGCAGTCTACCACAGGATAAAGAGGAAATCCTTATAAAGGAGGCATGAACTGAGCAGTGGAAAAAAACTGCTCCTGAGGTAACAGGCAATATTTTTTTTTTAATTAACCTCTCTTCTATATATTAAGTGCTGTTTATATGTGCATAAACATAGAAACACACATATATAAAGAATGAGGAATTCTAATCAGATACCGTCTAATCCGTAGGCAGTGGCAGTAATTTGGGGAAGCCTCCAGAGATGGAGTTTAGGACAGTCCATTGAGCACTGTCCCCACCTGGCTCTTTGCAGACAGCCTTGCATGATTTGATGTGACAGTGTGGAGGCTCGCATTCAACAGCTCTTCCGACGGTCACGCTGTGTTGTTGCATCAGTCTACATATAAAATAAGTCAACTCCAATGCGTGTTAGCTCATTTTTTTACATCTGGAATGAAGGCAGTGCCTCTGTCTGCTTGGCAAACGGTTACAATGATAAGTCAGTTTGGGTTTGCTATCTCTAACGTAATAGAGGCAATATGCCAATTTCAGCAATCCAGGTCGGATGCGGGCATTTATAATGGTACCCTTCTCGGAGAATGAGGTCTCTAACATTAAATTATGCATTTTAATTAAAAGCTGAACTTACAGAGCTTGAGCTGCTAAACTTGATTTTCAACTGCTGTAAGCCTGGTGGAAAGCCAGTGGGCAGCGCTGCCATTTTCTGTTGTTGAGCTTTTCACAATTTCTCCACTCAGAAAACTTGCTCACTTTGGAGTTGAAAAGGCAGCCCGGCAAAACACACGTTTGAGTGATTTACCAAAAGCACACCAAAGAGGATGATAAGAGCAAAGCCATTAGAATTCCTGGGCTGAACTCCTTCTGCCACAATGCATCGTACTGCTTCCCCCAGGTCGATTATCTCCTGCAAGTGTTATGGGACAGGCAGACTTGCCTGGAGCTGAGGGATGAGGGTTATCAGCTCTGCCCTGCCTGCTGGAAAGCCTGCACTGTCAGATGGGAAAAGCCCAAGGAGCAAGCGAGCTAAGCGCACTGCCTGAACCAGTTCGTTGAGCTTCAGGAAGAACTTCACCATCTTCCACAGCTGGTCTTTTGGCACGAGCTAGTGCTGCTTGGCTTCACGGGTAAGGAAGCAAAAAGGACACAAGGCGTTCTTGCAAAACAGTGAGGTCGTGGCAGGCTGACCTGTGCTGAAGGGTCAAGCAACAAGGCTCGCCATCTGAGAAACGGCACCTGGAAGCTGTCCAGCCGTCTGTCCAATGTGATTAAAGGCAAAATATGAAATGCTTCAGAAGAGCGAGAAATAGGATCACAGGTCTGGGTTGCATAATATCATGCATTTGTGTAACCAGTCTAAACAGAGCGTGTGAGTCGAACAGATGTTTTTCATTTCAGTGTACAGCACTGCGGAGCAAATCAGAAACCAGCAAGTGCCGAACACAACGGTGGCTTTGCCAGTGCTGTTGTAATGGGAGATCAACAAAGGGCACTGTCAACCCCAATCTCTGGGCAGGCAGGTCAACCTCCCGGCTGGTTAAAGAAGCCAGCTTGTTCTTTATGCTGAATACCTATATCCAAGCTCAATACCAGTAGTAGCTAGTAAACATGGGGTTGGGGCTCAGTCACTGAGTCAACCATCACCAGAAAAAGAACCAGCAGGGATGTGTGTATGATTTGATCCATTCTGGGAGTGGGCCATAATGTAATATGTATTTATTTAGATAGAGCTGGATTCTGACTTTGTGAGACAAAACCAGCCCATATGAAAACACGGAGGAAAAATTAATGTACACTCTCATTTATGATTACAGTACCACTCTGGTTTGGAAACACTCACCTCTACTCAAGGACCAGTATTCTTCCACCTCTCTGGACAGAGGAGGTATATCGGGTCAATGCTCTGAAGGAGTGACCAACTTTTCTATGCTAGGGGCCACTTTTATTCCCAGGTAAGCATGCATAGAGCTATAATGAATTAGCAAACCTTAGGCAGATGCACTCTGGATCTATACTCCCTTACACACACACAACAGTATACTTGATGGATTGACTCACTGACCATCCAGAATGCTTTGGCACCAGATCAACAACACATTGCAACCTAACATAGCCTTGGGACACCAATTGGTCATCTTTGCCTTAAACTTACATAGATAAGGATTAGTCACCATGTAGAAGTTGCAGTGCTTTTACTACATGGATAAAATAATACTGAAGTAAAACTGCCTCTAGAGTGCAGTTATGTGAGAATGTGAAGAAATTACCTTTAAAGGCATCCTAATTCACAGAACTGTGTGTAATCTAGATATTATATAACTCACTATTGTTATATTACATTGATAAAACATGGAGTGTTGTCCTGGCACAAAATGTATACTCATCTATACATACCAGCCCTCCAAGTGTTACCTGTGAAAAACACTATATGTCCTAGGTGCATTAAAACTTTTACATCAGATGGCTAATATAAGTGATTTTTTAAAGTTAAGTTGCCTTTTCTGAATGCTCTCCTTTATTTTCCAACTTATTTTTATCTATAATATTGAAATGAATATAAAGCCAAGTATGAAAGGGCCAGAAAGCTTGGCGGCTGAAATCTTCTTCCAGGTCTGCAGCACGTGGTACAGCACAGCTGTGCAAGCCACAAGGTGCTTCCCAACTTTCAACTTGAACAGCTCTAATAGTGAGGAAGCAAAATTTTTCTCATGTCCATTCAAAACAGAAGCAAAACCAAATTTTAAAATCCTGCTCATTGGAAGTGTGACAGCAGGAGGAACCAGTCTCAAGAGTCCTACATCTATGCAGACTGGAAAGCACAACACCAAGGAGAGATTCTGAATTAATAAACTCTATGGGCAAGTCTCCATGTTCAAATACAAATTGTCCCTCACCAACCTGATTTTACTCACAAAAATAATAAAACTTGAAAAATCTGACAGAACAGTTTTCATAACCTCTATGAAAGTGAAGGCAATGCTCCTAAAATCTCCCTTGCAATGGCTTTGAGAAACAGAGGACTGATCTGCCTTGGAGGAACAGTACAAGCTGGAACCTTCTTAAGTCCCAGCTTTGGTGCAAAGGCTTCACTTAACTGTTTTATCCATTTCTTTGACTCACATTTCTCTGACTCACATTTCTCCCAAGTTTTCCAGTCCAGCCCTTGGACTAGATTAGCCTTAAGTGTCCTTGTTTCCTGGGAGCAAAAGCAGGTTTTCCTACAACTTTTTCAGTTTACAACATTCAAAAGCTTAGACTGCATTTTTAGCCTTTTAAAACATTATCTATTGACATCTGGCCAATGTCTGGCTTGTCTGGAACCCCGAAATTCCCAATAGCACCACAGCTGGGGACTTTTTTTAGAGTTCAGATTTTGTATCTTGCAGCTTAACTGCATTTCATTTGTGCAAAATGTGAACTAATTTGAATGCTTAATTGGACCTTTTGTTACCAAGTAAAGGTTGTTATGGTGAAAATAAATGAAATAACTGAATTAATACACCTATGAAAGCTTCAACATAGGCTAAGTGCAGTCAAAATTTAAGTATTGCCTTCCACTACTTCTTTTTAAGCCACTGCAACACAGTACAAAATGATGATAATGATTATTCCGGATGTGAACCCTGTTTGTTCGTGTTTCCTTTTGCATCAAACACAGCATAACCAGACAAATAAAAGAGGTGATTATCCTGCTGTATTCAACGTTAATGTGGCCTCACCTTGAATACTGTGTGCTGTTCTGGGCCCCACAATTTAAGAAAGATGTGAAGGTCCTTGAATATGTCCAGAGGAAAGCAACAAAGCTGGTGAAAGGGCTGGAAGGAATGTCCTATGAGGAGCAGCTAAAGACTTTTGGCTTGTCTAGTTTGGAGAAAAGGAGGCTGAGGGGCGACCTCATTGCGCTCTACAGCTTCCTGAGGAGGGGACATGAAGAGGGATGTGCTGATCTCTTCTCCCTTGTATCCAGTGATAGGACGTGTGGGAATGGCTCAAAGCTGCACCAGGGGAGGTTCAGACTGGACATTAGGAAGCATTTCTTTAGCGAGAGGTTGGTCAAAAACTGCAACAGGCTTCCTAGAGAGGTGGTTGATGCCTCAAGCCTGCATTTGGACAATACCCTTAACAACATGCTTTAACTTTTGCTCAGCCCTTAACTCACCAGGCAGTTGGACTAGATGATCGTTGTAGGTCCCTTCCAACTGAAATAGTCTATTCTATTCTATTCTATTCTATTCTATTCTATTCTATTCTATTCTATTCTATTCTATTCTAAGCTTAGCTCCTCCAGGCTTAGCTTAGGGGTTAGAACAACTTACCCAGAAAAGAATTAAATCAATGTTTGTTCTATGTGAACAATCAAAATTTTATATTTTAAACTGCTCTAGGGATACCTTTCTGTTTATTTGTTTCTTGAGGTGGGAAGGATACTTCCACCAGGCCAATTTAACTATGATTTGTAGAAACAGAAATATTTTTAGTTACAGTAAGTGGGTGACAATGAAAACAATTATAACAAATGGATCAAGCATATTCTTGAGTCTTCTACTTACTAAAATCTCAGAAGGAGAAAATGTCTACCTTAAACAGCGTTGTAGTAGTCAGTGGAAAGACAACATGAAACTTGCAGGCAAGCCTTGGTAGCAGATGACTGGAGCATTTTTTTGGACCAAAAGACTGCAGACAACGTGATGAACATAGAGGTGATAAAATATATCACAGCAGATCAAACTTCAGTTTGAGATCTGACCAAAATCAGCTTCCAGGTAATCTGGACTTTCAGTGAGTAAATTAGTCAGTGCATTTACAAAAGACTTGTCATTTAAGAAATCTATGTATTGCACCAGCATGAGTGAGTGCCATTGCTATTGTGCAAAAACAGTGTGATGCTAGAGAGAATATGCTTAGACTTTCTTCTGTACTGAAAAATCAGCATAACCCAGGTGAGTTCCCCAGGCCTATTTAGTAAGTTTCAACTATTCACACTGGGAGGTCTCATCTGCTGTTACATAGTTATGTGTTATGCTGGTAAAGTGAGCTTGCTCAAATCTGAAATCCTTTCTCACATGAGCAACAAGTTTTTCAGCAGCAGCTGAAAAAAATCAGCTTTATGGGTGCATGCTCTGAGCTGACACAGGTTTTATCCCACAGTACTTTATTTGGCCCTACCAGTTCAAGCTCTGGGTAAGATTTGGTCACACTAGATATGTACAATAGGGAACCCTTAAAGTTTCAAAAAATTCAGAAACTTGTCAAAGGACCACAAGAAAATGGTGACACAACCAGAGCAAGATTCATCCATCGAAAGGCTGCAAGAAGCTGCTTCCTGAGCATGAGACTGCAATTCTCTTTCAGGTAGGGTTCAAGAAACCTGGCTTATAGTCATTGACTTTGGAAGGACGTTCACAGAAATACCTTGTGGCTGTCTGCCTGGGGTACATAAGATGCTATGCAGACCCTTTAGCAAATTCAGAGTAATTCACAGATTCATAGCTCTTAAGGCCAGCAGAGACCTGAGAGGATGGACAGACAAACTTTTTTGGCTGAATCAGATATGAGGAAGGAGTTACTGCTACCAATCCATGTCCAGCTGGCTTTTCTGGACAGGGATTGCTACCAGCCCAGTTTTGCTGGCTGCCTTGTCATCTGAGTGGGTCCTAACCCACATCTGTTCTCCAACAGGGCTAGAGATCTTCCAGATGAACAGCTAAACAGAGAGAGCCAGAGGCGTGACATCCTGAAACTGCGGGGACTGAGAAGGCATGGGAACAAGCCATCCAGAGAGCAACCTGCTCATCCCAGGTCTGCTGCAGACAGAACAATTTATCTGACCTTTCGTTTGGGTTATCCAAGCTGACCACACAATTTTGCCCATCTACACTCTGAATCACGCTCAGAAATTGCCTTGCTCGATGAATCTTTCAGAAGGTCACGCAACCTTGCCTGGAGACATCAGGAGAGGGAGAGATCCTATGACGAGTTTTGCCCAAGCAATCGTATCACCCTCACTGTTTAAGATGTGTTTACCAGCCCTGATGCAGCCTGCCTGGTTATAGCTTCCATTCTCTCGTGTACTTGTCTCTTCCAGGCAATAAAGAAGAAGATTCAAGAGACAACAAGCTGCCTTTCACTGTCCAACAGAGAGGACTTGCTGCTATATGATAATGCTTTGCAAGAAATGAATGTTTGAAATACCCAGCAGGAAAAAGAAGAAAAAAAAAGACACACACAGACACACATACACACACACAAACACTGCTGTTGCGGTCTCTCCCCACAGACCTCCTTTGTCCCTGTAGCTGCCATCACCCCCCCGTAGCCAGCGCTCCCCTCTGTCCTCCTGACCCCTCCTCTCCCTCCATTCATTCTTCTAGAATTTATCCCGCTTCTTTAACTCGGCATGTGTCTGGGCAGATGTCCAAAAAACCTCCCTTCAGCAACTGGGGGGAGGAAATTCCTCCAATTCAGCCCAGGCTCTTTTACCCCACCCCGCTTCCCGCCTTCACTCTCCCTCTTTTTCTTGCTCCTTCTTCTCTTTTAAGATGCTGAATGATTGATAACGCTCGCCTCGCCTCACCGCTGCCCGTTTGAGTCCTTTCTGCCTGGCATCTGCAGCCCTGTAGGGAAACCAGCTCTCCTAGGCAATGGGACATTGGGGACCCCCTTCGGTTCTTTTCACAAATTAAATAAATAAAAGGAAAGAGGAGAAAAGCACAAGGGAGTCTGGAAAGTTGCGGGGGGGGGGGGGGGAAAGGAGCAGCTTGGAAAAGCCCTTGATTAGGACAGGTCCAAAGCAAACAAACAAATTAAAAGCAACTCCTCTGCACACCCCTGATTTTCTGTTTGCCATGAAAAAGTGAGCAGAAAGCTTTGTTCTGTTTTGCATTTTGGGTCCCAAACAGTAGGTTTGTACAGAACTTCTAGCTTCTCATGATGCGATCATGATGAATGAGTTTGCTGTCTTAAATTCACACCTTCTGAAGCCATTCATTTACTTGAAAATCTTGGCCTCCATTTAAAAATAAATAGACCTTTATTTGTCTTTCCAACAGTGGAAAGCAGCTAGACAACATGAGTCCTAACACCTTACACTTCAGAATCAAAAAACATAGATCTAATTCTATGTGTCATGTCGTTGTGCATTATGTTCGTATGTATATATAAACATCCTGGTTTCATAGTTCTCAAAGTATCCACAGAATGCCATGCTAATGTCTAGATTCTGATTCAATTTTCACATTCACTTTATAATTTGGGTTTTAGGCATGAAACTTATTAAAATTGATCTTCAGGTTATGTTATTTTAGCATTGTATATAGTACATGTCTAGTACATATGTGAGATACACATGTACTACACATAACAAACTCCCATTAAAGTAATGACTTAAAACTTGATTATCATTACTATTATCATCTCAGATACAAGTAAGACCTTACAGCCTGTACCAGGATCAGAGCATCATTGCACTGGACAGTATGTGAAGAAACAGGGAAGCCCTGAAGAGGTTGCAGAAGGATGGATAAAAAGGAAGGACTGTTATCCCCATTTAACAGAGGGTGTCTGGAGAAGGACCAAATTATGAAGATAAGGGTTCATTTTATCAAACTTAGACATCCAAGTGTCTACTGATTCCAGACTCCATCTATAGCCAACAAATCAGCATCTCCAGAGAGTTTTCTAAGAAAGAACTTAAAAGACTCTCTCAGACGTGATATGACTTTAGGATATGCAAAGTTATGTCATTTTAATCCAACCAACGCCACCCAGAAAGCCTCTGGCAGAGCTGAGATTTCCTTCCATGTATCCCATTCCCTAGTCCAGTGCCTTAGCAGAGAGAGAGAAAAAAAAAAATCTATTTTTCTTAGCAGTGCTACCTGTCTTCTCAGTAACAGAAAAATTGCTATTTCAAACCAGGAGAAACAGATAGCATAAACTCTTCAATATTTTATTAATCAAGATACTGAGTTTTGAGGCTCTGCCTGAAAATGAAAGGTAGGTTTCCGTGACATGATAATTCAAAGTAAAATAAACAAGTCACTGGCATTTAAAAGAAGTTACATTTAAACCTTAATAAGATGAAAACAAAACATAATAATCAGCAAGTTGTTTTTTTTTCTCTTTTTTAAATTGAAGCAAAAGACCATCATGTCAGTAACACCTGGGAAAACTCTGTGTTGAATATTTATTCCCTGTTAGCTCGTTAAACTCTCAGCAGCCTTGCAGTAAGTGATCTTCCTCTCCTGGGCCTGGAGGATACTTGGTCCTTCTGCGTAGGTAGCAATCTATCTGCAAGTCAGCTGCAAGCTGCTGACTACCTCATCAGGATCTGGGGAAGATAAGTCTTCATTTATTTATTTGAAACAACTATAAAGTGCTATTGGGAGATCTCAAATGTATTTCTTTGTCAGATGTGTCCACACTGAAGGTCTCCTAATGCAAAGCCACTAATTACCAGAGGTGAAATATCCAACACAAACATCCAGCCTACCAACCCAGCACTCACCCAGCATCACTGAATGATATATCCTGTGAAAATAAGAGCAATAATAATCCATTTTTCAAAGACATTTCCCAACAGAAGGCTTGCTTCCCTTGGAGGCAATTGCTAATGTTGTCCCACAAATCCAACATGACCTTCACAAATAATTCATTGGTATCTGAAGCCTGATCATGTAAAGACTGGCAAACTCAATTGTTTTCAGAGAAAACAGTAAGCTCTTGATTTCTGAGCTCCCCAAAGATCACTCAGGAGCCTGAGGTGAAGAATTTATCATTGAAGCTCCCCAAAATGTCCTCGATACAGAACCGCTCATGTTGCATCTCAAAACACTGGGTGGTCTCATCTGGCAATTAATTTCACTTTTTTTTTGTGGCACCTACCGCTGCATTTATAATATGCCTTTTCCTGTTTAAATACTGCAAAATACTAGGTAAGAAAAGTGAGATGCAACCTTTTGCTGCCCCACCACCCAATTAAGCCTTCCTGGTGAGTGTTGCCAGCAGGCAGAGGCAGCTTTTGAACCTGGAAACATGGCCCAGAGCCGGCAGTTGCTAATCCCCATTCAAGCAATCCCCTGGCAGATTCAGCTGCAGGGATTTCAGCTCCCAGGGGTGCCAACATGAGGAATTCATCCCCACTGGGCCCTGAACAGTGGACTGCTAAATGGCAACCCCACACTTTGGGCTGAGCAGGGAAAAACCTCCTGGATCTGTCGGTGATAGCAATGCTTATCTGGTATCTTCTTTCCAGACGTCTCATTGCTCTCAGATGTGTGGCCACCACAAATGATTTCAAGTCACATATTTGGAAGCAGTATGGGTTTATAGTTTCCACAGATATTTTTTTTATTTTATTTTTACTTGAATACTATCTATTTAAGTATCTAAGTACTCTTGTTCTCCTGCAGACAGGCACTGTTTCAGGGGCTGAGCCTGCCACTGCAATAAAGCCCAACCAATTCAATGTTTTCTTGGATGAGAGAGACATCAACTAAGCCTTATACACTGCGGTGGAAGAGATGTCCTCTTTTTGTTTAGTCAAGCATGCAGGTAAGTCCCCATCTTTGACTTAGATTCATAATCAAATTCAGCCAAAGTACTACTGGAGATTAGCCCCTTACCCCACTGAACACTGCATCCCTGTCCCATTAAGAGGACTGTAAGGGTCACCTAAAATATCATTGGTGTTGGTCTGCTCCACATATCCATGTCAGGAGGAGCTGCCACAAGCCTGTAGCCAGGGGGCTGGGAGATGCTCTGCGGAGACAGTCGGTGGGGTTTTGAAAGCGGTATATGTCTGCATTAGCATCTAGTTGTGCCTGAGCTAAAGGGCATCACTCCTGTAATTAATTTAGGTGCAGTTCTATGAGGATGCAGCTTTCTTGCTTCTGTCTCCCAAGAGCAAGCCTGGATATGAGGGTCTATAAATGGTGTATATGTAAGTATTCCTCTGAATCACTGGTGGATGAAGTGACTGTAAACACATTGGGGTCAGTTCTCCTTACTCTCCTCATACTCATTCTACAGACAATTCTGCTTTACATCTGTGAGCCAAAATTTCTGATGTTCTTTCTACCTGTGGAATCATTGGTATCTCCCCCAGGAAAAAAAAAAAAACATAGGATGGATTTATCAAAATCTATGCCCGTAAAAACAACTGCAGGCTTTGCTCTGAATGGACCCAATAGGTTTTAAACCATTTTGTAACCACTAGCAGCTACGGACCCATAATGTCAATCATCTCATTTGTCATGGGTGCAGGGGGGAATAAATGCCCATTACCAATGATTTGTTTATGATTCCACAGAGAAAGCAATACAGGATGGGAAAAAAAAGGGCAGGGGGGAGATAGTAATTTCTTCCTATTTATTGAATAGCTTGGGATACTTCATTTTGAATAAAATGTAATTGGCCATTGGTATGTGGCAGCAGAGCTATGAAGCAAAGGGAAGACAAGATAGCGGTGGGTTGGAGGGGTAGACATAAAGAGAACATGATGGGGCAGAAAGGAGACTATAACAAACATGGAAGGCAGAAAATCTTAATAATTAGTAGCATGGCATCATCTGTAGGCCTTGCCCTGGTGTGCCAATAAATCAGACTCCAACTCTCACGAACCTCATGTGTTTGGCTTCTGGTTGTATCCATGGTATGGGATACACTAAAATGGATATGAGTAGCTATAGCTATATCTGTATCTATATCTATCTATCTCTACCTCTACCTCTACCTTTACCTCTACCTCTACCTCTACCTCTACCTCTACCTCTATCTCTAATCTATATATCTATATCATCTATATCTATATCATCTATCTCTATCTCTATCTCTACCTATACCAACACCTATACCTATATCATCTATCTATAATCATATCTGTATCTATCTATATCTATATCTATACCTATACCTATACATAAACCTATACATATACCTATTTATCTCTATCTCCATATCTATCTCTATCTCCCTATCTACATCTATGTCTATATCTATCTTTATCTATATCTACTTTAGGACCGTGATTTTTATTTAGAAGCTTACAGAAGACAAACAGAAAATGGCTGCCTGAAGGACAGCACAGAAATTTAGAAGGGAAAAAATGCGACAAAAAGAGACAAATGAAAGATTATGCATCCCTGCATTGTCCTCTTCAAAACCAGCTTTTAAATGATTGTTTATGACCAAAGTTGTTTTGCATCCCACTGGCCCTGAGTTCGGTGAAAGCTCCTGGTTTTCCCCATATAACATATGAATTTAACCTGAAGGGCAACATTATCATTTGACCCATGAGAGTGTAAGCCCCAAAGATCATCAATTCCCTTAAATTGGTGGCCCAGCCACTCATTTAATGCCTCCCCGTCAGCTCGAAATAAGACTTACAGTTTGATAGGTCAAAGTGAAAAGGGGAGGAAAGGGGGGGGGGAGAAGAAAAAAAAAAAGACAGACTGATTGCCACAGCAATAAAATTAAAAAAAAAAAAAAAAAAAAGAGGAAACACTCCTCAGTGAAAGCATTGTCAAAAATATATATATATGGGGAGGAGCAATTTTACAACCTCCTGTAACCCAGTGGTCCTGAGGTATTGCCTTTCACCATCTACCCAGGAACAGGCCTCCAAGAGGTTGTAAAAACACCATCTATTATTCCCAGAGACCGAGACATCGTCTGGAGGGGCTTTCCCATACTGAGTCTTTGCTCTTGGTGAGGGCATCGCATGCGGGTGGCCGCCCGCCTGCAGTGCCCGCACGAAAAGCAAAGCCTCAGATGGGGTGAGTGGGTCAGAGGAGAAGGGAATGGTGTTCTTATCCTTCTCTAGCTCCTCCCTAGGGTCCCCGTAGAGCCCTCCAGCTCTTGCAGGGTGCTGGTAGGGTGCTTTGTGGATGCAGCTGCAGGGGGCCTCACTCCTGCCTGCATCACAGGGATGCAGGCAGGGATGGACGCAAATGATGCATTCAGATGTAAAGTGCACCCCAGTCTCTCTCTCACCCCCTCTCCAAGCCCGTCGTCTCTGCCAGACTTGTTTGTCCTTGCCTCATGTGCCTGGATGCTTTTTGGTCACTGGTTTTCTCCCCATTTCTTAATGCTCTTCACTGAATTTCCCATTTTTTTCCCTTCCTCTCCCCCCATACTAGTGATTTTTTTCCTGATTTTCTTTTTTTTTTTCCCTTTTTTTTTTTTTTTCTGCACTACCTGGCAGCAATAACCAGAGCAAGGGAAATGATTTGCTTATGAAGTGTGTTGAAGAAACTCTTGGAGGATGCAGTACCAAACAGCCTGGTTAAATAGACAAAATAATCAAAAACCAGTGAGGACACCAACTCTAGAAACCAAACCAAACCAAACCACATACATCCCCAAAAACATGAAATAGTAAAAACTTACACATAGAGAAAGTTTTCTCTGCCAAGGACCCCAAAGACGTGGCGGACCAGTGGGTCCTCCAGAAACTAAATCAGAGCAAGGTTGCACAGACACCCCCGTCTGCCTCCTGTCTCCAAGGCTATGGTCCTTCTCCCCCTACTCAAGCACTTCAGGATGCAAACAAACTCTTTTCACAGCCACAAAGCTCACATTTCTGGGTTTTCTTATCCAACATCATACTCATGAGAAGAGTGAGGGGTTTAGATGCAACATTTGGCTCTGGATCAGGACCAAAGCAGGACATGTGGTCCCACCTGCATTCCGTGTGTCCCCTTTTTGGACCATGCTTCAGGTTCATCTTTTCAGGTGTATTTTTCACCCTAATTTTCAGGCCCATAGACCCAGGTATGTGCATACCCACCATACCATCCACACTGTTCAGTGTCTCTATTTTAACAGGTTTACTTACAACATGAAACACAATCCTGAACAGTCTCCTGGAAGAGTCAAAGCATAACTGCCATGGGTAGCAGATGCTTTTCCCACCTCCCACTTGGTCCCACTTGTCCTTTTCCTTTCCAAAAATGTCCAGCCAACCATGGCAAGGGTGAGAGCTCTCCTGCAGATGTCCCTCTCATCCCGGTTCTGAGTTGAGACTTGGGTTTTTTTAAGTATTATTATAAAATCCTCAAGCAGAGGTAGTCTGCAAGTGGGTGCAGCCATCTACAGTCTCCGCTGCTGGGAGGCAGTTGAGATCCCCAGTGAGTGCTCCCACCAGCCCTTCCTCCTTGGAGACGGAGGGACCACGGCCACAGGATCTCAGCTCAAGGATGGAGGCCCAGCAAGTACCCCTGAGCCACCCCAGCTTTTCAGAAATGTGATGGAAACCAATGGCACATGTCATTTCTTTTGTTTTTTCTGGTGTTCAGGTGCCTCCCACAGCACTGGTCTCCTCAGTCCCCTGGTCCTTGGGGTGGATTAAGCCAGCTGGTCCCATACCTTGGGGTGGAGGTGGGGGGAGAGGAGGAACCTGCCTCCTGCAAGCCCTGTTTACATGGTAATGAATACCTCTTAACCATATCTATTGTAATAAGTATCACATTATCAAATGGGGCCTCAGCACTCTACTAGGCGCTCAAGTGTGACTAAGCATCTGGCCTCTTGCTACAGGAGATGGGCTAAATTTACAGCCTGCCCTCCCTGGCCACAGCCAGGACCTTTGGAGAAAAAGGCAGCTGTTCCTCCCTGGAGCACAGGGCACCCATTATTGTCTGCCCTGATCAATGGCCAGAGGTCCCCAGGCAGAACAAAGCACAGCACAGTCCCTTGAGCAGCACCTCAGCCACACAGCACCTATTCGAACACAAGTCCAGCACTGAGGAAGTGGAGGGATGGAGAAGGGAGCCTGGGGGACGGAGGCTGCCAAGGGCCCTGGTGATAGAGAGGGGCTGTCTGCTGGTATACCCCCCGGACTCCTTTTTGGTGACTGGTTTGTTGCCACTTGTCAAGATGGGGAGCAAAAGGGTGCAGGCTAAAAAAAAATTCTCTGAACTCATGCTTCTTCCGAAGTGCTGGTGATCTGGATGCAATGGTATGGAACAGGGTTGCAACAAGGTGCATGAACCACCTGACAGGATTGCTTTCCCTTTTCCCTTTCTCTGGGGAAGTGTGTCAAAGGGAACATCCCCATACAGCCCAGGGCTGGAGCAGATGAACAGATGCCTTTGCTTTCCCGTTACAATACATCCGTTATGATGCTGTATCTCACATGTCCTGCAAAGCACTCAATATACACCTCCAGCAACTTCATTCCTTCTGCTCTGCGCAAAGGCTGTATTCAGCATGAAATTATTTCATCACAGCTCCTTAATTTATTTGCTTAGGCAGCAACTTTTGTCTTCTTGTTGTCTAAAGATCATAACATTACCCAGCACTTTTCTTGTGCCATTTAATCCTGAGTTTATTCTCTACCATCAATCCTAAATTTGACCTCCACCACTTGTGGTCAAATCTATTGAAACAGATTTGTAAAGTTTGCTCAAATAATTGATTTATCAATACATTCAGTATCTTTAAAATTGAAGCAGGATATAAATACAGCAGCCAACAGGATACTTGCAAGCTATCTGCTCTGACTCTGATTATCTATGACAAATGATCATGTAAAACCACGCAGAGAGCTTTTTCCTGAAGCCCTTTGTATACAAACCAGTATCTACAGCCAGTCAAGGCATCACCACCTACATATGATTACTAGCTGCATTCCCTCAACACACGAACTCAAGAACAACCATTTCCTCACATTCACCTCTACAGAATATTCAGTTCCAAGCCATTTCGAAACCAGAAGAGGATAATTGCTGAGTTAAAATGCAGAATTCCTTAGTACATCTGAAAATCCTTTTTTCTCCAGCTCCTCCTATCTAGTCTTGAACCATAGTGAATGAAGCATGGGGAGGCAATCAAAAGAATAACAGAGCATACTAAGTATACAAGTCTAAGTATCAACCCTTGCACCCCAGAGGAAAAAAAAAAAGGAATAAAGAAACCTCCTCAAAGAAAACTATAAATGCCTAACACAATGAAAAAGATAGAATTTTATGGGCCCAGTTACATAACTGCAGAGCCAAGTGCATGCACAACTCCCATTTCTGAACACAAAAAACCCCGCCTGGCAGTAAAATCCATCTATTTACTGATATATATTGCATTGTCCAGCCTTTTCTGGATTGTCCACTTGTTAAGCAGTTCTGTAAAGTACTCTTATGTTTTCACTCCACCCAGTAGTTTCCTCTGTAACTCACAACTGTGGTATAAAAATGTGGCATGCACTAAAATATCCAAGTAAATCTTTTTACTGTATATGGTCATATGGAATAGTTCGAATGTGATCCTAGTCTTACAAGAGAAGCCACACGGGATATCTGATAGCACAGAGAGGCAATATGGCAGTATTGTTGTTATTATTATTAAAATTATTGTTGTTATTATTATATATCATGTTCAATTCCTTTCTTATCATTGACAAGATCACAAAATCATGTTTATTTATTGACGCTGTCATTGGATCCAGCATATCAGGATATGATCCCAACAATCCCACACAAAGAGGAAACACAGATCTTGATTTAGGGAAATACTTTCCAGCTTGGGCCCATTTCAGAAACTTCTGTGTCTAATTAGGCATCCTTGATGTATAATTGCAGGTCCACCAGCACAGTAACTGGGACTGGGATTGCTTTCCACTACAGCGGCAGCCTCTTGCATCTGATGAAACCCACCTCAGGGCTGGGTGCCTGCCATTGGAGATGCCCCCAAGCAAGGACAACTTTTAGGAAGGCAAGAATTGGTGAACACCATTAGGGGAAAGATCAGAGCCTGAACACTAAACCTGTAGCTCTTTGCTTAACTGTCGACTCTGGAAATCTGTTTTCTCAAGGTGGGTGCGACCACAGGCAGGTACACTCACATAACCATGACCACACTGATCATGATTGCCCTATTAATGAGGAAGGCAGCCGGGTTGTTTTTAGATTTGCATCTTGCAGAGGATTTTGCAGGGATGGCTTTGCTTCAGAGCAACCATTTGCCTTCCAACTGTGTGCCAAGTAAAACACTTGCCAAGTCGGGCGTCCACTATATATGATCATCCACCTGCCTTTTTAGCTAATGGGGTGATTCACAGCCTCCGGTGCCTACCAGAGGGCATTCAGCTTAGAAAACACTAATGCGTGAAAATGTCTGCAGACTGACTACGTGAATGGCAATATACATTTTTAATTTGAATAATATGCAGTGTTTACCATAATTAGACAGCGCATTAACATGATTAAACCAGCGCTGTGGATCAGAGTGGCAAGGCACCCGATTCGAGTCTGAAGCCTTTATTGCCTGGAGAAGCGTGTTGTGCTTGTCCATCGAGCGACTGCTTGCCCTGCCCTTTTGCAGCATGAGTTTGAAGCTGTCATTGCAGGGGGCAAAATTTTCCTTGACAAGCAAACAAATCCATTAACATGTTAACAGGCTTTGCATGCACGTGTGGAAAATATTAAGCACGCCAACACAACAGCACGGTTAGGAGGATAATATTTATTCTAAGATAACAAAATGATCAAGTTCTAGCATGGGAGAGCAGGCAACATGCTTTTACTTATCCTGAAAGGCAGGAAAGGAATTGATTTTTGGTAGTGGTTAAAATAACAGAACTAGGAATCAACAAAAATTGCTGCTATTTATAGCTGCTAGCTTGTTGATCTCTAACTTTAGCATCCATCGAATGGCCGCAATTGTATTGCTATGTATGATTGCTTTGTGTATATCCTCCAAGTACTCCAAATCACAGTCTGCTCTCCTACTTGTTGCTGGGAGCTTTGCCATTGATTTTAATCAGGCCAGAACTTCACCCTTGTTTCAGCCAGCAGAAATCCTGGCACCAGGCCTTTTCTCTGGAGCAAGCCAAACGTGATGGAAAGTGGAAATGATGGCAAATGGACACAAATGCTACCCACACATTTAAAAGTGGAAGCATCCAGTTGTGGAACTTTGGTGGGGTGGGGGGTCTGCTGTGTTTATTTATTTCTGAGCATTGGAGGAATGTGAGCATGGATTGCTTTAAAAAGATAGTAACTAGGCACATAGGAAAGAAAAAATAATAATAAAATACTAAGTAAAAGTGGATGGTGATTCACAACCCCTTCATGTCCATACTTTCACTTGCAATATTTGGTTTGTCCCTGTACATCAGAGAAGCACCCTTGCTTTTATTCATGAAGGAATTTGGCAACAAGAGCTATTCCAAAACACAGCAGCTGCAGAGCATTAAGGGTGCTCTAACCATTAAGGGGCATCTGGAACATCTCAAAATTTGTATTGCATCAGTCCACAGGCCACAGATATTTCCATACGATGGGCACACTTCAATTCATTCCAGCTTTAGCTGTGTTCCAGCAGTATGCCCAGTACTTAAGACTGGGAAAGCCCTTGAAAGCTGCACTGATTTTGTGACTGTCAGGGAATGATTTTCAGCATATAATCTGCAAAGCAAAGCAGAGCAACCCACAACACAGCAGTAAGATCGTATCTTAATTTTTACAAATGCTTTGCTTATGATACAGGTGCCTAAAGTCAATAAAATATCTTTTTTAAGCAAGGTGTGATAAAAACTTGCAGGATATCTTAGAGAGTGTCCACTATGAATACCTAAAGAAGGCACAAGGTAGGGCTGAGATGCAGTCTGTAAGTAGGATGAACACTGTGACAGCTGTAGATATTATGTTATTCCTTGACATCTTTGTCTCATTGAGCCTAGTTTAACAGTGGGGTCATCTGAGGAGGGGATTAGTGGGAAGGGAAGACAAAGCAAGGATGAGGTGGTGGAGAACAGACAGAACTAAATGGCAAGAGCATCCGGGTGACACCAGCAGCCTCCTCAAGCCACTTTCTTGTTTCTCTTCTTCCAGCATAGGGACTGTAGCCAAATCATCCCTCCATTTTTCTTTCCAAGAGGGCACATGGCCTGGGGCTGAGGGAGCCAGCAAGAATGGATATGGGAGAGGAAAAGAGAAAAAGAGCGTGTGTGTTGTTGGGCATAGTGGAGGGTGTAACTATGAGGTTTATATACAGTCATTATTGTAGTGAAGGGTGTTGATGCAAGTTAAGAAGCCTCTATTAAATAATCTTGCCCAAAGGTTAGGTTTTGAAGGAGAAAGATGGGACCAGGATATTCAGGAGTGTCCTTCATGAGCCTGCTCCCACTGCCAGGGAACACAGAAGCATCACCACATTCATCAGCAGCGACAGACAGTACCAAGCCCTTCTGAAAATCTTACTCCATGTATACAGAAAAAACTTTAGAAGACCAGAAAAAAGAAACCCTTAGTGGTTTATTTCTGCCTTAAACCCTCTCTGGCATTCCTAGAAACCCAAAAGTAACCCTTTCACTGAATTTCAAGGGGATATGAAAGCCAGGCTCTGCTGGTCTCTTTTGAAGCCTTTGATAACAGGATGATAACAGCAACATAAGAGAGATGGGGAAAGAAATACAGATCACAGGATAAGCACAACTTCTGCAAGGAAAAGACTCTTTGTAATACTTTCTCACATCTCAAGACACCTAACAAGAGCAAGCAAGAAATTGCTCTGTATCTAGTAACTAATCCAAACTTTTCATCTCTGGTTTTCTCCAATTCCATGTCTAACTAGTGTTTTCCTTGCTTCCAGGAGTGAAAAAAAAAAAAAAAAAAACCAGTCCTGAAGTTATCTGGGTGCTCCCACAATATACTGAGTTGGAGCATGCAAGAGTCAGTCCTGATGGAGCTTGGTGCTTACAAAGGCCAAACGATTTCAGCAGGAGATGAAGATGCTCGATATCCTGTGTTCAACATGGTGGATGCTTTCAAGAGTCAGAGGACTTGCTCACGGACTGCAGGACTTGAAGGGACCTCCCCGGCACAGCGCAGAGCTTGCTCACTTCTGGCAGTCTGACTACAGAGTCACAGCAGGGTTTCCCTGAGTCCGACTTCAGTGCTTGGAGGAGGAGGAAGGGTAGATTTTTGCCTCTGAACCGAATGGTTCAAACTCCACTTTTGGCGGTTCAAAGAGCACCTCGTTGCTGCTGACTGCGCAGATACGAAAAAATTGGGTTAAGGAGTGAAGCAGCTTCACTTGCGAGGCTCAGCTGGGGGTCCAGCCTTCACGGTGGAGCTGGCAGCAATACTCTGCTGAGGCCACAGCAGAGGACAGCACAGCACCTTGCACAGATGAAGCTCCTAGTCCAGCTCCATGGCACTGAAATCACATTAACTGATAGTAACTCTGCTGCAGGAGCCTCATGCAGAATCAAATGTGTCTCTCTGCTCCTGTAAAGCTCATTATAGAGAGGGGAGATGTTCTTGATGGGATCAGCAGTGCCACTGGAACTTGGGACCATCAATCCCCACTGTCATCGCAACATCAGCTTCCCAGTGATGACATCCCTCCTGTTCACGTGCTCCTTACCCATGGTGCAATGCCATTGCTTAATGACTGGCTCAAGCCAGCACCACATTCATAGCCCAGAGTGGCTCAAGACATACTAGGATATATATGCCAGGTTTGTCCCCCAGGCCCCTGAAGTATAGATCATTTTTAGAGTGGCTAAGGGTTGTGACCTATCTCGTGGACTATAAATCTAAGAGGACAATGTGCTTGCTCTGCTTCGCTCCTCATACTCTAAACCAAAAAATGATTGTCCAAAGAGTGAATGGGAGGGGGACGTGCACTTTTTCTCTATAAGCAACGAGAAGCAAGTATCAAAAATGTACAATCTATAATGCTCAGAGCATTGTAAAGGGGCTGGAACTAGAATTTACCAAATGGAATAACATGTGCAGTCCTTTTCGACATAGCCAGGGTTTGTTTGATTGTGTGTATGCTCAGTGAATGTGGAAGGACTAGAGACAGGAGAAAAAGCAAAGGTACAATGTTCTATACCTCTTACAGATGATAAAGGAGAAAACGAATAGAGGCCTGGAACCCGGATCATTCCCTGCCATGTGTTGCTAGAGGGCTCATTATAACCCCAAAGTCTTTAAATGTTTTTTTGTAAAAAATATTGGTTCATATTAACCATTATATGTATGACTAGATGATTGCCTGTAACTTGTGCTCTGGAGAAAGCATAGAGAATGAGAAGTCTGGCCTTAATGGTTTGTGCATCCATAAATCATTTGGGACATCACACAGGTCCTGTCTGTGCACATTAGCTAGATTTAAATACGCAGGATCACACAGCAACAAGGGGATGTGCACACTCCTTTTTCCCAAAGAATCACAAATCTGGCACATTTGGATTATCAAGCCTGCTTCACTTCAAAACTGTCACTTCCTGTGATACAAAAGCCTTGGGCTTTCCTTCCCAGGAATGAAAAAAAAAAGGCTGTCTGAACTTCTGGGCACCTTGGGCATTGCCTTCGGCATCCCTGTGGCTTGCCAAGTCTTCAGAGTTCCTTAACGCCTCTGTGCTGAGATGCGCTGTAACCCTGCGACGTTCCTCCATAGAGCCTGTCAGGATGAGTGCATTCCTGTCAACACCGGTGTTCTCCCAGCTTAAAAATAGTAGTCAAGGCTTGGAAGGGGAAAGAAAAAAGAGTTTCAAATCCAATTACCTCAAAAGGCTTCATCCTCATTCACAGTAAGAGACAGAACAGGCTCCTTTCTAGCTTTTCCAGCCCCAAAGAATCAGGATAAAATCTCAGCGTGATCTCTCTATGTTCCTTCTCCATGAAGTCGAGCAGAGGGACAGAACCTCGTGTTGATGGCACAAATGTAGCACATGTGGCCCATCTTTTTTTCATCCAGACTGGGAAAGGGTTTTTGAAGAATGCTGCTGGAAATGCAGATTTTGCCTTCAAAAGCACTACTCGGGGGGGTGCAAGGTTCGAAGGGGAGCCCCATCTCAAATTCTAAATAGTGCATAAGAAAGTGTAACTGGGAAGGAGTGAGGGACGAACAGAGGGATGGAGGATGGCAACAAAGGAAGGTCGGGGCAAAATATCTGAAGTGTAAATATTCCTTGCAGCTTTGACTGTAATTCCAGGGATCAGCCCCTCACGAGGTATAAATCAGCGCAACACCACTGACATCGGGGAGCCATGCCACAGGCACCGGCAGGAGACCTATGTCCAGACCAGCCTCACGTCTCCCCTTGGGGCTGAATCCACAGCCCTGGGTGGCAGGCAGCAGGATTCCCACAGGGGTAGCAGCGTTGGGCAAAAGAGCCCAGGAGAGCTCCCCAACCTAAAAGGAGCATCTGCGCAGGAATAACATCCATCCGTCTGTCCGTCGAGCAGCACATTCTGTCCTGGCTGTCAGATACAATCCTGTGTAGGTTGCTGCCTGATCTATATTTAGCCCCTGATGTAACTAAAGTCAATAGTATTCCATTAGGGCAGCTGCTTCTAACGCCTGAATAGGCTTTCCTACGCCAGCTCCACCTACACATGTCAAAAATCTGGACATATACAGCTACAAAACCTTCCCGTGTTTATATACACAGTGGCACAGTTTTGAATGGAAAATATATGACTGTTAGCATAGTTTAATGGTCTGCTATATAACAGCAGCAGCACTTTTTTAAAAAGAGACGTTGATTCTTCTTGTCCAGGGGTGAGTTTAAAGGGCTTAAGCTTTGCTGAAAGTCAATATTGGCCTTTCCCTTTTTAGGGTATGTTTCTGCATTGGAGCATTCCTTATCTCTGCTGCCGATGACAGGTTCTGTGGAGGGTTTTGTAGTGTTTTCTGGGAAGGAAGATGTGTGTATAAAAAAGAAGAATCACATTGCAAATCCCACACTTGAGCCTGTAAGAAGTTTACATCTGGTGTTTTGTATTACTTAAATAAAGGCTTGTGTCCGGCACTGCATGATTACTTTTCCAAAGTAAAATACCAATTTAAACATTTTGGGTTTCCTTTCATTTTTACTATGAAAAGCTACAGAAGGCATTGCAATGCAAAGCACTAGAGAATTGTAGTTCTCTACCACAGCCCAGGGAAGTGCAGGAATTAAAGTGATTACCAAGATAAAGAAAAGTTAAAGGCACAGACCCGAAATTATGAATGGGGAGGGGGAGGAAATATCATATAACTATCTTCTGCAAAAGATCCATCTGTCCCTCTACATAATGATGTACATAGTGAAAATGGCCAGAACATATTAAATCTAACAAATAAATAGAGTCCTGTAACAGAAACACCCTTCAAGAAATATTCAAGTACGACAGGTTTATACCTGAAGTTAGTATTGCTTGTGTTCAGTCCCTTGACCTCCACCCTGTGTGCTAGAATGACACAGAGAACTTCTTTCTTAGTAAATATAAATATTTGTTCCACTAGCACGGTACATTGGAAACACAAAAAGATGACTCAGGAGTCTGCAGACATGTAGCCATTTAGATCAGTGGTTAAAGCTAAGCCAGCTAGTTATTAAGCACAGTCTGTTCCCAATCTATAGCTATCTAATGTTTTTTAAGGAATGAATGGATGCTTCTTAATTTCTAAATATAAAAATGTAAATCAAACACTATAGAGGATGCAAATTAACCAGGATTTGGTGCATTCAGAGAGATCAAGGGTTTAATGGTGAAGTTTCCTTAACCATGCAGCCCAGAACACAAACAAACATCTTTGGTCATGCTAGAACATACAGTGAGGTGGCACCCAAAAGGGCATCTGGTCACTCACGTGTACCCCCTGCAGCCATGCATGACACGGCAGTGCTGTGACACCACAGGTCACACTTGGTTTTGAAAGCCACTGATGAATCAGATAAATAGTCCCATCTCTGTAGACCCATACATCAGCTGGGGCAGCTGCTGGGAAGTAGCACCCTGTGAAAGTCAGGCTAAAGCCGACCACTACCTGAACATCACAGATCACAGCAAAAGCCCCCAAATTCACCTCCTAAAGGTGATGGTTGCTCTTTACAAAGACATGGAGACCAAGCCCTCGAAAGCATTGCTGTTTACACTTGTTTGAAACTTGCGCCCAGGATGGGAGGTACCAGAGAAGTCCCACGTAGGTCAGGAAGAAATAAAAGCAAGGAGGTAAAAACATTTCAGGAATATTGCCTAAGCAACACACTGACTCTCAAATGAAGCCTGGATACAACCTGAGGTCTCTGATTTCCTTTCAAACCTCTAGGCATAGAGACTTCTTTCTAAAGGCTTGCCTTTCTCTCTCCTCCCATGGTCATCAGGGGCACTGTGACAATGGAGAGAAGCCACTTGTGGTGATGGATACCTGGCTGTGCCTCTCCATTTCCTGGGAGCTATGTCCCACCCTCCCAGGGAACAGCACAGTATTCATCACATCCTCCTTTTCTCAAGGGCCATGCCACTAACCAGCTGGTCCATGGACAGGTCTCCTGGGAATGTGGAGTAACTCCAAATAACCCACCTGAAGGCTCAGAGAATGGTGTGGTGCTAGAAATCCTTGGCATGAACCAGCAAGGCATGGATTATCTCAGCCAGATCAGCTCAAAAAACCAAATCAGTTTGTACTTCTCAAAATTATCTCTCTAGAATTCATTAGCATGGAGAAAACCCCTTGCAATGAGCATGCTCTCTGGAGGAGGAGATCACCCTTAAAACAGGGGAAGCCTAAAATTTTTCTGGCAGTCTATCCACTTGTTTTTCAAAAAAGGACGTTTGGAGATGTGTAAATACTGCGAAACGTATCCCACTGCGTAATGGCACTGTCCAAAGTTGCGGGGAGAAAAAAGAGTGTGTTTTCTAGTCCTTTTAGAAATGAAAAATTTCCAGGTTTAAAAATTCAGGGTCAAAGCAGGTGCTTATGGTGATGCTTGCACTGGAAGAACAATAGACCCGAAGAGAAGAGAAACTCTGGGGTTTTTATTCAGGTAAGAGCCTCATTAAAAAACAATAGGCCTAATTTATCCCTGATAACATTCTGTTGAAGTCTGTACATTTACCCTAGGGATTCATTTAGCCTAATGGGTCTTCATGCACAAACAACATAGGCAAGGTCTGATTCTTGGAAGTTATGGAATAGCAAATGCTACTACAGGACTTGATCCTATCAGTAGCAAAGACAAAGTGGGCTGAGGTATCTGATAGGCTCAAAGCCCTTGAATGATGTCCAAATACAGCCTATGGTGAATAAATGTTTTATGGTCAATCATATGTCACTGTGAATCAACTTTTTTATTGATGATGTTAATCATAAAATGAAGGAACAGAGATCAATTTATATATTTCAAAGAAAAAAACAGAGAGATGTGTGATCTTCCATCCCTTGTGGACAGCAGCAAACATGAGTCATCCTGACCTACTGTGATCCATGAAAGGAGATATCTTTCTCCAGTCCTAGAAAATGAGCATTTGCCTTGCAAGACTCTGCTCTTGCAAAAAAAAATCTGAACGCTAAAGAGCTTGGTTTCACTGAGAATACGTGACAGTGAATTAGTGGCCCTCAGGTGTCAGTATACAGGCCAGCGAATTAAATTAAGCTCTTTGCTTCTGTTCTAATGTAGCAGAACTAATGCAGTCACAGCTCAGCACTGCAGCTTCTTAAATGTGGGCACTGCTGCTGCCACAGGGAAGGGAACCTGGTTTCTGTCCCTCGGGATGCCGGCTGGAGTCAGCAAGCAACCCTGGGAGCTGTGACATAACGTCTGAAGACACGGGCAAGAGGAGGACCAGGCAGCAGAGGCAGCTCCAGTTCCAGTCTTAATGTCATTAGAGGGGAAATCAAGTACAGTGGCTTTTAAGCACGGTCTGAGGAAGCATCACACTAGGAGACTGAAAAAAATCCCCAACAACAACAACAAAATCCCAAGAGGGCAGCAGTAACCCTTTCGCTTTCTCGAGCAGAAAAAAGCAGTGCTTGGAGGTCCAGAAAAAACCTGTTTCATAGAGCTGAGGCTGCCACAATGACAACCAAGGAGTGTTTGACTTAATAAAATCAAGTCAAGCCCTACAGAACTGCTGGTGGCAGCACCACGGAAACATCCGTCTTAAAAAAAAAAAAAAAAAAAGAGTTTCTGAAGACTTGCTGTTCCCATACATGTTGTGCTTTCCTGACTGTATCTTCCACCTCCTTGCTCCTGCCCCTCCCATCACCCTTGCTGCACAGTAGCAAGCTGGGTAAATATTAACCATGATAGGAAATGATTAATGAATTATCAATTGCAATCAAATTGTATAATGCAAACAGTTGGAGGGTAAGGAAAAGTACTGGCTGCTGTCTTTATTATTATATTGGAGAGAAGGTGGAGGCAGAAAGTAAGTTAGAAGGCTTACTATAGATCTTGAAATGTATCCTATACGCTGACTATGCCAGGTAACTGTCTGGAAGCCGAGCATAAAAACTCATGCAAAACTGTGTGCTTGATTTGCATGTAGACAGTTATTAAGAGAATGCATACGAAATCCCATCTTTTCTCATGCAAATGAAAAGGGTAGAAGTGCTGCCAGCAACTGCTCATGCAAAACCAGGCTGTACAAGCACACACCTGAAGAAGAGTAGGAGCGGGGCTTCTCGGGCAGGAGACTCTTGCTCGATCCACTTTCGTCATCAGCATTTCCAGGTGTTTAATGAACGAATAAACACTCTGAAACTTTCTTATGAGGTAGTCAAGGTATTTTTCCTAGTATCATTCAAGCCTCACAATATAAAGAGCTGTCCTAACAAGTTCTTCCAAGGGTAAACTGAAGCAAAGTGGTGATAAGGTCAATATTTTCAAATGGGGTTGCCTAAAATATCCAGCAAAGTCAATAATAATCAAGACAACCATTAATTTGGATGACTCCATTGGGGTGTATTTACATGACTTCAAGCTTTCATGTTTGAAAACATTGGCCATAACCATTTGGTAGTGGTTAAAGGAGCAGACCTGTGCTGGTTTTTGGACTTAACCACTAAAAACAAGGCATGAAAAAGGCTGAAAAAGCAGTGTGGGCACAAGGACTTGCACATTTATCTCCTTGACAGAGTGCTGCTCACTAGAAAATGGCTGGGATCAATGCTAAATGCAATCAGAGGAGCATGGAAACCCATCTATGGTCGAGGTGTTCCCAGCTGGCTCTGGAAAAGGGATCTGAGCTACTCGGCCCCTCTCGCTCCCTCTGGAAACACAAGTGCCAGTAGCTCGGCTGCTGACTTCTTTTACATTTGGACATGGATGACATTGAGTGGCATATCTTTAACAGCTCTTGCTTTTCTAGTTAAGCATTAATGTTTAACGAGATCAGCCTGCAGTTACTCGTTAGTGTGCAGTGCTCCAGCTAATTAATACATCACTGGGAGAGCCGGCCTGCAAAAGGAGAGTGAGCAAGTGCATTCCTGAGGCATTTCTCAGCCTACAGAAAAGAGAAAAAAAAAAGGAAGTAAGGGCAAAGGGTTCTTCAGAGAAGGGAAAAAAAAGAGTGGAGTCCTCCAAATATTTGTGCAGAAATGCTTAGCTGACTTTCTATGAAGAAGCTGTCTCTCACCACACCAGTGTCCTCCCAATAAAAGATGAGTATGTAGCCCGCAAGGAGCGGTGCTGGAGAGGCAGCTTGAGTGTCACCAAAATGCTTCGGCTCTGCCACGCACATTTTCCAAGCAAGAAGAAACAATCGAACCATCTTCTCCTCCCTGTCCCCGCTAATTCCTCTTGCCAGCTCACCTCCTGCAACAGGGGTCACAGGGAGATCAGGAAAGTCTTGTCAGCAATTGGCTTGAAGCTGCTCTGTTGCGTTTGGTGGAGCTGATACATGCTCAACAGGCAGGCATTTTTTTTTAGAAATAATATGCATTACTGCTAATTCTCACAAATGTAATGGGATTCCCGCAAATTTTCAATTTATTGCACCTACAGTCCCATTGCCTGCATCAAGTGATAATTTGTCAGCCTTGCTGCTAAATCTTTGAAATGGAACTCCAGTATTTTCTAGCATTTCAGAATCCAGCAGGAAAACTGAAAGACCCTTTTGAGTTCCCTCAATTCAAATTTCAGCCCAATTTTTAAACCAGGGAATTACTTTTGGAGCTACTGAATGAAAAAAACCTAAAAATCTGGGGTCACTCCTATGGTAAATAGTGTCTTAGAGCCTACTGGTCATTTTTACAGCTATTTTAGCATGTAAAAATGAAAAACATAATTGTCTCTTTTTATAGGAAAAGGCAGCCACACAGTGTAAAATGTCCATTTGTATGTAATACAAAAGAGCAGTTGGGGTCATCAGAACCACTAAGCATAAAAATTTGTAGCTTAGCTTTTAGACATTTAGTCTTGGGAGTGTTGTAAGAAAGCAGAAAGATGGGTCAATATACCTATCACAGATTTAGGAAGAGGGCCCAGCTTTTAAAAGGGAAGTGTGTTGCAGCTGCCAACATGGAAGTGATAGTTATTTGGCGCTGAATCATACCTGCTTTAGGATTAAAGATCATACCTATATGTGAGCCACTATCAGCAACATTATTATTGGAGTTGCTAATACTGCTAAAGTCAAAATATTTGAAGATTGTGGGCCAGGCTCCTTAGAAACACTGAATTAGCTTTAAAAACATACAAATTAGATCCTATTTATGTGCCTTCCGAGTTTCAGGGGCTTTATAATTTAAACCTCATCACTCATTGATACTGCTGCAGATGTTTAAAAGGAAAAAAAAAACAAACCACTGCACACCTCACATCGTAACACACTTAAAAATCACAAGAGTTGGCTCTACAGATCCCAAAACAAAACTCAGCCCATGCAAACCATCCATCCTTCCACTCCTGGATCCAGCTGAGTGCTAAGTGGATAACATAGGCAGGAGGTAAAGATTCAAATGTTGATGCTTGAGCAAACTGAAATGAATCGGCAAAGTTAGGAACTTTGGCACGGCAAGAATGAAAGCTTTTATTGCTGCATACCGAGTCAGCGGAGACTAAATGGAAACTGTGCTCCACCGCCTTTTTTGTTACTGGGTAAATGACAGCTGATACAGAAGGACAACTTGCTACTGTTGCTGGAGATGGAGTGAAGAAGGGAAGTGAGAGAGGAAGAGAGAAGTACATTGTACAAAAGGGAACAGCTGAGAATGATGCTTTGGCGGTAAATGGGACTCTCCAGTATGAGATACGATCGTTACTTAAGCTATGCTGTGAGCATCCTTTCCATAGCAGCAAATATAATACTGGGGAAAAAATTTTAACTGAAGGGGAAACACTCAGTAGACAATTCAAGAGCAACTACATTATTTAAGAGAAAGATCTAAATTAATTTACTTTTAGTCTTAAATCTCATAGACACAGTCATGCATATGTGTAAATATGTCCATGTATAGATGCAAACTTTATTTCCAATAGCCCTGCGGCCTGAATTATTGGAATAACTGTAATCTGTTATGGTGATTGCTGATGGTTTTCTCCCAGCACTGGTCTCTGAGATAAAGAAGTTGTGTTACCCATGTTTTCAGATGAAAGAACCCACTTAGAGACAAGCTCCAGGGTGACCCAGCAAGGCTGGAGATGAACAGAGTTCAGACATGATTTTCAGTGGTCCAGGAAAGCCTTGATTTAATCAGGGGACAATTTGCTTCATAATCTTAGGTAGATAACGAAAAGTGAAAATTAGTATGAAACAAATACTTTCATAATTATTACAGAAGAAATGTAACGGCCTTTGTTCAACTGAGACGCCACTGTACCAGGTCTTGAAGAAGTACAGGTCAAGAGACTTGGAGAAGCTGAAGACTAGAAATAGTAATCTACTTCTAACTCCCAGTTACTAGGTGTAACTTCTCTAACACCCAGGTGGTGTGCACATGGGATCAGAGACAACACCAATCCTGCATTGAAACACGAGTAATGGCAATGTTGACATGCTGCTGTTCAGCCACTGCTCATTTCTGGAACCACCGTACCTGCCCATGGGGCCAGTGACTCACTCTTCCAGCAATCAATTGTTAATGAATTGCCAATAATGGTATGCAGACTGAACAATACGCAAGAGCTTTCATGTAATCCTACATACATTTAAAAAACAAACAAACAAACAATAAAAAAAAAAAAAAAACGGAGAAAAATGGATGACTCACTCTCACAGAAAACTCATCCACAAGCCTGTTTCATCATCACCTGAAAGCACTGGAAAAGAAAGGAAAACCTAAACACACATCTAGCAGTATTTCACTTGGACCTGAGATTGTGTCTATTAACACCACAACACATAAAGGCAAAGCTTTCACGTCCACTGATGTCCTGACTTTGCAACTCACTTGCTGCTTTCCCTGTTCATTTGGTTTCTTTCCATGATATTGCTCTCTCTGGAAAGATGGCTGGACTGCCACTGCCACTCAGGGAAAGCTCATGCCAAGGAGGAGAGGAGGCAGCACCCTGGGTAGTGCCCAGCACATGGGGCCACTTCATCTCAGAGCTTCCTGTCACTTTTGAGGGCTGGTGTATAATGGCATAACTGGAATAGTTTGGACATTTTAAAGATTAAAAGATGAAAAAGTAAGAATCATCTTCCCAAATGATAAAAACCAGAATGGTTTTAGCAATGCACTGAAAATCCCCCTCTCTGAAATGAACTTGGTGTGAGTCTGGCATGCAGGAAGGGAAGTTTCAGCTCAAACACTGTGAGCTGCCACAACCCAAACAACCAAATCAGGGACTTATCATGGGAAGTGACAGGCAACCTCAACTATAAGCAAGGTTGTTAGCTCCATCTAAACACTTTCTTTGAAATATATCTGCAGGGGAATAAAAACAGGATGGCAAATGATTCAAGACTAAATACTCTGACATATCCTGCAATACCCTTTGCACTCTCTTTTTGACTCCAGGAAAAGCCGGGAAGCTGAGTAGCAGCCCCATTTCCGTTCCTTTTTCACCTCCCTTCAAGAAGAGAGACTTTTAACCTTATTATTTATATTACCCTTGCATCTGCAATTAGGCACTGCACAAACACGCGATCAGAGGGAAGTACCTGCCCCAAGGAGCCCACAGATGGGAACAGGCAGGGGAAGCATTAGACTAGGAGATAAACTGTCTTGCTCCACATCACGAGGCAGACCTGGGTGTATGGGCCAGCTCTCAGATTGGTGACACTAAGCCCCTCCTGCAGTGACACAGAGCAGTCATGCGCCCATCTCCTACTGCCAGCAGCATCTGCCTGCAGCAGCAGTCGCCTATCTGGCTTCCCAGGCGAGGGAGGCCAAGCACGGAGAGGGTGAGGGGATGCCCTGGCCACGTCCCTTTCTTCTGGGTTGAATGCAATTAGCTGGAGTCATTTGGGCTGCCTTCATGCCTTCATTAGAGCCATCACCCCTCCCATGAAGCCCATTCTGTGGATGATGGGCACGCTCTGCTCCATCAGGGTCTTACCAAAGTCAGCTGGCTCAACGGGGGCTTGGTAAAATAAAGACCAAATCCAACTTGAGCAGTAGTTTTAAGATTTTTATTTGTATTTTTTTGCAACTCCAGCCTTTTTTTGTCTCTCCTCCGACTTCTCCCTTTGTAGGCATCTATACTGTCCTGGAGGGGCCCACAGGCTGAAAATCTTTCATCCCTCTGCAGCTAGAAAGCAGTGAGTTGTTTATTTTCTTCCTCTTGTCTCAGACTTAATGAAAGCTTGAAAATGGCTGGAGATTCACACCTTGCTTCCAGAGTATATCTGAATTCACTAAAAGCTCTTAGGTTTCTTGTCACCCAGTGAACATAAACAAAGCCCTCAAACAACCACACCTCCCCTTGGAAACTATGAAAAAACAGAAAAGGTTAAAACCAGCATTGAAGACTTTTGGCTGACAGGTTGAATAACAAACACACACGCATGTACACATGCACGCACACACCTACCTTGCTCACGAGTCAGTCCCTGTGCTGGAATGTGTAATACAAGCACAGCAGCTGCCTATACCACTAATCTAAGGAAAAGGTCAAAGAAAGGTATGTATCCAGCATTTGCTTTGAAATACTCTGTGAGGAGAATGTGGTGTTTTTTTTCCTTTCTGTTGTCTTTCCCACACTTCTCCGTGGCCCTTTCACATTCATGCCACCAAGAGAAGCAAACAGGGTTGCCTCAGATATTAAAGATCACTTATATAGTCCTTTGAACTGGATTGAGGTGGTTTTTCTAAGCAATCAAGGAAGAGGGAAGGTATGATTTGTTTCGGACAGAGAGCTGCCTAAATATTGAGCAGTGAAATGTAGTTGCAGCTGCTACTCGCGAAGGATAGTGGTGATCTCGAATGAGGAAGAGATGAACCTTTTGAAGTTTTGAGGTCAAAAGCAATGTAATAATGGAATCAGGTAACAGGGAAAAAATTAGAAATCTTAAAATTACATTCAAGGAAAAAAATCTAGATTAGTGCTGCGCTAGGTAATCCTCTCTACAGATACTGCCTCACTCTTTGAGACAGTGTTCATCAAAACCCAGGCGTATTCTCTAAAGGACAAAACCCTCTAGCAATAATGCTAGAAAGCAGCTTTTCCCTTGCTTAATTTCTTTATGGAAGTGGAAGAAAAATAGTAATCTTTATAATTCATGTATTGATAGCAAAATGTTTAACATCTCAACCCTAAGAAAAAAAGAGTAAATTCACAGGAATTATTCTACAAATTTGCCTCAAAAGGATTCCTTCTCCACCCCTATTATTATTATTATTATTTGGTGGTAGATTATTTTTCTAATAGGATTAACATTACCCTCTTTGCTTCTGTGTAAATGGGTGAGTTCACCTTGCCTAAGCTGTTTCAGCTGGAACAGAGAAAAGAGATTTCTCAAATCCTTGAAGTTTTTTAAAAAAAGTCTCCTGATAAGTTATTCTTCCCATAAATAGAGACATTCATATTGGCATCCCTCATGATGGAAACATTCTCGATAAAGGCTGTCCCAGATCCAAACAGTTAAACTTCAAGGAAAAGGTCTTGGAAGAACTTAATGGGCTACAAAGCTCTTACCTTGTTATACAAAAAAAATTATCATACTTGAGGCTCAGCACTGCCAAAAACTGCTCAGATGGGCTGGGTGGACCCCCCCACACACACACACCCTTCATCATTTCTGCATGACAAACTTGTCGCCCTTCTTTTCACTCCTGTCCTATTGTTGGAGTAGATGCCTTTTCATGACCCAGCTCTACCAGAAAAAGGCTTCATTTCAGTGCCGAGAGAAATGTAGAAGAGTCCTTCACGATGAAAGGTAAGATAAGAAAAGCAACTTATTCCATCAAGTTAAAAAGCAGCTCTTCCAGGGGAGGCAGGCCATTTGCATGCCATTTGGGTTTGCTGGGAGAGATGCCTCTATTCTTCTCCCACCCCTGCCTCCTGGTCCCTGAATGAACATGGGGCTGAAGAGGATAGTCTACATTACACTCCAAACGCATTACTGCTCCCTGTGCATTGCTATAGGCCATCAGAATAAACCTGACAGAGCTTTGAAGTCTGTAAACTGATTCCTAGGTAACTGCTTAGAGTTTCTTCTCTCCCCGTGCACCAAACAGCTTTTCATTTGATGTTCTGGCACAGAGCTAATCTGAGAAAGGATCAGAAACTCGATGCTATTGACAGTAGTGACAGGAGTGTCTCAGTGTGACAGCTGATTGAGCCTGTCTCGCATTTCACTGACAAACTCAATTGCTCCAGTAAATCGAGTGAAAGTCAAGCTCTTCGTTGTGCCCTGGGCGGGTCACCCCTCCTCGAGCCTTCCTGGGGGTCCTCGCCACTGCCACCTCTTGAAGGACTCAGCTGAGAGCCCCATCCTTGTGTGTGATGGAGAAATGGACCCACAGCTCATGCAGGTTTCAAGGGCAGCAACGCAGCATTCACCCTGCTGATATAAGGCTTGGTTTATCTTACTTCTCCTCCTTCACCTTTCTTCTTCTTTTTTTTTTTTAATAGAGATATCTCCTGGAAAATGGAGTTTCATCCTAAATCCTCAGCCCAGGCTTATGCCATAATAGCTGGGCAGCACTGGAGGTGCAGGAGTGCAGTGTCTGCATGGCCAGCCAACCCCAAGCAATGCTCATGTGGCAGTGTACGTTGGGGATAAGAAAAGGAAATACAGGTCTGTCTCTGCTGGCTTTCTCTGGTGTAAATCAGCAATAAAAGCCATCTGCGAGGAAAAAATCTTATAAAGGTAAAGAAGGTGGGAGAAGAGGCTCAAGCCCTTGGCAGATGGCGAGCTTGTGTTGGTGGTGAGCAACCAGGCAATTAAGTCAGTGACTTAACAGGCTTTTTCCATACTTTAATTGTGAAGCAGGGGTGTCTGTGGCTCCGAGCAAGCAAACCACAAAGCAGACTAAGCACCAGGCATGGGGATCCTGAATTTGCACAGAAAATGGCACAGGGAGAAGGACTCCATGGTGAGGAACATATGCAGGCTACTGTTTGCAAATGGAAGTCAAATAGGTTGCCATTACCAATAATGAAGTGTGAGGTTGGCGTGGTTTGTGTCTCTCAGATTTCAGCACGGTTTATTTTTATAGAGGCAGCTTCCTCGTGCAAAGTGTTGGCAAACAGGCTGCTGGCAGGGAGATGGGGAGGGGGGAGCAGGGAGGACGGGGCTTCTTGGGGAAGGCACAGGAGCCTTTCCCACCTGCTGGGATGGAGCAGTGAGCAGCAGAGATGGAGCTCCAGGAGAGAAAAGTGAAATTTCATAGAGACAAATGGCTGAGCTATTAATCTGGTTGACAAGAGAAGTAAGGTAAGATGCAGGAGAAGAGGGAGGGGAAAGTAAAATGGTGCTGAGCAGGTATCAGGTGCTGAGAGGCAAGGGTTAAAGACAGTAAGCTGAAAGATAGAGCCGTGCAAATGAAATAACAGGCCCTCTGCCATGTGGAGTCATAGGAATGAGTAACTACAGACACCCCTACCTAAATATATTCCCCCGTCCCCAAATTCTTAGAGCACGTCCAGCTTTGCCTCCACTTACCCTACCCAGCAAATAGCTGAGGATACAAAAGCTACACTGTCACGCCTGCCTTAAAAGAAATCAACTTAAACATTACAACACCTCCACCCCAGTGTTACGCTCTGATGCCAGGATCAACACGTAGACAGGCTGCCCGCCCCGCTCCCACCGCTGGCAGCTCAACACCTCGGAGCTGAAGCATCCTGCAGGCTTCATTCCCTCCTGGCTCTGCACGGACACGTATGCTCCCAACCAAATGACCTCATCTGGACAGGATTGAGCCTTCCAAGTCAAAATAAATACAGCATATTGGAACTGGCAGTGATTTTCAAAGGTTTAAGTTGGGTCCCTCTCAGTTTTCACTCAGCACTTTATACATTTTGTCTGTTACAAAATAGGAGCATTTTATATTCCCAGCTCTGATACATATTTTATGAACCTTCAGAAAAGCTGCCTCCTATGCAGTTAATATTTTGGTTCCAAAGTTAACTGGTTAAAATGCATATTAATAGATTGGGCATGGAAAAAAAAAGAAAAAAAAAAAGGCAGGTGAGAAATGCTGGGGGAAGAAAAATAGCAGTAATGTTTGGAATGGCTCTGCAGCCAAGACAGCAAACCTGGTCTTTTTAATGGGACCACCCAAGTGAGCAAAACCTTAAGCTCTTACTCACGTGTGCTGTGTTCACTTCAGTGTAATTCAGAGTCCAGAGGGGAGTTAGAAAAAGCAGTAGTGGGGTTTAATAAGGGCTTAGCAGATGAGGGAAAGTAGTGGGTTCCCACCAAAGTTCATTCCCAAACTTGCCAGCAGAATATCATGTGATCTCAAGTCCAGTTCAATAAACACGCAGCAGAGAGACAGTGCTGCTGGAACAAGTTGCCACTGCCTGGACTTGCCAGAAGTCAATCATTAGCTTCTCCTGAATATACTGTTGTAGGATTTTTCTGGAGGTGAGTACCACCACCTCCTCTAAACACATTCCTGACTTCCAAACAAAAAAAAAAAAAACCAAAAAAACCCAACAAACCCAAAAATCTCTTCTGAAGGCCACTTAACAGAATAGCATTTGAGCTTGTGGTATTTTTTCCAAAAAGCAGGCTATACAAGAAGCCTGCCTTATTTTAAAGTCGTTAGTTAATTCAACACCAATCCTTTATGTGTTATGAATAGTTCAGTTGGGTTGGCTGAGTCAGGTCTAAGGTTCATTTCTAGGTCATAATTAAAAATATTGCCAGTGAGGAAACTGTATTTATGATGCTGTAAGTGCCAAGATAAGACAAACCAAGAAGTCATAAAGGAAAGAGAAGTTTCGAAAGCCACTTAAAATAGGAAAAGTGGATGGAGATACAACAGATCACCCAACAACGGCACAGCTGGGTGCTTAGATTACTGCTCTTATTGCTTTCTCCGGTCTAGCTGAAACAGTCCCATCAGCAACAGATTATCGTTAGATTTAGGGATGGCATCTCCAAGGACAGAGCAATAGTCATGTGCAGGATTGGCTGTATCAGTATCCACTATCTCTGGGATTACACTGTTTGTATCATAGCCTCTAGGAAAGAGGATGATTGATGTATAACAGCAGAGGAGGGAGGAGGGGGACAAACGGGAGGGGGAGAAGTCAGCAAAATCTAGTGCCCAACATGAAATATTTAAACCCTAAACTTCTGTGGGGATATGATCCTACCCTGCAGCGTTGTTATTTTTTTGCCACAGAATTAAAAAGAAGGACTTTTCCTGGTGTCACTGCAGGCCACAGAGGATAAATCCAAATGACAGGGCTTAAGTTATGAATATGGGGAATTAGAGATGAGAAGTAAAGCAGCTTATAATGACTCTCCCATTTGCTCTTTGGAATACAAGCTTCAGTATTGATTTTGAAATGCCCTGTCTTCATCCTAGCAGCTTCTTGAAAATGAAGCTTGAGAGTTTCTTCGCCTTGCAGCCTCTTCAGCATGATTTGATAATGATAAAAAGAGAATATAAAAACTTTTGCAGGCTGTTATTCATCAGGAATCATTCCCTTGTTTTCTAAGTACAACCACTGACCTCTAGGGAGGATGTTGAGAGAGATATTTCAATTGACTTCCTTATGAAGATAGCCGTGGTTCAACCCAGAGCCTCCGTTCCTGACACCGTCATTGGAGGGAGGTAGGGATGCCTCAACAACATGTCAGTCAGCCAGTCAATCATCTAAAGTCAAACCATAGGAGTGCCCTGCAAAAAGCCTACAACAGCTCTGACCTTGCAGCACCAGGGAACACAGAGTTCATGGAAAGTCACTAGCATCTCCTTGTCAATCTGTTTACATGGTTACTCAGGCAGCCTCAGGACATTTATCCAAGTCTTGGCCCATAACACCTATAGACAACACAAGTATCCATATCCAAATGGAAACTTTTGCACCACCTCATAATCACACGTTTTCCCATGCCTACAATGTGACAAGGTAAAAGATCAAGCAGCCCAGGGCATACTGAGAAGAACATAGGGTTGGGAAAGTTAATTTTATCATCTTTTCTGACCCCAGCTTCAGGGTAAGGTAATCACATTTCCCACTCAGCTGCAAAACATTTTGAGCTCTTTTTAAAGGGCTTGACATCAACTACCGAAATAGTCATGATGGGCATCTTTGGTGGGACAAAACACAGGGCTTCATCTCTCATAGCTTTTCCCTATTTGCTCAGTCTCAATGTTGTGCAGGTAGATTCTAACCTGTTCCAACAATGCAGTGAAATAACTATGCTGTCAAATAACTCGCATCCTTGAAGAGATAAGACTAAGAAGGAAAACTAAGGTGAAATAACTTGGTTAAGTTTGTAGAACAGATCAGTGTTGGAGAATGAGAGCCAATTTCCTGGCTGCCTACACCAATACTCAGCTGCTAGACTGATCTGCTGCTCTCCAAGAACAAACTACACTACCTGAGGAAGGACAGTGAGGTTTCCTGTGGCTTTTCATTTTCCTCTCTGTATTTTTTCCTCAACAAAAGAAAAGCCATTAATATTCAATCATTTCTGCATGTAAGATGAAGTTGCTAAAATGGTTTTGCACTTAACAGCCTCCAGTTGTAGACTAAATTGATGACACTTAAAATGTGCCCATGAGCCATAGCAGAATGATCCCATTACAGCAGTGCCTTAGTAATGTTGTGTTAGTTAAGGTTATGTTGTCTGATTTTGAGGGTTTATAACCCAGCTGTGAATATATTCTCCAGACTGGAACCAGTTGCAGAGGGGATTTAGTCCTTCAGTGAATCATATGGCTTTTTCTTTTATTTTTTTCCTACTTTAGATCAGATTTTTGTCTGGTTCTTTTTAAGATATGACATAAAAAATGAATAAAACATCCCTCTGTCGGGATGGTAGTAGGAGCCATGCTATATTTCAAGCTGGTGTTAACCTACCTCAGGCAAGGCCTACACCACGCTAATATCCAAGTACTCCTCAGTCTTTAACATGAAGGATATCCATGCTGCTTTCACTGCTTTATAAAGAGAGCTGAGGTCTTGCAGGAATTAAATCACACATCTGGTTGTGTAGGAAACCTGTGGCAGACTGAGGGACTGAACCAGCATCTCTGAAGGGTGAGCTGACTCCATAGACACTGAATCACTTCTTCTTCCACCTGCTATAAAGACTTTCAAACTATAGTTTGAATGATTTCTCCCCTGCACAAGGGATTTTTTTTTTCTTCTACAAAGACCATGTTGGTTACAGTTTTATTTGATAGAGCTTTCTGATTGGTTTCCAGGAGGTAATGTTTCAAAAACTGATTTTGACCTATATAAGGAAACTTTAAAACCAAGGTACACATATATCTTAGGCTGCTACTCTCTCTCAACAAACCAACTCATATGCATGAACGAGAAACTCACAAAGTGGGATATAACAAACAGTAAAAGGATATAAGGAACAAAAGACTGTTTAAATGGAGCAACACAAAAATGTTCCTATCAGCGTGGTCAACCCAACAGCAGAACAGGCTCCCACGAGAAAATCAGGAAAAGTCATCGCCTGAGCTGCTAGAAAATTCAGCTGAATACATTTTCCATGAATACCCAACGTCATGACTGCATATTTGCTGAATGCAGAACAACCATATTGGGTACAATTCCAGACAGATGACCTGTTGAGATTTAGGACCTGAATTTCATCTTGTCTTGACATTGACTCTGATACAATGTGAGTAAAAGGAGGGTGCAAACTGCCACCATTCTGCTTGGGTAGCATTTTGCACTCATGCCGAGACAGGTGTGAAGTCCTCCACAAAGTTGCAAGCACAACACTCCAACCAACAAGCGGGTCCTTCGCTCCATCTGCCACCCTCCACAAAGCCTTTGCACTTTCCTTGCACCTCACAGCTCTCAGCAGCTCTGAGCAGGCCGTTCAGTCTGCATGAACCTCAGAGTAGGTGGGATCTGGATTCACGTGGCATCTGTCATCTAAAAGGTGGCTGACTGATACTGACCCTGCCATGGTGTTTTCACACGTTGGCATTTGCTAAGGGGAAATGGGAACAAGATAGAGTGGGAAAGGCAGAAAATGCAGCCAGAGTGCCAGAAAGCAATGGGGAAAGATGGTCCTTACTATATCATAATCAAATGGACAAGTCCAAATCTTCACCTATGCCTTTTCCTCATTCATCTGCATGTTGTCCCTGCCTTGGTTGAGTCTCCTTGCAGCAGGTAAGAGGCTAAAGTGGAGGGCATGGGACCACTTGAAGCGGCTCAGCAGTGCAGCTTCTCTTCCAACTCTTCCCCTCTCTGCCCGTGTAGAGAGATCAGTGAAAACAACAAAACAGTTATTAATGCTCCCTGGAGTTGCAGAGCCTGAAAAGACATGAGACAGCATTTTCTTCGGCTCCTTTAGTTCTCTTTTAGCATGCTGCTGCATGTTTGCCTTTGAGGAGTATAAATGACCCTTTCAAATTCAGGGTTTGAGACTGACAATGACAATTGATAACACTAATTTTTTTCATGTGTGAAGCACTTTTCATTCAGAGGGCTCTCAAACTGTTTTTCAAAACTGTACAGCTTCTCTTCATCCACTATCGCAATGAACCTACCTTTGAGGTGGAACAAAGGACCCATCAATGCAAGGTGGCAGTACACAGCAATTTAGGGCAGGAAGTGAAGAATAATGTGTCCCACTGAAGGCACAGGGTCAAGTCAAGTTGGCAGAATACATTTCCTGAATGAGAGCTTGGACAGAACATCATCTCCAGGACTCGCATGCTCCAACTCAGGAGGGAAAGTGACGTGGGATCATCACTCACTAGAAAAGGTCAGAGGCCTAAGTTTTACATCTCCAACAGGGGCAGGGCACTGTGTTAGAGCATGCATTCAAAACTGCCTCAAAAGAAGAAACACAATTTGCTTACTGCCATTTCTGAAGCTTTTCCTGCAAAAAAGGGCACTATGAGTTTTTTGGTCCCCCCCCTTCCTGTAGAAAGGAAAGGCTCTATTGAACTTCAGTCTACACTGTGCTACACTTTACAGGAAGCCCAACCCATTTTGAAATGAATATGAACTGTAAGAGGAGACCACAAGGTGGGAAACTCTTGAAGTGAGTATAAGACTATTCATAAAATGAGTGAGAAAAGGAAATAGGTGATTATAAAAGGTCATTAGAAATGTCAGCTTACCAAAAGCATTGTATGAATGGAGGTGTAACCCACTGCAACACAAACTTATTACAGCTGAACTTCCAAAGGACATCCATAACCTCAATCTCTTTTGTTCAGAGACTTACATTTAGGAAGTTTCTTTCATAACACCATCCCTCCAAAACTTACATAAATCCAAAGAATGAGGACTTATCCACCCAACTTCCACTGCACAACTGCTTCAATTCCACACAACAGATGAATGAAACAAAAAAAATTTTCCCAGCCACCAGGAACACAGATGCTTAGCAGTAGATTCAGCAATTACCAAAGCCCAACTGCTGTATGAATTTGAGAGGTCCAGAGAAAAGGCAGCTGATGAGTCTCTCATTCAAATACCTCTTGTCCCCAATCAGATCCCATTGAGAGGAAGAGATTTCCAGCTTTTAAAAAAGTTTTCTTAGATTAAATTTTCTACAGCATTTTGATTCACCAGGTGGAACTGTTTCCCCCCACAGCACCACCAGCAGCAAGAAAATTCTAGTGGGTGAATGCAAAAGCAAAGGTAGTCCACCCAGCTGAGACCAACACTCATATCATGGGGCAAAAACCACTCTGATCTGGCAGCAGGAAGAAGACATAGAAGTAGTATATGAGTAAGTATTTTGGAAAGTAAAAGATTAATTGGTGGGATAAGCGTAATGACAGAGCTACAAGGTTTGCTTTTAATAGGTATCAGTGCCAAAAGGGATGTGTTTATCAGTGGTCCTCTATGTAACAGTACGCTGAGATCTCAAAGGACTGAATGATCTAGGACAGTTTCCTATAGTTCCATATTCCTTGTATGATCACCTAGCCTGCTTTGTTGAATGAACAAAATGTTTTTAAGGGTGCTTTACTGCCCAGACACCTCAGACATTCCACATCTCCCTTTGCGTTTTACTTCTGGTTTTAGGTTTTTAGAACCTGTACAGAATCCAATGATCTTTCAAGCAGAGATTCAAACTCTCCCATAAACTTGGAGGAGGAGATGATGGACAGCATACCTTCACTCCCCCAATTCTCTTCTCCTGCTTTCTTCCACTCATGTATTTCCAAGTTAGCCAATGTTTTCATTTATTTTTATTACTCTTATTTCTTTTAGCAGAGAGAAACATTAACCATGGGGGTGTGATCCACACTTGCTCAGATGGAGTGCGGGAGCCTTTGCACTCCCTCATTTTGTGCTTCAGTGCATTTCTTGCTGACAAGTGGAAGAATGCAAGGGAGAGCCAGCGAAGCTAAGGCAGATTCTCCAAAACCTGGTCTCAGCCCTCTGCTACACCCTCAACAGATATTACAGTGCCAGCTGCCAAAGGAACTTAGCTCCGACACAGTTCAGGCCAGGCCAGTTAGCTATTTAAACAGGTGGGTTTATTTATGTACTTTTTGCTCTCCTTCCCTCCCCTCCAAACTGCCCCCCTGTTTTTTAAGATGGGAAACTACCAGTAGCCCTGAGCACATAAAATTTGTCAGTGGTTTACCAGATAATTTGTGTTGGTCCCTTTGTCTTTGTTGGTACTTTTATTCTTCAATAAATTCCTTCAACCATTAAACAACATTACTCCCACAACTACTTTGGCAGAGATCAAAAGAGTGTAGCAGGTTTCCTCCAAGTTTCTACTGCTACCCTCCAGGTATCGAAGAGCTAGATGGAGACAAAAGACATTTTTATTTCCTTTGCTCTCTTCTAAAGGGTTTTGTCCTGGATTTCCATACAGTCAATGAAAACATTTTAAAAAGTAATTAACTCGGATTTTTTTGGGGGGTGGAGGGATTGGGAAGATTGGTTTCAATCCAGTACTTACTTAAGTCATTGTGCTTTTGCTGAAATAATGATGACATTCATTGATAGCACTGCCTCACCTTCTTAAAAAGAACCTGTACTGCTAGGAAAACCATAATAATAATGAATTAAATACTGTCTACTCTCAGCAGATCTCTGGTGACACAAGTGGTAAGGAGATACATTTTGGGATATACAGATATACATATACAGACCTTCAATCCACAGTCCAATGACCTGGAGAGAGAAGCTGGACTTCTCACAGCTTTGTGCACAAGGTGAACAGTGTTGCATGCCTCACCTCAACAGCACAGTGGTTCTTCAAGGAATCCAGAAATCCTCAAAAAAGGTGGTTGGTTTGGGATCTACTTGGTACAACTAGACTCCCAGAGAGCTAAGCTTATCTGCAGTCTTGTCAGCTGTTGAAACCTGCTACAAATACTAGAATAGACCTTAAAATCTCACCCTTGAAAGGACTGCAAGGTTATACTGGGATCTACCTAAGTTTCAAGAAGAAAATCAAGTGGACAAATAAAAAAACATCACAGAGATTATTTCATCCCCAACACTGAATTCAGCCTTTGGAAAGAGGCAAACTCTCGGGAGGCTTCAGGGGAAAGGAGGACACTCAGATGAGGCTGAAGAAGCCCACAGGGGAAGCTGCCTATTTAATTTCTGGAATGTGGACCATGTATGTCTATTTTTAATTTTGAACCAAGTTCCTCTGCCTCCTGCCAGAAGTCCTGAGCCCTGTGCTGGTGCAACAAGAGCCATCCCCTAATAGCTATTACTTCTTAATAAAGAGCAGCACTTAGGCAAGGGATGAAGTTACTGTCGGAGGGGTCATGATTAATAATGATTAATCTGATCCTTGCCAACATGAACTGGATCCACCATTCACTAAATAATTACTCTGCAGCATGGATACCGTTTCCAGAGGCGGCATACATTTGTCATACTAAAACCAAAAACAAACACGCGGAAGGACATGAGGATCTGACTTCTCAGTAACACTTGAGCTCACACAAGACACCAGAAAAGTTAAGCAAAGAGAAAAAAGAAAAAAATCAAAGGGTAAGAGCAGTTAAACATTGATGAGCTGCCTACCTTTTGGAAGAAGCAACAAAAAACAAATAAAACTGAACCCCAAGAAGGCAGACATGCATGTGCTGAGAATATGGAGCACTCTGCTACTTCTGGTTCTCAACCTTATGCATACCTCTAATGTGCACTTTATTTGTACACCCACACATTTTTCTCTGTTTTTAAATGACATTTTTCTTTCCTTAGGAAGTACACAAATGAAACCACTCTCCAGGAACCATCTTTCCTGCTTTATATTAATATACTACTTAGCACAAGGAAATCCAAGTCCGGGATTACCATTCTTATGCAATAAAACACCTCAAATAATAAGAAACAGTATAATAATTTATGGGGAGGCATACATTACTGGGAAACTAATAACCACTCTGAAGAACATATATGAACCTTACAATTATAGTAGGATGTTTGTGGTGCAGACACTTGGTTCTGGGCCTTGGAGCACAGATGAATTTCACTCCCACAAAGCACACAAACAACTGGCAACGGTGCCAATGGCAGCCAAGGACACAGCGGTTTTGCTGCCAAGAGGTAGCCCTATTTTGGGACTCCTCTCAGTCATCCTGCTTCACCAACCCAAAGTTTCATCAAGATCATCCATGGAGGATGGGACTCTAGTTCTTTGGTGTGCTCAGCTATATTTCCTTTGAGGTTTTCAAAGCTTTTGTGGGATTTATATTGCACTGCTCAGCCTTCCGTCTCATCTTGTAGGGTTTGGTTTGGACTGGGAGGCCATACAACATAGACCACCAGTTCCTCTCCTGCTCTGGTGCAAATCTAACATGAAGGTTGGGTTCCTTGTGACTGTTGTGAAATCCCAGCCCCATGTGAGCCTGTTTGGACTTCTGCCCTTGACAGATGGGGCCAGGATTTACACACTGGTGACCTGCACCATGGAAAATACCATGCAGAGAGGTATCTCTGGATGCCAGACTCAGGGAAGCAGATCTCAGGTCAAGGAGGTTAAGGTGCCTTATCTTCTAGAGACATATTGGAGAAATGCCAGTAAATTAAATCCCCAGCAATGGGGTAATGACTTGGTTCTGCTGGGGTTTTTCACTGGTGGGGCAGTGTGTCTAGGACTTTTTGCAAGTTTCCAAATTGACTTGACAGAATGAAAAAAATTAAAATCTTTGCAAAGCATCACCTTTCACAAAAATTCAGCTAAAATGTAGCTGGTTAGTCCCAAATCTTTAAATAGTTAATGGTATAAAACCCACATACCTATTTATGTGTACATTCATTAAAATTAAAATTAAGTTTCATTTTCACACAACTTTGCAGAGGCATCACAGGAAAATACAAAGCAAGACTGAAAAAAGAGAATGAAAAAGCCCCCAACAACAATGATAATGGAAAATCTTTAAAATCTGAGACAGAGTGCGGGAGGAGGGGATAAAGTTTGACAAACAAAACTAAATCCAGTGCAGTGTTTTTCCCCTTCACAAACTGAAACAAGCTGTTCCTAAAATAATGCTTCCTTAGTTTTCTGGCAATTAGTGTCCTGAAGGATTAGCCTACAATCGTCAGCAAGTGTTTGCCTTTCCCAGACGATGTCACCATAGAAGTCTGTGTTTATCTACAAGGCCCAGGGGATAATTTATAAGCTGAGCTGAGGTCCTGCATTCACAGACAAATGTTCCACACTGCCACCCACCCTCCTGTAGTAGTTTCCTCCCCATCTACCTCCTGCCTCCTGAAATACTGACAGGACCCTGCCAGGAGCACAACAAATGAGCTTTACAGCCTTTGGAGCAAGCACTTGCCCACTAGTTTATGCTGATACAGCAAAAAAGAGTTACTGAGATGGTCAGCATATCACTAGACATCAAAAATTTGATTTTAGAAAGCAACCGAATGCAAAGAATAATTTATCTCTGCCCCAGAAAACATAAAAGAGAATGGGATTTTTTTTTCCCTCCAAAAACTATTGCTTACTCTATAATGAAAGTATTGCCATCAATGAGTTTTAGGTCTAACACTCAGAGTTTGTTAGACATGGTGTTTTGTAAAACCTCTCTGCAATCAAAACGTTCCTGTTTCATTTTTAATCTCTGCTACAAGCAGTCTGACCCTGCTCTAGTCCTGTTGTAATAGAAGAGTAGCAATCAGTGTACATCAAAATACAAAAGACTAAAATTGGTGAAAGTGTTTCATTTCTAAATTAATTTTCTCCTGGTGTGTTGGAACCTCAACAGAAGAAAATTAAGCTTGTATTTGAGAGAATGGGAAGCTATTCTTTAAAGAACAGTAATATGAATCCTTGTCTCGATGGTGAACTGATAGTATAGCTCATGACAATGAATTTATTATTTTGAAAATACTAATTAAAGCAAAAAAAAAAAATCAAGGAAAGACTCAATCCTACAACGCATTTATAAGTGTGACCAACGCTCCTCACAACAGAGCCCACCACAGGATAGATAGATCTGTACTCAGATCTTCTCAGACATTAACAAAACAAGTCTCAGAGACACTGTTATTAATTAGGGTTGATGAACATGCATGTTGATAATGAAAAACATTTTTCCTCCTAAGAATTCATCTCTTTTCCCATCACTAAATTATCAGGAGTTCCTGAAGATTTATGGACATTGTGTCTGCTTCAGGTCTCTAGCTGGTCACCGGTTGTTCACAAGGTACATTAGAGAACAGAGTTATTTGATATTTGAGTTCAACAGCTTCACTCTACCCCATTTAACATTGGCTGACCCAATATATATAAAACGTTTTTGCTCAAATCAAATTTTGTTTCATCTTTGGAACAAATGATCTCTGGATTCAAAATTCTCTTTAGCTACAAAGCCGGAAGGCCATAATAACTGAAAATTTTGACAGGGACAAACTCGGCTGGTCTGGATAAGTGCAAAATGGCAGGAGGTGGGAAGCTGATGGTCACTCAGAGCGCAGTCCACCTCACTTGCAGTTACTGAACCCTACAAGTGGTCCTACTGACGTCAATTTGACCAATTTTAGAATAAGGGGCCATTCATTCCAAGCAATGAATATTGAAACCTGGCCATCGGTTTGTGAACAAGTTTTTGTATGTCTATCATGAGAAACCTCAATAAAGAATGTTCTTGTAATGGTGTCACTTTAGAAGAAAAGCATGCAACAAATGGCATGTTCCTCTGTAACTATTGCCCATCCAGGCAGCTACAGTATGAGACCAAAGGCTGCATGCATTTAGCCAGCAAGGAAGTGCAATTTTCTTTAAAAAAGGCATTGCCTGGAGTGGATTTTTATAAAGGAACAGAATTCATGAATAAATGAACCAGATGGGAGTAAGTCAGGCTAGGGCATTATAGCTCCTAGTGCAATGAATCCCTGATCTTGCTTCAGGGTTTTTCTACAAATAATAAATACAAAACCATTAATGTTGTATCATTGTCAGCCATGCCAAAGACTCTGTGGCCAGGAATCCCAATATGCAACAGCATAGTCCAAATCAATCAGATCTTAACATATTCTTTTATTTCCACCAGTTAAGGTACATATTGACTGACCTGATCTGAGTCTTTCACTTGAGCATTTTTCCCTTTTCTGCAACCACAACTCATGAGCAGTTTTGCATCTCCAATGACTTTTCCCTACAAGAGAAAAGAAAAGGCAAGAAAAACATCAGCACAATCTGAACCGCTGAAGAGCAAGAGGCTTGTATTTATGACCAGAAGCAGGAAAAGAAAGGGCATTAGGGAAGCCTGTGGACTCATCCTGCATTGCTGGAAGATACCTTTCCACAGAGGGGTAGCTCCCAAGGTGCCAAGGAGACCTCCGTAAAGGTGAAACATCACAGTATAAGGGATGTAACATAGACAGGGGCAGAAGGAAAGCAAGGTGTGTAGAAAAACACCATGGGAATACGGGCAAGTCAAGCTAAAAAGGAACAGGTTATCTTAACTCAATGTTTTCATACGCATACATGAACAGGAACAAGCCTACCACACTCAGGCTGTACAATTACCAAACTGGAGTGACTTGAGGTAAAGCTCATACACCAGTATTTCTGTTCACCATTACCAAGTTAGTGCGTACTTGCTTCTAGTGTAGCTAGATTTGGTGAAATAAAGTCTACAGGTGTGACTTGTCCACATTTGGACAACTGGTCCATATAAACACTGGCAAGTCCTTGCCAGGAATTCGACAGCCCACCCTCACTCAACACTGCAATTTGCTCGCGCAGACCCTGCAGCATCAATAACACACTAGGGCTGATGGAGATTTCCAAAGAAACAGGGTCACTTCTCCCACCTTTTGCCTTCAGCCAACAGTTTAGGAAATAAGCTGAGCTCAACCACCTCCTTTTCATTGACTACCCATCAGGTTCACTGAGTGTGATCCAACCAGCGAGGTCCCTCACATTAACTTTGTTCTTTTCCAGGGATTATTTGAGTCATTTTGGATCTTCACCAAAGCATTTTTGGAGCTTATCAGACCTGGATGTCTTGATAAATCACCATGGCAGAAAGGGACTGTGAGTCCAGGCTTGGTCAAAATGCTCCTTGAGCTCAAGTAGTAACACAGCCAATTGAGTCCCCACAAACTCATCACAATTATTTGCTTTCCATAGATGTACACACAAAGACATTGACTTTTTTCAGACTTTTGCTGTCTGCAGCTGAAAAATAAACACTCTCAGCATCTGCTGGGCAACAGAGGGAGAATCTGCTCATGTGCAGCCATGGAGAATTATGAGATTTCAGCTGGATGAATTTATATAGAAAAGGAGACCTTAACATTAAAGCAGTTAATGAGTTTAGCCAAGTGGAAGCACTCTGCCCTAACTGATGAGGAAGGGAAAGAGCACGATTAAAAGGAATTGCAGCCATTGCTCAATGTCAGGGCACAGCAGAGAGATGACCCTTGGTGGCAGAAATTACAAACAGGCAGATAAACTTCTGGTCACCTCGGGAGAGCCTGCAACCTGCCAGGTGTGGTAAGGTTTCTAACTTGGTGACCCCAGCATCTCACAAGTGCCAGCAAGGTCAGATAATGTGGAAAAATTATCTTTTCTCCTCTTTCCAAAAGAGATGCTGGCAAAAAAAAAAAAGACACTGAAAAGGCTGTACATACACATGATACCTAACCATAATGTCCAATGTTTGCTGCTGATTGCAACCTGTCAAACTTTGAGATTTTTGGGGGACTACTTCCAACTGGCATCCTCTGCCTGTGACTCCCATCTATCAAAGGTATTTTGCTCTTGCCCCATTACTACAGTCCTTCAGCAATTAGTCTGTAATCTCTTAAATTTGAAAACCATTCCCCAGAAAGAAGTGATTAAACTAAAATTTATAGCAATTGTATTAAATTATTATGTTAGAGACAGGAAACTGAGGCACAGGGAGAGACTCATCTATCTAACCAAAGGAGACTTTCTAGACACCCCACAGTATATAAAGCAAGTTAGAGATACAAAAAGACCTAAGGGAGACTCACACATTTCCTAACAGGCAGCTGATGGGCAGCCAGGATACCTTAGGATGCCAATAGTAGCAACATACACCTGGTTTTAGGAAACTGAATCCATACATGACTTGCTGACAGTCAACTTGTCCCAGTATCCACTGCAAAGTCATTATGCTGAAAAAGACACTTCAGCCCTTTTTACACTACAAACCAAGGAAAAACTCCCATTTTAGACCCTTCTCTGGCTTCTAGGATATACTGTCATGCAACCTGAGCTTATGGCAAACCATGGCCCTGTTCTCCTGTCTGGCTGGAAGTATCACCAGCTTTATTTAACAGAGAGAAATGCAAGATGTTGCCCATAACCACCTGGAAAATCAAGAGCAGAGGGAGAATACGAACCCAAAATCTGATAGTATTTTTTTTTTTCCTTGACAGTACAAGAATGCAGGGGCTCTTCCATTCCCTAAAAAAGTAAATGAAAGCAACGCACTGGATGAATAATCCCATCTCCTTTTCCAACTGCAGATGCACCTCTCCTAATGTGCATCGCCTGAATTAGCTACTACCTCCACCTTTTTTTAGGAAAGCCTACTGTGAGCAGATGCTTAATGTGGGGATAGGTGTCTAACATTAGGCAGCTAAGCTGAAAGGCAAAAAAAAAAAAAAGCATATGGACAACATTTGCAGCCAGTCGCAACTCCGTTCAAGAGCAGATGGAGGCCTTGTCATTCAGGGGTTTCCTCGCATACACCAAGCAGTTCAGTGGGGATAGGGAAAGGGGCTTCTGTTTCAATGCTTCTGTCTGGAACCAGATTAGAAGAAAGCACGCTTTTCTGCAGCACACGCCTTGTGTTACATTAAACATGCATATGCAACTTCAGCTTTTATTCAGCAATCTGAAACAGAGCCCTCCAGGGTGCTAAGGGTCAGTGAGTTTTTGTTTGTTTATCTGTATGTTATTTACAGTTTCTAGTGCCCAAGGAGTTTGTTAAGAAATTAAAACACCTCGCTGGGGCTATCCTGCTGTGGTTGCTGCGTCCTATTACATCCCCCCTCCTTCATCCAGCAGTGCCTGATGCTTGAAGGGGAGGGAGAAGAACACTGCAAAGAGAGGAGTCTCATCTCACTGAATACTAGAGACGTTTGGTCTTAATTTATGGACCATCATTTCCGTGTTTCGTGGCCTTTTAATAACAGCACTGGGGAGGAGCACAGTCGTCTTGAAACCTCACAGATGTATTGCTACTAAACACTCTTGTGCCGCCCACTCTTGATGTAATGCTCTCGTTTAGAAGTAGGTAGGCACAAGGATTTCCAATGGAGGAATTCATTTTGCCTTCTGCTGGCTCCCACCCATCATTAGACATTGGTCTTCCCAAGGCAAAGATCAAGAAGGCTCCTCGGCAAACACCGAAGAGCAAAGCACATAGGTCTTATTATCCCACCTCTTACAGGGAGTCTCACTGGCCTCACTCTCCTCCTTGCACCAGGGGCTCCAGCAGTTGACGAAAGTTTGCAGAAAAAGAAGACAAATAATAACAGTAATAGTAACAGGCTTAATTATCTCAGCTGCACGGGTGACAGGAACGGATCAGTCACCAGTTTTAACAGCCTGTGGTCGAGAAACACCAAACTGCATCACCCAGAAGTCAAATGAGGGCCAGTCACAACTCGCTTCACGCCAGCAGCTCTGAGGGGAGGTGCGGGGGCACACACAAATTGCCACTGTTGGGGCAGCCCCAGAGGCTGTGGCGAGCCCCGGTGCTGCCGTGTTGCATACAGAGGTCCTGTGCAGAGCTGCCAGACCTGTTTAAAGGAGTCAGATGTGACACATGTGGCACTGGCAGGCCTCTGTGGAGCTGCCAGACTTTGTGCTCCAGAGGAGCTGGCTGGGATTAACTGGAGGATTCTGTCTTCCTCCTGCTCTCTCAAGTCTGCTGCTGGAAAGATCAGCTCAAAGGGTGGGCTTGGCTTAGCAGCACCATGCCATGCGCCTTGCAGCCGCTGGCAGGTCCAACTGGGCTCTGAACTGCTCGGTTCCCATCAGCCTTCCTCAGTTTTGAGCAACGGCCATCAAAAATACTGGCAGTATCCTCACCCCCAAGGAGCTGGTGCAACCCACCTCCACTTGGCCCCTGGAAGGTCTCACTGGCCAAACCTGGCCCTGGCTTTAAGCTGTTCAAGTTCTCTCCAAGCTTCCTGCCTTGCAATACTCTCAAAATGTCCCCCACCAAGAGATGAAAACATGAGGTGCAGAAAGAATCACTAAGCCTTGGCCCATGGCAACCTGGAGAAGAGCACAGCTTCCAGTGTGGCCTTTCCAAGGCTTTTATCAGCATTTCAGCTGCTGAAGCAGCCTGGCTTTTTATGAAGAAGTCCTTTTCTGAAAGACCTTTATGAAGCCGAGCTGAGCAGCGCTTCACAGCCTCTTCAGTTTTCTTCCCCTCCTGTCTTATGCCACCAAAATAGCTCTCCAGCATGATACCCACATAAACACAGTGATAGTGACTGCTCAGGAATATCAAGCGTGCAGGGAGGCGATGCCGTCCTCCTCCGACTCCTTCCCCATCCATCCAAATATCCCAACATTTCCAGGATCGGAGAGCACATTTGCAGCTACCTCCCCTGATATCCTGCACAGGCATGCTGTGCAATTCAGTCTGTTGTCCTGCCATTGAGCTTAATGGTTATTTTTAAATAAAATCATTATTGTTTTTCACTATGGGCTACTTAGTAACAAGCCAAGAGGAACATGGTGGGTTTATTATTTATTTTTTTCCCTAAGGCCATAATTCAGTCTTTCACCAAGAAGAAAACATGCATATAGCACTGCAACAGTGAACCCTAAAAATAATCCCCATGGATGCATAAATGACATTGGGAAGAGCAACGTATTCAGTGTTTATGTTTTTTACACTGTTCTGTCAGGGTGATCCACACGTCTTGAAGATCCGGTGCCCAAGTGCCTACAGTGGTAGAGTGGGAGAGGAGAAAGGGGAAATGAAGGGAAACGAGAACTGAATCCAAGGTGGAGGCAAGCGGCAGTACAACAGACAGCTGGTGTTTGGGTGGTGGTAAATCACCCTGAAATGAGCCTCTTCCCTCAGCTCAATGAGGCCTAAACAACAAAGGAAGGCACAGCTTGCAGCCGGACAGCCTGCTAGCCAACCACAGACACACATGACAGCTTCATTCAGGAGCCCGGAGTCAATACAAAAGCTTCGAAATCAATCCGACATCCTGCGACCTCAAACAATGCGCCAAATCTTCTCAGAATTGGAGCCCCAAATGAGGGGGAGCAGCATTCAAGGGAGATCAAACCGCAGGGCTGGCATTGAAAGGGACTAAAAAGGAGAAGAATGTTCCCAGTTTATTAATGGCGAGGTCTGGCCGGCTGCATCCCAGCCGCCATAGGTTACGTTCATTAAAGGGGAGCGCTTTGCACGTATTATGCAGAGTGCCCGTAGAGTATGTGTGTGTGTGTGAGCATGCCCCTCACTTGCTAGAGATCAGGATGTGCCTTTCTGCTTAGCACTGTTGTCTCCATCAGAAATTCCTCCTGTGTGAACCGCAAACGGATTTTTTTCCCACTTGAGGGACTGTATGGGCACAGACGCGCACACGCCCTCACACATATGCACGCTCTCTCTCATCCCTGAGCCTGAAAAGCATAAAGGAACTCAGACAGGCTCTTTCCAAGGAAAAAAAAAGCCCAACATTTCACATCTCATTCCCTCCTGGCCATACTTTCAGCTCACACACACACAAGATCTATTACAAAAGACTGAAGCATTATGCGATTGCAGCTGCTGCTGATGGAGTTGATTGCTCCATAAACCCTTGCCCGGTCCTACATGCCATAAAGGATGTGGTCCCACAGCACAACAAACCCACAAAGAGGAAAAAAAGAAAAAGAAGCGCTTCGGTCCCAGGAGCTGCCCCCTCTGGGTACGATTGCCCCCTCTGGGGTAGTTTCACCTGCAGCACCACACACAAATGACACCCTTCCCCCTACAGCAAGAAAAAGGCCAAGCAAATCCTTTTTATCAGCTTCCCTTTGAAGGCAGGTGGAGAATTAGAAAATAGACACACACACACACACAAAGATAAATACCATTTGCAAAAGTACTGTTTGGATTTGCCTGTCCTAATTATCTTCTTTTCAGCTGCCACATATTTGAAAGAGTCAGACCATGCAAGTTTTCTCTTCCTCAGCTGCACAGCCCAAGATGGAGTGCTCGCTAGAGGAGGTCAGACTTGAAAAACACTTCTTTTTTGTGTTGAAATGGGAGTAGATGAAGAGAAAGGGTTGAATTTTTCAAAGCCATCTACGTATTTTAATGCACGTTTCCCATGCGTTTTAACTGAAGACGTGTCAAAGTCCAATGAACTTTGCTTTTAAAGTGTCACACTGATCTTATGTTCAGAACAGATATGGCTGTGGGAGTTAGTAACCTCCCTCAAATTTGGAGAAACTTAGGTGCACAGAAACTGAAAACAATAACAGTTCCTTAGGAGGCAACAATTTCAACATATTGTATTCTCAAAAAATGGGGAATCCAGCATTAAGGCTCCACACTTACGCTTTATGCTTTACTCATTCACTACTGCACTGAGCCTACGCTACTATTACCACAACTCTGGAGTCCTTAGAGACTGTGAGCATGATCCCTATCTCCTCCTCTGAGAAGACAGTTCTAGTTTTACCTTGTGAGCATGTTATCCAGATATCAGAGGGCAACTGGGCAAAGACAAGTGTAGCAGATTCAATGGGCTTTTTCTCCAGCCCAAGGTAGGATGGCAGATCAACTCCACTTGCAAGACAAGATGAGGTGATATTCGAACGCCAGCCAGGAAGACTGGAGAGGTCTCTGCCTGGTTTATCAACAGTAAGACAAAAAGTCTCTCAATTAGCATTCGTAGAAAGAGGAAAACTGCAGCCAGGTTGGGCCAGTGCCCAAAGACGTGGTAGTTGAGTCATAGGAAACATTGGAGGGCTGCAAAAATTGCTAGCACTGCAGATGAAACGGAGTCTGCAGGGATCAGATGGAGAAAGATTCAAGGTTAAGTTTATTGAGAGGATAATAAGGTTGAAATCTTTCATTTTAGAATGTGTTTTTCTTTGCACTGAAATAACACTTCTTGTTTCAGATATCAAGCGAGTCCAAATGTACTATTTTCAAATTCAGGAAATCCAGGAAAACTGAGCTCTTACTTGGATGAGCTGTCTTTTTTTTTTTTTTTTGCTTGCTTGCCTGCTTTAAACTCTGCTATTTGAATAATTTAACAACCTATCTTAAATATTTCACCAATAAATCACAGGCTTGTGTTTCTATTTCATGTTAAAACTAATCAGTAGAGGAATGCCTGAGCTGGAAGTTAAAATTCTGCTCCACGAAGCCAGCGATGCATAATCATTTCACTGCAGACTCTCTGGTGAATAAGAACTTCTCTGCAGAATTAACGTTATATAAAAAGTTCTTTGTGCAGGCGCAGAGCACAACCATGGTTCACAATCATCTGCATCCTGCCAACAGGGCTCGAGATTTCCAGAGCTAATTGGTTTGTAGAGTTTTCCCACCCCACCAAGTACAAGCATGGAGCTCGCAGCTGAGTCCCATCCACAGGCGCATCGAGTCAGAGTCCCACTCCGCTGGTCAGGATGTTGATAATATTCATAGAGCTCCAAATGGTTCACACAAGTGATGGTTGTATTGGGATTCCATGCTTGTTCCCATCAAAGAGGAGCAAATAGAAAAAAATGTTTATGTTGTTGGCCAAAATGGGAGATTTTTAAAAATGCCTCTGTGGTGAAGGAGATGACAGCCTGTACCAAGGAACTCCAAATCTCATTGAGCATCAATGGGAATAAAACTTCTCAAGTTCTTAAATTGTGTAGGCATTTTTAACTCCATTTCAATGAAGTTGTGATGCAAAATCAACACATTTGTAAAAACTAAGAAAAGTACATCTACCCCTCCCCTCCACTGTCTCCCAAAGTCCCAGTTCATCAAAATGAAGCCAGGAAGACTCACATATATAAAATTTAGTGCAATTAACGCTAATTTTGTCCCTAAATCACTGAGGCATATTCATGGCAAGACCCACTTTTGTCTCAGTCAGCAAAATCCAAAATGCACAAACGATGTAAATAGATAGCAAGAAATTGATAGCTAACATATTGAATCCAAAAAGCAAAATAGAAGAGAGAAAAAAGAGTGTGAAAAGAGAAGGGAGGGGGGAGGGCAGTACCTCTAAATTATGTTATTACTAAGCTGCCTTTCATTTTGTTTTGTGTCAACTTTTTACTTAGTTTTGCAACAAAACTTTAAAACTCATGCCTTTTGCTTCAAAGAACTCTACTGTGGATGATGTCATATTGATATCCATAGTAATGTATGAGCAAAACATACACAATCATATGCACAGATAAAAATCATCATGGGCAACATGATTCCTCTCCTGCAGCTGGGCAAACTTCTCCACATCCCTCCTCCTAAGCCTGGCTGGAGCTTGCCTGGAGGAGGGTTGGTGAGCTGGAAATCGGAGACACATCCTCCTCCTCCTCCTCGTTCGAGGACAGACATCTCCATCTTTCCTCCCCGTGTGCAGCCGACAAGACTTCCTACACAAACTGACACGGAAACAGCTAATTTACTGCTTTCTGTCAGGAATGTGGCCAGGGCTTTGGTCCCCTGCACCCCGGACTCCCTCGGCTGGGCTGCTTGACCCCAAAAGGGGTTGCCCCTTCCTCCTGTCCCTCCCCTCCAACACACACTCCTCCTTCTCTTCTGCTTTTGTAACTTATCTCCCTGCAAACTACTTCCCAACAGGAGTTGAAATTAAACAGGCTGCCCATATGCCATGGCTCACTTGTTGTCTGTTCCCCTCACTGCCATCTGGCCTATTTTGCTCAGCCAAAGGGAAAAAAAAAATTAGGAAAAAAAAAAAAAGAAAAAGGGGTGGGGGGAGAAGAAGAAGGATAAAGCCAGACACAATAAGGACGAGGAGGGAGGTGATGATGCTGTTTCTCACATCTGCTCTTTGGCCAGGCTCCCAGATAGATCAGTAATGGAGAGCAGCAGAACCAGTGACAATTAACCCAAACACAGTCCTGTTTATTTAACCTGTTCAGAGAGATCAGCTCATGTGCTGCTCCCCTGGCAAGGAGGCACCACGCTCCAGCAAGGAGCTTCCCACTAAGAAATCTCCAGCCAGAGAAGGCAGAGATCCTCACCTCCTGAACTGGGCTGGAGAAAACCCCCCAGATTCTTCAGAGCACAACTGAGCTGCTGGGCTGAGGTTTTCCTTAACTTTCCAAATCACCGTATTTTTTTATACAGCAGCACAGGCAGAAGAGCAAAGAGAGATGTGACCGGATGTGGAGGTGGTTGCAGGTCTGCCCTGGTTTTGATGCACACTAATTTCTAAAGCTCCTGACCATGTAAAACCAGAGGAAAGCGAAGGGGAAAAAAAAAAAAAAAGAAAAGAAGAAACCAGAAGAGGAAAAGCAAAATGATCCCAAAACACCTCGTTATTTCCACGCGACTTCTCTAAACACAGAAAAGTTTTCAGCCCTGCAAGGTGCTGAGCACACAGATTGTGTTTTCTAAAAAGGAAAAAGAAAAGAGAGTAGCTCAAGAAACTGCACAGCTCACCATCACTAAACATTTGTACCAGGCTTGGGAGAAAGTCTGGGAGTGGAGCTGTGGGAATAACAGAAGTTATGTTTGTTTTTCAAGCTGAAATGAAAACCTCAAGATTAAAAAAAAAAAAATAGATTAACTTGAAAAATAGTTTTCTAAAAAGGACAACTACTAAGCCATTTACTCAGTAGAATGAAAAGGGGGTAAGAAAACTGCTTTTTCAACATGTTTTACTGCTTTTTCTTTCTTTCCTTTTCTAATTTGCAATAAGACATTGCATACACCTGCAAAGGCTAGTGCATGTGGTGATAAGAAATTTAATTGCATTCCAGTCCTCTTACCTAGCTTTGCACATATTTACTTCTGAGAAATGGGAGCAGAATTCAGCTCATGTTTGTCTGCAGAGCGCAAACTGCAGGTAGTACAGAAGCTTGTGTGCGAAAAGACGTGCCTCGCACTGAGACAGGCATCAAAAGCCATATGGTTGGTTTGTCTCAAGGCAGACACCGCTGAGCCATGAGATGATGATAATCACCATTAGAGCTCCATGAGATGATGGTGAGGAAGCCCCTGTGGGGAGAGGTGACCGGGGAGGCAGAGCAAACCTCCTCTTTCCGAGGTAGCAGGGGTTGCGTGCGAGCACAGAGAAGGCTCAGGTGCTTCCCAGAAGGCAAGGTGTTGCTGCACAGACCATTAGGGAAAGAGCCCTTCCATTAGCCGTATGCCTACACCTAAGTCCTTCATAAACACAATGGAGAAGATACGTTCCTGCCTGAAGACAGTACCTTCTGATCCATGCTTATGTTTTCCCATTGTAGCCTGACTCTACAACAGAGCAAATTTGAGCAGGTTGAACGTTTTCACGTATGATCATTCCTCTGCTTGCAACCGTTGAGCAAAATAAGTGTTGTCTGTCTTAGGCTCCCCATTTTTCTACAACTGCATCTGCACTTGTAGGTAGGTAACATGCAGAGCGTGGTAACAGGTGTCCCAAAGCAAAGGCTGCATTGATTTTTCCAGCAGTTGGGCTTGTGGTCCATACTAATAGAGAATGTCTCTATCCCCATCCAAGCAGCCTGCTTGCAGCCTTCAGAAAGGAAATGGTTTGTGAATGCAAAATACTTTGTGACAGTGGAAACAGAAACCAGAAGTTTGCCTAAAACCAAAACACAGCAGCATTTTCGACTTTATCGTTGATGCAGTCACCCCACAGCTGGGCCTCCTACTTTGGGAGCCATTAAAAGCAGCAACAACAAGAGACAGAGAGAAGCCCTCTGCGAGGAGACGAATTCCACCACTGCTTTCGGCTGACATCACCAGCCCATCCACACTCCAGTCTTGTGGTTTATGAGTTCACCATGAAGCACCTCCGTGGAGTCATTCCCTCCTATCTTACTGCAGCCCATCCATTATTCTCTACCTAATTGTTTCCACAGCACCGCTGCAACAGAGGTATTTCCTGCAGCTGAACATTTGTATTCCCAAGAGTTGGCACCTGCCGGGTCAAGTTCCTCAGTCTTTACATTTGATGTTACTACAATAGGAAGATGTACCAGTGAACAGAAAAGCACACAGAGCCAGCAATCAATCTGATTCCCCTGTTTGGATTTTCTTTTAAACAAAAGGGGACTTGCCAAAGATCATCTTACATTATTCTATGGAAACAGGACGAAAGGAAAGGGGAATGGTGTAGAGCACAATCTGTCCAATACCGTTAAATCAGAATTCCCCAGTTAGGGATAACAATGAACTGCAATAAAGTCAAAGGGAAGTGGGTGTAGTCTGGAAAACTGGGAAGAGGTGGAAGCGGGTGGTGGGATTTTTTGTGTTTTTATTTTGAGATGTGAGAGCTGGGAGCAACCAACACTGAGCTAATGGCATCCAAGCTGAATCCTGAACACTGTGCACCCCTCTGGGGTCTCAGCTTCCTACAAAACCAACCAATTCATCCTGTGAAGAGAATGAGGATGCTTCCCATTTTGTAGCTGGCAGTGAAAGCCCCAGGAGATCCCTGATGTGCCCACTCTCAGGATGGCAGTTGCAGCAGGTGAAGGAGCAGCAGGTACCATCTTTCACATTTCTAACTCGAGCTTTTAAGCACCAAGCCACTCCAGAAACATATTATTCACATTTCCACTCTTTGTACTAAGGTTCCAAAATACTTTACATCTGCATGTTGGGCTAAGGGAAGATGCTGTCCTCTCATGACTACACTATTGGTGTGATGCTGAGAAATTTTGGAGTCCTTGACTTGCTTTCCCTCTGCAAGTATTTGTATTTGGAAAGTCCCTTTAACTCTCTGTGATTCTTTCCCTCCTCCCATGTTTAAGTGTAAGAAATCTTTTCATTATAGGACTTCTCCAATGAGCCTGAGAGAAGGTTTTCAGACCAATATTAGGATCACCTCTAATCTAGCATACCCAAGGTGTTCAACTGTGGCTCCTTGATTTATGCCAACAAAACTCAAGGCCTTCAAAAGCTCTCCCTTCCAAATATTGGACTAATCCAGGTATACTGGATCCATCAAAATCCAGGTAATTCAACCTCCAGCAGGTACAACAACAACAAGTAGTGAAATTCAAGAGATTGTGTTTGCCCATCTTGGCCTCACAAAGGCTAAAGGACTTTTGTTACCCTTAACAAGGAGCTTCCTCAGTGCCATACCATGGCTAACCATGCTGGCAAGACGGGGAACATGCTCAAGGAGTATTGCTGCAGCATGTTGCCACTCATTGGCCAAGGAAGCCTAACCACATTGCTAGTATAAGGAATCAAAGATGTGAAAGCAGCCTGAAGACCTGAGCCCTTCCATCCTGAAAGTCCCACATCTCCCAGCCATGAAGTGGATGGGTGCTGTGCAAGGCTGCAATGCTTGTCTTAGCTGGTGTTTCTCATTTTACCCCCTTAAGGGTGTTTTAAGGCCATTTCCCTTCCCCAGCTCCCTGTATCAGCTGTCTCAGCACCCGGTTTGGAAATTCAAAAAATCCCCAAGACTTCAAGTCACAGTAGGTTGCAAAGCCACTATTTAAGACTGGACCTAAACCTACGTCTTCATACTGCTGCAAGAGCTGGACCTAAAATTACAGGAATTGGAGTGGTAATAGGCAAGTCAGTGGTGAGCATGAGGAGATAGCCAGCAGCCATCCAGGCAGCCTAATTTGCGGCAAAGGAGACAAAGCATGACTGAAAGCCCCTTAATTCCCAGCAGAGGCTGGGGGCAGCCCAGGCTGAGCAGCAGGGCCAGGACAGTACCACAGCGGCTGTGGCTCCTGCCCACTGGAGCCAGCCTCCTCCCTGGCCTGCTTGGAGTTTCAAAGACCTAAATCAAACCAGTGGGAGGAACTTGAACGCTTATAAATCTTCAGTTTGGAAGTTTGGTCTTGGTTTAATAATGGTGTCAGTTTTTTTTAAAAAAAAAAAGGCCCGACAGTCTCTCGTATTTAGCCAAATGTGGCCAAAAACCCCCATGTTTATTTTCATTTGCATTCCCCAAAGGCATTGTAGATTTTTCTTTGGATGTCTTTCTTTGACAGAAGAATTATACTTTTGGGGAAAGCAAGGACAACTTTTTTGTTCAAAGTCTGAGCAAGGTTTTTCCAACCAAACTTATCAAACTTTACTGAACTTCTCCTTTTCTTCGACTCCCGCCCATGTTATTTCACCATCTTTTTCACATTCGACATCCAATTTCACCTACACTTGCTCATCGTATTTGCCTCAGGTGTAACAAGAAAAGCCAATGGGGGAAGGAGGAAGTGTATCTATAATTCCTAAAATATTCCAAAGCAGCAAAATGTGCTGTAGGAAATGGGAATGAACTGAGCCACTGTCCTGGTCACAAAATGCTACAGCAACAGGGCAAGCAACTGAATTAATAATATCACGATGTTGATAGCCCTTACTGTAAAATACCATCCCTCCCTTCAGCCGCAGATGCTAGGAACTTCATTGCTTTGAACTGTTATCACCCATCCCTCCCACCCACTCATCTGAGAAGATAAAAATCAGGGTCTGGGCTGCTGAGTCAGATTACAAACACCCAAACAAGACGTTTACTCAGACTTGTTTTCGGTCACTTCTTTGCTGAAACTCTGTGTCATGGGGCTGGCAGGAGGCTCTTTTAACCTCTTCCAGAGAAATGAGCCACTGAGAAGCAGAAACCACATGCAGGGAGGAAAAAAAATACATAAATTTGCTTTTTAAACAGAGCAAATTTCTAAACTTCCGGTCAGAAGGTGGTTCTTCTCAACATAAAATCCTGAGCAACAGAGTAGATGACCCTGGAGAAACATGGCCTGGAGGATAAAGCACTAGCCTGGAAATTGTGAAATTTAACTTTTTTGGAACAGCAATGTCATGTAGAATAACCTGTAACAACTCAGGTTGCAGCTGTGAGCCTCGGTTTCCCCTGAAAAATTATTTCCAAAGCGGTCTGGCTCTCTTCACAAAAAAAGCTCTACTAGAAGAGGCCAATATTATGGGTATTATTTTAGAAACTAAAACCTTTGAGGTGGCCAGACTCACCAGTTCCCTGAGGGAAGCTCTTCTCTTTTTGTTACATGAAAAAGTACAATTTCTTACTCCACAGTGAGCTCAACCTTCTGATTGTTACAGCTGATGACACCCCGGCAAAGCTCAGTTTCCATTTCTCTTGGGCTTCTTCAAGTCTCCTTTTTAGTTTCAGTTTATATTTCCTGTCTCGCTCCCCACCCCACCCCCTTTCATTTTTGGGGCTTCAAATTCAAACAAAACCCAAAACCATCACTGACTCAATATCTTTTTGTCTTTCTCTTATTTTGACTAGTAACTAGAGCAGGCCAAATAAAATGAAACCACGCTTAGATACCACTTTGGGGTTCAAAATGCTATGTAGAACTTAGGAACTACCTCCTTTATCATAGAGGATGGTGTGTACTGTCATATCCCTTATTTGCAGAGAGGGAAATAAAAACAGAGGAAGTTTAATGGCTTGACATTTTCATTTTAAGCACAAAATCCGTGTTTCCAATTCCTTGGTGTGCATACTGGGTTTTGAGGTCCAAACCCCTTTGGATTTTAAGCCCCAAACATGCAAATGTGATGCAGCACATGTGCTGAAAATATAAATGATTAAATAAAACCAAACCTCCCTTGCTGAACACAGAAGGGAGAAACTTCCCTTTTGGAGGTGAACAGGGGTTCACAGCTGGGAACCACGGTCTTTGCTGTAAGACACGGTTTCATGTTGGTCTCTGATCTGCTGGCCTCTCAACATCCCCAAGTCAAATAAACAATGGGGTGTTTTTAACTGACTTTGATTGACTTCTCATCCTCTTGCTCAGCTCTTTCTGGCAGGGTTGCAAATGAAGGATCAGCTCCTTTAGTGACTGCAGCTAGGGCCATTAAAGCTCCCTTGCTCCCTGTCCTGTGAGGAGCACAGAGGACAAATGCTCACATCTTTCTCCTAATTTCAGCACCTGGGAATTATTCTCCTGTATCCTGAAATTTTGACCTCTTTTCCTTTCAGTGACACTTGCACTCAGAAAGCAAAAATCCAGTCCCAGGGGAATATATGGGATGTTTTACATCCCAGGACAACACTTTCAACACTTTGTTTTGGGACTGAAAAAGGAGGCAAGACAATCACCTGCTTGAGTGAGCTCTTTGGACGAGGCAAACAAGTGTCACTTTGTTCTCACTTGTGCAACCCAGCCAGCAGCTGAGGGGGGTACAGGAAGGTCAAGACAGACCCATGATTTAAAGGCAGGAGGATGGTTTGGTGACTGAATGAGCTGGGGGTTTCACTTTCAGCTCTTGCTGATACAGAGCATTACACAGAGAGGAGGCACGTTAGTGCCTCAGTTTTCCTACTGTAAGGTGGTGAACATGCTGCCTACTCCCATCACAGGGCTCCTAATAAAGGACGCCTGAATCAAGGCACAAATCTGCAGCACCAAGCAAACCAACATACCAGCCGCTTTGTGGCCGTGCACCTAGAAAAGAGTTATCCCTTGCCTTGTTCCAGGAGCAGGAGTATCACCCTGACCCAGTCACTCGCTTTCCAGGACCAGCCATAAGGCAAGGCCAGCAGAAGGGAACCCTGGCAGACCCCAGCATGTTCTACTTGAAGATGAGCCACAAAGCAAGGCAAGTTCTCTTTCCCTTTGCTTAACAACAAAGTTTTGGACCTGCTGATGAATGCTGAAGCTTTAGCCAATCCCGACGAAAAATAAAAGCTCCCGACTGCCTCTTGGGTGTCTTTAAGGAGCACATAAGTCTTTGAGGGCCCAAATGCAACACAACTTGCTGGCCACGAATAGGATATACCCCTGCCAAAACCTTCCTCCGCTGCATCTATGGCATTCACCAGAAAACATTTTATAAGCCAGTCTCCGAGTTTTATGACATGAGCATAGAGAAGTGAATGTAAACTCCATTGACCCTCGTGCTGTTTTTTGGCTCAAGGAACTGCTTCTTTTTACATATTTCTTCCCTTCTCCCTGGGTCCTTAACTAACCACAGATTTCTAAGAAAGAAGAAAATTACATTAAATGAAACCCTTTTCAGTACATTATCAGCTTTAGCAGGAGCATTTGGGGAAAGGGGAGGCAGAAGGCTTAGAGCAGAGGGGATGTGCAGGATTAAATTACCCCTTGGAGGAAGATGTCAGGGTGTGAAAGGCCAGCTAACTGCTTTTGGTCATATGAGGCTGGAATTTCCTTCTCCCAGGTGCCACCGGAGCCTCCCACCCACATCCAAGAGCAAGCAAAGGATGCAGGAGGGCCAGGCCAAGGCAGGATTTGGTGCGGCCAACCTGTGATGCACCGGACAAACACAATTTCTCTCCCTCCGCTTTCACAATGACTGTAACAGCCCTGCCCGGGCACACGGGCATCACGCATCAGTTGGGCTTGAAATGCAGCTAAGTATTATCCACACTACAGGTGGATGTACTGAAGGGTTGAGTAGTTGTCATGTTTTACTGACACACCATCAAGTCTCATCCGCATAGTGCGCTGAAACAGCTCATTCACCTCCTGACGAGCAGATGATAGCTGGATCCTCACAACACCCAGATTTTTCATGATAGCACCTCCATGCAAGAAGTTAGACTTGCAAAGCAAGACTTCTGTGGCCACAAAAACATCAGGAATGTGTCAAATTCTGCTTGGGAGACATTTTGAGTTCAGTTTTGACACTGCAGTTGCATGGGAAAAATGACTGAAAAAAACGTAAGCACCAGGCTCCAGGGATTTCCACGAGTGTAAGTGCAAAGTTTTTGGAAACAGGTTTAGCGGGAATGGTGTTTCCACTGAAGCCTTTCCCTCCTTCCCCTCCCTGGCTGGCTGACTTTCCCAGAGTCTCGGTTTGCAGCCTGCCTGAATACCACTCAAAATATTTTCTCAATTAGAGGAGAAAACAGGAATTTGCCACTTGTCTGCCTCTATTCTGCTGCCTGTCAGCATTCAGCAAATATTTCAATCGTAGCCCTTTGCATGCTGCTAGCCCTGCTCATTTAACCTTTGGCCCTTCCCTAGGCTAATCCATTGGCCTTTACCTTCAAATCTTTACAGCCAAGGGCTGACTGCAAGACAGGCTGGCAGGGAGGGGAGGGTGAAAGGGGCTTTGGGGGGGGATAACTTATGCCAGACTCCATTGCAATTTTGGGGAGGAGCAGACAGGATGCAAATCTCTAACCACACTCCTCGAAGAATCCGATTACCAGCAGCTGGGATTTGCACTTCCACATCTGAAAGACGATGAGGAAAATTAACACATTTTTTAAAAAAAGAAGGAAGGAAAGCCTCTGTCATCACAGCTCTCCTCCACATGGCTGGCAGCATCCTGAGGCAGGTACCTAATTGCCCACAGAGCCTTTGCTCTTCTTCTCCCACCTCGACCGCTCTCCTCCCAATCTCGCGTGTCACCAAGATTAGTAGCTAACGGTTCTGCTGTCAAAAGCACATGTGATGAAAATAATGCCCAGAGTGCAGCCTGTCAGCCTCAGAAGTGCCTGCTCGACTTTGATGGCAGAGGACCTGGAAAGCCCATGCCCGCCTGGCCTCCCCCACAAGCCGGCCGCTCAGCCAAGCATCCATCGCATCTCTCCTGGGGCCATGCCCAGACGCTTGCTGTATGAGAAATCACTGACCCTTCCGTCACGTGGACGCTTTAATTGTTCACATCGGTATTTTGTTTCTTTCTACTGTAGACAGTTTGCTGTCTGTTATCTGTCCTTCATAAGTAATTAATTGTGCTGTCTCCTGGCTCATTAGAAACAAGCCCATCTCCTCCCCTTCCCCCTCTCCCCCGTCCAAGTCACAGTTATTTAGGTTAAATCATGTTTAAGTAACTACATAAATAGTAGGTCGAGTTTGCCTTTTGTCTAGGCTGAGACTGTTACTTGGCACCTTTCTCAACGTGCCAGACCAGGAAAGCCCTTATAGCTGGAAGCTCTCGAAGGGAAACCCACACTGGGCAGAGCAGCCATGCCACCCCAGGAGCAGGGAAAGGTCCTCTGAGCAGAAGGCTTGTCCAGTAGGTAACAAGGATGAGCTGCCAAACTTTAATAAGGCAGGCGTAAAAGTCAGCACTGCAGAGCAAAAATCCTGCCAAGAGGATGTTCATCATCTAGCAAGAGGTAACAGCAAGATGAAGGTCAGGTTTGGTTTGAGGGTTTTTTTTGCCTCTGTAGCTTATTCTAGCTAGCAAAATGCACTTCAAGTGACATCACACATCCCGTGTCACCTGCTACTGTCTGAGCAGATCTCTCTTACAGCTATAGCATTGAAACTCAGGTGCCCCAATGCAAGTGAAAGACTTCTGAGCTTTCATTGAATTACAAGTGAAATGAGGGTTTCTGAAGTGGGTTCCCTCAGTGCACCAGTTAAAAAAAAAAATAATTGAGGATGTGGGTATACAAGTTCAAGCAATCTAAAAACCAACATGAATCATCACCTCGTACTCAAACAAAACCTGCACCAAACTGTCTTAAAGGGTTAGTTAAACTAAAGCCTATAAAGTTCATTTCCTCACTTTTCTAGGCCAAAGTTTAATGTCCTTGTAGACCATTTTCCTGTGCAAAAGCACCTCTAATATCAGCTGATGTAAAGATTTAAGGATTTAAATATCTGCTTCTAGCTGTGCATAACCACTGACAGAACGAGCATGAGAAAGCTTGTTTCCTCGAGATTTCCAGCTTAGCTTAAGGGATTTAATCATCTGGATGAGCTTCAGGTGAATCACCTGAACTTTTGGATACCGACTGCAGCCAAGACCTCCCATCTTTGTGTGTGCACATCCTTGCTGATAGTCCTGGGCTAGCCAAGTGTTTTAACTGATTGGACCAGGCTCAGCTTTGCTGGATTGCCTGCACAAAGGTTGTGAAGGACTTCAGTGAAGACTTCCACATGAAAACCACTGCAGACATTTCCAATGGTGTTATATGAAGCTAAATTACTCCTTGGGAAAAGTACATACACCAGGAATGCGAGGCAATGAAGTTGTCTCCTCTCGGCACAATCTGGGCGCAGGTGATGGCAGGACAAAAGCCTTCTGGGCTGCCTAAGACCAATGAATCTCACCAGTGACATGGGAAGACCACCTTAAAGAGCCAGGGCATAGTTCAGTTTTCCAACCTATCTACAGCTGGCTCTCTCCACCACAAGGGCTTAAAAATGATGGAGGTCACGAGCACATGTCATGCAAGTCACTAAAGTTATTTTATCAGAGACCCTCAATCTAAACTTGCTGCCTGGGCTTAATACAGCTGCTGATCTACTGGGGAAATATGCTGCTATTGAGCTGAACCCACAAAAATGGCACTCTGGCTTCCCATCCCTACCCAACTTGCCCTCCTAATGCTACTCATACCGCTTCAGGAGGAGACAGTCCCCCCTGCAACTTTGTCCAAATCTAGGCAGACAGAAATAAAATATCCACAGCTTGGTTTATCAGAAACACACCCAGCTTTTAGGTGATATTATTAATAATACATACTTTTAAAAAAAAATTCTCAAGAAGGAAAGGGGACAGGAAGGAAGAAAGAAAAACATACATGAGTGGGGGAAGGGGGGAAAAAGGACAACAATCTGAGACTTTCAATGGGAATGTCCAAAAATAACACAAACAGGATCTCCCTGCCATCTGCTCCAATCCTCTCTGAATGGCTTTCAAAGCAAAAAGCCTTGCCAAAACCTGACAAACAAAGCACCGAGCATCAGTTTTAATGGAATACCAATACTGTGTTCCCCCTTCCCTCCTTTTTGCTACATATACACACACCTTCCACACCCCTCCAGTTGCCAAATAAATGACACTATGCAAAAAAATTTGCTTCGGTTACAAAGCCGAATAAACAAGGAATAATTTTGCAAGTGCTCCCATATGTCTCTGCTTCTTTGCTTACAATGGACACTAATAAGATTTGCCATAACTAATTCATTCTTTCACACCATTATCCTATTTTCTACCTTAAAAAAAAAAAAAAATCTGCCTATCCCACGTGCATTTTTCCACAACTTTCACACAGTTGAAACACAAGGGTTTCAACAGCAAAGCCCATCACAGAGCAGACACTTTCTACTTAGTTTAGGCCCCTCGGTGAGGTTTAAAAGTGAGTTTTACTAAACCTAAAGGAACAGAAAAGTGTTTGTTACTTTTTTCTTTGATTTTCCATTGCCATTTTAAAAAAAGTGAGATGTCTAAAGGGAATGATGGGAAACAGGGATGCACAGGAGAGCTGTGATCTAGACACCAAAGGCAATGTGTTAGTGCACATGAAGTAGAAAGTCTCAACTCCAAAAGCAATGTGCTAGCACATATAAAGCAGAAAGCAAAATTCATTAGCTGCAAAACTCTCCTATGCTTCACCTCAGTCCAGCTAAGCAGAGCAGACACAAAGCAAACACCCAGCAGCAACACCCAGGAATTGATGCAGACTTCGGCCCACACTCTGCTTTTAGTCCTTCCCAACTAAAGACAGCACGGGGATGCGGAGATCTCTGTGAAGGTCAGAAACAGATTTTACTTTGGGGTTTTTTTGTTGGTTTTTTTTTCAATGATTCACATCTCTCCTGACAAGCCTGAGAAATAAAATTGGAATGCTTAAATCCACACTTCTTTGTTGCGCTTTGCTTCTTCTGCTATTGAGATATTTTTATGTGCCAGGAGCACACCTTTACCAGCACTGATCAAGCTTTTTTTTTTTGCCTTTTTTTTTTTAAACATCTGAGGCCTAAATTACTTGAACAAACAAAAGAGTTTTCCCTCCCTCTCTCCCCTGCTGCCAGCCCCCCCAGTACCGGATCTGCCCCTCCTCCTCCGGCACACAAATGGCCTCACACCAGACGGGACAGAGGGAGGGCTCCCAATTACGCCTCTTTATTAACGAGGGGCCATGGCAGGGAAGGGACTGAGGCGGGGTAGAGGACAGACAGCGGCTGCCGGCTCCTTCCCTCCTCCCAAAGTAGGGAGCAGGGGTCACGGGTAATCTGCCAGGAAGGAGCCCGCACACAAGAGCTTTGAGCCACCTGCTAGCCCACCCCATGCCATGGGATGCCATGGTGGGTGGGCACTGCTGGTCTGCCCACACCTCCACGTCTAGGAGAGGGTGGCAGGGAGGACCCGCAGGGACCCCAGTTGTTTCTTGTAGCCCATGGATGGGGAGACCTGGGTGGTGGTGGGAGGCTGATGGATGCACCAAGCCGCAGGGGTGGGCACAGGGACTGGCAGAGGGATTCTTGCTGCAGTTGAAGCAGCAGAACATGTGATGCCTTCTCTAGTGGCCTTGGGTGAGACACCTCAATTTTCCATTAGCAAACTGGGACGGATCTTAGGAAAGTCCTGAAAACCTACACTGTTTGTTGGTGTTCAACCACAATAGTTACAGGGCACTGCCTCCAATTTCCTGCCTGCACTGTCCATCATCTAATTCCTTTCTCCCTGTCTCTGTGGTGATTCACTTTCTTGTTCCACTGGGTAAGATAAGAGGGTATTTTTGAGAAAAAGCCATGGTCAAAATAAAAAATCTTTCTTTTTCTCCTCTGTCAACCGCAGACCACTCTTTGTATTCACCCTTCAGTGTTGTGGCATCACACCTGATGATAAATTTTCTGAGTCCCTCAAGCCTCCAATTTACCCATCAGACCCTCTCCAGCACTGTCTGCATGGACGTCTCCATCTGGCAGAGCCCAAATCCTTTCTCCTTACTTCACTATTTAAATTCCTCTCCCACTGGGCTGCCAGCTTTTCCTCAGGAACAAAGCGCAGCCCCTGTGAGCAAACATTTCTACCCATCTGTGTCCAGCAGCCACAACAAAAACGGCTTCCCTTACTTGCAAAGCCCCCCATAATTTTTCCCCAGACCTCACAACACACTTGACATCCTTTCCAATTCCTTCCCCACTCTCAAAAACTAGATTTAGTCACTTTGTCCAGTCTTTGATTTTATTTATTTATGGACCTTTATCCTACCTGTGCTCCTTGTTGAGGCTGTTTGGGGTCAACCTCTATCTGTGTTTTCACACAAGGGGAAGGGACTGTGGGCAGGCAGTGAAGCTGCAGGCAAGTAGAAGCAAAAGGGACTATAAGGAGAGCATAAAGCATTTCAACTTTTTCTAACCAGGGATTAACACATGGGTTTTAAACAAGGGGACTCCCTTCCCAGCTGACAGCAGCAGCTGCAGCTTCTGACTTGCTTGCAGAGTGGCAGGGAATCGAATCAAAGAGAAAAGAAGAAAGAGGACTACCCTTCCTTGGGGAGTAGGAAACACAATACGAGCTATTCTAAAACCCCTGCAAATACTGGCGTGGTTTTAGGTCAGGCTCTCCTTCCCCTTCTGTCCCAATCCCCCCCCACCACCCTTTTCCCAACAAAGGGAAATTGGTATTTTGCAAAATTCTTCTGAAAGCCAACCCGGCAGATGGTTCTTTCCATGCCAGGGAGGGAACAAAAAGAAAAACCTGCCAGGATACACATCACCGAGATGTGACAAAGATAGGCATGGTGGCTGGCCTCTGACCCAGGGATTTCACAGAGGCCTATTAAACCATGTGGCCAAGATGGACTGAGTCAACTTATATCTCTAGCAAGCAGCTGCTGTACCCCACAGGCTCGTGCTAAGTTTTATTGGCTTAAGTCAAGCCAGACGGACTGAAAAATGACAGGGTTTCTCTATGTTTCCATCCCACCTTTTCACCACCTTAGGACAATCCCCCACGTCAACATCTTAGCAGGTGGAAGTGAAGTTCAGTGGTCGGATTCACAATGTAATACTAAAAGGCTTATTTAAACAATAATTAGCAACTGTCCTACGTTGCCAAAGTCTTACGTACACATCAGTAATATGAACTCCTGCAGATGCAGAAAGCCAAGTGCAAGTCACTGTCAGTACTTCTATTGCACTCAAATGCTTCAGGTTAAGGATCTGGCTGTCCATCACAAGCTGCCCTCCCTTGTCTTTAAAGCTTCCTCTTCCTTCTAGATGACATCAACGGCCAAATTCCCACTCTTTTCAAGGGTGCCCTAAGCAGATCCAAGGGGTCCACATTCCAAGCACCCAAGTTGCCTTCAAGGATGAAGCATGACTTGGTTACGCGCCACGTCTGCCAATAAAAGCACAGGAAGCAGCAAAGGATGTACTGCCCTCCCGCAGAGCTGCCCCGTGCTTCACAAATTCCCATGAAGCACGTTGGCAGTTGCTGTCCCTGAGTGACTAATAGCAGCTCCTGCCCACGCCCAGAGTCAATGACCTAAGGACAGATTGATCCCTCCCCATCATGCTCTTCCCAGTTCCTCTTGTGATCACTGTGCTGTAGTCACAGAAGCAAATAGGCTTTCCCCTCCACCTCTCCTTCAAATCAGGAATATAATTACAAGTAATGCAATGGAATTAAGACACGAGAGAGAAAAGGCTGGAGGGAATTCGTCCTAATGATTACATAAATTATTGAAGAAAAGTATCCCATGGAAAGCAAGAGGCTGTCTTTGGGAAGAGTACTCAGCTGAGTGCTGGTGAATGCAACGTCAGAAAACAGGCAAGACAAATTAATTATCCCTATCTAACCTGCATGTACATGGGGTATAAGAAGTAAAACACGTCGGCAATCCAGTACCATCTGTTCCCAGTGGAAGATGCGAAAAACCCGAGTGCCTTCAAGCTCCCCGCTAATACAGATTAGGCAAGATACTGATGTAGGGAGTGTCCCTACAGCTGAAAAGACTTTGGTGGGAGGTAGAAATGAGGGCTGATCAAGCCCCTGTTAGTGCTGTTGCTCCCCAGTGGAAAAATATCTGCGTCAGGTCTATTTTTCTTAGTCTTAAGGGTGAGCTTTCATCAAATTATCCGCCTGGGGATACAGCAGGTAAAATTCAGGTGAAGCTACCTAGGTCAGCACAATATTTTAGCATATATTGGGGCACAGGGGAGACTACTGAAAAAAAATTCCATTTAGAAATTAGTGTAGGCTCTACCTTGAAGGTATGAGGAAACTATTTCCTGCATATCCTCCTGGGAAATTCTTGCCAAGCGCATTACAGAAGTGCCTTTTCACAGAAGCACCAGGTGGGGAACCAGTGACATTGCCCCACAGTGAAGCAAGGGCATCATCAGCAGTGACACATCCAAGCGTCCACTGCTCAGCCCTCTCCTGGTCAGACCGAGCCATCAGTAAGAAGAATGGGGCTGTGGCCTCTGTCTCATTTGCTTGTGCCACCACATTCCTCCCGAGAGCATTGGGCAAGGCAAAATTACCCACAAATCCCCTCCAGGCTGATTCTCATCTTTCAGTCGTGCGGATGGAGAGTGGCTCACACGAAGCTGCGACGCTACAAAGTGCTGAAATTCCTCAATGAACCACCCAGGTTTATAGTGGTAGAGTTGCTGTAACACTGATGTCAATAAAAGATATCATCTCTCTCTACAAACCTTGCCACCCAGGTGAGACAAGAGAGTCATGAGAAACTGATGAGAAGATAATGAGTCCTCCAGTAAATATTCCTTATTTGACCTTTACCACATTTTAGGGTTTACAGACCAGAAGGGACTATTAAGGGCATCTGGATCAACTGCACACCGGCCCCAAAACTCCACACCCCTCATTTCTGAATCAAACCCTAATTCTTCTTTGAGATAAATTTTATTTTTAAGCTAGCAGTGAAGACGCAGAGAGTTAATAATTTTGAAAGAAAATCACCAGTTTCAATGACAAGTAGAAGAGGACTGGCTTCCAGAAGGGCTGTGCACCCAATGCTTGAAGATCAGGCCACCACCTGGGAGACCCAGTTGTGTCATGGTTAAGCAATCACAGCTCAATGAAAAAGGCCCGAGTGTTACCCTGGCCTGTGACAGGTTTTTTGAGTGAGTCATTTAATCTCATTACTCTATTTCACATACCATTCTAAGAAACAAGATGGTTTCATCTCTCCTCCTTTTTTATTTCTACAGAGCTTGTGAACATGCAGGAGGACAGGCTCTCCTGATGCCTTCATACAGGACCTGGCAACAGTAGACATTGTTGTACAATAGGAACATGAGGCACCATCTTAAAACCAGCCTGGTAGAGACGCACTTAGTTCTGCAAACACAGCTGTAGTTGACTGTCCATCTTGAATGACCATGTCCTCATCATCAGTAATGCTATCTTCCACAGTGGCCACAGTCCAAGCCACATCTCAAATACACAACCTCATTTCTCTAGTAAGACACCTTACCCCTTCTGCTGTCCCTTTCATTGCTAGCCCACAGCTCCAGCAAAAAAAAGAAGATAATAACAAGGTGTTTTGCTTGATACCACCCTGGAGAAATAGATTTTTTTCCAGGCTGACCATCCTACTTGGAAGCAGTATACTGCTACTGGTGCATGCACCATGGCTTGAGAATCCCTCTCCTGATAGCAACTGCCTGCAGCTCGATGTAGAAATAGTACTTAATGTCCTGAAATGAAGGAGCCAACAGCCACTGGTCTAATTCACATTAGAGGTCATGGCAAAACATGAAAAATAACACTCTTATGAAAACACAGCTAACTGGACTTGTCCTCGAGGGTCACGTATCAAATGGAATCATTTTAAGGTTCAAGAGTTGGAAAAGTCTCAGCGTTAAAAAACAAAACAATGCATGTTTACTCTGGGTATTTTTAGACTGGTTTCCTAAGGAAACAAGACTAACATGATCACACTGTGTTTGTGTGTATGTGAATACACACGCAAATTCTATGCCTGCCTGCGTGATCATCTCCTCAATGTTTTTGGAATATTTTGACCAATTTTGATTAAATTGACATAAGAACAGAAAACTTTCAGATACAATATTCAAAAAAATTTTGTTCAAATTGTTTGCTGGCCAGAAGAAAGTGACCCCTGAGGGCCTCCCAAAGAGGGCTTGGCCAGCAAGTTCACTCATCATTAGGCATCAGAGAAGCCACATAAGAGGAAAGTGGTCAGAAACCAAGTTTCACAAGTTTCAATGCTCTTAGAAAAAGAAAAAAAAAAAAAAGACAAGCTGAGGGCATCAGGTGAAGCCCTTCTTTCCATTCAAATAAACTCAAGATGAGTCAATCACACAGTCCCACTATGCAGGGGAATGTGGGCAGTGAGAAGCCTGTCTGGGAATGAAGCATGTGAAGAATTAGACCTGACCTCAGGGGGCTAGCTGGGTGTGCGTGTGTGAAAAACAGATTGAAGATGAAAAAGCTGGAGGTAAGTTAGAAAGTATCTGTGGTCAGCATTCCTGGAAGGAGAGGAGAGGGAGCGCTGCATGCAAAAGTTGATGCTGGAAGCACGTGAGCATGTGCATGAAGGACTGGCACCCCTGTGCATCCCAAAACCTCTGCAAATGAAGCCACAACTAGCACAGAGGTTTGCAGCTCTGGGTGCACGTGCCAGCACGTTGCATCTCCAGCACACCTCTGTTAGCCTGGAGGCCACAGTGCTTTCGAAAGACAACCAGCATGCACTGACTTGGCCAAGCCTTTACGAGGCTGCCAGAAGTAGCGGCTGACCCCTCCCGCGGTTCGGTGGTGGGGACTGCAGGACCTCCAGCTGGACCCCCAGCTTCCTTGCACCGGTCCCAGTTGCTTCCCTAGTTGCTTCCCTGCAGCATCTCCTCAACCCCAAAACCAGCACAGGAGATATTTTGTCATGGTTTGAAAAGAGAGGCACAGCACAAGCAAACAAGGAAATGTCACAGAGGGCCATCAAAACTCGGCCATGGGAGTGACTGCTGCAAAACAAAACCTGTCCTCAACACGGATGGCCTCCGTGAGCCCTGGTCATATGGCAGCTAATCAAATACAGTGAGTCTTGCTCATTTGGCACTCTGTGTTAAGCAGTTAAAGCTTGCTTAGATTTCCCCAGCCCATCCCTTCACTGCCAGATGCTTGCTTCTTTAAGAAATGCTTGACTACATGCAAAAAAAAAAAGTCACAATTCTTTGGGAGCAGACAGACAGTGAGGGATGGGCATCAGCTGGCTCAGGCAGAGCACTGAGCTGGAAAAGAAACTCTGCCTTATTCCTGTCATAAGATATCTGTGACATGATGCAAGGCGAACACTGCTCCAGCAGGCTTTGGGGAAGGAGAAGGAAGGGTAAGAGCCAGGATCCAGCCTTCCCTGCTCTTCACAGGGAGGACTGAACCACCTTCAGGAGGGACCAGCCTCCTCCAGGTGACTACGTGGGGGTCCAAGAGAACTCAGCTTGCAGTCTGGGCACCTCAGGTGCCTTCAAGGACCAAGATGAACCTGGGCCTGAGTGGTTCTCAGCTTATAGCAAAACCGGTTTCTTAGGCTCTGAAGTTTTACAAAGAAATTCATTCCTGCTTTTTTTTGGGGGGGAGCCTGAGGTAGTTGTGGTGGGAGGGAACCAAACTGCAGATGTTTCATTTGTGCCTTCAACAATGCTGTAGAAAGAAAAGCTAGCCAAAAAGAAACCTAGGATGAATATCAAAGAGCTGAGTTTATGTAGCTTTGTACCCATACATTTGTGTAGAAAGACTGTAAAAATGCCAGAAGCCTTGTGCCTGTTAGAGCAGCTCTGAATTGGTCTCTCAGCTGCTCAAAAGCCAGTTTCACCTTAAATGCAACTAGAAGACAACTTCCCCACTGTGCTGGCACTTCTGGGGCTCTACCAATATTCCATAACCTGGCAGAGGCTGAGGTCTACACTGCTGGTGTGAGCTTCCACCAGCTGCTGCCACCAGCAGCATTTAGAGCAGTCTCAAGGCTTTGCTAAGCAAGAGTGGGGACCAAACCAGCACAGAAACAAGTCTAGGCTGAAGGGGCTATGGAAGCTCCATCCTTTGGAAAAAAAATAAAAAGAAGCTGTAAATCAAAGCCTACCACTTCAAGCAGGTACAACCACAAATGCGCAAGTGCCTTCTCCTTCTTGCTAAGCCACAAGCAGCACGGGGAGCATGCACTTACTTCAACTCCACGAGCCACATTTGGGATCGCAACAGGAAGAGCTATCTCAAAGAACATCTCACACAGCAACACCTTTAGCAAAGAGGAATAAGCATGCACTTTGAGCAATTGGATGATCATGCACACAAATCACTGGGGAGAGAAATCCAGCACAGGGGTAATCTGACAAGAGCTGAAGATGCACATGAGAACCTGGAGGGAAAGTGCAATGTGCAGTCAGCGATGCAAAGAAGGGGGAAGGAGAGGGGGGGGAAGCATTCATGATCTTCTGGAAGAAGGAGGGGTGCAAAGGGGAAAGCATGCGAATGAGAGAGTCCTCAAGGAAAGGCAAACCACAGGAGAAAGTTACGTGTGTGGGGCAGAGGAAAGGAAGAAGATTAATTGAATTTCAAGGGAAAAAGTGCTAGAACTGCTTCCTGCAGAGAAATAGCAAATACCTCCAGGAACTCAAGGAAAAAAAAATGTTGCAAGAAAATCCAAGGATAGAGTTTCCTCTGACTGCACACAAGGAAGCTTTACTTCCAATTGACTTGCTGCCACTTATCTCTCAGCAATAAAATGCATTCACCCATCCCGAACTCTCAAAAAAACCCAGTGCAATAATAATTACAAAAAAAATGAGTTTACATCCCCTGAAGCAGGACATTATGCATATGATGGAAGCTCCAAAGAAACTTTGTCAAGCTATGCTTAAAGAAAGGGGGTGGAAAATGAAGTGCTTACAGACACAAGAAAATAGACAGAGCAGCAAATGCGGGGGGGGGGAAGGAAATAAAACAAAACCAGGGAAATATTGCTCATCTGGGGCTTGTTAAATGCTACATGACAGGCAGGGAATGCTGATGGATTTCTTCGTTGCATTTGCTGCCATGCTTTCAGTGCCCTTCCAGACTGCCAGCAAGTTTCCTTATTCAAAGAAAAAGGCACCTTTAGTGATGCTGAGGACGCTGGACTTGAGCAACCCTGCCTGCAGGTGGGAGAGCACCGGCTGCAGGGCTTGCCAACATGCCAGCAGGACATCTTTTGGGCTCCTGGCTTTTTTCTTCCCTCCCTCTCCTATCAGAATAAATGAAATGGAGCCATTTGTGGGTTTAGAAGTGGCAAGGGTTCAGCCCACTCCATCCCCAGACACCGAAGGGTTGAAATAAGAGCAAACGCTTACAGAATGTTTGTGCACTTTCCAATTGCCACACAAGTGGCCGCACAGGCAGCCCAAGCTACGATTCACCTTCCAACCAGCCCCAGGAAAAGGGTTAGGAAGCTACCTTCACTCTTATTTTCAAAAAGGGGAAGCTGATGTGAAACTTGGCATGGTCACAACTTAAAAGAAACCCCAAAAGTTGTTGGGTTGCAGCCAAGCATTCAAGTCGGCATAGCAGAGTTTCCCCAGCGCCGATACTCTCTCACACCCTGCCTCCCTCCCTGCTCTGGGGCATCAGCAACCGTACCCAGCAAGATCCTCTCCTGGATTCCCTCCCCTCCCATTCATGATTGCATAACATCCCTGGGGCAATTGCTCACACGGAAAAGCAACATAAGGAAAGTATTTAATGTATGTTTATGCCTTTTAATATAGTGTAGCAGCTGGAATCAAAGGCAAAAAAAACTCAGGCCTCGGCATATGAGCAGCGTGGCTCTCCACAGAGCCCCCTTCTAATCACCGCTGCTCCCTGGACCACAGCTTTAGAAATCAGGCACTAGCCCCTATTGCCTAATTAGCAGAGCAGTGGAAAGCTTAGGAACAGGCATATCTTCTTCCTCCCTAAGTGGCCACTGAATAAATGCTATATCCCCAGTTCACAGCCCCTCTTTACATTGCTGGCATTACCAGTCCTTTGTGTACCCACATGCTGTTACTTAAATTGCTTCCATGTTTTCATTACTTGCCCTCTGTGCTGCGTGTATTGAAACTCCTGCAAGAATGCTGAAGTGGTGTTTCAAAGCACTGGGGACTACTGGAGATGTGGCTGAAATTATTATGCAACAAACTTAAGTGATTTTTCAAGTCCTGACAGAGTTTGCTCCTCCTCAGGGGGAAAGATAAATTCAGGTGCTACTCCATGAGGTACAGGACAACTGCTCCCACTGACCAGAGACACGAGCATGGCACTTGCAGCTTGGGTTATGCTTAGTTCTCCATCCTTATATATGAGTCTGTGAAGCCCATATATATAACCTGCATCCATAAGCAACATGATAAACTCAAATATTGATGCTGTTCCCATGCGCAAAGGTAATGCATACATTGGGCCAAACTCTCCTGGCAAAAACCCACTGAGGATAGTTGAGTGATGCCAGCTGAAGATCTGCTCCACTGGTTTAAAGGCGTTGTTCCCTGCTGCTGCTGCTGGTAGCTGCTTTTCTGGAGTTTGTGCTTATTAAAGCAACAGGCAATCAAACAGCCTAACTCTGAAATATCAAAACCACCAGAATCATTTAAATGTGACAATCACTTTTTTTTTTTTAACCACTACTGTGACTCTCAACGGTTCTGCAAGTACATGCAGAAGGTACCTGCATGCTCCTCTCTCCCAGGGAAACCCAAACAGGGTTTGGGGACCAGACAGCTTCAGCTCCACTTGAGTTTCAACTTGCTGTTTCCTCCTAACTGTCTTCCCCCCAAAATCTCCGTAACTGCCATGAAACACATGCATTGGCCATGAAAGCAATTGCGCTGCCAGCACTGGAACCCTTCTCCCAGCCTCCCTCTCCTGTAGTGCCTTTCATCACCCCTTTATATGAGATGTTTGCAGCCAAGGCCTGATCTGCAACCCACAAGCTAAGAGGCAGGCATGCGCAAAATCCCTTCGGCTGCAGAGATGCAGGATATTTACCATCCTGGGGATGCAGGCTGCAGGTCTCCGGGTATCAAACGCCTTGAGATGTCAACACCAGGGTCCTCAAGATCCCTGCTGGGGAGTTCTCTGCCACAGCCCCAGCTCAGCAGCTGCTGCGCAGCAGCCGTTGGGTGTTATGCTAATGGATGCACCAGTGCGGCAGCCCTCTCCCCATCTGCTCAGAGCATCCACCTGCTGGGTTGTTTTTTCTGTTTTGTTTTAATGGCCAGATTAAGCCAGTGCTGTCCCAAAGTGTTTCCAGCCTGCACACAGGGTGTGAACACAGCACCAGCCAGCTCGGACCTCACAGCACAAGTGTAAGCTAGATTCAGCCACACTTGGGCCATGATCTGCTTCTTTCAAACTCCTTATCTTTCTGCAATTAAAGTCTCATGCTGAGCGTAACCACACTGCAAGGTGGTTTTTTTGTTGTCGTTGGGGTTGGGTTTTTTGTACATAGTTTCCTTATAGTTACTTTTATTTATTTAACCTTTTCAGATGGCCACATGGAGGAACGAACATGCCTTCCATACTTGTCTGACTCGGTGATAAATAGAAATGAAAGCTCCAATTTCTAAGCAGTCATATTCTCCATGGCCCATGCATGGTACGCAGTGGTTTGCAAGTCTTTTTTTCTCCCTGCACGGCCATGGAGGGACTGCTTGTGACACCTTTGCTGTCACTGAGCATGGTCTCACACAACCGCTAGTTCCCCTGAGACCTCTACAAATATTCAGGGAGGAAAGGGGAGCGGAAATAAGACATTGCTCAGTGCTAAGAAGACAGCCTATCCTTCTCAACAGGTGGGAAAATCTCTTCTCAGTGTATTGCCAGGCCAAACCTCTGCTGTGCTAAAAAGACATTTTTTTCATGCACATGGAAGATGCCATTTAGCAGGATTCTAAGAAAAAAATCCCCTTGACTTTCCCTTTTTTTTTTCTCAAGTTCAGCTTCTAAGAGAAGTACTCTCAGAGTGAGTAATGTTAATCTCCCTGGGCTCTGCCTTGAGTCAGTGGGAAAAGCTGATGCTTCAAAAAGTGATTTGGAGTTATCAGATTTTTGGTCTAAGTCAGTCTGCCAAGAAGACTGTCTCCAGGGACAGCTGTTGGCAATTAGCCTTCTGAAAGCTTAAAGTAACCCTGTGAGCATCCATCACGTGTGGGTTGGGTATGGGAGAAGTGGGGACCTTCACAGAAGGGATCCAAGCTGCGTGAGCAGCAAAGCCAAGTCACCCCTGAGCTCTAATCAGTGGATGTCTACATCCCAGATTAATTTGTCCAGGTTTTGGAGATACTCATGAATCTTTCATCAAATCCAGGTTCCTGTCTGAACTCATCATGATGCCCACATGTTGCAAAGGAGGCAGAGGTGAAGTATTCGTACTGTGATAAAACCTCAACCCCACCAAAGCTCCTTTGTCTAACCCCTAGGACAGAAAACACCACTACACCCAAAATAACGTGAGTAGTCACCAGATGTCCCTCCCCCCACCAGTGTTGCTTTAAACACTTGAACTAAATTTATTTTAAAGACTAAGTGTAGGGCATATCACTGAAAAAATCAAGCCAACATCAAAACAAACGGGTGCTCCTGAAAAGAGTTCCTACTGTTTTCCAAAGAAAGGATTCCCCTCCCTCTTCCTCTCCTTGACTAAATGAAAAATAAATAAATTAAAAAAAAAAAATCAATTTTTACCCAAACTTAAAAGTACAAAAATTTCTCTCCAGAAGGATATTTCAAGAAAATGATACGCATCTGGAAGAAAATGAGACTTATAATGGAAGTATTTTCTGAAGCATAACTATAGTGTTGCTAGCACAATGCTGTAATCAAGAATAATAGAGCCCTTCGCCCAGTATACAGGAATGGATTCAATTGTTCACTGTGAACATACCTGTATTTTAAAAATGTAGTCGAAAGCTTTAACTGCCAAAAGGCTTGAGCATTAGCGCTCAGACACAAAGCAGTTTAGAATTGGGCTCCCTAATTTATCACTCATGTAATGATTAATCTTAAATCTCAGATCTCAATTACGCACAAAAATAGGAGAGGTCCAGCTGAACTTTTGATCCCTTCCAAATTGGTTCCTCTGAAGGATACTTCAAAATCATTCCTGCAGCATACACGGCAGCGCAGGATGATACCTGCTCTGTATTTCCTCCTCCGTGGCCAAGTGGGGCTTTGCAAACCTTGCAAAGGTTATGCCTCCGACACAAACCGTTTGAGCAGGTTTAATCCTATCCTCTCCCTCTGCTTTCAGGAGAAAGGGGAAATATGGGAAAGAATAGCACTTACCTTCTTTTTGGAGTGTGATCTGTCCTCCTCTTTAGCTGCTTTGCTATTTTTCCCAGCTCTGGAAAGCTTCTGTTCACCAGATTGCTTGATGGTGATTTTGATCTCGGGAGGGCAAATATAGTTCTCCAAGTTCTTTGGAGGCTTCTTAGCTCTCTTGGTGGTCTGGATCTTTAGTTTTAAACTCCCCTCTGTGAAGTTAGCCTCCTTGATGGAAAACTCCTGCTCCTCCAGGCCGTCTCCTGCCACCCATTTCTCGCTGTCCGCATTGGAAGTAGAATCCACGTCTCTCCCAGAACCCAGCTCATCCTCTTCCTCGGGCTCCAGCCTCTCACCGCTCACTGGGATCCCTTTCCCCGAGCCTCCTGCAGGCAGCATCGTCTCCCCCGTGCAGCTGGAGGCAGGTGGAGGCTTTGCAGAGGTGACGGTGGCTGGCAGAAAGTCTGCCTCACCCCCCCTTTGCCGGGAGCTGCCCAAAGTCTCCCTGGGCTCCATAGCAATACCACAATGCCCTGGAGTTTTATCAAAGGGAAGGGGAGTGTGGGAGGGGATGAGGAGAGCAAGGGCAAGTACGATCCCAGGGAACGAATGGTAACTGTCTGCCGAATTCAATGTCCCGATCACCCAGAGGCTGCAAGGAGCTCAGAAGAGAACAATTCTGCCACTGTCAAAAGAAAGGAGAAGAAAAAAAGGAAGTTAGCACACGCACATGTATTGAACACAAGTGTGGAGATGACTGAAACAGGGCATGCTTGGGCTTCCCCTGCAGCATCTCAAGGGCCTTCCTTGAAGCAAAATGGGAACCGAGGCTGGCCAGCATTTCTGAGGCCTGGATCTGGTATCACAAAGCAAAGAATGATAGCCACGTGTATTGCTAAACTGATAAAAATGGATATATAAAAAAAAAAAAACCACCAAAACCAAAAATGGTATATAAATGCAAACACCTTCAACTCTGGACTTAGGAAATAAATGAGGGGGCAACCAGCTCTCCACACCCATGAACCTCCTCGTTACTTCAAAGTGCTTGCTGTCACAGGGTTTTTTAGAGGGAAAAAAAAAATAGAGGCAGACACTTTCTTGCCTCAGGTTAAACAATAGCACAGTGATCAGAGCACAGAAAACATGGTGTTGCCCTATGAATCAGGCAGAAGAGTTTAAAATTCCCTATTTCCCACTTCCTATGTGAGAGAGAGATGCCCTTGGCTGCTGGCTATTCTGGGGGAAACTCTGCTTTGGATAAATTATTCATTACACACTGGGCCAGGCACACACTGTCTGCAGCCCAAGATGCTCCCTGGGATACTGGAAGTGCAGGAGGATCCACCTGGGCCTCTTGCAGGGCGTATCAGGGACCTAAGTGTTGACGGCAATGGAGGAAAGCTAAACTCAATGTTTTCCAGAGTTCCTCATCCTTGAGTACCACTGCTCTGTGGCAAAGGCTTAGGCTGACCGAAGCAAAGACTGTGCTCTTGTCCTTTCCAATGTGGGCTCTCTTTAAAACATTGCAGATTGAACCCTTTGAGATGGAAACACTCATATTCAGTACTTAACAAAGTCTTGTCCAAAGTTAATGGGAGAAGCTGTGAATGTTCAGCTGAGGCAAAAGATGTATCACCCAATGACATAGAAAGGCTAAGCCAAATACCAAACATTTGCTTAAAAAAAAATATTTGTAGGGTGTTGTTAAAGGTGTTGAGGTGCTTTCATACATCATCCCTAAAAACCCCACCTAGCCACCCACCACCGCCCATCATGGCAAGCCAGTTTAGCCTACAAAATTAGCGGAAGAGCATCTCAGACAGAAACAAAGATATTTTCTGCTACTTTAGCAGAAACAGCTCCCTGGTGGATCAGAGGAGTATCACTTTCAGCATACGGAGAAGGAAACAAGAAGGCACTGCCAGGAATAGGTGCTGGGGGTGCAGACCTACTTTTTCAGCAGTAGCTCCCTGCTAGATTAGCTGTGCTACATTGCCAAACCCCACCCGTTGACCAAATGCAAGCAAGATCTGAACACAGCCAGGGATTTCCCAGGTCATTCCTAGTAACAATAAACTGTAAAGGAGAAACAAAAATGATCTTGCTACCTATCACCAAATCATAACAGCATTATCAGTGTAGACTACTCTAAAGCACAGCTCACCAAGAAAAAACACATTTCCTTGTACCACTGGCTTCTTTCTGCTTTTTAAAAATACCTTGCACAAGCTTAAAATTCAGAAAGAAGTAATAACAAGCACCTTTTATTAGTTATATATCCACATTTCCACTGGAGTACGGCCACGGGTCACTTATCTGACCCTGGCACATATGGCTACTAATGGAAAGTCCTAAGCATCCTAGAGCTCCATGAAATCATTGGGTGACCTCCACCCAGGTCCCAGCAGACACAAATTCAAATAAAGTTCCTATAAATAGCACAAGCTGACAGTCCAAGCAGAAAAAAGAAAAAAAAAAAAAAGGAAGAACTATCATAGAGCCTGAACTGCCATCTGGCCTTAGAGGTGGTTTCTGTAGCTCATAGCAGATGGAAGTACACCATAAAAACACTTATGCTTAAGTTGCACATCTTCTGGCAATAGGGAGGAGACTCATTTCCCACAGCTGCTGCCACTGGTCTTATTTAAGGTGATCTTGAAGAACTAACAGACCCAAGGTCTCCTGCATGCCTGCCTTGACTCACCCTGCGGTCAGCAAGTCTCTCCATTTCACCACCTGCAAAACAAGGATAACACTTACCTCATTCAAACCCATCGTAGGGTGGGTTAGATAATGCCCATACATAGTTCTGAACCCAAGTGTTTACCATGTGGTAGTCACTGATTACTAACGCAATTAGTACATTAAAGCCACCCAGCTGCAAGAAGCTGCTCCACCTAATTGACCAGTCTTGTACCTCGCTTCTCTTTTGTGCCTACGGAGGTGGTGGGAGTCAGGGTTACCTTCCTCTTCCAACTGGTCCAATCAAAAAGAAAAGGCCGTCCTACTTATCTGCCATTTCGCATTGTTAATCTCCTTGGAGAGGGACGCAATGTAAACACGCTCCTGGGCTGCAACACAAACACAAGGTGGTAAAAGCTCGGTGGTGCAGCATTCCAGGGAGTTACTGCTCTGGTATGCACGCATGTACAATGGGCACTCTGTGCTGGCCTCCTCCCACAGGCTTTTAACCTCTCTCAATGCTGGCAAAAAAGAGCAGGCTTCTGGCAGACAGCATCTAACTCAGCAGGCAGGGCAGCAGGATGCACCAGCATCCACCAAGGGTGCAGGGAAAGGACCACAGCCACTGGCATAATGAACCAATCCCCTTGGGACCCTATGTTGAATGGAAACCGAAATAAAACTCACAGCTCCAAGCTAGGAAGGGTCTTTCAGGTTTTGAATAATTGGGTAATGTTTTATGGAGGGTGAATAAAAAGCCAGGCTCCTGCTCCAAAGTCTGGTGTGGGTCTTGGACCCAAGCTCTGGGTCATGATGCCCAAATCCTCATCCCTGCTTGGCCGTGTGCCTCCAAGTGAGTGGAAACATGCAGCAGATGAATAAAGTCATTGCATTACACCAGTGTCAGGTGAGTTCATGCCAAATCCACCTTAAAATCCCACTTAAAAAATATTGGCCTCCTGTTCTGCTGAGAACCTGCAGATGATGATATCACCAGACCCGCAGGTAGCAACAAATAACCCTGCACTCAAACACCACGCAGAATTAACTGGGTCATTGTGTTAGATATCTCTGTACTCTCCTCCAGGGTTAATGTTAAATGACTTGGGTGCAGGGACACTATACTTGTCTTTCTTGTTTGGGCAGGCTACCTGCGCTTTGACTAATTAGGAAACCTCACTTCAGGCTTCTGAATGTGTAACCTCTTTTGGAAACCTCCCCATCTCCCCTCTGCCTGCAAGCAGAAGCACTGAAGGGATGGCAATGAACACTTTTCTTCCAGCAGCTCTTCTGCCTTAGCTGGCAATGTGCAGATCTGGAAATCTAGGGAGGAAGTGAATTTTCCAGGAGAATTCTAGCTGTTTTAAACACCCGAGAGATGGGGGCTGTCTAGACTTTTACGTGCTCACCCAAGCTGCCCATCCAGGCCTTGGAGGCTCACTAGCATCAAATCCCATTCAATAAGCAACTACAGAGGCGTTTTACCATCCAAATTAAGCTCCCGGAGGAAAGTGTTACCACTAGTAGGCTTCCTGCAGTCAAGTTAAATTTGAGGAGGATAATTCACAGGTGAATGACAACAAATTTCACAGAAGTTGGCATTAGCTCTTAATTAGGGAGAGATTCACACTTCCTCTGATAAGTACTGAGAAATAATCAAATGCCTGTGTGCTCAGCCCTGCTACCACTGCTCACATGTTTCTTATCAGCTCCTCTGGGCACCTCAAACACACTTCTGGAGGCAAAGGCCTGAAGTACAAGATCTCCCTTTGGGTCATACTAGCTGCCTCCCATTAAGGGTTCTGAACATGCTTCCTTCTCCTGCCTCAGGCAACTACTCATGCTTGCAAGTATTCAGATGCCAGGGCTATAAAGTGATTAAACTGAAAATTTTCTGAGGATGAAAACAGAAGGAGAGCCCACAGCAGGGGGGAGAAATCCACCTATCTGGGATTCTCTATGAAGTGAAAGTGGGTATAACACTTGGCATGGCTTTGCCCTATGCACAGGAGCAACCACATTAGTAACAAGCAAATGCTGATTAGACAAATGTAAGCAAGCCAGGTTCAGCTGCCCAGCGTTCATACTGCTGCTCTGATTTGCTCAAGCACTGGGAGCACCAGCAGAGAGCTTGGAGCAATGTTAAGAGATGCTGCCCAAATCTCATAGTACACTAATCCTGGCCTTGACTGTAGCTATTGAGACTGCTTTCATTTTATCCAGAGAGTCCAAAATGCCTTAAGATGAAAAAGAAAAAAAATTCTATTGAACAGGTTCAAGTGAGGGGAAACTGAGGCCTGAGTCTGAGAGTGTCATAGTGAATGTGGAGCCCACATCTTCTTGAACCCCATGTCTATCATGTTGCTTTTGGATGTCACATTCTCTCATGTGACATAGAGTTAAATCCCTAATCTCTGCAAAATATCAGAAATCCTGGAAGCCTCTTTACACTCCATCTTTCTAAAACCATTCACCACAAAGCACTGGAGACTATACAGCAATATTTAATGATGAGATATCACCTTTCACTCCAAAGACTCCTGGGTTGCTTCCTTGATTATATATGCCACGGCTGAAAAGCAGCTGCCTCTGGGGCAGAGGCCAATGGACAAGCCACATTACACCCGAGGGAAAGTTTTGGTCAGAAACCTGCTTTTATGAGAAGTGTCAGTGAAACTTCAGAATCCATCATGGGACATAAAAACCCAACAGCCTGGCATGCAGCAAGCTGCACTGAACTCAGTTAACCCACATTAGGAATACAAAAAAAAAAAAAAAGCTCTAAACTATTTCTTCATTACTGCTTTGCAAAAAAACTAGAAATTTCAAGCATGGTTGTGGTCACTGTTTGTGCACTGCCAGATCACCAGCAGCACAAGTTTGATGCCCAGCAGGAACAGACATCTGATCACACTGCTATCGAATGGACCAGAGCACATAAGATGGGGGTTAAGACTTTCTTCATGCCAACTTAAAGGCAGTTCCAGAGGATGGGTAAAACTTATGAGCCCATAAAGCCAGTGTGGTGCAGGCAAGTGACATAGTATGATGCAATACAAAGTCTACTGGGATAAAATTAAGCCACTGCAAATTTTTTTTGAACAAATTTGAACCAGGAGAATGAGTTTATATTGGATCAGTATCATGCACCAGTAGCGTATTTAATGTGCTGCCCAGAGACCTGGAGCTAGATTTATCGCATCTTTGGACCACAGCCTTAGTTACTTCCTGTGGCCATAATACTCTGAAAGAACAACCCAGCTTTGGCAGGGAGCTGGAAAAATGACTGTGAGAGACATTTTGCATCCACAGGTTCTATAGATCCCGTACGAAACACCCTCTCTCTTTCACTCGCCTTGCATCAATCAGGTCAGAAACAAGGCAGAAGGACTTTCTCTTCAAGCAAAATAAATTAACATCATCTCTTAATAAAGAATCAGAGATGGCGTGGTGATGTCTAAATCCCAGCTGGGCACAACCCTGAGCATCCTGCCCTAGGTCACCCTGTGCTGAGTAGCGTGGTGGACTGGTCGGTCTCCACAGGTCCTTCCAACCCCAGACATTCTGTGCTGCTGTGATGTATTATTTGGTCTCTCTCCAGTGCTGGGCAAATTGGTCTCTCTACTGCATGACAATTTTAACCACACTGTTAAAATTCCCATCTATAAGGATATACCTGGATATAGACATGTATAAAGGAGATGTGAATATACAATAAATACAGTATGAGATCCTCAACTGATATGAATACTTGCAAGTGGAATGACCATATGTGAATGCCTGTAATCCACAGATTATCTACAAAAATAACTAACTCGCTAACTAAGGCAAGTGATTCATTAATAGGGTGAGTTAGATGCACAGAGGGTTACACAGAAGAAAGGAGTTTCATCTCAGTGTGGTCCCCCTGCCTCCAACACTGCTTTTGTTCCAGTCCTTCCACTTCTGCCTCTGATTTTGCATGGGTTATGTGAGGGCTTTCTCTGAAGGGAAGAGGTGCAAGCTCTCCCAGGTGTGGTCTATCCACATGAAAACAAGGAGCAAGGATTAATGGCAGTTACCAGAAGAACAGCAGAATGTAATCTCAACTCGTTTCCATCCAGTTGCCCTGAATCTGAGTGCTACCAGCTCTCTGCACCTCTACCAGCGTGACTGAGTAACTGACTGATGGCTCTGCCCTGGCATACTCAAGCCTGGCAAAGGGAGCCAGGAAAAACCACACTGGAGGGGAAAAGACGAGATAACCCAAAGATCTCTCACAGCCTGATGAAGCTGCAAGCATCTGCCCCAAGGTAAAGAGACAGAAATAAATGAGATCCTAAGCATACCCATAATTACAGAAGCATGTAAGTATGCACATTACACACATGTGTATCTGTCTTCTCAACATAGAGACATTAAGAGTAGATTATGGAATCATATTTGATTCCGTAATTAGGTTTGAGACTCCATAATTAGATCAGATAGTCACCTTTCTATGTAAGTAACTAACTATCATACAGTGCTGAAGGGAGGGCCAACTGAATGATTAAACAACTGACACGGCCATAAATCACAAGGCCCATAAAAGCAATACTGCCCAAGGTACAGCTGTGGCAACAGCCAGCGTAGCAAAGCACCCACCTGCAGTGGGAGCAGAGGTGCCCATCTTGTTGCCCAAGGACTTTTACAAGCTCCTGCCTGAGAACTGTGCCAAGGATTTATAAATCTACTCACTCAGAACCTAAAGCTGTATCTGGGTGTTGGGGAAGGGAGTATGGTCATCAGGCCCGTAAACACTTCCTCATGCTGACTGCTGGTTTCTAAAGGACCAATCTTATCCCACCAGGGCCCTCCGAGACAAATGCTGCTGCAGGACTGCTGTAAAGCTGGGCTTGGTCCACTGGATTTACATCTCTGAATCAAGGAATAGTGTTTGATCCCAATGAAATCAAGAGTTGGTCTGCCATTTTTACCCATCACCCTTGTGAAGATTAGGCCTCTGGGACACTAGAAAACAGAATGAGATGCCAGCTGTGCTCCATCTCGTTACAACACAAAGAGCCAGGCCAGGAGATTTGCCTATGTCAGGTTAACACCAGGTTGCTGAGCTCCCAGACCAAGCATCATCACTCTCAGTGTGATGTATAATCAAAGGTGACTCCTGAGATTATCCAAGAGAATACCCTGAGCACTCTGCTGGGTGCAGCAGTGTGTGCCACTATAAGGAGAAAACTTATTCCATTAACAACAGCCATAAAACTCTTTGGGGAAAAGTGTCAACGTGCACAAGAAGGGGTCTTCAAATGCTTACTCGGTTCTAGCCAGCTCTTGCCAAACACACCATCCTGGAGGCAGTGGCAGCCACTCCAGGCTACAAATGGAAAGTTTTATGGGTATTTAGGGAAAGGTTATTGGCACAGAGACCAGCCACAGAAAGCAAAACCCTGCACAATTCCATCATCTGCGTTACCAAACTTTCCTAGATTGACTCTGCTCTTGGAGAGCTGCCATCAGACACAGTAGCCTCCTTCTAACACCGTTGTGGTAGAGCAATAATCTCTCTTTCTCCCTCTGATCAAACATTTCCCTCTGCACCCTGAAATGTGTGGAAAATGATTTCCCTATATAAATCATTAACGAGACGTTTGTTTTTATTTACTGCTGCTGCCACGGGACTCCTTCCTCCTTTTCTTTTTTTTTCACCCTCCTCCATTATTCCATTTTCGCTTGCACAAGTGCCAAACACACCAGCTTTCCCTCCCTTCAGGAAAAACGAAGAAATAAATAAAATAAAACAACACATCTGATAGAGGATGCATCAGGTCTTGGCTCAGCATCCATTCCTCAAAGCTATAAGTGATGGCACAAGGAGGACCAAGAAGGCTTTGGTCCAGGATCCATCCTGTGCCCAGTCTAGAGGCTGTACAAAAAACACATCCCATATTACTCAATTCTGCATGCTTCAGATGAGGCTAGGAATAAGAAAGGTTGGATTTTGTCCATGCAGATTTGCACTGTGTGTTTCCATGCTGAGTAACAGTGGTGGTTTTCTTGCTTGGTGCTGTATAATGTACCAAGCGTCCCCAGCATCAGTGGGGGGACTGTGGGAAAATAGGGCATATAAAGGGCATTCAAGAAGAAGAGCAATAATTTGGGGTATTTAGAGGAAGGCATTGAGACTACTTTGCCTTGCAGAATGTATCAGTCTTTTGGCTTTGAGGGAAGAGAGAGTGTCTGCATCAGCAAAACAAGAAATATGCTTAAAGCCTCATGGACTGCAGAAGAAAAAGCAGGAGGCAAAAGCAGCACAGGACACAAGTGGAGGCAGCTGGATGCGCACAGGGCAAAGAGCAGCCCATGGTTCCAGGACAGTGACGTCAAGAGGCATAAATGTTAGTCGGGAGCATGCTGGTGGGAAGACCCAAGGCCAGGAGTAAAGGAAAGATAACTGACAGCTGCTATGGGCAAAGGAAAGGAGTAGCTTCGCCTCTAATGAGGCTGAAGAGGAAGCGGTTACAGAAGTGCTGGGAGAAGTTGAGTCAGACAGGAGATAAGAGCCTGCTGAGTACCTGCATGCCCGAAAGGCCTCTCTACTACTTCATTGTGCTCTTTGTGTGGCATTGCACACATTGAATTGTCTCCAAGGTGGCAAATAGGATCGGGAGCATCAGATTCACAATTCGAATGTCTATTCAACCAGGACCAGGACTTTGGACTTTTATTCCTTTGTAATGCCACTGACTTCAGGAGGATGTTAAAGGTTGGGATGGGGTCAAAATCTAGGGGAATCCAAGGTCATGTCAGTCATGGATGCCCCCCTCTCTCTACTGATGACATGGAGGTCTCTGTCTCCTCATCTGAGTCCTTGGCTTAGGTTCCAACCAAGCAAAGTTTGGTCTGCGGGCTCTGATGGGTCAAGAGACCCCTGAACTGAGGCATCCATATCACTGCTCCCCAGCTGGAGATGGATGTAGGTTTGAATAGGGCCCCAGTCCCTACCCAAGGCCATGCTGCAGCTTATTGTTATTTTAATTGTTGCTCACAGTATTTTTTTCAGAGATTTTCTTCAAGGGCCTGTGAAGTCTGTTCACTGAGCTAAGCCTGAAGAAAACGTCCTGGCCTGAAAGCCACACTTAAAAGGCAGCATGTTTTAAGAGCAGATGTGTCTTCACCTCTGATAAAAGGATGGAGGGGCAGGACCTATGTTTCTGTGACTACCTTCCACAACACAGAACTGGAACTAATGTGAACCAACACCTATAGCAAATGCCATTTATGACACTTATCCAGCAGGATTTGTAGGGACAGTGCCACTCTCTTTAAGCCAACAGACTAAAAGATCTCGATCGACTTTAGGATGCCTACAGTGACACTTTTCATTTGTCATGACTTCAGAAACCATGACCTCCATTTTTTCGCCCCCCCCACACACCAAAAGAAGACAGAGGCCTTCAACAAACCCGATGTTTATATCCATTTATCAGCTCGAAGTCCGGCAGGTTAGACTGCTGCCCTGTTTAAAAGTATGTGGTTAGAATAATTTAAAAGGGAAAAGTGTTTCCTCTTCTTCCCCCACCCTCACTTTTTCTGAATAAATTGGGAGGGAAAAAAGGAACAACTGACAGCTAGAGAGAATTTACTCAACCTTTCAGGAAGAAAATTGCCATCAAGTAAAGAGAAAGCATGACATTTTTCAGCCCATTAGGTGAAGGTTTACGGAAGTTACAGGGATGTGAATATATGGGTTAATATTTTAAACTGTTTTGCAACCTTGGGAATAATGGGCATGCATAACAACACTTTGCCCAGATGCCTGCTATAATACTTTGCATGTATACAATCCTGTTCGAACACTTACTAAACTCTCCCAGTTAAGCTTCATGTCTCTGATGCCTTCTGAAAAAGAACTGAAGAATTCAGTAAAGAATTATTCCCCTGCACAGAATTCTGTTGAAGCTTCACTATAGAGCTCCATAGGAAGGCTTTAAAGAGAAAAAGGGGGGGGGGGGGGAGAGGGGGAAGAAAGGAAAAAAAGAAAGAAAAAGAAAAAACTACAGGAAGAATTTCCCTGTGTTGCAAACTAATAGGATTTCAGGGGAGTTTTGGTGGAAACCCGATTGCATGCTCCAAAGCCAAAAATTTAGCAAGACTCAAGGAGAGGTAGGCATGGATCACAGCATCACTCCAAAATATGCTGGGTCTGGAAACACACAGGGAAGTTAGGCCAGTGTCCAAGTCTTAGAAATCACATCAGTAGGATATTCAGGATATGTGGATTCATATGGAGGAAAGACATGTCTGTAACGACTTGCAGCTTGACCTCTGGTTTGAGTATCATCATTTTCTCCCTTCCATCTTAAAACCAACTTCCCCATCTGCTAAAATACCAGGACAGAAACAGAATGATTCATTGTATACATATATATCTCTCAGTTTTAAAGGTTAAGGCTAACAAAAATTTCAAAGTAACATAAAACCTCAGGCTTCCGATCTTTAACCCATCTCTAATTTTGAGGTATTTAAGTGAGTCCTGGGTTACCCCATGCTTGCCTACCACACATTCTTCTGAACAGCTTTCCCAAGCACTATTACAGGAGATACTGTACTACAGTAGAGGAAACTTTGCTCTCATCACTGCCACATTTGTAGAGCCCTTAACTGCCCGGGACTGCACAGCAGCCCTCACAGAAACAGGAATTCACTCCTTCAGAGGCAGTGAGAAGCTGACTAAGTCACCCCACAACTGCATTTAGCCACAACCCCAGCACCCCACTCTTCCAGGCATTTGCATCCCAATGTATCACATACTGCACAGATGAGCCTTGGGCCGTGCTGTGCTCTGATACTCACTGGAGCAGGTCACAGCCTTGCCACCACCTTCTGACCTCGCGTTTGCATGGAAATTGGTCGTCTTCTGCATAACTTTTCCACACATTGGGCTTGCTTTCAAAAAAGTGCTTCTGGCTCACCAGCCTTACATAGGGAGGACAACTCAGGCTCATCCTTATCATCTGCACCAACTCCTTTTTTCCCTGCAAGACCCCTGTGCTGGATTCACACGTACACGAGCCCCACCACTGTCCCCACTCATAAGCAAGAGTAAACCTAATCCTGGGATCTGTGAGGAACATCAGTGACCAGATTCCCCTGAGTACTTTTTTGGCCATGTTCCTGTTTTGTCACCTGTGCTTCAGCCCCATCACTTTCCCCTTCTCATCTCTAGTCAACATGGTCATCGTCACACACTGCCAAGAGCAAACAGTTTCGGTGGACAGGCAGCTAGGCAAAGATCATAGAGATACAGAGGCCTGAGACCTTGTAAAGATCCCCAGCTGGACTGGGAAGTAAAGTAGGGCTGTAAAGATCATAATCAAGCCTGGATCAAATCCTCCCAATCCTCTGGGTGTTTGAGGTCCAGGGTTTCAATTTGGCCTTTTAGAGCAAGAGGTGACTAACCTGAGAACTCTTCAAAATTTTCAATATCATAAAAGACAACAAAAGCCTAAATGAAATAAAGTCAGAAGATTGCTTTTTCTATCCAGCTGCCCCACAGCTTACAGTAAAAGCTCATCATTGTGTTTGGACAATCTGTGCCGCAAAGTAAATCCAACTCCAAAAGGGCAAAATAGCCCCTAACGCTGCTCCCTCTCAAGAGCTGATAAACAGAAATTACCATCCCCTACTTCCATCACACATTTCCTCAGCTCTGAAAGACAAGATGCATTATACTCTGACTACTTTTATTCAATTTGAAAAATTATTTTGCCTTCCTTTTTTTTTGCCCCCACCTATTTATCCCCCTCGGTTTGCTCTCTCTACGACCAGTTAAACATGAATGCAGAATCCAGGTGCCTGTTGGGGAGCTGCACTTGTTCCCCGCATCCAGCAGATCTGTAAGCAGGTCTGAAGACACAATGAACTTTTGAAGCCACATCAAGTGAAGTCTTCACATTGGGAGAAGGACAAAGAAACCATCTCCAAGGGTTTGAGTGCACCTCAGAAGCAACTGTGCTAACAACAAGCACTTGCAACCTGATTTTGTGCCTGTATCAGAAGGCAAAGCAGTCCCAACCTCAAAAGTTTGGAAATCATTTTCAGATCTGACAGTGCCCCCAGGCTAAAACCTGGAGTTGAGGGGTTTTAAAGCCCATCTTTAATCAAGATGACAATTTCCTAAACGGATGAGTCATTTTATTTCCTCAACAATAATAACAGGAAAGGAAACTTTTTTTTATCATGTTGGAAAGAGAGAAAGTAATGAGAACAGAACCTATAATAGCAGCAAAACCAGTCCCAGTAGAAACCACAAGCCCTGCAACAAAACCCTGGCAACTTTCTCCACTAACGTTCTCCTACAGACTCTTGCCTTTCTTGCTAGGCTTTGGACTAGCTCTAAACCTTGGATCGCTGCTGCCCTAAAAGTGCCTGGACTTTCCAGTAACAAGACTAGATTTTGCCATGGGTTTCATATGACCACCTATTTTTTTTCTGCACAGATTTGATGCCCTTCTCTCATCATCAAAGGCATGCTTAATCACAGCATTTAACACTCTCAAAACTCTGAGTGCCTGCATGTTATGGTGGTCAAAAATGACACACAAAATTCTCTGAATATGGCTTAAATCCTATTCACTTGGCCCTACTGTGGGCCATGCATCATGGAGCACATTTTGGCAGTTATTATTAATGCTGTCTTTCAACATCATCGCAGACCCACAGATCACAGATACTCCAGAGATGGGTAGTTAACGGGGAGCAAGAAAGACCGCCTAGGCATATGGTTAAACAAATCAGTCGTCAATTCACTGGGAGAGCTTTCATTTCCATCACAGCAATCTGCTGGATCCCAGAACTGTTTTTATGTGGTTCATTAGACAATAGCCTTTCTTGCTACTAGTTGGGTCAAGAGTCAAAATTGCTGTGTAATTGCAAGCCTCTGAGCACAAGGCAAGAGTTTTTCAGTCCTGGAGGGTGTTGTCCAACGGGGAAAGAAAACAGAAGGGAAAGATTATGTGTGAGCAATTGAGCCCTACTGAGAGGGCAAAAAAAGTCACTGAAACTGGGATTAGCCAAATCTTGTAACGGAAAACAAGAGTCCTGTTGGTAAGCTGGCATTTACACCTAAGAGATGTGTGTCTGGGGAAAAGGAGCTCAAAGGGTGGGTCAAAACAGACCAGAATGGGAGATTAAGCAGCATCTGAAGCCAAAAAATGAAAGTTGGACCTTTTCAAGCATTTAACTCCTTGAGTTAATTAAGCACGTGGCAATAGCAGTTATTAAAAAAGAACAGTTCCCAACTTAATCAAAGTACATTATTGGAAACGGTGCTGAGGAACCTCAGTAGAGAAACCGAGTAAATATCAAGTCAAGCTAAATAGCTCAGTTATGATTATTATTAATAATAAATCATGGCCACTGTTTCTTTTGTTTGCCAACAAATAGCATAGTTTATGGCTCTGCACAAACCTAAGACACCATTTTATTACATTTCAGAGAGCGCATCCTCCTAAAATGATAATGTGTTAATAATCTACGCTGGGCTTTTTGGCAGGAACCAAAGAGCTCAAACAACTTGAAATAACATCAGCAAAAAATTATTTATTCCCCATCCCTAGTTGCAGGGAAAACAGAGGTTTTCTTGGCTCTGTTACTTCTCAATAGATTTCTGGTTTCAATTAAAACTTTGAGTCTGAGAAGTTAAAAAAAAAAAGAAGCCAAAGCCAATAAGAGATGGAAGAGAAGTCTCCATTCACTGAGTGTTTCTGCTTCCCCCCCCCCTCCCCTACTTTTACATAACCTTTCTGAGCTAAGAGCAGAGATTAAAGTGCAACTATATTGTTTGGAGGGGTTTTTCTCCTTTCAGCTAAAAAAAAAGAGATGAAAAAAGTTTCTCCTTTCGGTGGAAGTGGGTTCAGATTGAGGGGAGTAGTCTCAGCGAAGGCCGAGGAAGCGCAGGAAGGTGTGTGTGAAGCAAACACTTGCACATTTTCCCTGATAGGCATTTTTTCTCCCCTCTATGATAAAAGGTCCTAGACACTTGTTTCCTCAGGTTCGTGCTATCGCTGCCTAACGTTAGACGGGCGATTATATCATTACTGTAGCCTGCACCAAGTTAGTCCTGGCTGCAGGGGCTGTCGGATCAATAATTGTTCCCATTTGGATCCATAATATTCAACACGGGATTGGATTTGCCAGCAGTCCTTTACCCCTGAAATCCTCCTGTCAATACCAAAAGGATCAAATTACTTTCCCTGACAGCAGAGGACTAGCAGGCTCAGCGCTTTGCTCGCCTCGCACATCCTCTGCGGTTTGACAGATGGACATATAAGGCAACGCGCGGGTCCCCCCCCCCGGCCCGGCCCGGCCTGGCACGGCCCCGGCTGGGCCACCGCGGGCCCGCGGCTAATGAAACACCTCTGCTTGCGGGGGGAGAAGCCCTGCCCGGATCCCCCCTACCTCCCCCCCCACCTCTCCCCGCCGGCTGCATTTGCTTGTGGCGGACTCCTCCCAGTGCCCAGCTCGGCTCGCCGTCCTCACGGCAGCCGCCGACCCACACCCCCGGCCCGGGGAGGAGGTGTCGCCACCCCACGGCACCGGGATGGGTGGGCAGTGCCCCCCCCTCCCCATGCACCCCCCTCCCGTGCATTCCTTCTCCCCCGCGGGGAAGCCCCCCGCATCTCCCCTCGCAAACCCTCCCCGGGACCGGGGACCTGCCCGCCGGGGGGTGGCCGGGCCGGGTGTCTCCCCCCCGCAGGCGGCCGCTGCCCGGGTCCGGCTCCCGGCGGCGAAATGCCCTTTTAGCATCAGGCGTCAGGCCCGAGATTATCAGTGCCGTTTATTTGAAGCGGAAACGAATCGGAAATCCTTCTCTCAACTGCCTTTTTAGACACATAAATACACACAGGCAGGGGCAGGCAGCGCAGGGGACGGCCAGTGCCCGGTGTGATGCACACACACACACATGCACACACACATTTACACACCCACACCGGGAAACAAGGGCGGGAGGGGGCCCCCGCCTCGCCAGAGGGACCTGATTTCCCACTGCCCGCCGGGGAGACCCGGCGAGGAAGGGGTGTGAGAGAGAGAGAGAGAGTGTGTGTGTGTGTGTGTGTGTCAGAGGGAGAGAGAGAGTGTGTGAGTGTGAGTGTGTGTGTGCACGGAGGTGGGCAGGGAGCCTTGCGCCAGGGCTGGAGTTGACAATAGCCGCCCGCAGCTGTAGGCTGCGTTTTGCACCCCCCCGCCCCCCCAGTACAAACACACCACGCCACCCCCCCGATATTACAGGCGATATTCAAACCGCCCAAAACTGAACTCCACTTACACCCGGGGCGAGGTGGGGGGGGGGGGAAGAAGCCACCGAGGTGCCGGGGGCGGCAATCGCCGCCTTATTAATAACCATTATTAACGCGCCTCACTTCGCCACCAAGCAGGGGGGAGCGGGGGGGTCCCGCATTGCTAATTACTCCCCCTCTTCTCAACCCTTCCCCCTCCCCCCCTTCTTTCCTCCTGCAAACAGACGCTTTTCGAGGCTGCGTGTCCTTTTCAATGTCAAAACAAGCGCGGGACCGCGGCGGCCGCCCCGGGGCAGGGGCGCTTCCCCCCCCCGCCCAGCACCGCCGCGGACCCCCACGCACACGCACACACACTCACACACTCACACACACACTCACAAATCCCCATAAGGTTACAATGTTGCTCTCTAGCTCCACTTAACCTGCAATTTACGAAGCGGGGGGGGGGTCTCCCCCCTTCGCCTTTCCACACGCACACACAGAGCCTGCCACCTACCCCCGGCACCGTCGGGGAAACACATACAGGCTACCAAAGGGGGGGGGAATAAGAGGGGGTAAATACATCATGCAAACTCCTAAAAAATTGCAACCCCTTCCCAGCAGCACGGTTTTACCCCCCCCCCCCACCAGCCACACACATACACACACCCCCCACCAGCCACAAAGCATGGGGAGGGAAGGGGTCGGAGGGGGAGAGGAGGACTCGCATGCATTGCACAGAGGAGAAATATTCCCCCCCCCAAATAAATAAAGCCCTTTCCGCGCCATTGCAAAGTCACAACACGAAAAAAAGGAGACGACATTAACTTTTGCATGCAGAGGGGAAAAAGGGGGGGGGGGGAAGAGAGAGGTAAGACCCTCCCGCAATCCGGATCATCAAGACAGACCTTTCCTCGATGGCTCAGGTTTTTTGTTGCTTTTTTTTTTTTTTTTTTTTTTTTTACTAACCCATATCCCCAAAACGGCAGCGGGGGCTTCTTAGCAGCTTCCTCTTCTTCTTCTTTCTTCCTCCTCCTCCTCCCTCGGATTCCCCCCTTCTTGTCTCTTCTCTTTTAGATCCCGGTTTCAATCCCTCGCCACAGCCCCCAAAGGTGCTTTTGCTTGTGTTGCGGCAAACCCATGGCGGTGTTCATCTGTCAGATTAGGGGAGCGCACGGCCGCGCAGCACACGCAGAGCGGAGAGGGAGGAGGGCGGGGGGGAGGAGGGAAGGCACCCGGGGAGAGGGAGATGGACGGACAGACAGACGGATAGATAGCTCGATAGATAAATGATAGATGGATAAATAGAGCGAGATAGAGCGAGAAGGGGGGAAAATGGCGTCTTGGAAGCCGGAATCCCGGAGTAAATCAAATTAACACGCAACACCCAGAGCAGTCCCGGCTAATTTTAGCAGGATCCAAAATAAAATGAAAAGGAAAAGGGGGGTGGGAAGGAGGAGAAGGAGGAGGGGGGGTCAAAAAAAGAAGGAAGGGGGGAAGGAGGGAAAAAAAAAGGGAGAGAAAAAAAAAGAATAAAAAAATCAATGCACTGGATAAAATCCTGGATTTGAAATCGATGGAGCTTGTCTCTGGCTCTCTGGCTCTCTCTCTTTTCCTTTTCTTTTCGTTCTTTTTTTTTTTGGAGGGTGTCTTTTTTTGCTTTCTGTTTGTTGTTGCTGGTTGTTTGGGGGCCTTTTGAAGGGGGGCGAGGGGGGAAGCGTTTTCGGTTTTGCTTTTCCCGGCGAGGAGTTTAAAAAAAAAAAAAAAAAAAAACGAAAAGAAAGAAAGAGCAAAACCCCACGACGAGAAAAGGGCTGCTTTGGCGGCGAGGAAGCTGTTCCCTTTATTCCGGCTCTCCTCTCCGGAGCGGGCCCGTGCTGGTGCCGGAGCTCCGGCGGGCTGCGGGGCTGCGGCCGCCCGCTCCCCCCGCCGCACCGCCCCGCGCCGGGCCTCGCCGAGGGAGGGCAAAGGGGAGGAGGGGGGGAAAAAACACCCCCTTTTCCTAACGGGCACGGGATCGATGCTCACACACACACACACAGAAACACACACCCCTCCTCGCTGAGAGTACAGTCTCGGAAAGGGGGCGTCTGGGGGCTGCTTTTTGCTCCCCGCTGGATTTTCCTTTCTCTGTCTTTTATTTTGTCTTTTGGTCTGGTTCCCCCCCCCCCCCCTCCTCCCTGCAAGGGGCGGCGATTTGTTTAAGCAGATCTGAGGGCTGATGGCTCCGTCTCTCTCTTCCCTCTGTTTCTCTCGCTCGCTCCCGGAGTCCTGCAGCACTGGGGCGGGGAGGGGGGGAAGGAATAAATGGTAATGATCAGGCGCGCACACACACACGCAGACACACACTCGGTGTGGCTGCAATGCTCAGCCCTGGGTTAATGCACTCAACAGTGCCACTACCTGACACAACAGCAGCAGTGATGGGGGCAGGGGAGAAAAGGCAGAGAAGGTGAGACTCAGGTTAGCGCTATTTATCCCACCCCAATCTCCCCCTCTTCCACCCCCTCCCACCCCCCCCAATCCTTTTCACAGTGCAGCCCCTGCGGGCTCACGACCTATGCAGGAGATTTTTGGGGTCCAGTGACTGCTGGTCAGACCTGAGGTGAAGAATCCCTCTCTGGGGCTGGGGAAGACAAGCAAGGAGTCCTAACACATATTTTAAGGATTAAAGCCCCCCCCACACCTTTCAGTATGAAGCAGTAACAGTGCTCAAAATACAACACAAATTCAGCTCCCGGCCAGTGGAGCTGTGCAAAATCCAAGTCCTTGGGCTTTTGCTTTCCCACCCTTGCTCTGGCAGTGGTCTGGATGACGCTGCTGTTTGGGTTGCCAGTTTGGCAAACCCTTACTCACAGGAGTAAACTGTTGGCATGCCCACGTTATCACACAGGTGATGAGGAGGAACCCCCAGAAAAGGGAAGGTTAGTGGGATGAAGCTCTGGAAGTGTACTTACAGGTGAAGGTAACATTGGGGGGAAGTAGGGAGTAGCCCTCTGGGTACCTCTGCATGTTTGATCCCCTACAGAGATGGTGCCACAGCGATGCCTGTCCCAGAGTGTTGCAGGAGGCTCAAAGTACACTGAGTTTCTTCCCTTTGCTCTGGGACAAATGGTAACCGCAGGCCATCATCCCAGTGACCTGAATTCAGGGTTCAACTGATGCAAGGACTACCTGGGTTGACCCCCACCAGCCATGGAGGCTTATTCATATGCCACGATCCCTTAAATGTGTAGCAGCAGATCTACAACACAGGTCCCAGTCTAACACCGCTGGGTAGGAGAGCTTTGTGTGGCCCACAAGATGCCAGGGTAGCCCTCACCAACCCTCAGCAGACTCAACGACATGGATGGGTATGTACCCTCAGCCCCACCATGTTTCCTCATGCTTTCTGGGAAAAGCTCCTACATAAAAAGCACACCAAGCCATTATTTCCCTTTGGATCTCTCCACATGACTGACCTCTGCTGTGATACCTACAAATCCCAAACTGATGAGCTTGGGTAGAGGGAACAGGCTGTGCCTGTCCTTCTTCTCTTATGGTCCTTTCCTCCTGCTTCTCTCCACCAATAGGAGAAAACAAATAAACAAATCAGTAAAATACACAAAAAAACAATGACCAACAGATCAATTCCACCTCCATCCCAAATAAATACAGAACTCAAAAACTTTTGAATTGGAAATGTCACACTGAAAATGTTGACATTTCTGATTGAAACCAAACAAGAGTTGTCATTTTGAATCAGCGCTTTGACATGGAAGGGAGGCTTGTTTGTTTAAATTAAATCACCCAACAGAGCTACATTTTGTCATTTTGTATCCAAATGAAACAAAAAGAAATAGTTTCAACATTTCTTGGCAGAGTTGCCAGTGACACTTTCCTGTGAAGAATTTTGGTTTTGAAAACTTTTAGCAGGTAAACTCTGTATGTCGAAGAGCTCCACTGACCATCGTCTTCCTCCTTGGAATAAGCCAACACATGGTTATGAATGGTTCAGCAGTTGGACTCGATGATCTCAGAGGTCCTTTCCAACCTTAATGATTCTATGATTCTATGAAATAATTGGCTTGATTGGATTAACATGGAAAACCAAGTATGGACCAAAATACTAAAAAAAAAAAAAAAAAAAGAAAAAATCACTTTTTATTTTCTTTTGTTAGAAAATAGTGTTTTGTTCATATTTAATAAGTTTCAGATTAAATGTGTTTTGTGAGCCTTTGCTCTTTTTATCTTGTATTTCTTTTCTTCTGGGGAGTATACATATACAAATGTATTTAAGCAGCCACACTTAAATCATTTCATACTGAGAAGTTCAATTGGGGAAGCAATGGAGATAATGACTTATTTAATACTCACTTACTTTGAAAGTTTGGGGGAGTCTAAAAAAAAAATAATAAAAAAGCCTCGAAACTACTAAAGGAAGTTTTTGATTGACCCAAAGCTATTTTTAGGTCTGTCTTATGTATAACTGGAAAAAAAATCACACCTGGTTACCTGTAGACCTCAAACTCTGAAAAGACCCATCAGGATAAATTTCATAAGCAGAAAAAGACCCATTCCTTTGAGTGGTCACCTTGTAGGACGTGTGTGCATAAAACATTGTGGATCAGGGTTGGCATCAAAGGTTTTCTTACCTATGGTTTTGTCTTCTAGATCTAGAACATTTTCCTTTTTTTAAAAAAAAACTCCTCCCTCTGACTCTATTGTGTGTCAGGATGTTCGTACAATGTAAGTGGATAATCTGAAAAAGGAAATTTCCTTCTCTTTCTTCTTTCACTTAAAAATACTATGGCATTCATAAGTTGGTTTGGTTCCTGCAGTAGACCTGAGATGAGTTTCCTATTTGTGTCTAACAATTTGTATATAACCTTGGCTGCATGAGAAAGGCAGATGTTTTACGTTGAAGGCCATGAGCCTGTTATTTTTATATAAATAGCATATTGAGTTAAATATGTATATAAGTCTTTCTAGGTTCAAGGTATGAATTAATGTTACGCTGAACTATTGGGTGATTTGTAAGTCAATGTGAAAGAAAAAATATATCTTGCAAGGCCCACAGTACAACACTGGTAACACTTTATATGATTCAAAAATACAAACAAATCATTAAAAATAACCATTTACAATTGTTTTAGTTGCTTAAATCATATACACTTTTAAGACTCAGCTGGACAGGGTGCTGGGCCATCTCATCTAGACTCTGCTCTTGCCTAGAAAGGTTGGACCAGATGATCCTTGAGGTCCTTTCCATCCTGGTATTCGATGATTCTGTGAAATCAGATCAGTTTCCTTATGTGTTTTAGCTTCTCAGCTGTCTAGCACACTTCTGAGCTTTACATAGTAGATATCTATCTATCTATCTATCTATCTACATGCACACAAACTCTTAGACATACAATAGTTAGAAATTCATTGTATCCCACTACAACGTAAGGGATGAGCAATTGTATTCCAAGACAGTTGAAAACAGGGTGGAAATATGAATGTATTTCAGTCTTCCTATTTTTTGCTCAAGAATTGGAAATCCAACTCTTTAAACAATTGGCCTCAAAATAGAAATAACAGTGATTTTTAAAGTTGCCCTTTTATTTTGTAAATCCCTCAGACATGTGGTATCAAGTTTCAACATTGTTGTGTGAACAATGGCAGGCAAGAATCAAAATTCAGGGCCAAGGGTTTGGAAATCAAGTGCAAAACTAATTTTAGAAGACATAAACCCCTCTTTTGGTTGATCCTCTATGAGTTTAGGATATTTTTACCCCCAGCATTCCCAAACCATTTCTCTTGTGCATTATTTTGATAACTGAGTACTGTTATCCCTATCTCAGCATCTTCTTGATATTGACAAAGACTGTGCCATGCTCACTATTGTCCAAAAACAAAAGAAAAAGATTTTGTCTCCAATTTCTTAACCAGAACAATTAGAAGAAAACCTTGGTAGCTTAGAAACATTTAATTACATTGTGGGAGATGACTGCATGGGAGGCTTGGGTTCAAGTCCAGACTTTCTTATCTATCAGATCTTTCCGCAGCCTTCTTCCCCCTACAGAGCCAGTGACTAAATACTTCTCTGTAATCAGGCAGCATACAAAAGTTGTAGGGCTCAATGATGCAGAGCTTGCTGACACGCCAGCAGAAGACTAGGACCTGCCCTTTGCTCAGGCTGCTCAGACATGCGAGTCCTTTTGAAAACCTTTGAATGTTTGCCTCCTGTAGCTCTTTCAACATCCCTCAGTTTGTTACTGCTCTTACAGCTGTGGTTATACTTCACAGTCTTTCCTGAGCAAACAAGTAACTCTGATCTCATAAGTGCATGAAATTCTTTGCCTCATAAATAACTTCAAAGAAACTAATTACTAATAAGCATCAAAACCTATCCTGGATTCTCATGTGCATCATTGATGGTGTGGATTTCAATCACAGTTTTCATACTGATTACAATTTTGCATATATATGTATGTATAGCCTTGAATATACATACTCATATAAATTTAAGGCATTATAAGCTAATACAGAAGCAGTAACATGAATAAGAAGCACAACACATTAGCAGAAATTTAATATCAGTCAATGAAGCACAGGACCGGCAGGAGGTAATTTAAAGCTACGTAATTTAGGATAGGGAGTGAATGGAAATACTGGACCTGCTTGGGAATTCCAGGTATAAAGAACTGTTTAATCTATCTAGGAAAGTCATAAAAGGAATTGATAACCAGAAGTTGAATTCAGAGAAAAGATCACATTGCAATGAAGACATGCCTGGTTCATAGTGATTAATCAGTCCAGAAACTTAATAGGATGATTGGTAAAAATCACCATCTCATGACATTTTCAGGTTGGAGACTAGATGACTTCCTAGAAGATACGTTTTAGCCAAGCAAAAGTAATTGGGTTCAGGACAAGAGCAGACATGAAATGAGTTAAGAACTGCCTACCTGACAGATCTCTGAAAGTAATTGTCAATGCAGAATTATTGTTGAAGAGGAGTGTTACTAGAGTTTTCCCTTATGCTATTTGTCAATGATCTGGAAGTAAATATAAAACTACTCCTGATTACATTTGTAGATGACATTATGGTTTATGAAATAGCAAAGAATGAGAGTCCAGGGCAGCCTGACGTAACAAACTGCACTGCCTGGCTTGGGCAAACAAAATGCATTTTAATGCAGCAAGATGCTAGTTGCAATAAAGTGCTTCTTATAAACACAGACAAAAACCTGGACAAGCACTGCAGTGCCAGCTTTGAGTTGGACCCTCAAATCTGAAAGTACTGATGTGATCCTTGGCTCTGCAGCCAGATGACTTGTGGTGTATGGCACTAGTAAGGTTGAACTCGAGAGGCTGTTTATGGGTCTGACAGCCACATTTTAAAACATATGGTGACAAAATTGGAGAGGCTACAGAAAAGAGCCACAAAAAATGATTGAGGGCTGGAGAAAATGATTTGCAGGGCAAGCATTGAAAAATTATATTTAGCTATCAGAAAAAGATTTGATCCCAAGGCCAAAATGCCTTGTAGGTGAAGAAATTACATGGTACCAAGGAACCAGAGTTAGGTACCTAATTTCTCAAAGGAGCAGGGCTGAGATCATTCCTCCCTTCAGCATTTCCTACATAACAGTTTAAGTGACCCGTGCCCACTGTAAATCCAACTAATTTCTAACTCTGTCCACATACTGTAATTGAAAGACCTCACTTAAATCTTTGGGGTCCACTAGGGGGCTAGGTGTTATATTGCCCTGGTGCAATTCTGGATTTGGCCTAGGATTCATTGCTGGAAACAAAGTTAAACTGAATAAAACAAAACTATTCTTAAGCCTAAGCCAAGATGAAGCACTGATGACCCTGACAGGCTGGAGACAGATTAGATGGCCTAGATGGTCCTTTCTGACTTGGCAATCTCTGAAAATGAATTTCAGAAGAATCAAATAAATGTCTCTTGAACTTTGACTGACGGCTCCATGTACACAATGCGGTTCTCATGAAAGGTGCCATATAGTACCGAGCAAAATCTTACTACTCCTTGTTGAAAGTAGCCATCCAATGGCTGAAGAAACACTGCCATAAGGTGACAACAAATCATGACTTTTCCCAAGAAATTGTTGAATCACTGAAACTGGAGGTTTTTATTTTGGGTTTGGCTCAGAAAATTTCTCCAACCCAAGATGGACTTCTCGGCATTGAAAGGGACAGAGCCTCACCTTTATGATAAGATCCCACTGGTGATGTGTGGTATCATCACTTCCATTTCCAACCTGTCCAAATCAGAGTAGATACCTGAACCTCCTCTTCCAGATCAGTGCTCCAAGTATGACACAGTTGGCTGTTCTTGGATGGGTCTGCCATTGTATTTTATTGGGCTGCTCTGTTAGGCACAGATAACACTAATTGGATCAAAAATACTTGATTTCTCTTGTCCAAGTATGTTCTCAGTCCCGTGGAGAGGGTAACAAATTTTATTTCTCATGAAAAAAACACAGAATGGCCTTGACTTTATTAAAATATGAAGTGTACTCTCGCTCTCCCCCCGAAAACCCCACACCAACAACCTTCAGAGAATATGAAAATGTCTTCCTCCTTTGCTCTCTATGATTTCATTGGGCCAGTCACACAGTAGAAAACACAGACCATGAGATTAACATCAGCAGTTGGAGCGTGCATTTCACAGATGAGATGAGGCTGGCCTCAGAAATTATTTGGAGGAAAAAAAATGAGCATGCTCACATGCTATTAGTAATATGTAAAATCCTTCAGATGGAAATGGATAATATCCATATGGATAGCCATCCATGGATAATATCCATGTGGAGAATATCCAGTTCTCAGTATCTACACACCATCTTTATCTAAAACATACATCATCTTAGCTGTTCCTTTCCTCCCAGGGCTTTGCAAAACTTGACACATGAATGCTTTATATGCTTAAATTATTTATCATTGTTGTGGGACACCTGAAACTTTTGAAGATGGAAACATGAGGAACAAGGTGTATCGCATTTCAGCGTGAAGCTCTGTCTGAATAATAGTTTGCAAACATACTTCGGGGTGTTTGGCATCGTGTGCATGAATGAACCTCTGCCAGCCCATGCACAGTGCGAACGAGACCCCACAAGGCCAGGGTGCAATATTCAGCAGGAATCACTGCTGGTATTAAGTCTCTGTCATTTGTGTTGGGTCTCATCTAAGGGACAGCACCTTTCCCAGCCAGGCAGTTGATAGCATCAGGTTGGTCAATGGGCTTGTGGGATGCTCAAGCCTCTACCACAGTAAGAAGTAGCAAACCCGATAGAAAGTAGATTATGTTTATCAGTACCTTGTCTACAGCAGAGCCTCAGGATACCTAATTCTGCCTTTTCTGCCTTTTCATTATTATTCCCTGACACCCCCGTGGTGATAGCCAGCCTTGGCATCAGGTGGTGCAGAGATCCCCTAAGTCACAGGGAGCAGCATCAGGCTTCAGCTTGAGTGACCCTCGCTCCCGAACCCGAGGGAAAACCAGGCAAGAAACACTAGGTCTGCAAAACCGATGGCTGATTGATCCCCTGTGCTCTGGGGAATGTGCAGAGCAACTTTTTAATTCACACCTCGGTCATTTATCAATGTTTTCTTATCGCAGAGTTTCTCTATCAGCGAGTTAAATTTGGAAAAAGCTCAAAACTACGTGAGTGCCTGGGGCTGACACGGGTGGATTTCGCTTCATGGTTATAGTACTCCCTTGCCTCTTGCACCACAGTATCTTTTTCTGTCCTTTCCCCCACCAACTTCCTTAATTTTTTACGTTTTCGGTGGTTTTGGTTGAACAGCCATGAAGCATTGCCCCCTGCCGGCAGGTCGCACACCTGGCTGCGAGCGCGGGGATGTCCGTCGGTCTGTCGGCAACGACTGCTGCAGCGCTTATGCTTGGGGAGAGGATTAAAAGCGTAAAGATTGGCAGCTCGATATTTAGATTTTGGAATTGAAAGGAGAGGAAAGTCAGAAAGAAAACAGCAGCAGCAAAAGCATCGCTTGTTTCCGTAAAATTTAATACACAAATACAGTTTTATGGGTTTTTTCCCTCTTTTTTTGGGGGAGGGCCTATGCTTTAAAATATTAACTGACAAAGTGTTTCTTGCTCCAGCTGCACAACATTGTGCTCATGCAGCAGCATGTGTGATTGAGAGAGACTCGTGCAGTCCCGTTGTTCATTAGGAGTGAAATGTAACAGCATGGGTGGTAAAAAGTCACGGACAATAAAAAATTGTTTGAGAACAGAATGCAGCTACCTTAGGTGCTAATTTGGTCCTTGCTTATAGCAGGATCTGAGCAACTCATAGTCTCATACAAAAACATTTATACTCACAATCTGCAGGACTTGAGGGGACTCCAGTGCTCCTATTTTACAGACAAAGAGGTGAGGCATAAAAAAAAAGAAAATTATTTATGTTGGATCACAATGGGAGCCTTGGGCAGGAGGGCTTGAATTCATGTTTCTCACACTCTAGACTCTTCTTGTCCAGCTCACAAATGAGTTTTCCTTGCTCTGAAATTTACACCAGCTCTATCCATGTTAAGCTGCAAGGAGTTTAAGTAGCAGGATACATTTTTAACTTTTTTTCACTTTGACGAAACTCTGCATCTCAAATAAATTATATAATATAGAGCAGAAAACTTCTAGTGAGAGCAAGCTAAAAATACAAGATTTTTTTCTTTTTTTTTTTCTCTCTATCACAGCTCCTGTTCCCAAATTACACTTGCCTTGCTCAGAGTCTTAGAAAGCTGACACAGAACAAATTGTCCTATGTAAATTGCAAGTTTCCCTTCTGATTGACAGAAATCCACAAAGATGGACTAATTCCAGAGGAAGTCAAGCAAAGACTGTGTCATAACTATTAACCCAGTTTTAAAGATGTTCCAAATTGCTGCTGAGTTGCCAGCACGTCCTTCATATAATGGCACACGTAAATCTAAAGTATGGGAGCCAGACAGAGTACACGTGACCAGGATGTAGTGGGTTATGGGTTGTATATGTGCAGTTTTGCTCCCTGGCTACTGCAGGCTGTCTTGGGGAGGGACAAACACATACTCCTCACTCCCTCCTGGAGGCTTTGATCTTCAAGACGTGCAATGGGCATTCAAGCATACGACCAGTTATGTTCTTTCTGCCTGTTTTGGCTGCTGTTGTTCTTAAACCAAACCAAGTCATTAAGGGAGCAAGGACAATTATTTTTTAAGATTCGTGTAAGGGAAAGAGAGAGGGAACCTAGGCTGCTGTAAAATTGGTATTGTCACAAGGCTGATTTGATTGTGCCACTCTTTACTGCAGAGCCATGACTGAGTTTATCGAGGTCTCCCCTTGCAAGTGATAATAAACCTAATAGCTGCCCACAGCTTAATATTTTTTCTTGCACTGCATATGTTCACTTTCGGTCCTTAGATTTTTTTTTTTCTCCAGTCTCCATCTGTTCTTTTGCCTTTGAGGTACTTTAGTTACCATGGAAATGACAACATCATCTGGATGGGTGGAGCTTCATGCAATGTAAAGTTGGTTTCCTATATAAAGCGGTTTGCAAGGTACGTGGATGGCTGACAAAAATACAGTATTTTATGTGATAGCTTTTCATCTTTTAAGTGTGCAACAGAGAGATATCCATGTGTGCTCATGAGTGCACGAGGCATGATATGCCTGTTCCAGGAGGGGGCATGTGTTTCGTTTTTGCTCTGCCAGATGAAATCTTTCCCTTGAGTCTTTGCCTGATTTCTTACAGCCTCTAGTTGCAAGTTGGCTTTTATTTGTGAAGGCCCTATTGTAAGACACTTTCTGAATCCTGTGATTGTCAGATGGGTCAGACAAGGTGGAGAGCTTGTTCCCTGGAGATGTGCATCTTTTGTCATCATTGCCATGAAGAAGAATAGGAGGAGTTAATTCAGTGGGAGTTTGTCTCATGGGCTTTGTTGTCTGGTTATGTGCCTGGCATTGCCTTGTTGGTCTCTGGGAGGTGTCTTGTGCCTTCAACAACTCCACATTACAAATGATCCATGATCAATACAATCCAGAGATCACTTCAAACAATTGTACATGGACATCACCCTTTCCATCTCCCGGGCAGAGCCATTGTTCATACCAAAACAGACCTTATTTCAGTAGTGACCCCATGGACTTTAGCACAGTCCTAGAAGCTATTATCCAGTATTAGGCCCTGTAGCACCTGGCAATATTGGTTATACAGCCTTGTGTAGATGAAGGTATTTTAGATGAATAATGATTTTTGGCAAAGGATATTAAGAGAAGGGCCAGATATGTCAAAAAGAGAGAAATTGGCCCATGAAACTTAATATTAAGGCCTGTACAGTCTCCAAAAGCTTTTAGGCTAGTTCGTATATTCAGTGGATGTCTCTTAAGGAACCTGAAGTGCTCTCTGCTTGTTTAATCAGGTATGTGGATGGGGCCAGGGGATATGTTACAGAAAAGGTTTTAATGCAGTTATCACTGAGACCAGAGGAACAGGAAAGTGCTAATTCATCAGAGCATATGCAAACATGGGTTCCTGACAGAGAGTCGCTCAAAACAGGCATGTTTGGCTGGCTGGGACAGCGTTCAGTTCTTTGAAAGTTTGATGGGGAGAGGGTGAGGATGCCACAAAACAACAGGGAGTCCCATGCAAAGTCAGTGGGGATGACTTTGGTAAGTGCTTAGAGTCTGCTGAAGAGAGGAGTCTAAGGTCAAATCCTTGGATCTTCTATCCTAAGCTTACTTTGTCACATGGATAGAGTGACAGTATTTGTTTATTTCTATTATGGTTATTTTTAGGTGCTGTAACTCCAGCTGCAGCCATTTCTTACCACAACAATCCTTTCAAGAAACAACTTCCCCAGCAACGCTGGAAATCTTTCCTGTGGAAAAAAAAAAATTAAACAAGAAAACCTAACAAACTCAGCAGCCAGCCATAGAAATCCTTCTCCAAGGCACATTCCAGCAATAAATAAACTTGGGATTCTCAGAAAGCTCAGAAACTGGTGGTGGTGCTGGGTTTTTTGCAGTAATTCAGGAAAATCTCTTGGTCCAGCATGGATGGCAAACTCCAGGGCCAGGGACCCCTCAGCAGTCTCCCTTGATTTCTTTTTTGTGCCTTGGCTGTGGAGAGCTTGGGCATTCACGTGTTACGCACCATCCTGGCTAAAACACGAGCAATTGCACTAGTGAACTCTGGAGCAAAGAGCATGACCTGTTATAATCAGTGCCAAGATCTTTTAGCCAGGTGGCGACAGGCTTGCACTTGGCATGAAGGGAGTACAGAAGGAGTGCTCATCAGAGGTACTCATCAGGAGAAAGTGAGGGCCTGGGGGAAAAAAAGGCTGGTTTCAGCCCTCTTAGAGATGGGGATGTCTGAAGAGACACCTCTGCAAAGGCTGCCGGCAGCAGGGGCCACTTCCAGCATTGCGGTGTCATGCTCTCGGCATGACAAACTGCTTAATAATCTGGCAGCTGCTCCCAGCATCAGTTCGTCTCTGGAGCAGTTTCCATCCAAGCCCTGTGTGGAGTGTGTTGGAGTCATAGGAAAATAGGGCTCAGAGGGACTGGGAGAGGTCACCACCATCACCTCTGCCACCCACTGACACAACCTATGCAGCAAGCACCAGATCTGAGAGGACAGCTTTGAAACCTCTTGGGCAGACACAGGCAGGAACACAAAAAAAAAAAAAAAAAAGCCCTTTCTTGCTATAATATGGCCAGCTAAGAGCAAATGGGGATTTAGCAGTGGATGGCCTCCAGGCATCTCAGTGTGCATTTAAATCCTTTTTGCTGCTTGGCTTTTTTTCTGCTCAAACTTAAAGCTGAATTTGCTGGGGTTGCTTCAGAGGTCCTCAATCATTTTTCCTAGGAGTCAGTTTTCCCAAAGTCTCTTTAGCAGGTCACAGAATCTGCTGTCAGGTCCTTTGTCAGAATGGCTGGCCACCAGACATGACCTTCACCTGTGGCAATGCTCCTCACAAGAATATGGGATCTTCCAAGGGTTTTTCCAAGCTCAGCCAAGAGCTCAGCAATCTCCAGCGCAGCATACAGAAGATCCAGATCCAAAGAGAGAATAGCTATGAGGAGACTTGGACTAGTCCTAGATGTACAAATGTGTTTTTCTTACACTAAACATAGGGTCATTACAGACTAAATTCCAGTTGTCTCCTTCCTTTGAGATGATTCACAGTAGAAATCCAGCCTACCCGAAGTTAATCGAAGTGCAAAGCCCAAAACTGAGGTTCTTTGTTCTGATCTGCTGTCCAGTTGAAGCCACTCATTTCACAGTAGGTCTTCCCCTCACACTTTTTAAGAGGCATTTTACAGCTCAGACATAGCAAGAAGAAAAGTAGTACTTGATTTTTTTTTTATTTAGACCTCTATAGGAATATGCACTGTAAAAAGTTAAAAGCTTGGGATTTTGTCTTTAATGTATCTGTTTTTAATGAACTATTTGTGTTCTATGTTTGGATTACAGCTTTGTGAGCAATCAACTTTTTCTGCTAGCCAAACCTCTCAAAATAATATGAATGTTTTCCTTTGAGGTTATTCAGCTATTATTTTTTTTCTTGCTCTTTTTCCCACCAAAATGGTAAACTGCGGAGAACAAAATCAGGTTGAATTCAATGTGCTTCTTTTTGTTACCATTTCTTAATTTTAGATAAATATGGGAATTACAGAATGTGAAAATAAGAGATTTTGACTTGAACACATAAGCCTTTTCTGACCAAAGCAGTCAAAGCAATTAAATGAATTAAATATGAATTCACACATAGTTTTAATAGATATAAATCTGTTTTTTTTGGGTTTAGGGGTTTTTTTTGGGGAAGTACATATTAGTTTGCAAAATCTCACCAGGATCTAATTAGGATCAAGATGTTAAACTGGCATTGAAAACTAGAATGGAGGGTTCGGTACATGGGCTTCATGTGTTCAGGGTTTCTTCATCCCTGCAGGAAGTGGGTAGAAGTGGTTCATATCAGCTGCACCCTGTACATTGTTTCTTCATTTGTCACCAAATGCCAGGAGCTGCAGTAATCCATCCTGGAAGTGACAAACATATGATACCATGCAGTCTGATCCTGTGGGAGGAAGGGTGGAATTTCCTATGGGTGCAGATGCCTCAAGAAAAAGGACTTTTTTCAAGCCTCGAGTCTCTTCTTGGCTGTCCCAGGTTAGTGACAAATGGACCATAATTTCAAGTCTTTGTACAATTTCATTAGTCTTTTCTAATAATTTCTGTTGGTTTTGTTGTGAGTATTTCTCTATTGATTCCAAAGGGACCGTTGTGGATTTAGACTGTGGTAGGAATCATTCCCACATACAAAAGACTAGGATTTTTTCATCCTTAATTTACTGATTAGGTATTCGCTGCATCTGTTACTTGTACCCTTGTTTCTCACAATCCTGTATCTGTTAGAACAGACTCTGACCTTTAGCCACAGAAAAAAATAATCTTATAACAGGATTTACAACTAAAATGTGTACTTGTTTGATGAAAGCCTTTGGAATGGCAGCCATCCTCTTAAGGGCAGGATTAAGGTTACAAAGGCAGAAGGAATATTATTATTTCCTGATCTGGTGAGTGTTGGACAGTCCAGCCTCTAGGTTATCTCACATCCTATATGATTTATCCATAACTACGAATCAAATGCAAAAACTTGTTTGCTGGAGTTCTTCAACAGATGTTCATGGTCTAAAGTTGAGTGATTTCCATGTCATGTGCCAATATCTCCTCTCCTTCCTCACACCCCTTTTCAACATCCAAGGCCGAGACATTTGGAGCAGAAGCAGAGCCATACCCATCAGCTCTGAGATCCTGCTTGTGAACACAGCTATGAAAACTGAGTTAGCTGTGGCTTGCTTGTAGCTTAGGCAGGGATGTAGCTTCATGAGAAGCAGAAAAGAACAGTGCATGCTGCAAAGATTTACAAAGCTTGGCCTTTACATCACCCTGGGGACTGTTTCCCCATGAGCACTACATCCTTTGGTTTGACTTCTGTATACTCTTTCTGGCTCATCTTTTCTCCAAGTGCCTTGCATCCAATATCTAGTGTTCCCTTATTTGCTCTTCCTCTTCTTTTAAACTTACTCTTGCTCTCACAGGAGCACCTGTGGTATATAAAAACACAACAAAAGCACTTAATCTAGTCTGACATTTTCACTTTGGAACTTTGGTTGTTTTTCTTGAGTGAAGTACCTTGTTTCCTACACCTGTCAGTGGCTTTATACTCAATAGTGCTGGTAAGAAAACACATTTCCTGTCCAGGAAGAAATGTTGATTTTCTCAAATTTGTTCTGATTCAAAAATGAGCTTATAGAAAAATGTTTTTTCAGAATTTCCCATGGAATGAAAATTCTGGTTAAAAAGCCCCACCCACCACACATTAAAAGGCCCCAAACAATGAAAGGATTTGCATAGCCAGACTTCAGCCTGTACATTTATTATCGCAAAAGTAATATGACAGTGATCCCAATTCAGTTATCCACATGTGGATTTCTAATGCTCTTTGATATGTCAAAGAATGTCTGGGGTATTTCCAGGGACCTGAAAGATATGGCACAGGACTTCTGCCCTTCTGGAACAGCCCATAAAAACCTGGTAGGATACTCCAGGACATCGCAGATGCCAACAAACATCTGTGTATGGGTAATGAAACAGAGCTCTGAAATTGTGCACACTTCCTTTTGGGGACTTAGTCTGTGAGCTCAGCCTCTTTGCTGAAGTTTGATCTAATGAATCTCACTCAGTATTGGCACTGTGCTGATTTCAGCACGTGTGCCCATATCTGAGAGATGGTCGACTAAATCTCCTGCATGCCAATGTTTCCAAACAAGGAGGTAGACCTGTGAAGCTTGCTTGAGTGCTTAGTGCAAATCTTGGAGGGTATGTTTGAGTGTGGAGCTTAGCTTAAATTTGATATGTTTATCCCTGTAACACTGCTAACACTGACAGCTCGTGTCATGCCAGAAAAATTGAATTTATACCATGTTTCCCAAAACCTTGCAAAGCCTAGGCCCGACAGACATCTTCAATGCTGGATATACACACCCTAGATTCAGTTCAAATAACTAGGAAAAAAAGAGGCACTTAAATAAAAAGAACAGAGCAGATTAAAATCAACTGGGTTGCAGATGCTGGGCTCACTTTTATTCAGAGTCCAGCTCATCACTAGCACTGCCTTGATAGTGTTCCGCTTCCCCCTTTTGACCTTCTCTTTTAGGCCAAGCCTGTGACCTTGGGTGATCCAGCTCACTTTACACCTTGGCCTAATTACAGCCAGAGGAACAGAGGGTGGAATATGATAACTGTCCACATCTTTATCATAGGTGAAAACAAGCAGAGTAATCATTTAGGGTGGCTGAAGTAGGTAAGGCTGGGAGTAATGAGATGGAAAGTTCAGATTGAATATCAAGATAAAATTACCCACAATACATTCTTTTAGGCAAGGGGATGTATTAAGTCTCAATTAGTGGCAGTATGATCTAATAGCACCACAGCTACTGACAGCATTATGGTCCCTTGGCCTATTAAATCATCTTTCAAAGAAACCAATGGAAGGCTGAACTGGGCAAACCACTGGTAACTGTAATATAAGGACTAATCCCATGATGGAGCCAGAGTGGAATAAATAGGTAATTTCTGTGTCACTCACAAGAAGATATTGTACCAGGTAACGGTATCCACCAAGCTCTGTGTCTGTGCAAAGATCCTTGATGGCATTTTCAAAACTCCCTAAGTGACTTAGGAGTCCTAATCCTCTTTTGAAAAACAGTATGGTAATTTAGGCATCTAAAACCTATTGTATCACCTAGTTAGAAGGAGATTTATGAAGCTCTCTCTCTTAAAAGTGCTTGGGTTTGAAATGCCCATCTAGACACATAGATTCAGATTTATGTGGAGTACTGCAGGCAGACACAGGCTTGCTCTGCCTGTTCTCTACAGCAAAGAACTAACAGGAAATTTGATGCAGGATAAATTAGGCCCCTATGCTTTTTTTTTTTTTTGGCACACAGCAGAGGCTTATCTGCAATTTGCAGTGCAAGCAAACCCTAAACCATGATGAAACTAGGATGAAGTCTCCCAAAGTGGCATTTTGTGGGATGTTTCTTTCTGAATGCATGTTCTGATGATAGATGTACTGCATGAATCAATGTATGTCACCACCAAACGTAATACATCTTCGATGCAGAAACAAGTTAGTGGTGGATGAGCATCCAGCTCTGAATCTTTATGTCACTGCTACAAGCCTGAATGCTATAGAAATCCAGAGCATCAAGGGTATTATTGCAATTTGCATAAGTAGAAAACACAGTGATTAAAAGTTATCAAAGAAAGCTATCGCTCAGTTGTCAGCTCCACAAGCAGATTCCAGTGATGTTTTTCCAGCTCCTTCATAATAATCTCCATTAGTTCTTGCTAAGAGCTACATTGAAGGAACCTGTCATTTTCTCTGTCTTTCACCAATTCAGCTCAAAGAGATGCGCCAGCTGTGATCACTTGGAGTCAGAGCTGCCTTGTTGCAAAGCATTGCTACAGCTGCAGGCAAAACGTACAATTCAGAGATCTGCTGAACCCAAAAGTCACAGAAAAAGCAGAGCTGTACCACCTATAGCACCCTACCATCATGGCAGGAAAAGTACCACCCTGGGAGAGGAGAGCTCAGTTTCCAGCATGCTTTACATGTGACGAACAGGAGCACTGTGTAGGAAGGTGTTCCTTGTCTGAATGGTGCCTTGTCTTCTCTTTTTGTGGTTTCTGCTGGCCTCTGGTGTGGAAGCAGAGTGAGCAAAAGGCTGTGGAAAACACCACAGGTTGCACCTCCTGGTGGATCTGGAAAACCTGATATTTTGTCAATGATGGGTAAGTCTTCATCTGATTCAGTTTTCCCATTATGTACTGCTGAGTGCCACAAAACCAAGGAGGTGTAGTCAAGCTCCCTCAGGCAAGATGATGTCATTTCCAGCCTACATGTGCTTTGGAAGGATAGAAAATGCCATTATCAGTCAAACCTGACAAAATGAGATGGAAACATAGTCTGTTGAAACATCGTCCTGTTTCTCTACCCTAGAGAGCATCTCCTGATACACATGCTCTCAGGTGGCTGGACTTCTGTCACCCACACTCAAGATTTCTCTTTTTTTTTTTTTCCCTTTTCTTTCCCTGATTTCCGAGTGCAAGTGTTTAATGTGGACCAGTTTAGCACAACTGTAAGTTCATGTAATTTCACTGAAATTTCTAGAACTGACACCAATCTTGCACCTCTCTTTCTGCCAGAAAAAACTCATTTGCTGTGGCTAAAAGTGAAACCAGTCCTCCTGCTGACACTCGGGAGAGGGGGCAGCCAGAATGACTCTTTGGGCTGCGAGTCCTGCCGTTGTGCTTCACTCAGGTATTTGTTCCCACTCTCCATTTCATTACCCTTCATCTAATGACTGATACCTCTAGATGCAAAACACAAACACCCCTGTGACAAGGTTGTCTCAGACATTTGGGCTTCTTGGAAACCTCAGCCTATCAACAGCTAGTGGGTTCTTGGGACTAAGTGGGATAATTACATTTTCTTCTATGCAGCCAATTAGAGGCTGATAACATTATCACAATTATCTGATTAAACTTTTGCTCACTGTCCTTTAGAATTACTTTTAGTACTCTTGAGACACTAAAAAGCATAAGGCTATGAAACAACGGTAGCAATGCTGAGAGCTTCCTTGGTGCTGTCATTGCCAAGAGACTGGGTGCCAAATCGTTCAGGTCTTCTTCAGCCGGGAAATCTGGATTAGTCTGGAACAAAATAGGTATATGAAAAAGGCATAGGGCATAAGAAGGCTAAATAAAGAATTGTGGAGTATTCTCCAGTGTCATGGTTCCTGGCCGGTGGTCCAGGTTTCAAGCCACCTTTATCATGGCACAGCAGGGTCAAATCTCATCCTCAGGACAGCTTGATTAGACTAAGGATCTGTCTCAGTATAGTTAGCCTCCTGAACTCAACTTAGTTTGTTATATTGCTAATCTCTAAGCCCATTACATCCAGAAGCATTTAAGACTTAATTTACTAAGTGAATTGTGAGAGAGAAAAAATACAAAGGAAGGAGGAAAAAAATCAATAGAAAGGAAATTCCAAGCTACTAAAGCATGCTTTTGGGGACCAGAGGTATGTGAGACATCTCAGCGTGAGTTAATCTGAGTGGTTTTCTCCATATAACTGTGATGCAACAGAAGTCTCTTGAAGTTTGGAAAAGCATGTGATCAAACTTTCATCCAGATCTTGAAGCCCGAGGGACTTATATGGGCTCTATGATGGCAATACCTGAGCACTTCAGCTTTTATATTTAAACAGATGCAGATAACTGTATTATTTCCAGATGAAACATGGAGGCACAGAGAGCTGGCTAATCTCTATTGGATTTACCCATATCCGGCAGCAAATCTGTGACAGAGACAGAAAATAAGCCTGAAGCCTACCTGTCCCACAGAGGCCTTCTTCTCATCTGTAATTCATCTTTCTGCTCTCAGTCCAGGATTTTGAATGTTCAAACAATGCATGCAAAGAACTGCCTCTCTTTCCAATGAATGAAATATCATTGCCCCAAGTTCTTCCAGAGCAGGGCTAAAGTTCTGTGATTTGTTAAGCCCAGTTTTTCATTGCCTCTTGTTTTGGGTTGAAGCTTCAAGACTGAACAAGCTTCACAATTCAGCTTGCCTGCTTGCACGTCGACATCATGTGGAACTGCACACCAGCCCAACGCAAGACCCTGATGAGATGCCCAGTGAACCTGGCCCTGAGCTGGGTTTGCAGCCCAGCCCAAACAAACCTGGCTTCTGCTCTCATTCTCAACTGCTTCCCATGCCTCCCATGTTTACTCTGGCAGCAGGTACCTTCAGTGCCCAAATCTCATAAAACCTGAAGGTGGTCCCAAACCACATCACTTGGTTTTGGATCAAGATTAAAATTTCCAAGCATGTCTGAGTCCAGGATTTCTATTATTTGGCCTGCCATAGACATGAAGTCACCCTAGAAATGTGCATCTGGAAAAACAACAATTTCTGATCATTCAAGAGAGGTTTTGGATTCATGGATACATCCTTTTCTGTATCTAACACAAACACTGGCATTCCAATATTTTGCTAATGCCTGTAAATGCAATGGGGTTTCTAGGTCTTACTAGGGCACTAATAGGAATGAGGCCCTTTTTTGCTCTGAGTTAAGATATGGTGTTCAACACAAAAAAGAAAAAAAATGTTCCGATATTACAGGCAGGTTTACTAGCATTTTCAAGGTGATAAGACAATTTGTTACAAAACTGAGAGCAGGACCTGTAAATCCAATGTTTCATTAAGAGGATGGAACATGTTAATAGAATAGAGGATATCGCCTGTTGGCAAATGCTATGAATCAATTTATTTTATTCCTAGGTACATACTCATGTGAAATTGGGCTAACTTTCCTCTCTGTCAAATATAATACATACGGTTCTGGCAACATCTGTTTTGTTTCACTTGCTGGAGCTGTGGGACTCTAGACTCAATAAGGTCTTTCCAATTCAAAGAATAAAAGCTCCCAGGAAAGCTAGCCAGGAGCCCCTGTTTTTACAATAGATTGCTTGGCTTGTTGCAATCCTTTCAGCCAAACATTTTTTTACAGAGTTTGAGAGCACTGTGTGAATACCAAGTACATGAATTGTGATTAGCAGCTTCCCTTGGAAGTCTCCTTCTAGGAGTTCTTATTTGATTTGATCTTGTCTCAGGTAAATAAAAGGAACAAAGTGGAAATGGCCTTTGACCCACTAATTAATCACTTGCTTCTGTTAACTGTTCCTCTGTCAATGTTATTAAGTGGCAGCATCTGAGGGGAAATAGGCAACCATGTAAGAGGCTTAAGCGCCATCTGTCCTTACCTGTTAAGGTTCTCTTGCCCTTTAGAGTTGATCCCTTGGTCTTATTGCCCTTTTTTTTTTTTTTTTTTTTTAATCTTAGGAAGAGATTTACATGCAATATGGTTAAAATACACAGCTGGACAATTCAGCCCTAGTTCCACGACTGTTTGAAGGCACTCAGCGATTACAAGCAAGTGTGGTTACAGATGCACTGTTTATCTCTCGGTGATCAGAGTAATGAAGACAGCAATTGCTGTCACATGCAGAGCAATGGTGATTAGCAATAGTTAACATTGTGTTGAATATTAGTAGGGAAGTATTTACTCATACAGCCCTGATGAGGACTTTCCATGAATGATAAATACTCCTTCCAAGAACAAGCCTGGAAGATCACTATCTGATAGTATTCTTTCTGTTGCACCAGTTAGAAGCATGGCTTTAAGTCTTATTCATCGCCCTTCTTATGGCATGCATTTTGTCCTACGCAAGCAATCAGATATGTTTTCTACCTAGATGTCATTTAAGTGGAAGAAAACAACACAGGAAGATAGATTTCATTGATCCATCTCTGGATATGTGGGTAAATTGCTCCTGCAGGTGAGTTGAAGGATGGAAAATTTAGCCACTGATGTTTACAAATGCTTGTGCAAAATGATTGTATCCTCATTCACACATCTAGTTGCATCTTACTTCCTATTATGTGATCTTTCTATGCCTGGGTGGATGATTGTTTCTATCAGGTGGCCTGACACCAGTCTTATTCTTCAGGTTTCTAGTTAATGTGTAAGGTCAGCTTTTGGGCAACCTGTTACATTATAATAAGCATACTCTGTACTTTTGCAGAAAGAATACTAAATTAGGTTGTGTGCAAGACTGCACAGCATAAATCTCAGAGTTCAGAAAGACCAATAGGACTTCTTCACATTTTGCAATGCTCACAACTTTATCTCCACAAAAAGCAGAACAAGATTCTGACAATCTTCATGTCTACTGATGGAGGTGGGACTTGTGGCACTTGTCATTTTTCAGGATTACAGACTCTTTTGCGATTAAATGGGACCCATGTATTGTAAGGGTATGGTCATAAGCCACCGACATTGTCAGTGATTTTTATAACCTTTAGGCCGGAATTATGATTGAGTAGATCAATACTACTTACTCAAAATCCTTACAAAAGTACAATCATTGTTGCTTCTTTGCCATGAGCTATCCATGAATGTGGGTGGGCTGTTTGAAATCTGCATACTTGCAGTGCAGAAGTGAAGAGTAGCATGATTGGTGGCATTTCACAGACTGGTAAAATGACCCTTGAATAAAAAGTGAACGAGTCAGTGGAGTTGCACTAATGTAATTGAGGTTACAGACAGACTACCAAGGCAGGGTCCTTCCCTCTACCTTGATGCATCAGAGAGCAGAACCTGGCTCAGAGCCTGTAATCAGTTTGAACAATCTGTCACGTGCTTTGGGATTTGGAGGTGAAAGGTGCTATGTAAATGTCAGTCATCATTTGCTGGAGCACTACATCCAGGCTGAGAAGCACAGCCTGCCAGAGACACTTCAACAGGGTGTTAGGAGAGATCTTTTTGCAAAACATATTGCACTAGATGTATGGATGTTTGTTGAGCAGAATTGTGTAATTCTGGTTACTATAAATCACCTGACAAACTTGCCTTTATCTCCCTATTTTATCTAATTTTCTCCCAAGTTTTCTTTATTATTTGGGTAAATCAAACCAAATAGTCATGTACTAAGATATTTATTTATACAAAAGAGGTGTGATCCCAGCTCCTTAAGGCTTTTTATAGAAAACAGAGCAGAGTGAATCATTTGAGCTGGATGGTTTATTTGGTTGTGGGTTGCTCTTTTTGGTTCATGAAATGTTTATGAGCCAATCACAACATTTTTACATGCATTTGTTATTGAAAACAACCTGTGAAGTAACGAATAGCTCACACAGGGGCCGAGGAGGACATTCATTGCTGAGACTTCAAAACACACACAGCATCTATTACTTAAACTAGTCACCTGGTTGTCTCTCTGCTTTCTGATTGCACTACTTAATTAATTAACAGAGTGTGAATTTTGAGTATTGCACCCACATATGTGGTTTAATAGTTGCTCTGAGGGATATTAAGTGCCTCAGAAGACTTGAACCTAGGCCCAGATAAACAAGTTAGTTCCAGGAGAGGGGATGGGCTGTAAACAGCCTCTTATATGGATGTGATTTTCCCTCAGTGAGTATTTGTAACTTTACGTTCTAGGTTTGCTTTTCAACAGGCTAAAGCTTCCTAAAAGTGAGTGCAAAAACAAAGAAGGGACTATCTTCCTATTTGGCTCTTCTGTGACACAAAGCACCTTTCCAGGGGAGAAGTTGAACACAAATTCATTTCTCTGAATACCTGCAGAATATTTTTAATGCTGTATGGCCCTTTCCTTCTCTGTGGGGTGTGGGGGGGACAATAGGTGGTAGAAGAAGGAGGTGCGGGGCAGCTGTGTAGAAAATGGCCAACAAGTCTTGGGAGGGATGAGAAGGAGCTTTTCTACTTCAAGTCACAAGATGTGGGGAGACCATGGGGAATGTGAATGTAGATCAGTTGAGGTTGCTCCCCTCAGAGGGCAATTCAGAGCTCTTTTGACACTATCTTCAGGAGGGGTATGGGAAAACTGGGTTTTAGAGACCCTCTGTGAAGACTTTCTCACCTCTCACTGTTCCTCCTTCTGTGATCAATTCAGTTTTTGATTTCCATTTTCCTCTTTTCCCTTTTAGTTTCTACTTTATCATAGTAAAATCAAAGTTAGGAGCTGTTTGTGTTTTTCACTTCAGTTTTGAAGGTGAAACACGGAAAATCCTTTCACCCGTGACATACATATCCAAGTTTTCTTTAGCTAATGTCATGTTCTTAGCATAATTTAATTTTGATATTTCTAAAGTGAAGGACTTTTTTCTCCTCTATATCTTTATAGGTTTGCACATGTAAACAGCATCCAGTACCTAAGAATTGCAGAGGTATAGTTCTCAGCAAAATCACCTGGGAATAGACCAATTGGTAAGCATCACTAAATTTTGTACATTTGGTTATTTTGTGTGTGTTTGCATGCTGGTGGAGTATTGTTGTCTTTTATAAGCAAAAGAAAAAAAAATGTGAGAAAGCTTACAAGCTAGAAAAAGGGAGATACAGGAAACATCAGCTATTTCTGGAGTGGTCTTTTTGGAGCACAGTTGTTTTGATTTGATCTATTAAATAGGAAGGTCAAGAAGGGCAAGAGAAAAAATAAAATTCTTGTATAAGACAGTTCTATTGTTGGAAGTGCAATACTAAAAAGTTATTACTAAGAAAGGAGCTTCTTCAGTTTTGCATGTACCATAGTTTTTAGAAAGTTATTTTCCCATTTGAGAGCTGGGAAATAGATAACATTCTTGGGCACCAGTAACTTTTTTCTTTTTTTTTTTTCCCCCCAACACTCTTAGAATCAAGATTCAACATTTCAACCTTGTGAACAGGGCTGAGAAGATTTTATTTTTTTTAATGAAAAAATACCTAAAAATAATTACAATATTTAAGTCAAACAATAAAGGCATATTCTTAAAAAATATGTTCTGGACATAAAACAATAATTTAAAAATTAGGGGAAGATATGAGATATCTCTCCACTCACTAATCTTTTGTTTTAGCATTTATCATATACTGGCAAATTTAGAGAGTGAACCTGGCAGCAGAGACCGTGTCCTGGTTTGGGCTGGGATAGAGTTAATTTTCTTCCTAGTAGCTGGTGTAGTGCTGTGTTTTGGATTCAGGATGAGAATAACCTTGATAACACACTGATGTTTTAGTTGTTGCTAAGTAGTGTTTACATTGGTCAAGGACTTTTCAGCTTCCCCTGCTCTGCCAGGTGCACAAGAAGTTGGGAGGGGGCACAGCCAGGACAGCTGGCCCAGACTGGCCAAAGGGCTATTCCATACCGTATGACGTCATGCTCAGTATATAAACTGGGGGGAGTTGGCTGGGGGGCAGCGATCGCTGCTCGGGGATGGGCTGGACATCAGTTAGCAGGTGGTGAGAAATTGCATTGTGCATCATTTTTTTTCTGTATTCTTTTATCATTATTATTTTCTCTTCCTTTGCTGTCATGTTCAATTGTCTTTATCTCAACCCATGGGTTTTACTTTTTTTCTTCTGATTCTCTCCCCCCATCCCACGGGTGGGAGGCGAGGCTGAGCGAGCAGCTGTGTGGTGCTTAGTTGCTGACTAGGGTTAAACCACAACAGACATTCATGAAATGATGGTGATATTTATGAGATACACTTGTGAATTCAACCCCTTGGAAAGAGTGGGAGGAAAGGTACCAGCTTTTCTTGGGGGACCTCCTTGTCACAATCTCAGCTGCGACCTTAGCACTAAGCTTGAGCAATTTTTCCTCATCAGCAGTCTTAGAAGTCCTTAGAAGGTGTTGAGAATGGTGGCCACTTTGAGAAAATGTGTGTGAATATAATAGGAAGATGAAAGAAAAAAAAGTAAGTAGTAGCTTTTGCTAAATACAATGTAAATTGTTCAAAGGGTATATTTAAAGGAAATTGGTCATAAATTCTTAAGTATTTTCAAAGTTTGGATGCAGCCATATGTTAGCAAAGAGAGTCCAAAATAAAGTCAGACTTCAGAAATGTCTTAAAAGTTCTCTTTTCACACAAACATAAACTCATAAATTAACCATGGATTTAGCTGAATATCCCACCCACATCAATATGATCTTGTGTAACAACTAAGTTGTGTAAATTTGTAGTATTCATATTAGAAGGATGAAGCTAAATGTCAGCTTTAAGTGAAAGGTATTCACCAGTAAACCCTAATACCATATATGTGCAGCACAGTGTTCTGCTTCAAAATTGGGTTATCATATAGAGATAAAATCATAAGTTTCAAAATGCATACTTACATGAACTTGTAAAAAATACATGAACTTGCAGGAATTTGGCCCAGCCTCTCCAGTGTGACTTTCTCTCCAGAATGACTTTCCAGTTTCATTCCCAATGCCCACCACTAGCATCTTGCCTAAAACACTTTATTCTTTAAACCTCCCTTCCCATCAGAAGTAGGGGAGGGTGGCACAGAAAATATTTCAAAGTGACCATGACGCAGGCAGACCAAAGTAGCATCCCCTCTATCTCCCTCTATCATTTGCTGTAGTTAACAAATGAGTGCCCACCTTGGTTCCAGGATCTGCTCCTTCTATCTTGAAAGATGCTACTAGGAGGTTTTTGGCAATGCTTTTGCCCCTACTGCTGCCTCCAGAACAGCCAGCCCTAAAGGAGAAGATAATAAGGCTCCTAGTCTCAGCCATATGATTATCCTGTGCTAATGTCGCCCACTTCCCCTGGAGTGCAGAACTTGTAACTATTACATGACTTTCATTTTTACATATGTAAGGAAAATGCCTTGATTCCCACAAGCTGTCAGTTAATGTTACAATGCTTAACTGAGAGGCTGCAAGCATCACCCACTCCTTAAAATGCTAATGATCTGCCTCAGATGTGTGATCACAGAAGCCCATGAGCTGGGCTTTTTTGTAGTCCCCTTGTATTTTTAGCTTATAGTAATGGTCTTGTGTTGTGTACTTCTGGGTTTGTGGTTTGTTTGGGGTTGTGTTTTGTTTTGTTGTTGTTGTGGTTTGTTTTTTTTTTTTAAGCCTCCCATGTGTGAGGGAAAAGCAGGAATAAAACATCATGGGAAAAACAGAATGGGATATACTGCAGAGGCAGAGATACGAAACATCATCTCTATTTAATCTTCCACTTGCAGTGCCTAGCCCCACAGAGCACTCAGATCTGTGTCTGAAGCTATCTGTCTTGTTGTGTTATTGAGAGGCAAAAAGGTGAAGTTCTCCTGGAATTTCCAAATCTGTTTCTGAGATTCAAGTTCATCATGCAATACTCAAGATCATGCCTACTCTTGGTAAGGAGAGTTTAGTTTGGTGATGCAGCTGAGGTTACAGAATAAAAGAGAACATGCCCACCCACTTCCTTTTTCTCCAGACCTTCCTCTCCTAGAAATAAGTGTCTCTGGGTAAGTATGAAATATTTGATTGTCGCCTTAGTAAGGGCTAGGTGCTGAGCAGCACGGTCCTGCAGAGACTTTCAGGAACTAAATGAAAATTAGTTTCAGTACAAGCCTCAGTACATTTGCAACCCAGACCAAGGTCAACATTTGGACACCTGTTTAGAGAAGGTGAAAAGTCAGGTAAAACATTGACTTACTTGTCAGTAAATGGCAATAATAACTAAACCAATAATCATGCTCTAGGGTGCTGCTAGGGGATTTTGAATGGTCCTTGTGTGTATCATCCTTCAGATGAGTTTTACTTACTAAGCACAATACACATTTTAGTTGCTGTACTTCTCAGAACTTTTATTTGTTAGGGAGCTGGTTGCTGCTGATAATTTAACTTTAAATCCAAAAACCCAAAATAATAATATTACTCTGTGCAAAGTGCTAATGTTATTTTGAGGTTGGAAGGTCACTCTTCCCAGTGAGTGACTTAACTCGTCTAAATGGCCACTATCCCATTCTCTCTGTGCCAATGAATCTTTTTTTATTTTTTTTTTTTTCTTCATGGCTATGCAGCTTCAAGTAAAAGGAGACCTGAAGTTTCAGAGCCTCCCCACCCCTGAACTTTTGTTTGAGGTTCAGTACAGACTGTCCCCTTGAAATACATTCAAGACCTTCTTTAAAAATCCTGCCAGGTTAGTGTGGAATGGTGTTGGGATCTTGATGGTTTGAGATGTGGAAACCTGGCTGACTTCTCAGCTAAGACCTTGAGGGCTTTGGGATATCTACATAGGGAACTGGACTCCTTTTGGATCTCATTCTTAGGCTAGAAAATAGTGTTCAGGCTGTCTCTCTTTCCTAGGGCAAGTAATTGAGCATCAAGTGTATTTTACCTTTATTGGTTAGGAAAAGAGGTGATAAAAGAATGTAGTCTATTCCTTAGGATTTTATGGTGTCATTTCAATGAAGTTAGATGTTAACTACTTGCATGAAACACTTTTTACTGGAACACACTTTTGCCAGATGGGAGCAAATATGCTGCTTGCTGCTATTTTATTTTTCTGCATTTCCCTCAGGCTCCATCTATATTACAGCCATAACCCAATCCCAAAACCCAATCACAATGAGGTTGCCATCTTAGTTCATTGCAGAATGGTTAACAGCTCCCAGGCTGAAGGGGTCTAATCAAGTTTTTGAAACAAGGTGGGATGTTAGAGGGTACCTTAATACCACTTGCAGTTCAAAGATTTAGCAAGATCAAAAGGAATTGGTTAGCGCCTCATCAGTCTTCCTGGTTTAATCATGTTAAACCATGTTTTCTGGCTGAGGTTAGTTGTATTTCAATGCAGGTTTTAGGTTCACATCTCTCAGCTTGCAGCTGTGTGAGCAATCATATTCAAATGAATGCCATTCCTCATGATACTAAATGCTGCAGCATCAAGGGCCCAGCAAAAATACCAGTTCTTGTCACTCTTTCCCCTTCACAGGAGACAAAGCTGGGCTGTAAGCCTGTCTTATAGAAACCCTGACCAGCTCCAAACTTTGACAAAGGTGATGGTGTGTCGGTTCATGTGATTTTTCCCTCAGGGCAGCAGAGCCACCTGGGACCACTCAAGTCTCTGCCTTAAGTTGGGTCATGGATCTGGGATATGGGAAAGGTTTAATGAGGGGGTCATGTATTTAATACTGTATTTTCAGCCTGGTTTTGGCTGTAGCTTGCAGTGCCATCAAGACTATGGTTGCAAAGATTCAGCCCAGGGTTTGACTATCAGTGGTTGTGAGCATCCATTTCTTCCTGCAGTTAAATCTGCAGAAATAGGTGCCAAGTGCTTAGGAATGTAAGCCCTAAAAGGATTTTACCTTTCCTAGCTTTTCATTGCCCAAGGCAACACAGTTGCCTAGAAATAGTTAATGGTGCTCCTTGCAAAGTCTCATTCTCTTTTTAAGGGTCATCGTTATCTCCATTTTAGGGCTGAACTGAGATTTAAATTTAAATTCACGTTATTGAGATGCAAATCGCTCTGGTCTCATAAGTATTATATGTCTAAATCATATTTTTCATCATGAAACTCTCTTTTTTAAAAATGTTTCCCTTTAAGTACATTTTTCCATTAAACTAAATATATGTTTAATTTTTTTCTCCTCCAAAGGCAAGGTCCTTTCAACTCATGCCAGTGTTATTATTTCTCAAAACGAGTTTCATCTTGATCCATAAACATTTTATGCCAAGAATAATGCCGTTTTAAAGACAATAAGTGCCTATTTCTGCCTGAGGCTATCGGAAACCCTGTAAAGGAGGCAGTAGGAATTAAAGACACTTAATCATATTTCCCCATTTTTAAGTGTTATTTTTTTACACTCTGAAGCAGTTTTTCTATCCTTGCTGAGTCCTATTGAATGCCATAAATCTTAATTAAAGATGTAATTTTTTTTCTTTATGAAATCTGAGCTGGAAAGAACATTTCTTATTTTTAAGACTAGCACTGTGTGCAGGCTCATAAAACAAACAAGACTTTTACACTCGCAGGATTTCAAAACCAGTTATTGCTGCCATCATGTCGAATTGGTTCCATAATTATTATTATTGTTGGGTTTGGTGCTTTTATGATTATTATTAATGCCTGAGCTTTGCATTTTCTATGCACAAGACATCACAGGGAAGATAATAACTTACACAATGTGCATATCTGTATGGAAAATGGAGGAAGACTTATGGAAAAATGTCCATGAGCACAGGGATTTGTTTTTAATATATTCATTATAAGGTGTTGTGAGTTTTGCTTTTTTTGGTTTTTTTTTTTTGGTGTAGGAGATGTTGCAGTTAGGTAGACTTAAATAACAGACCTTGTTTGGTGTAAATTTGCATCAATCTACTGAAGCCAAGAGAATTACATTGCTTTATATTGGGACAAGTGTTATCTCTGATAATGTAATTTTCCCACTGTTCCACACACTTTTCCTATTGAAAGGAGGGAGGAGAGCGAAGTTTCTCTGTCTTATCTGTATTGGTGGGAAGACATAGGTACTCCATACCTCTCAAGGTGAGACTGTATTTGTACTATCTTCTTGCAGCTGAAATGGAAAACACTGCAGAAAAGTTTTGATTTGAAGCCCACTAAATTCAATGGGAAGATTTGTGTCGGCTCTTGGTAACAAGCAGTATTTGCTCTGTTTTAATGGCACCTACTGGAAGTATATCATTTGACAGTTTTGTTCTGAGCACTAAGGCATTTTAACAGCCTTCTCCAAAGTCAAGGAAAATCAACATGAATTTTCCTAATAATTTCACCACCTTTTTTGATTGAGCTTCTTATAGACTAATTGAGGCAGATACTATCGCAGTGAACTTCCCTTGCAATGGGGATGGTAGGAAGCACTGGCTATCAGGTTATGATGGCTTTCCAAGCACCTCTCACCACAGAAACACACTGATGCCATCAAAGAGGAACGCATTAAACTTAACAAATTACTGAGCACTCCTGGTGCAGAGGAAGTAGCAGTACAGGCAGATCCATAAACATAGTCCATCTATTCACAGCTTCCAGCCTGGCAGACGCTTAGGGAGCCCGTTGACTTTCCATGGGATAATTTCAGACTTTGTGTTAAGGTTAATTATGTATTTATACACTAACACACTTGCAGTCCTGCCGGTTGGTAATGATGCATCCATTTAAATTTGGCTCTTGTACCTGGGGTTTTTCCAGTTAATACCGGTGTGTCTCTGCATTGTGGAAAATAGAACACAAGAAAGGCTAGAAGTATTGCATGCCAAGGAGCAAGCTGTTGGTTAAAGGTGTGAGCTAGCCTATGAAAATGTGATTCTTTAGTCATTAAGCACATGAATAATGTTGCTTCTGTGAGTAATGCTGCTAAGTCAACAATGAAACATTCATGTGAATAAACCTACCTATGGCTAAGTCTTTGTGGGGGTGCAACTTCATGCTCTCACCTTCAGCTGCAAGGTCACTGTGTTTCCACAGCTGCCAAGTCAACTGACGAGACACCAGTGGCTTTTATTAGATGCTCATAGTTACTGTTCCTTAACATAACATGACCTTCCTCAATGAAGCCTGAATCAAAAGGCCATTGATTTACTAGCTGTGAAGTGATGGTTCCTCAATGGCATCTAATAATTTATGTAAAACATCATTTCGACAGGAAAATCTCTCATTATTTTAGATTCACATCTCTGCTTTCAAAGGCATTTTGGAAGATAGCAAAAATGCAAAGACAATATGTTTCCCATTACTGACTGGCAAGAATACCAGTCACAGACTTTATTTTGTGTAGGTTTCATGCTTACAGCTACAGTATCTCACTTCTACATGGGTACTGAATTTGGGAGAAAAGTAGGAAGAACTTATTCTGTATCACAAATCAGTTGCTGTATTTGGTAGTTTCCGTTTCCTACATGATAATAAATATGTTGTTACAGCTATTCTGAAGGTTCCTAGTGAAGGATCATCATTTTCATGCTTGCTTTATTTTATAAAGGATAAAAGGACTATGAAGGGGGGAAAAACGTAGTCGGTAGCTTTTTTCTCAAGGTGGTATAGTTTTGGGGACAAGGATCATAAAAGAAAGGTGAAACTTTCTTCTGAGGATCCCCTGAGAAGTACTAGTAGAAGGAAAGACTGGAAGGATTCTGGGGATGGATGGCAGGGAGAAAGAGTGATTCTGAGTGGTGTCACGTAATTAGGGAAGCTGGTTTGAAGACAGGCTAGATCAATATTTCCAAAACTAAAAATCCAGATCAACTAATCTGTTTGGACAAAACTCAAAATTTAAAAAAAAAAAAAATCCAAGGATCATCTTGTGCAGCATTACTCCAACAGGCTCTATTTCTGACAAAAACTTTTTAGGAAGATTTGACATTGAGTACTCAGTCATTTCTCTTTCTTGTTTTCCTTGCTCTTTCCCCCCCCCCCCCTTTACATTCCTGGGACTGTGCTCCTGTGTGATCTCACAAGAATTTCAGCAGTCATTTCACAGACCCCATTCTGATGCCTTCCAGACACTCATCAGTCCATATTCTACAGGCTAAGAAACAGGACAGGACAATTTTTCTAGGCTCCAGCCAGCTTTATTTGCTATAACGCTGTGATCTTGAAAGCTCTTGGGTGTGCAAGTAATTTAATGCAGGTAAGCAGGGAACTGACATGGGTCATTTTGGGTTATTTTAGCTTAATTTAATTTTTCAGTTCATGACATATGTTGTTGAAAGTTGATTAACTGTGTTTTTGATTGACTTATACCACTTTTTTTTTTTAAACAGTGATGAAAAGAACCCCTCCAAATTGTAATATTAACAAAACCTCCTTCCACTACCTCTGACAAAGGTTAGTGGAGTTTGCCCATGTTTTTCAGTCTTTGGCTTTTTTGTCATTTGATCAACCATGCACACCCATATATGTACACATACCTACATATGTATACATATATACACACACACATATGAAGTTATCTGTTTTCTTGTTCAAGTCCTAAAGGCAAGTAGTGGCTACTGAGGTCAAGTATTGGTAAAGCTATGTTTTGAGGGGAGCTTAAAGCTGGCTTTTCCATATGTACATTTTGTGTATAGCTCACAGGTTGAAAGGGTAAATATGACTTCTGGATTGGTATGGGTATGTACTTTATTCCAAGCCACTGATGCAGTAATGCTGTTGATACCAGATGGCTGTTCCATATCTACAGAACGGTCAAATGTTTCTGGTAAATGTCTGCAGCCAATGAGGTTAGTTGTCCTCCTGGCAGTCTGGTGAGGAAATCAGTGGTTTTTCCTGTTTTTGGTTTTTTTTTTTCAGTAAAGCTTCTCTTCTTCTTCAGTGATGAACCCAAAGAGAGTATTACTGTTTTCAACAGGGGTTAGAATATGCCTCAAAACTGGTATACATGGACAGGTCTGGGTGGAGAACCTTAACTTATTGCCTTGCACTTATTCTATGACTTAATAGAAATTGCAGGGGGGATTCTGTATCAAGTTATTTACTAAATTCACTAGCACTTTAAAAAAATATACTGTCATTCAAGGACTACTTCATACCTGAAAACATCATCTAGGCTGTTTTAGGTATTAGAATTAGTTATTGGAATACAAAATCTCCTCCCTATTATGACCTCAGAAGAAGTTCAGATGAATATACAGTGCTGGACTTGGATCTATTGTTGCTTGAATTAAAAAAGCAGAATCTGAAAAACATCAGACTTTACAGATGCTGGGATTCAGATCTGCTCTGATAGCTAAGGTTTGTGGCTCAGGTTCATCTTTATAATAACATTATGTTAACTTTAAAAATGACTTCCCAGTAACTTACCAGGCAAATTATAGCAAATAATGATCAGTTCCTAGTTCAGTCTTCTTTTCACTGAGTTTGAACAGTGCAAGTACTTTAATTACATGATTATTTATGCAATAACATCTTTGTCAAAGTTAATGTTTTAATAAAGAAACAACAATTTTCTGATAATTAAATAACCAATGAAGAAAATTATGCATTCATATTGAGAAATGACTGGTCTGCCTTAAATAGAAACAGACACATTTTCACAAGCCTGTGAGCTGTTTGTCTGCACTTCTGAACATAAGAAGGTCTGCCTCTGAATGAACCAAAGGACACCTTTACCTCCTGGTGAAGGCAATGGAGGGAGTTGTTGACATCAGTCAGAAGGGGATCGTGGTGCATGGCTGGGGAGGTGAGCAGTCCCCAGCTGCACAAACAGACAGCCAGGTTTGCACATGTGCAAGAAACGAATCTAATCTTCTGAGTAATGTCCAGGAAAGGGCTGTGCATCTGAAACTCTAGACTGCTAAAAAAAAAAAAAAAAGGAAAAAAAAAAAGAACCCATATATACCTATAGGAGTCTACCTAAGTGAATAGGACCAAGTTATGTAGAAAAAGCCTCCATTCCAACAAAAATACAGATGTTCATCTTTCATTACTTCACCTTTTTCATAATCGTATTCCTGCCACCTACTTTTTCAGCTCTCAGTCAATTTCTTAACCAAATAATATCTTCTGGAAAATATAGTTTCATCATAAGTAAAAAAACTATCCCAGGGGTTGGTTGAAAGTCCAGGCATTTTGAGCAGGTAAAGGTGAAAGGCATTAATTGAAGTTGTTGCCATCAGGTAAAATTTTTCATTTCATGAACATAAAAATATTTTCCTCTAACTTTTTTTTTATAAATGGATTTTGACTACTTTTTTTTTAGTGGAATGTAATGCCAGTAGTAACTCATGTAGTATAGATGCATATATTGCATTCTTACTTTCTATTCGTAAAAGCCAAATACAGCATTTTACTTCATCAAAAATGAATTATTTTGTGGTTCCAACTAAAATATCTTTGAAGTCTTGTTCATCTCAATTTTCACAATTTTAGTGTGATTCAGAAGAGAGAAATGAAAAAGATTTTTACAATATTAGAGCTACATACAGATTATTTGTATCTTTAAATGCTCTCCCTTTCAATGTGCCTCACATGCTCATGGATGTTCATGAAGGCCCTGCAGCAACCTGGCAAAGCAGAAGCGACCTGGACAGAGGGCAGGAAGCTGTCATGCTCCTGGTTCTGCTGCAGCTTGACTTTGCACCATGAGACCCAGTTCTTCTGCAAGAACTTGTTTATTATCCAATATATGACCTAGCTGGAGGGTTTAAACCAGGCTGTGGCCTCTGGCAACTGAAAAGACAAAAGTGGAGCTCAAGCTGTGTGGAAAACTGCCGCCTGTCAGTAATGAACATCATGTCTCCAGAGCAGTGTGATACCACACACCATGCCTTTGGGGACTGTGGATGTGACAGGAACTGTTGGGTTGTTTGTTTTTGTTTTTTTTTTTTTTTTTTAATCAAGCCACATGAACTGGAGTTATTTATCTATTTTGTGTTACAATCAGGCATTGAGTAAGCTGGGTGGACCCTTCCCTCCAGTTAGTTAGGATGCAGTACAGTTGGGTGAAACGGACTCATCTGATTAGGGTGATGTACAACATAGCTACCAGTAAGGTGAGCGAACCTGGGTGAAGAAGTGTGACTTGTAGTGGTCCTGCTCAGGGTTGGTGTGTTGGCCCTGTGCAAGGGAGCTCGACTTTGAGTTTCAGGAATGAGGCTTTGGACACTGAGCTGGGGGAGGTGCGGAACCCAGAAATATTTAGTATGTGTTTTCTCAAGACAGACTCACAGCATAAACCACAGAAAACTCAGGTGTTAGCCTACCAGCTGTAACCATTCTTGTCACCCAGTGTTGCGTATTGTATTTTGAAGGCAATAGGGCCTTACGCTCATGACAGGAAATTGTCACAGATGTAACTATACGTACAGTATGGTTAAATTCCAGTGCAATATGCATTACCACCCATCAGTTACAATAATCACCCTACAGATACACTCTGTTTCCTGATAAAATGCAGAGGTTTGTAACACACTATATATTGTGCTCATAGAGAAAGCCCTGCCTGTGACTCAAGGCCCTTTATCCACTTTAATTGTTATTACTTGTAGCTGTGTGGTACCTGGGGGATAATTATCCTCTCATTGTATGGTCTGAAAGGGCAGAAGCTGTTCAGGCAGCTGAATTGATAAAATGAGTACTAATGATCTGGATGGGGGAAGAAGTAGTCCACTCCTGGCCAGGTTCTCTTACTGGTTGAAAGGCCACCTGTGAATTGGATCACAGAATAATTCAGGTTGGAAGGGACTGCTGAGGGTCACCTAGACCAGCCTGTCCTTTTGCATGGGGTTAGCCCATCCCAGATACTGGGATGACTGAATTGATAAAATCATAGAATCACAGAATGCTTTGGGATGGAAGGGACCTATAAAGATCATCTAGTCTATCCTTGCTGCAATGGGCAGGGACATCTTCAACTAGGTCAGGTTGCTCAGGGCCCCATCCAGCCTGCCCTTGAATGTTTCCAAGGATGGGGCATCTACCACCTCTCTGGGCAATCTGTTCCAGTGTTTCACCACCCTCATCGTGAAAATTTTTTCCTTGTGTTCAGTCTGAATCTACCCTCCTTCAGTTTAAAACCATTACCCCTCGTCCTGTCACAGTAGGCCTTGCTAAAAAGACTATCCCCATCTTTCTTGTAGGCCCCCTTTAAGTACTGAAAGGGTGCAATAAGGTCTCCCCACAGCCTTCTCTTCTCCAGGCTGAACAACCCCAGCTCTTTCAGCCTTTCCTCATAGCAGAGGTGTTCCAGCCCTCTCATCATTTTTGTGGCCCTCTTCTGGACACCAGTTGTCACTGATCTCCATCTGGACATCGAGCCATTGACCACTACCCTCTGCATGGGACCATCCAGCCAATTACTTATCCACCGAACAGACCACCCATCAAATCCATATCCTTCCAATTTAGAGAGGAGGATATTGTGGGGGACTGTGTCAAAGGCCTTACAGAACTCCAGATAGGTGACATCCATAGGTTTTCCCTTGTCCACTGATGCAGTCACTCCATCACAGAAGGCCACTAGGCTGGTCAGGCAGGCCTTGCCCTTGGTGAAGCCATGCTGGCTGTCTCAAATCACCTCCCTGTCCTCCATGTGCCTTAACATAGCTTCTAGGAGGATCTGTTCCATGATCTTCCCAGGCACAGAGGTGAGGCTGACAGGTCGGTAGTTCCCAGGGTCCTTCTTTCTACCCTTTTTAAAAATGGGTACAATGTTTCCCTTTTTCCAGTCCCCAGGGACTTCACCTGACTGCCATGACTTTTCAAATATCATGGAGAGTGGCTTGGCAACTACATCAGCCACTTCCCTCAGGACTCTGAGACGCATCTCATCAAGACCCATAGGCTTATATACATGCAGGTTCCTCAGGTGGTCACGAATCTGATCTTCTCTTACAGTGGGAGGACCTTTGCCCTCCTGATCCCTGTGAAATGGTCCATTGTCTTGGGAGGTGTGAGGAGAGAGGTCGCCAGTGAAGACTGAGGCAAAAAGTTATTGAGTACCTCAGCCTTCTCCTTGTCTGTTGTTACCAGCTCACCACTTCTGCTCATCAGAGGGAGTACGCTTTCTTTAACCTTCCTTTTCTGGTTAACGTACCTGTAGAAGCCCTTCTTATTATTCTTTTAGTCCCTTGCCAGGTTCAGCTCCAGTTGAGCCTTGGCCTCCCTGATCCCATCCTTACAGAACCAGGCAGTGTCCCTGTACTCTTCCCAAGATACCAGTCCCTGCTTCCACTGTCTGTGCATTCTCTTCTTGCCCTTTAGTTTGACCAACAGGTCATGGCTCAGCCATGCCAGCCTCTTCCTTTCCTTGCCTGATTTCTTGCACCTGGAGATTGAGAGCTCTTGCGCTCTATGGAAAGCATCCTTGAAGACCTGCCAGCTCTGTTCTGCTCCCTTGTCCCTGAGGGCCATTTCCCAGGGGGTCCTGTTGATTAACTCCTTGAGGAGCTGGAATTTTGCTTTCCTAAAATTCAGAGTTGCTTTCCTAAAATTCAGGGTAGCTTTCCTAAAATTCAGGGTAATCCTAAAATGAGTACTAATGATCTGGATGGGGGAAGAGGTTGTCCACTCCTGGCCAGGTTCTCTTACTGGTTGAAAGGCCACCATTCAGGTTGGAAGGGACTGCTGAGGGTCATCTAGACCAGCCTGTCCTTTTGCATGGGGTTAGCCCATCCCAGATACTGGACTCAGCTTTGGGAATTTTTTGCCAGCACATTTCCCCAGGCCATTAAAGTCCCTCTGAATAAGAGGTTTGTCCTACAGCATATCATCTTAGTCCAACTTGTTATCATCCACCAGCTTGCTGGGGGGACACCCCATACCCTTGTCCAGGTTGTTAATAAAGAGGTTGAACAAGTATTGTCCCCAGTAGCAATACCTGAGGCGTGCCACTGGCAACTGGCCACAGATTGGACTTTGTACCACTGACCACCAATTTATAAGCCTGGAGATCCAGCTAATCTTCCATACTCATTATAGAATGTTTATTCAGTTTATACCTTGACAATTTGGCTATAAGTATATTTTGGGGGACTGTATGAAAGTCTTTGCTCAAGTCAAGGTGTGTAACACCTGCTGCTCTCCCCTTGCTCCTAGAGACATGATTCAAATCTCAAACACAAAATATCACACTAATTTTGTAGAGTGGGAAGTTGAGGCACAGATAATTGATTTTCCCACTGATTTCTAGGGTCACAATGAAAGATATTAAGAAGGTAGACATAGTTTCCTCAAGGGCTTTGAAGGGTTTATGTCTTTTTCAGGGGTAAGGAATATTTTCTGCATGTTGGTAAGAGGAGGTACAATGCAGCTCCTCGTATAAGAGGGCTGGATCCCAACAGCACACCACTGATTTGTCTGTGTGTGTGATGCACCATTTTAATTACCCTAGGTTTACTCTCTTTATGGACATCTTTTCCATTATTTGAAATCAGGCTTCAGTGAGTCAGCCTACCCCACCAGCATGGGTCAAGAATCCTGACCAAAACCACTACCCTAATTTAACTAAATCAAGGCATACCATATTTTTTAGTTAAACAAAGGCAACTCAGCATTTAGATAATCTTTCTTCTTTCGGCTGCTGCCCCTTGCCTGGCATGTAAATTAAGAGCTCTTGTGCTAACCATTGATTTTCCTCCCCAGTACTAGGATCCCAAGGGGATACATCCTGCTGGGTTTATTCTTGAGGAAGCCCATTTCACTGCTGCACAAAGCTGGCATTGTCAGGAAGATTTAGCTCCTGATGATAAAACGTCTTTCATTGTGAATTCTTCTCATCATAAGGAGCTTACAAATCCTAAATCACAGTGGGGCCACCCCTTCTTTTGCTCTCAGTGCACCATCGTAACTCTTCCACCTTAACTATCAGAGGAATGCTGTCTATGCCTCTTATCATGCCTGGGTCAAAGGTGAATATCTGAGCTTCTAGGTCATGGTGATACAAAGTGCTGTGAAATATGGTAATAGCAATCTTTCAAGAATCTCTGAGGCCATTCTGTAAACGTGCCCATGTGATTCTGGTTTTTGTCTTCCACTGCAGATGTGATGCTACCTTGAAAGAAGAGGTTAAAAATCCTCCTGAAAACAGCTTCTGTGTTCAAGGTGGTGAGGGGGAAAGGGCTGGGTTTTAGCCATTGATAGTATTGGGGAACAGCTGCGAGGGGAGTTTATATAGTTATCTCTGGTCTGCAGTTGAGCTCACAAGCCTTGTAGGCTTGATGCAGGTCACTAGTGTAAATAGACCCTGATTACTCTTGGAGTCATTCAGTAACCTTTCAGCACTCCTTCTCCTTAAAACAGAGTTCTTTCTTCATGGGAGGGAACAAAATAAGAGTCTCATCCATGAGCTAAAAGCTTCTTCTAATAATCAATTATCCTTCCCTGAGATAAGTTTCTTTTCCCTTCCTGCTGGACTTTTGGCTTCCAATCTTGTTCCTACTATTTTTCTTTAAATAAGAAAAAGGGAAGGTGGGATACAAATGGATTCACAAACCACCACTGGCTTCCACAGAGAACAGTATCTTTGGGAAGTGCTTTCAGTCTTTCTGGAGCCTGGACAAATCTGGATGTGGAGCGTCAAGGTAAATGACAATAAGAAATAGAGGAGCTTCCCTGGGCTTGTGGCAGGCAGCATGGGAAGGCTGGAGGAACTGTCGAACAAAGTGCTCTTTATTCTGCGGAGCATGGGGAGCAGTGTGTGTGCATGGTAATTAAAGGAGAAAGGCCAGCCACTGCTGGTGTGTTCTGAACCCATAATAATCATAATCAAAATAAAAAACACTGCAAGATGAAGCATGATTTCCTATCACCAGACGTGCAGAGAGAACACGGAGGCTTGCTCACCTCTTGCTGCAGAGACCAGAAGGCACAAAGGAAGCTTTTCCTCTGTGTATTTAGGTAATGGGCAGAATCTAAATAGACTCTATTGCTGTAGACAACCCTGCTGAAACAGATGTAAGTCACTCCTTCAAAACCTGTTGCATTTCCCTAACCCCAAAAGGAATTAAAATAAAGACGTGCTTTGTGGTAGTGCAGCAAACATGCTGTAATAATACTGTGACATTAAATTTAGTATTCACTCAGCAGCAGATAGCAGTCCCGTTGTCTCATGCTGCTCAAAGCCCTTTTGGTCTCTCCCCTGTTCTCCTTGCCCCTCACACTCCTCCTCTCAAGCATGCTTAATATCCAGAAACGTTCTCTCTAATTACTGTGGTTATGATTTGCAACCTGTCCAGTGGTTCTAGGAAGTGAAACACAGCCTTTTCAAGTGTGGAGGCATCAATCCAGCTCCAGTCAAAACAGAGAGATGTTTCCAGCTAATTCGGAGGTTTGGTGATGACAAGCCCCATCGAGCATAGATGGCTGGCTGGCAAGTGTGCAACAAAGTCAGGAACTCACCCCATGGGAAGGGAAAAGGGACTTCTTTTTTTACTTTTCTCTTTTGTACTCAACTTATATGATCACATACACTAAGGAAAAAAAAAAAAAAAGGAGGGCGGTTGTCCCTGGACAATTTTAAAGCCTGTTTTCAATCAAACTGATTTTTTTTCCCCCAAGGTCACTGTTTCTCCCGCTCCCCCAGCCCTGCTTCCTCCTCCCCTTTTCTGAGCTCTGGTGCCAAGTTATTTATTTAAGGGTTGTGACAAGAGACTTTGCAGACTTCAGATTTTTGATGTCATAAAGTGCAATTGGATATATAAGAAATATGAGCACTAGCGGAAAATAAAGGTCTCAGGTCTGGCTGGTTTTGTAGCATCTCTTGACTGAATAGTAGTTCTAACAGTTACAACAACAGTATTATCAGATAATATTGTAGTGGTAAAAAAGAGTAATAGCCAAATGTAAGAGATTTAGTACGATACGTAGAAAAAAAAAATAGATTCTGCATTAATTGAATAGTCAAGAAAATATGAGAATGAATCCAAGTTTTCATTTACAGTTCTGACAGAACCAGAAAATAACAGATTTTAAGACCAGAAACAGACCTTAAACTATCTGCTTTTTCAACCTCCCATGTAACAAAGCTTGAAAATATCATCCAACTTTTTCAAAGGTTGAGAAATAGTAATTTAATTTTCCCTTTCTCCTTGTTATGTTTTAAAAAATGGGAAAGCAAAGGCATGAAAAAGTTGATGCAAATTTTCCCCAGTGTTGAACTTTATAGGTGCAAAACCTGGATTCTTTGGATCACACTTATATATATCCAACCACCAAGACTGGGGCAACAACCTGCTCTTTATCATGCAGCCATGAAATGCTATAGCTATGATCTATTTCATGCAACTGGCAGCAGGTCACTCCCAGACCCTTGTCCTCATACAAGCAAGCTGAGAGCTTGTGAAGGAGCTCCCATTTGCTTGTGTACATGACATCAAAGGAGAAACCCGAGTCTGACCGCTTGTTCAGATGTGTTCACTAGTCTTGTAGAGCAGAGAAGTTGTGGATACGTATTGCAAATACTGTGGATGGATGACTCCGAACTCACTTGTGTAAAGAGCAAGTGAAATGATGAGTAGCTAGTAACAAAACTGAGTCTCCCCCATGTACTGTGTGTGTAACTGTGAGATTTCTATATATGAAGATTGCTTTTTCCTTATGCTAATAATACTGAAACAATTGTATGAGAGGAAGAATGATATGTGTTCTTATACTGACTGTGATGCTGGTCTAGTTGGTATCACTGAAATCTTGGGGGATGTTCTGAACAAAACAAGAAGTTCCCTGGGTATTGAAGGACTTATTTCAAAGGTAGTGGATATTTTTCATGTTTAATTGGGTTGTTCAGTTCGTCTAAGTAACTTACTGCTGCATCTTGTTTGAAATCAAGAGTATGGGCAAAATGATCTTAAACTGGAAATGAGCAATCACAAAGTATTATTGCCCTATAAATTGCTGTATATAACATTTCAGATGTCTGGACATATATTTAGTCACAGAGATGCAAGAGGAAAGAAAACAAACATAACTTTTCAACTTAAAGAGTAATAATTTGTGCTTTAGCAAGCTGTCTTTCATGCTCCAAAGGAGAAAAAAAGGGATATTTTTGTGCTCCTTAACCTAATTAATAAAGCCAATGAAAAATTATGTGTGATTGACTGTAATCCTTTCTAGAAGATGTATTTTAGAAAAAGCAAAATTTTCAAGTGCACACAATCAATGATAGTCTGGAATCACAAGATAATACAGTTTGGGAGGAACCTCTGGAAGTCAAATCTTCAGCTCAAAGGAAGACCTAATCAGATTAGGTAGCCCAAATCTCTACTGAGATATTGAAAAAAACAGTAGGATTTTGTATCTTGAAATAACTTAATTTGCACAACATTTCTGAATTTGAATCTAGCGCTGTTTGATATTAATGAGGCCTGTTAGGTGCCAGTGCTGAGACTGCCTTAGCAAGGAGCAGGAGACCAGCACTAGCTCTGACAGGCAGCTCCATGTTGCCTTCAGAGTGAGAAACTATGGAGCTACCTTAGCAGTGCTCCCTCATAAAAGGCATTTCTTTCCGCTTTAGACATCTAAGTTGTAATTGGACTAGTTTCTTCAGGCTCCCTTTCAGTCAACCAAGAGAAACAGGTCACTTTAAAGCCTGATCCATCTGACCTACTTTAAATGTCTACTTTAGGATATGATGAACTCCATTTTGCAGCTCCTCTTTCTCTCCACTGGCTGTAGGGGTGATACCTGGGGTGATATCTGTAATGCAGCAGGGACATCCATCTGATTAAATGAGGGTATCCACAAGGCAGGTGTCTTTATCACTTCACTAGCCAACCACTTTTAGCTGACTTTATAGTCAGGAAAATAGAGAACATGATTCAACTCATCCTAAAGGAGGTGTCTGCACAGGCAGGTGAACTGCCTAAACCTATACAGGTTAGATCTGCACCGACAAGAAAGTGAGACTATGGTAAATGAAGAGGCATGAAATTAAGTGGTTAATTCCACTTTCAGTGCCTAAATTTGATCAGATACATTCCAACCTATGGATCTGAAATCTTGTTGAGGTCTGGGCAAGACTTACTTATAGGTTGACTCAAGAACTGACTCGGACAAATGTCTTTTAAATAGCCAGGTTTGAACTTTGCAACCAAGATAGACATCTTACTAAAAAAGCTTGATAGCCCCAATTAGGAAAATGTTATTTGAGCTGTATATCTTGTTCAGGCATACTTTTTAATGTTTATGTTAAAGAAGTGAACCTGTTGGAGATTGGACTAATTCCCAAGGAAATAAATAGGAAGTCCTTATAGAAAACCCAGAATGTGGCTGAGGTGGGGAACAGCCCACTGTAACTCTCACAGTTTTCATAATTTTTTCAGTTTCAACTCCTAACACATTACAGTTGCTTCCACTGAATGGAATATTTAGATACAATTCAGTTAATTATAGAAGGAATTATTTTTTTAATTCTTGTTCTCAAGAACTATAAAGAACTCTAAATAATGTAATGATTGCTCCTCACGGAGTCTTGTCTTCAAGAGTGACTAAGGTGACATGTATTTCAGAGAAAGGGAGAAAATGATACCTGCATGCAGTAGTTCTGACAGCAGTAGCCCTGAGGAGTGTTTCCTCTTCAACTCCAAATTCTTAAAATATTAGTTTAAGCCATGAAACAGGAAGGATTGCTTTGGTATGGTAATAGGAAGAATTGCACAGGATTCCCTTCTGAGTATATAGGTTTTGAATGTGGAAAAAAAGAATTTCAGGTTAAAACAAAAGGAGATGAAGAAGCACCTTAATAAAGCTGAAGCTGTGAGATTCTGGTGCTCAAACCTGCCCACAGATTGAACGTATTTTAAATAGAGCGTCATAGGATGCTGTCAAATTTCACTTTCTGGTGAAAGAAAGCTGAAGCTGAGACACCACTCTAAAGTAAAAGTTTAGACTGTATTTTTGTTCCATAAAAGTTAATTTGCTCAGAAGTTGCTTTCTTCTGAGGTCATTCAGCTTTATTTATGAGTGCAACATTCCCAACAAAAACAAAAAACCCAAACCCCACACCAGAACAAGACTGCTGTTTAAGGGTAGATGTTTAAGATGTTTAGCTATTTCTTAAGAATCTGGGCGACTTTTGTATGAACAGGTAGGCATCTGTTAGAGTGGAATTTCACTGAGCAGCTTAATTAGCTCTTTATGCTATTTAATGTAATGATAAATGACTTACCAGAAGTTATTAATTAAAATATTAAAGTCTCATTATTTGTTAGTAATGGGGCATATGGGAAGAGGGAAAGGAATAAGACTTTATTATTAACAAATTTCAAGGAACAGTGAATAAATTGGATAAACAGAGGAAATATACATCTGGCTGCTTCCATTTGTTGTATAAATCATTTGATAGTTTATACTTGTTGCAGAAATCCTATAAATACTCATGTACGTCCAAATGCTTTAAACTACTAGTACTGTTGGCTGGTGGTTAAAAGAAACCTTTCCATAGCCAACTTTAGGAAATCAGGGCTTCCTCAAAGGGAGTTCTTGGCTCCTTGGTGTACATCTGTCTGTATATAGCCACACATTAAATCCACTGTGTGAATGGTCATTTCACTTTGGCATATTTTTAATGGTGGAGATTGCAAGTGATTTGCTTGTTACTGGGCTCATTAAATGCTATGTGTCATGGTGACAGAAGGAGATGAACCTCAGTATCCTCTCTGTATTCCTGTGTCACACCTTCAGGGAGTGAAGGCTTGAACCATCCACTCTTCCATCAAGGGTTGGTCTTCAAAATCTCATGTTTATCCAGGAGCTGAGACTGTGTTTGGAGACCAGGGTAGCAGTTTCTCTCACCTGCCTTGAGGTGTCTATGGTGCATGTGTGTCCATCTGAGTTAGGTTTCTAGGTTTCCATTATCTAGTCACTATCTTGGGGCAATATGAAATGGAAGGTGTAATTAATCTCATCAGAAATTACACCTAAATATGGTCAGAGGAATTGCCCCTGAACATTATTGCTAATAGTGTTAGATTTCATTCACCTGTAGTGGGAACTCAGATAACTTGTACAGATAGATATTGATACCACAGATATCTTCAGTCAGGAGGGAGGAATCTCACCATGTTTTTTATTTGCCAGTGTTTTCCTGTGGCATGTAGAGTCATCAAACAGTTCTTTTGCAATGTAAATGTGGTTTCATTGAGAATGAATCTGAATAACCCAATCTGATGGTGATGAAGGCTTGAATTACTCTGTCAAGTTCACCCTCTGAAAGGAAGAGTCGATACAATGGAGGAAAATATCCATGTTGGATAGCTCTGCAGCTTGTATGTTTAAAAAGTATCAGAGAATCTAATTGGATCCCTTTTAACTTTCAGTCCATTTTCTTCAGATGACTTACGTATTGTAATCTTCTCATCTTTTATGAGTGGTTTCTCATTCAAAGCTCTGTCTAAGGATGATGCTCAGAAAGCATTACCTTATTGCTCTGATAAGGCAGAAGCAGGTCTGGTTACGTACAGAAGCAGAGCGTTTCTATGGGGCCAGCGAGTGGTTTAGAACTTCCACCTGGACTTCAAGTCAGGCATGCAAAGGAGAGAGGTGGATACAGACTCCCTCAGAAGCCTGGTGTTACCCTATGTTTTAATGAAATGAGTGAGTAGATCTCTAAGGGCTTCCATAATTTATTTGCACTGCTAAGTGCAAATAAGGTCTCCTACAGAAAATCTGAGTGGATCTTCTCAGACTTCTGCTGAAGCTCAGAGCAAGTCTCAAAGAAACCTTGAAAATTGTTCCTAATGAACTGCAGTCATAAAAGATCAAAAGAATCAGCACCGATTTTGGTCTTTGTCCAAAGAGAGAAAGACATAGTAGTTTGGTGCTGTTTCAACAATGGGATGAAAAGGAGAATTCTGGGTCTTATTGGACATTTCCTCCCCACCACAACATTATAATGACCTTGGGAAAAAAGCTAACAAGATCAACAACAGCTTGAATGCATTGAAATTTTAAAAACTCAATAGGGTTTACATTTTGTCTAATTATGCAACATGTCAGCTAGGACAAGGAGGAATGCTGTGCTCAGGTGTGGAAATATTTCTGGTCACTGAGAAGTATTTTGGCTAGGTCTCCTCCCCATGATCAGAAAGTGACATGTGCCAAGCCGAATCACGCTGTTTGTTGATAAATTCCAAGTATATGCATATAGAGGGAAAAAAACGTGCACGGTAAAAGTACAAAGATGAATTACTACTCAGGAAAAAGATCTTGAACTCAGTGTTGAACATCATTGACAATACCATCTCATGTTCAAAAGTGGTAAAAATGTGAATAAAATACTAGAAATTACTAGAAAAAATAACAAAAAAACCCCTAGTTATTGTATAGGTCCATGGATTGTCTATATTGAAATGAGGCTCAGAAAGGGTATGGGATAATAGCACAAAATGTACAGTGGTGCAGAGTGACTTCCATTTGAGGAGATGCTAGGCTGTGGTCTTAATAGCTTCGAAATGAGACAACCAGAGTGGATGGTGGGTTGTGACTAATGTCCATAAAATCATAAATGTTTTATGCAGAAAGTACATAGAAAATAATAATTAGTGTTTTCACAGTTAAAAAATAACTGTCAGAGGGCACTGAATGAAATTGTCAGGCAGCAGGTTTAAAGCAAATCTGATGATGAATTAGTTTGTAATAAAAGGCATGGTTAAACTATTAACTCATTGCCAGAACATATTGTGGAGGTCAGATATTAATTATTAAATATAGTCATTGAGCAAGAAGCTGCTGCTTGGAAAGTTCATAAGATGGTGGAAAAGGGAGGTTACACCAAGCGGAGGGTACTATTCCACTACCTCATTGCTCAGATATAAATTATTTTCCTGAGCATCTGCTATTAATGCTAGTACAGATAAGATAATGGGCTAGATAAGACTTTGGTTTGACCTCTTATTCTTACATTTCATGTTATATTCTTATGCTCTGACTGCCAGATCTAGACCTCCACCCTGAATGGGAAGAGGAAAGAGTATGAATATGCCAGACCTGACTGTATGTGCATACCAAGCCATAAGAACCTGTATTATGTAGCAGGGTGTTTGTCGTAGGATTTAGTTGTTAGATGGTTGCAAAGGAATGAGTGTAATACAGTGGTAAAGGTGACAAAATATACCTGACTGAGGAAGAGGGTCAGTAGGAACACCCAGAGCAAATGAAAGGGAAAATAATATTTGTCACAGAAGTTATTTTCATTACTTCTATGTGTTTTAATGTCCTGAGTCAGAGATGACAACCCACCAATGTTTTTTCCAATATAAAGTGAGTCCTTAAACAATTAATCTGGTTTGGAAGGTACACCACTTCTCTGGAAATGTTTTGAATAAATGTGTCCACCCTCTTTCAGTGGAGCTCAATCCCAAAGCATTTTGTTGATAATTTTGCTGAGTACCCAAAGATGCTAACTAGGGATTTTAGGGAATCTGACCTTCCCTGACAAGCCAAAACTTAATGAGAACAGTTGAACAATTAAACATCTGGCCTACTCTGATTAGATTATGTCATACTTTTTTTATGCAGCAGTTAAAAATATTTGATCTCCTGTATTTTTTGATTATGTTTACTAATTTAGTTGCTTTTCATCTTTCTGTCATTCAAGTACAGACAAGAACAAGCATGGGAAACAGCATTTCAGTACAAACAGAGCAGAAGAGCACAAAAAATTTGTTGCTGGAATGCCAGAAAGCATTGGGTAGATGTGAACTGTATCAGAGAGATGGGTTTAGTGACAAAATGCACCTTTGGCTCAGGAAATGGTGAATCTTAAGAGTATATTAAGCCTAAGGGAGTGCATAATAATCAAAAAAGTAGTACTGAAGAACATTTGGCAGAGTGTTTGAAGAAATATCTTGCTGGGGATATTAATTTCTGGTATATCTGGGAGGGAAAAAGTGGGACTGAGAGAAGCCAGCTATGAAAAGGAAAGAACTATAAACTTAAGAAGTCATCAGGATGGATGACACTAGGAATGCAAAGTTTCAGAAACAGATTTTTTATTATTATCTTACCGCTTTTGCAAAGCTCTATAAACAAAGAACTTTTTTATTTTTAAATGTGTACCTAGGTAAACACTGTATTAAAAATGTCAGCACTAAGGTATTGCTGATCTTTGTGCAGGATGGCAAGATATGAAAGGAATTAAATTTTTCACATGTGGACATTCTGCACCTTAGATTAGTAATGATATTTTAAAACAAATCAATACTTTTCATCCACAAGTTTCTCAAAGAATTTCACACAGTAACTGTGCGGAGAGGAAAATCCTGCCACATGCATCCATGTGTGTCCCTGTACACTATTAAGGTGGCATGAAAATGGCCAATATTGCACAAACCCTGAGCAAACACTATGCTTATGTAAAGGGTCTGACTGACATGTGGAGACCTTACCTGAAAAATATTTAAGCTGTTACTGTCCATGACGTTTCAACCCACTGAGTGCCAAGATTACTATGCCCTTAGCATAAAGGGCAGAACACCGAGTATCTCCCAAAGCTCAGCAAACAAAAAAACGGTAGAGCAAAACAAGCATGTTTCATCAATGCCTCCATAAAGAGATCATTGACACAAATGCACACATACAAAGAAGGAAGAAACACTTAATCCTTTCCTCTTTCAGTTTGAAGATGCCCAACTGCACCACTCATCTGGCTGCCAGGAAGAGGCTTTGCCTCTTACCTCCTCAGTTCTCTTCTGAGTTTCACTAATAATGTGTCATTATCTGTAAGGATTATAAAAAGTGGAACTATTTTTGACATCTCATTAGGCTATCTTCCAATACAAATTCCTTCATTTTCTTCTTGCTTCCCTGATGTCTAGAGCACATGCTATAGCTAGAGGATGGTGGAGACTGCAGAGATGAATCCCAGAAAAGCTACGGATTACAGTAAATTCAAGATGTCAGTGTAACCTGGACTGAGTGGGGTGTATTTCTGGTTATCACCAAAAGAGATGATTTGAGTCCCAAAGTGATGCAGAGCAGGGCTTCAGGACTAGCAAACCAACTGGAGGACCTCTCAAAAAGAGGAACTACTGAATGAGCAGAGATGAAATCTCATGGGATTGCTCAGCCCAGTGAAAACAAAGGTGTCAGGGAAATGACTGCAGTCTCTAAGGAGCAAAGAAAGAGAACTGAAAGGACAACAGTTGCACAGGAAATGTGTATGAGCTGATCACATATAAATTCTGGCTGGAAACAACAGGAACTACAGCTCAGTTCAGGAATACCCTCTAACAGGAGAAGGATGGACAGAAAAGAACTTTGGGAGTGGGACCCTCACATCCTTAGAAAGGAATTGATGAGATGATTGCTGGTGATCATGGCCTTTGTGACCAAGAATGTCTGATCTGGTCTTCTGGTCCGCAGAGGACTCTTCTAGCACTTCAGAAATGTGGGCACTGTGCATCTACTTAAACCAGTTTCACTGCTGGCATCTCTCTTCCTCTTCAGTCACTCTGACTGTCTGCACCAGCTTGTAAAGGCCTTTGGACTTCAGACTGTCCCTTTAGATGCTTAGCCAGCACCCAGTCTGTTAGTTACTCTTGCCTTAAGTACTATATTAAAAGACTACTGTTAATACTGTAACAATCATTATGCTGAACTTATTAAAGAACCAGAGCTTAAATTTTCCATGTGGCCCTAATTCTGAGCTCCTGTGCAAGTAACTTGTAAGTTTTAAATTCTAAGTCCTCATGCTCTTGTTTTTTTAAAATTCAGTTCACTAAAAGAGCGAGTTGCTCCACTTTATACACAGATTTGGCAGATGTCAATAATCATGTTTCATTTCTGAACTTGGGAAAACTTGGTTTTCTGCACTGAGCTGTAATTGGTATCTTCTTTGCTCTGTGTACACATTTGTGTTCAAATAGCGAATATGAGCAGTCCACAAGGCCAGTCTTCCACTCATTTTCAAGGAGTCTTATGACTTTCTTGCTGCAGGTTCTTCTTTCTGATTTAGGTGGCAGCAGGATAGGGAGCACCACAAGGCAGCCTCACGGGACAAATATTCACTGCTTGTGTGCCTGCAGTCACAGAGACAACTTCATTGACCATTTATAATGATCTGTGCCTGGGAAGATCATGGAACAGATCCTCCTAGAAGCTATGTTAAGGCACATGGAGGACAGGGAGGTAATTTGAGACAGCCAGCATGGCTTCACCAAGGGCAAGGCCTGCCTGACCAACCTAGTGGGCTTCTATGACAGAGTGACTGCATCAGTGGACAAGGGAAGAGCTATGGATGTCATCTATCTGGAGTTCTGTAAGGCCTTTGACATGGTCCCCCACAATATCCTCCTCTCTAAATTGGAAGGGTATGGATTTGATGGGTGGTCTGTTCGGTGGATAAGTAATTGGCTGGATGGTCCCATGCAGAGGGTAGTGGTCAATGGCTCGATGTCCAGATGGAGAACAGTGACAAGTGCTGTCCCTCAGGGGTCCATACTGGGGCCAGTGCTGTTTAATAACTTCATCAATGACATAGCAGGATCGAGTGCACCCTCAGCAAGTTTTCAGATGACACTAATTGAGCAGTGCAGTTGACATGCCTGAGGGATGGGATGCCATCCAGAAGGACCTGGACAAGCTGGAGAAGATGGTGGATGAAAAGCTGGACATGAGCCGACAATGCACTCTCACATCCCAGAAAGCCAGCCATATCCTGGGCTGCATCAAAAGAATTGTGGCCAGCAGGTCAATGGAGGTGATTCTGCTCCTCTACTCTCCTCTGGTGAGACCCCACCTGCAGAACTGCATCCAACTGTGGAGTCCTCAGCACGGGAAGGACAAGGACCTGTTGGAGCAGGTCCAGAGGAGGGCCACAAAAATGATGAGAGGGCTGGAACACCTCTGCTATGAGGAAAGGCTGAAAGAGCTGGGTTTGCTCAGCCTGGAGAAGAGAAGGCTGCAGGGAGACCTTATTGCAGCCTTTCAATACTTAAAGGGGGCCTACAAGAAAGATGGGGATAGTCTTTTTAGCAAGGCCTGCTGTGACAGGATGAGGGGTAATGGTTTTAAACTGAAGGAAGGTAGATTTAGACTGAATACAAGGAAAAAATTTTCACGATGAGGGTGGTGAAACACTGGAACGGGTTGCCCAGAGAGGTGGTAGTTGCCCCATCCTTGGAAACATTCAAGGGCAGGCTGGATAGGGCTCTGAGCAACCTGATCTAATTGAAGATGTCCCTGCCAATTGCAGGGGGGATGGACTAGATGATCTTTAAAGGTTCCTTCCATCCCAAAGCATTCTATGATTCTATGATAATGAGCATTATAGCTTATTACACTCAGAAGGTTCCTAGGGGGATATGCCTCTGCCCCAGGAGGAACTCCTCCACCCTGTTTTCATTCACAGGTGGTTGTTCTCACACTGAGCTGCTGCTGCTGAGCCTGTACTGGAATGAGAGCATAAATTTATTTAGTTCCCCTCAAAACTGGATCATATGACAAAACCTGTACAGAAATAGGTCTATAAACGATGTGCAATTCTAAGCAGCCAGCTGTAAAAAGTAATTAAAGAGGTAGTCTAACTCACAACAAAGTGTACAGAATTTTAAATAGCCTGTCTATTTGTATTCCTGTCCTTTAGCTAAGTCATTCACAATCACTTATTGGTTCTTTTAACTGCATATTAAAACTTGCATCTTCTACAGAGTAGCATTCATATAAACACAGAGATCAAATCCATTCTTCCAAAACTCTTCACTTTAAACTTCTGAGAGGATAGGAGGAGACTGCAAATAACTGAGCTGCAACTTGACTTTCCATCCCAGCAAATCTATTGCTAGGTACTGGGTCTTCAGGATCCTCAGTGATTAAGGATAATAATTTGCTCATCTGAAAGAGCCACCTCTGGAATGGTCTCTAATGGTCTCCAGGCTCTGCCTCTAATGCATGTCCTGGCCATAGAGATGCCATGCATCTGTGGACTTAGTAATGAAGACAGCTGGTAGTGTATTGAAGTTCTTGGTTTGCATGGGTGCTACTCGGTGGGGCTCTTCTGTTAGCAAAAGAGGTGAATCTTACCTTGAGAATTGCCGCAGTGCCATGCACATATGCTAGCTGGACTACCGGCAGGGGTAGGTTCAAACAATAGCTTTCTCTTTCATTTAGCAATGTCACAGTGTTCCACACCCTCACAAGTGGTTAACTCATGGGTTGGATTCAGCTACTGTGACTAATAAAGTATTAAGTCAGCAAACCTCTGTGAGCATCCATAGCTCCTAAGGGGTCCAAGAAGACAAGATACTGTCAGTTCACCTCCTTCATGTGTTTGTCCTTGCTTTGCTTTTGTTTGCATTTTTGGTTAAGCTGTTCTCCTGGCGTCAGTTTCACACCATTTTCTTTTAACTCACTCTATGTCTCCTATCTATACAGAGACACCCTTTTAATCTACCGATGTACTTTCTGCTCTGGCCACTTCGGGGTTAATCTGGGATGTTTTGGTCAGACAGTAATTGCCACAAAGCCTTCCCCAAACTTTGCAGACATGGAACTGATATTTTTACAGTCAGTGCTGAGTCTCTGCTGGTTGTAATCCACAGCAATGCACCTGGATGCAGTTGCACTTGGATAACTAAACCTGACTGATGTGTTTCACTTAGTGGGGACTCCACTTGTTTCATTGTAAAGATTAGAGAGTGATTCAGCATTCATGAGAAAATGTGGCAACAAAAGGTTAGCTGAACAGTGCTAGGAGTGGAGCCATATCGGGAGCAATTGAAGGAGGAAATGGTCTGGATTTATTGTCTGCATTAAAGATATTGTGGGTCCCATGGATACCAGGAGTGTCATGGAGACACAGCTAATAGGATTTTTATTAGATTATTGTTGGGCTGTTGCACCTGCTTCTGAAGAGGATGGTGCAGTTGGTTTTCTGGCACAATCCTTGAACAAGGAAGCAGAAAGGAACTACAGGAGCTGGAAGCTCCAATATTAATTTTTAAGGAAACTTTTACAATTGCCTCAAAGCCATTTCAAGCAAGTCACCAGCCAATGAGTACCCCTTCTGTCCCCTTACAAAATGCTCATGCATAGAAAACATATTGCTGAAATGAGTGAAGACACCAAGGACCTAACTTGCAAGTCTCTACTCTCTGCAGTCCAGATCTAGGTTAGATTTTATCTGAATTAACTTGAAGGAAGGTTGCTTTTTTTTTTAAAAAAAAAAAAAAATTAAAAGTGCAATTTTGATTGCTGTTGTATTTCTGTTTTTTCATGGTAACATTTAGCAATCCATTTGGTTTCTTGTTTCCCCTGTCTCTGGTGTGTTAGATAATACTTTCCTCCTCTGTAGTCTGCTTCGAAGCTCTTTTACCTGCACGTGTAAATGTGACAAGATTTTGATAAAGGTTCAAGGCAAGTGCCCTTTGTGGTCATTTCAACCCCTGCAGATCTCACACACAGTTTGCATCTATGCTTCACATTCAGCAAACCATTTCCCAGCTCCCTATTTTTCTTTTTATTTGTTCAAAGCAATCAGAGCACATTTTATCCAACAGAGAACTGAGCTGAGGGGAAAAAAAGGGAGTTTCCATCACCAGTTCATTTTCATTTTCACCTGTGGTTTCTAATGAAGCTGACCATTAAAGAAACTTGGAAGCCATTTAAATTCAGGTCTCAAGCTAAACATATCTAGAGTGATTTAAGAGTGTCTTATTAGAATTTAAGTAGGTTTGGATGAATAATTTGTATCAAGTGATCTCATGAATTGTATCTCATTTCTTTGTTCAGGAGTTACTTGCAGAGGGAGTAAAATTATTCCATCCAGGACCTAATTCAAAGCTCCCTGTAGTTAATGGAAGGAGATCAATGCATTCTGGATTAAGACACACAATATATTCTATTGAATAATGTTGGTCTTGTAATTTATTCACAAGAATCCATTCCTAAGATCATCCAGTCTCAGAGAAGTTGTGCTTTAATATGTATCTCTAATACCTGTTGTAGTTCTGTCGCCACATATCAGAATGCTGTGACTTTTTTGTCTACATTTCCTTTACAAAGACAGCACCTCCTGAAATTTTCTACTAGTGTCTTGTGAATATTCTATGTATTTTACCTTAAAGGTATTGCTTTAGAAAGTATTTTTGCCAGTTAATAGTTGTAGGTAGAAAACCGAGATTGTGAATCTCTGAAGTCAGCTACTTTAACCTCCAAATGAATAATGGCCTCTCATTTTCAGTTAATTTTATCATCAAGGATTACAGTCAGTGGCTTCTCCACATCTTTTTTTCTCTCTCCTTCTCTTTTTACTCTTTTCCCTCAGTTATGTCATTTGCTTTCCTATATACTAATCTCTTCTTCCAACAACTCAACTAACTCTAAGGACGTTTGTAGCTACTTCTATTTTTTCACTTGTTTCTTTGCCTGAACTTCCTACTATTTTCTTTCTCATTGAAACAGTGACTTTCTCAGCTTTCTTTTTTTTTTTTTTTTTTTCTTTTTGGTTCATCACACTCTCCTCACTTTCTAGTAACCAGTTCTCTAGTTCTCATATTTTTGTTCCTTTATTTCCTTTTGTTTCATGCATTATTAGACCAGCAGTCAGCGTAGTATGGTATGCTGTGCCTCAAGAGTGACTAATTTCTGATTTTGATAATGAATTTAAAGAAAGCATGCAGATGAAAAGGAAGTCATATGGTTTAAAATATGGTTTGTGTTGAAAGAGATATGATTTCAATTCCAGATTTCATTTTGATGTTGTATCATGTCTTTGTGATCAGTTCCTCATCTCCAAGAAGCATATCACTAACAATAATACTATGTTGGAGACGTAATGTAAGAATTTAAACTGGTAGTGAAGAGATAGAAGAATAATTTTTTTAGATAAAGCAAATCCTTCTAAAATCCTGCTTGCATTTTAACTTTGCTTTCTCATTAGTATGCTATTGCTAATTCAGGATCAATCAAGTGAAATCTATACTGACACACTGCTAGAATCTTCCCTGATGTGATGTTGGTCATTGGCAAATAACTATCCCAGGCACTTCCTCTGAAGAATTTGGGAATTTAAATATTGTGGGGCAATCTTGAAAGAGAGCTGGTCTCCCTAGTTTGGAGAGTAAAAGACCTTAACAATAAGTATGTAGGCTCTTCATGACCTCCTCCCTCTTTGCCAGAGTGTGGTCCTAAGTGTGCTTAATTTTCCAGTACAGGTGAATCCCACAGTACGTACTGTGTTGCCGTCATTTATAGTGCAAGTGTCTTCATGCAAGTACTTGGCTTTCTCCACATCTTCTAAAAGGCACTTACCAACATTTCTCTTCTTTTTTAATGGCTAATAATAATACTAACATCTAAAAATATCCCACCTACTTTATAACTCGGCTTGTCTTAACCCTAGTGGATTAAGCTACGCTCACTTTAAGATGTATTTCAGAAGTACACTTTTGCACCCAAAGAACGGTGGTAGGTAAAATTTAACAGAAAGACTTTAGATGAGGTAGTGCCTACTTTGAAATACTGTCAAGGAACATAAACTACCATTTCAGTTACACACTTGCTTTGATACCATTTTTATCTACTCACAGCATAAGTGTGTATTTACACTTTAACAATAATAGATTTTTATAATTAATAAATGTGAGGGAAGACAATCTCATCATAAGGCAGGTCGAATAACTGCCTTCTGCAGCTGCTTTATGAATATAAAGGTGGCTTGAAATTACTAGCTCAGGGATCTAACTCTGAGACTTTTAAAGCTAGGTAAGGCAAATTCTAACCTTAACATTTCTCTGTCTCAGTTCTTCCACCTGGAAAATGCAGAGAATCTAAAATCTCATTATCTCACTAACATGCACATAATATTAAAGGGGCAAGCTTGAAGACGTGATGGTAGAAGGCAGTTTAGAGCTAATTAGCCAAGCAAGAAATCTGTTCCCAGTTTACTAGAGGAAAAGAGGTTGACTAGACAAAGAGAAGAGGGCAAGGTACTGAATTATCCTGCAAGTGACCTATCAGTTTGGGCTATGAGATGATTAGGATATGGATTGTAGCTTTTAATGCACCATCTTACTGATGCAAGGCAGAACAAACACAGAAGTTGGCTGCATTTCAATTGGAAATGTTAAAATATATCTGTAATCACTCAACTAGACAGTTCTGGGACAAGCTCATGGAGTTTCTTTACCCCCAATGATGCATTTGTAAAGTTGGCACTGGTGTGGATATATTTGTATTTCACTCCATCACTTAGTGTGCATAAACCCTCTGTGCCTCCAGGCACTCTCTCAAGGTAGGTAGTACTAGAAAAAGCTGCAAAGGGGAGGAGAGGGATGTGTCCCAAAATAATGGAAACTTGGCTCAAAAGATTTGAAGAGAAAAGAGGCATTGCTGGTACTTCATGCAGTGACCTAGCTCTGATTGTGTCTGAAGTTACTGCCTGTAAAATATGCCTATTTAATGTCTCTAGAGAACAGTTAGTTTTATTTATTGGCCATTCTGGAACCTCCTACAAAAAGAGCAGGAGAATCCTGCCAAAGTATCAGCTCTGGTCAGGGACACAATATCATAAACAGAAAATGCAGTATTAGAGACAAAGTTATGGTCAACAACACACTACCTTGTAATGATATACATGAGATTAAAAAGAAAAGTTTACTTTGAGTTAAAACTTCTCCCCCAGCTTTCTATTTTCTTAGCTGAAGTTTAAACTTTTGATCATTTCATTACTGTAATTCTGAATATAAATAATAAAGCTACTACTAGAAAGCATTGACTCATAATACTCACTAATATTGCTCCTAAGAGAATAATAGGGTCATTAACAAAACACAGTCATCACATCTATGGTCCTCTATGGCACCAACCCAAACTTTGTAAAAGAGTGTTCCTCCCACAGGGGTTGTGAGCTCATTCAGATTTCTGCCAGTTTCCAGGATCAAACCCATGAATTCAAAGGATTTGTCCTGACAATTGGCTGCCGATTCCAGTGCTCCTGTTCCTAGGTAAGAATGGCCAAACATCTCACTGCTCTCAGACATGATGCAGGATATGCTTCCAGAGTCAATACTAATAATGCCCCATACAAGACAGAAATGCAAGGAAAAAAAAAAACCTATACATAAATGACATTAATTTATTTCACCCAATTTTTTGTCATCTAAAAGAGACACATTTATAGAGCAGCTTATTCCATCCCAGCAAGATGCCTGTGAGACTTCGGATGTATTTTCCTCCATGATGACAGAGGGAGCTTAGATGTCAAACTCTGAATTAGACAACTAGATACTGAATCCAAAGTTGGGTGAGATGAATCCCAGCCTATAAGCAATACTTCATATAGCTACTGGGGTGGAAAGAGAAGTTTGTCCCACACATACCCTCATCTTATTTATTTGTTTTGCAAAGCACTGAGTTTAGGTGTTTAGCTGCTGTACAACACAGCAAGACAAAGGTTCTTGATGATCAGCATAAATGATACGTATATCATACCGTGGATCCAGAACTCTCTGTAAATTTTCAAAAATGGCAAAGAGTGTGGTCTGTACAATCACTTATCCTCTCAAGCACATAAGCCTGTACCATGCTGTCGAATCAGCCAGTAAACCAGCTGGCCAGTGGTGACTGTGGTATCATTTTCTCATCTTAAGACTAGGCCACAAGATAATGAACTACTACAAGTAACAACCACCTCAGTTTCATCTTGGCTGATGAAATAAATACACTACAGGTATGAGGTGGATTTGAACTGGTAGTTTAAAAAAAGAAAATTCCTCCTTATCTTTGTCATTATCAGATGGGAAGATTCAGTTGACAGCATAAGACATTTCTTAGAAAATGAAAATTTTGTTAAGAAATCTCATGCTGAGGTTAGATTTGCTGGAAGATTCGAAAAGGTTCATGAACACTTCAACAAATATAGGCAAAGTATTTACAGATCTTGGCACAAATTTTAAGGTAGAATGTGCCACCTCTTTTGAGAACAAAGGTCTTGGATATAGCTAATGTGGGCTGATGTATAGATATACTCTGCAAAACATTCATACTTCATCATTTTGTTATATAAGAAACTCAGAATTATTCCTGTAGTTGTTCTAATTTTAGTATCTTTAGAATGGTTCACACCTGAATTTTAGATGGTATGCCTGACTCACAGACAGTATGAAAAAGACTCAATTGAAAAAATACAAAGATACATATGGAGATGACATTATAAGGACCAAAACACAAACTGTCTTATACATTAGACTTGAGTAAACCTCTGAACTTTCAATCACATCATTAACTTTAAACTGTTTAGCAGTTTCTCTGAGATTTAGTTATTCTTTGTACAAGATTAAAAAAAATCCATGTAACTATGCATGTTATTAAAATGTCATCATGGATTCAGTGTGTAGTCTTAAATAGGAGAATCTCTCAGTACACTCAGTGACAACTTATTCAATTACTATTAAAAAGTCAAATAGAATATTTTTCGACCCTATCATTTTGATCTAAAGGGCAAAAAAAACATTATTTTGCATAATGTAGGAGGAAAAACAAATTGCCTGATTCAAGGAAACAGGTCTGACGATGAAATTTTTTGCTTTTCTGAAATCAACCCTCAAATTCTCTGAGTTCAAAAAAGCGCAGTTGTAAATTTTTTTCCAGTGATCACATAAAATCTTGGCCTTCAAAATAAGAACATTCCTGTTAAAAAATCTTGCTTAAACTGCAGAGCATCATCTGTCATCTATGTTATTTTATTGGAGATATCACTGTTGCTCATTGAGAAACTTTTTTGATAAATAGTACTAAAACTATGTAACTGGCTGAATACTTCATGAGATCTTTTGTTGAGAAAATCCGTTGAATTTTGTCAATGGATATATTCATGGAATAGTGTAAGAGAAGCTCTACGATGAAGTCTTATTGTTGAGCAATAGATGAAATGACTCAAATGAACAAAGAAGTTGTCTGGTTTTTTCTGCTTAAAGTCAGTGCAAAGAACTGAATTTCAAGTTTAGAAAGGTTTGGTTGACTCATCCTTCCTCCTCACCTCGCTATTATTTTTCATTTCACTCTGCTTCTTGGTTTCAGTAAAAACACATGCACAGATAAACTGTGTAAAAGCCTTTCAGACTGCATATTCTCTTAGAAAACATAGGACTTCCAGCCCTATTTTGAAAAATCAAAAAACTCAGCTAGAAGAGGGTTTTCCTCCGTATCAGCCTTTTGCCAGACACATTAATTTATTCTCCTACATCCTGCTTACATGTTCAAGGAACTATCCACAGGGTTATTTTCTCTCCTCAAATACTGATTTCTGCTCAGACTATCTCCTTTCTTTCCACCTTCAATTAGAAACAGTGTATATAAGCTTAGCTCTGCAGCCATGTGTTTATAAGCACGTGTGCATTTACACGCACTCATTGCAAAATGTGCTTTGACAGCCCCCTGCTAAGGCTTTTCCTAGATTAAGGAATCGTAAGCAGCTTTGGACTGCTTGACCCTGCTGGTTCATCATTTATGATGTTCAAAACACGTACATGGACAATTTGAGTTTATCTAAACACTTAAGAAGAAACTCTTCAATTAAAGATCATACTAAGTGACACTGACAGTAACTCCCTTACCAATATGGTGTGGCTAAATCTCCATCAGATGCTGGGAAAAGTGCTCTAACCTTTAGAAAACAAATAAGAGAGCATTTCTTAGAACTCATTCTTCATAACCTTGAAAGGAAAAAGTGGTTTACCATCAAATGTTCCAGCAAGATTTCACTGCAGTGTTTTGCTTGGGATGTAATTTCCAAATGCTTCCGTTTCAATGGAAAGAAAAATATATTTATATATAAAAAGGAATGATATGACGTATTTTCAGTATCAATCACACAGAATGCTTTATCATTTTAGTAAATGATGCCGTATAATCTTTGTGTCACATCAAACACCAAAGCAATAAATTCACTGGGGGATATTTACAAGGGTATCCAGGCTGAATTGAGATGTCTTCTAGTCCTTTTTCTAAATTGTCACATTTACTGCCTGCTGTAGAAAGGGGAAGCCACCAATTGATTTCTAATTCTGCAAACCCCAGGGTGTAAATGTGATTAGCGGTAATTGGAGAAGTTCAGCAACTGTTAATTTCTCCCCTCTTTGTTGTTTTTCCTATTTAAAATATTAACGAAATGCGTATGTAGGCCAAAACTGACTCCGATGCAGCTGAACAAAGGATACATATTTAATCAGAGCTGTGGGACCCCGATGCGGTTGTCTGAAACAAATGTGACATGTGCTTCCTCTCAAAAAAAGTCAAGCAGCTAATAAACAGCATCAGTATTTTGTTGTAATGTTCATTGTCTACATGATGTCGAGTTTAATGGCATTACACTATGTAAAAAAGCCAGAAGTACACTGCTAAATTTGTCTTTCCCAGTCGGCTCTCCCTGAGGAGATTATAATGCAAGCGGTGTCTTTGTTTGTTGCATGCATAAGTGTGCACATGTTCCTAAGTTTTAAGTTGTAAAGGAAGGTGGTGAGAAGAGATGTTAACCCCTGTATGGCTGAGTGTCTCCTTAGAATGAAGCAGTTTTGCAGGAGCATAAAGTAATTATGAAAAAATAGGATTTGCTCTCTAACTACATAATATCTCACTTGTGTTTTTTCTAGACAAGATTCTCCCCCATCCATAGGCACAAACGTTTGATAATACTTTTTAGCAAGGAAATGGCTTTTGTATTTCAGCCCTAGAAAGGAACCCATGTTTACCTTTAGTCCCTAGTGCTAAATATTTTTATTCATTAACCTAGAACTGGGAAGGCTGTGTGCACAACAGTGTGCAGTCCTACTCAAAATGCTTTGAGCATCTCAGGAAGCCAACTGGAAGCTTTGGTGAACTTAGCATGGATAGCTCACTCTTAATGGTTCAAAGCTGCACCAGAAGAGGTTTAGACTGGACATTCGGAAGCATTTCTTCACTGAGAGGGTGGTCAAACACTGCAACAGGCTTCCTAGAGAGGTGGTCAATGCCCCAAACCTGTCAGTGTTTAAGAGGCATTTGGACAATGCCCTTAACAACATGCTTTAACTTTTGCTCAGCCCTGAATTCATCAGGCAGTTGGACTAGATGATCGTTGTAGGTCCCTTCCAGCTGAAATAGTCTTGTCCTCTCTTCTCTTCTCTTCTCTTCTCTTCTCTTCTCTTCTCTTCTCTTCTCTTCTCTTCTCTTCTCTTCTCTTCTCTTCTCTTCTCTTCTCTTCTCTTCTCTTTTCTCCCGATGGTCTCATCTCTAACCCTTTTGAAGCAAGAATCGTACCTGGCAATGCCTGAAAAAGAATTCAGTGAGTTAATACAGATGTTGATTGAAAAAGGCAAAAAGGTGCTCTGTGGGAACAGTTCCTCACCGAAATACCCTGAGTGCATCTTCTCATTGAGTAGTGATGGGGCTGTATGGGGCTTATTTGGAAAGCTAAAGACCACAGTAGTGGCTGATGCCTAATTCCATTTTTGAAAGGCTAGGAGATTGCCCCAGGTAGGCATATGCACAGCTGGAGTTTCTACATTTCTAACTACCATCCTGAAAGATCACAGATATTACAGAGATACATCCCAAAACAGATCCCTTGGAAAGGCATGAACATGTTGGAAATGGGAGCCTCACCAGAGCCATCTGGTCCTGAGCTGCAGAGCTCACCCTGGAGAGTTAGTACGATCTCACAACCCTCTCCACCAGACAGGGAGCCCCAAAAACTTCAATTTACCTGTTTCACAGGAGGCCAGTAGTAAACTAAATCTTTTTATAATAACCCCAAAGATTATTCATTAGCAAGTTTTACTCCTATAGAAAGAAAAGTGAATCAAAAGGCTTTGTATAACTCATCACTCACATTATCTGATGCTTAAGAGATTTGGGAAACAAGAGTTCTGGGTGTTCAAACGCAGCAGTACTGATCTCACAGAGAAACTTCCAGTTTGGGAATATCTTTTCCTCTGGGGTTGACCCAGTAATTAACACCATTATAAATAGAGTAAAACCTCATGAGTATAACTTTTATGTCTACCTGATGCTTGTTGTCTGCTCTGCTCTGCTGAGAGTTGAGGAAGTTTGCGAGATAGAGCATAGGTGCCACCCTGAGCTCAGACAGGGTGTCCATAGCAATATGAAGATTCAGCTGACATATGAAGGGGCAGCCCACAGAAAATAGATCTGTATCATATTGTGAGATGGAATAGATAACTCCAGACTCCAGTTCTGCCACCTCTTGGTAATCTATAAATTTAATTTGTCATTTATTCTATATTTATTTCACTGGAAAATACAACTTTGACTTCTTTTGCAAAGAAAGGTCAAATCACACTGTCTTTTTGCTCACTTGACCATAACCAAGGTAATAAGGATGCCAAGTGTCATAAAGAGAACGAATCTTCTGTTTTTCAGTATTTTGAATTGTGTTTGGCATTGCTGGTCTATTTTCTTTTGGCAACCCAACTTTGACTTTACCATAGGCAGCTATTGCTAAAACATTTTTAATATATTATAAATGTGACATATATTAACATAGTATTAATATTTTATAATAATATCATACAGTAATAATACAATAATACAATATATTATATAGTATCATTATGTATGCAGTATGCTTTTATATATATTATTTTATTAATTTTTTAAAATATATTATTTATACACGCACACATATATATCCACACATGCACACATATACATTTGCAACATTTTCCACAGAACAAATACTGACCTTGGAACTAAATAGCTACAGTTGGGACTGCTTTCCCTTCTCTAGTAAAATCCAATGCTTGTTGCTATTTATGTAATGATTAATATTTCTAAGACACCTTTTTCAGAGTAATAAAGTAATTTTTTCCTTCTGTTTTCTCTGGATTACATCCCAGATACAGAGAGACACCATTATACTGAAAGTCAGAAAATGGAAACATGCCCCCTTGCTCTTTTGTTGTCTGTTTTGAAGTAAGATGGAGTTGTCTGAGAGTTTTGTTTCCTCTTCTGACTGCTGTTAAAAACAATTTTTGGACAGAGTGCTTTGCTCTAATGACACATGACACAGCCCTATTCTGCACATGGCACACTTGAACTTTGGCTTCAGGGGAGCATTTCAGACAGTACCAGGCACTTCTTTCCTGGTGTACACCTTTTCTTAGGACCCCAAATGCTTACACCATGCACAAACCCACCTGTAACCTGAGGTGCCTTTCAGAAATATGTTTCTCTCTGCTGACAGCTAGAATGACTATGTCTAATACATTTAAACAAAGTAAATCAAGGCCCTTGCTCTGCAGTTGTCAGAGAAATAAATATGCTCTTAACCCCCCTCTGAACAAACCTACTGCAGATTTCCTTCCAGAAATACCTTTGGGAAGAAGTGGTACCATTAACCTCATTAAACGGTAGCTCCAAAGGCAGGAAAACAGTCACTGCAGGACCTCCATATAGGCAATAAAAGGAGATAAGTGTCTCCAGAGTATGAGTCAAGTTATAGGACTCCAAATATCTTTCTCCCTCCTCTTTGATTAATGAGGGAAGCCTAAGAAAAGGATGGGTGGAACTCAGCTGGCTTAACTTCAGATGCCTAAGTCACCTGTAGGTATTTACATCTGGGCTTATCCTTCCTAGGTTGCTCCAGTATTTGGAAGAGGGTTTGTCAGTATAGTCAATGGAGTAATTATTCATCTCATGAAATATTTACCTAACTCTGGTCATGTGAAAGACACTGCAAGCTCCACTGATGACATGAACTTCATCTCTGGGGCCACTGACTTAAATGTGAACACCTACACTGTAGATACCTGAGGCGTGAGAGAGGAATGTGACCAAAAGCTCCCAGATCCCAAATGCAATTTTTTGTAAAGTAGAACCCATTGTAATGAATTTGTTTTAAACCTACTTCTTTACATGAAATTAAAAAAAAAAAAAAAAACAGAAAATGAACCCTTCAGATTTCAAATTTATCCTTTTTTCCAGTTTTAATAGAAGAAGGAAAAAATCAAGAAAGGCAGAGTGAAAAGAAACTATTTTTCACAGAAGAGCTTGAAAGAAATAACAGTTTCTCCTTTGATCAGGAGAAAAATACAGTTCTTCACTGGATACTGTAGTAATGACATAAATGAAGTTTAATGAAGTGAAATTATAATAAATCCCACTCTTTGTAGAATAGTACCCAGATGGAAAATATATAGACATGCCGCATGAAATGCTGGTCTTGTTACATTCCCAAGAAAAACCCATTGCTAAATAGTTTCTGGAGTCAGAGGTTTGAATTTTTCTGCTGTCTCCTTTTATGTATCCCTCTCTCCTCATTTCCATCTCTGACATTAGCCATTATACCCCTCCACTCAGTTCTCTGCCTCCTTCTATTGTGTATTCTTTCACGGAGTGCTCTTACTAAGCCTTTTTATCATGCTAACCTTCAGCTTGTTTGGAGATCTCTCATAGGAAATCATTTTTCTTCTCAGTAATGAAGAGGCAGTTCTAAACAGAAGGCATGCAAGAAAATGTAGTTAATAAAGATACTGAGAGCTATTCATACCTGAGTGAGTCATTGATATGACTATACTGCCGAACAAAAGAAGTCAAGGACCAATTTCTGGCCCAGGGGCTATGCAACAGTGACTGGCTCATACGTTGCTGCCTAGGGATAAATCTCTGTCTAAGAGAATTGTCTTGGAGACAGTTTGTTGCAGTGGTCCAAAGCTGAGCCAAAAGAGAGCTATCAGTTAGGTGGCTTTATTTCTTATGCTCTCTTTTTTATTTATTTCATGGTAAAGGTGAACTTTGTGTCTCTTGCTCAAGCCAGCTGTAAAGCTATGAAGAATATAATGGATTTTTAAACCTAGATTATAGGCAGATGAACAACACTTGGTTACAATACTGTCCACTGATTTAATCACCATTATAAGTCCAAAAACATCTCTTTCCCCATGTGTCACTGATACACTGTTATTTCTGCTTTTGGGTTGTTGTTTAGATACTGTGGAATAGCTACTATATAGCTTTGTATGCAAATAATTTTAGAAAAATTTGCACTTCTGCAAGCATTTGGCTCATATTTTTGGTCTGAGTGTTAACAAAAATGTTGGTCTTCAAAGCTGCTAGAAAAAAATTGTTCAGCCACAAAGAAAGTCTTGGTGGAAAATAAATTGTGCCTTTTATACAAGATTAGCGAGACAAGAGGAAACTTTTACTTTAGAGCTCTTCAGCTCCTGTTACAACTAGTCTGTGTCTTTATTTCTCAATTTTCCTACTTTCTCTCTTCTTACAGCTTCTCCACCCACATTTTCTCCCTAGAACAACCATAAAATTGCATTTACAGCTAATTTACTATGCTCAGAAATGCAATTTATATTCTTCAAGTGAGGCTGCCTCTTTCTAAAAAGAGAGGTCTCTCACTGCTTCTTTTTTACCTGGCATACAACTAACCCTGCTCCTCCAGAATGGCAAGTATGATAGTTATGTCAAAAACATTCACATCAAAACCATGCGATATGAGTTGTTATTTTGACTTCTGTTGACACCTCCTGTTCTCTGTCACCCAGATGTTTCCATGAAGTAGCACAAAACTTTTTCTGTTTTTTTTTTCTTTTTTTTTTTTCCTGAGAGCAGACATTTCTGTTTCTAGTGAAACTGAAAGTCTTTCCTTCCTCTATTACCCTGTGTGTGGGTGCTTTTATGCAGGTGTGCATTTCTTTACTGGAACTGCTTTCAAGACCTGGGGAGGCTTTCTGTCCAAACATATCTTTGATTCACAATGAACTAGCTATAGATTTTCAGTTCATACAAACCCAACATGTATTTGCAGATATATAGCTCGAACAGATTGCTTCCCACCCAAAGAGATCAGATTATCACAAGATAAAAAGTCCATATTTTGTAGGCCAGAAGGTACATTTTTTATGGCTTTTAAGTCATAGAGTGTCAAAGGTGTCTAGACACCTAACTGTTATTGAAGTGATTGGCTTTTAAATACCTGCAAAAGGATCTTTTTAGTGATTATTGACATAAAAGTTCAAAACTGCAACATTTTTCCAGGGTCCTGTGCCCTGTGTGATATCCAGCCATGACTTAGAAGCTCAGGATCCTGCTATCAGGTACTGAAGAAAGAGGTGCCTATGAAAGGGTCTGTGGCCATGAGCAAGGTGCTGCCTAAGCTAGCCACAGTGAATGTCCAGGAGAGGAGTTAGGGCTGCCCTTAAGGACAGGTAATCAGCCCGGCACCTATCTAACTATGGATCTGAAAGCAAAGTCTATTTTTATTCAGCATTTCCTAACATGACTCTCTCCTGAAGTCAGAGTGACAGCCTGGGCACCTGGACAAAGGTCCCCTTAAATCCAGTAAATTGAACATGGGTGAGGGTGCGCGTTTAGCAAATGAACTCTTTTTGGTCCCTACCTGTACCTGACCTGAAGCAAAGACTTGAATCCTGGTGGACTCTGTCTTAGTGGAGTGCCCTACCCATGAAGATACTTCAAGTTTGGGGCACCCTCTCTCCTCTCTCCTCCCCTCCCACACATTCACCCCAGTCTGCAAAAGAGTATGTCCTAAAATGCATCTTGTAAAGATTTTCATAGCACTAAGGCCAGAGGGGATCATTGTAACAATCTAGTTAAACCAGAATATTTTACCCAGTGTTTCCTGTGTTAAAACCATTACCTTAAATTAGAGCAATCACACTTAGAAGGAAAGACAGACTAGATTTAAAGACTTGCATGATGGCAAATCCACCACATCCATTGGCAAAGCTGTTCTAGTGATTAATTGCCCTCACTGTTTAAAAAATTACATCTTTCTTCCTGTTTGAATTTTCCAGTGCTACTTCAATTGTTTCAGTCACAAGTTTCTTAACTTCTAGGTTCTGGCCACAACAGGAAACAGAAGTGCCAAAATACCATGAAAAAATATTTTTGTCTTGGTCTTCCTCCCTCAGAAGGAGAAGGAAGCAATGAAACTAGAGAAAAAGAAACTAGAGATTTGCTTGGTCTGGACATAGCTTCACCTCTAATCAGGGTCTGCAGAGGCATTATTTAAGCTAATCTCTTGTTATAAAATCTGTCTCAGCAGGTTTTCTCCAAAGTTTCTGAATCTAAGATATCCAGTATGTAAAGCAGCTCATTCCAGCTGAATCACTGAGACTGGGATTCAAACAGCATTAACAGCTGTACAAATCCTTATGTGCTTTTCCACTGCTGCTGAAAAATTTGGCAAGTCTCACAAGACTGGGATTTATCAGAATTCCAGCACTTTTTGATTTGCGTCCAACTGATGCACCTCATTTACTTACTGCATTTGACTATTAATTCACCTACTTTCTTCTCAACTGATTGCAGGGAAGCTAGCTCTGCTCTGGGCATATTATTCTGTGGTTTCTGACTTTCTGCTTGTGTGTTTCTCTGCAGCAGCTGGCAGGAAAGCATGCAGCAAGGGCACTTAGTGCACCCAGGGAGCGAAGCATGTGTTTATATCTCTTCTTGAGCCAGGGTCAGAGCGGAGGTACTGGACTAGATTGTTTGTTTTATTCTGGCTTCTTAACATCAGGATCTGAGTTTAGCTTCTCCTCCAAGAAGTGTTTTAGTGTCAGCTTGGATTCAAGAGTAAAATTCTGGTCATATGCAACATCATCCACAGTATTTGAATTGTTAGTAATATGAAAATTCTTGAGGTTTCTTATGACTTTCTTTCCTCATTCCTTTCCTTTTAATGTGCTACTTTAATAGCAGGATGAATGTATGTTGTGCATTTAGTTTACACGTGGTTCTACCCTTAAGCACCTGGATTTGAAGTAGTTTCTTCCCTGAGGATTTAAATAAATGCATTGCCCCAGATTCAGGGTCCAGGTTACTATGAGTTAGCCATGTGCCACACAGGAATATTAGCTCAGAGAATGCTGTAGCTGTTTGTACTGCAAATGCAGCTCTCTTGCCGGTCATAATAAAAGAAATCAACTTGTGTTTCTTTAATGACAAAACCTCCCTGTGTATTAACTTGGTTCTACATGACAATACATCTTGTCAGAGCAGCCCGACAAATGTGAAAACATACACTAAGAGAATTGTCAGCAGAGTAATTTATGTCAGGAGGTTGATGATCTTTTGCTCTGGGTTGCATGGCTTTACTTCTGGTTAGGAGCAAAGGACAGGATGGCTCCCTAGAAATGCATACACTTATAAAATCATTTGTTGACAAAAATCAGTTCTAAAACAAAGTCAGATTTCCTTTTTCAAAATATAATCTAGTACTTATATGCTGTGATATTAATATGTAGACCTTGATGCCTGGGTCAAATACCTGTTTGCTTCTTTGGTTTAGATTCAGTGTATTACAGAGCTGGGATTTGTACTGTGAGTGACTGTATTCCTTGCAGTAATGTGAAAAGGCTTTTTTTTATTAATCCATAAATGTTACGATAGTCTAGCAGATAAAGAAAGGTACAGTAAACTGGATACTGAAATGATGACAATATCAAATTGGAAGTAAAATGGGAATACAAAATGGAATTTGGACTGAAATCTGACATTCAGTTTGGAATTGAGTTTAGTCTGAATTATTGAAATAGTGTAATTTGCCAAGAATTAATTCATGCCCTATCATTTTACTCTCCAAAATCAACTGGTTCTTTTATATAAGATATGCCATACTGACTAGTTACTGATTTTTTTTTTTTCCCTTTTCACAGGTGGGAAGAATTTATCTCATTTAATCCAAGAATCTCTGAGTAATGTTATGTAGTTAGATAAGTTTATGCCACAGGTTAATCTTGATGATTATAATAGCCCTTTCTGACCTGAAAGCCTATAAATTTCATAAGCTATTATTTTAATTCACTTTAAATAAGATGTGCTAGAATATATCCTTTGAAAAGGCTTGTACATATAGGAAAATCTGTAGGAAGTGAACTGCCAACTATGCTGCTGTAGAAAACACTTTTAACATCTCATTCTTTTGGGTAGGGATGATTCATCAGGAATCGTTTGCAAATCTTTGGCATTTGCAAAGTAGTGTCTTTATGTGAGAGAAAGCAAACAAATATCCAGAGTGCTAGTGCTTGTCAGCTTGAGGCTTATAAATGTTTCTATTCTGAGGATTGGGTTTTGAAAAGGAAAAAAATAACCCTAAGCATTCCAATAAGGAGTGTGCCTTCAAATATGAGCTCTGTAGTCACCCTGAAAACAGACTGTAAAGTGAAAGGTGGTGCCATCCCAATAGCAGATTAGCTACACAGGCACCTTTTCCATCACCAAATTTCTCAGAGGGCGGGGTTCATATTATGTGGCTCGATGGCTCCAGCCAACAGGTTTTCCACATAGCCCGTTTCACCAGCTGTCAGGCTCACACCAATCAAAACATTAATCCTACACGGTGTTCAGTTTTAAATTCCTGTCTGCTTAAAGTTATGCATGGACTGAAGTGCTTCAAAGGAGCGTGGCTTATATGTGCATGCCCACACCAAGAAATCCTGCCCATAGTTTCTTGCATTGGTAACTCAGACACACCTTGATGTTTAGAAGTGACCTCATGTTGGAGGCTGAGATGAAATCTCAGTTGCTGACATATTGATTTGGCTTTAAAAACAGTAATAAAGCAAACCCCAGAAACATATAGCTGGAGACGAATATTCAGAGAGAGTCTCTTTCATTCCCCCTCCCAGCCCTCTGGCCCTGGAAAAGCCCATGGTTTCCCTTCAGGCCAGGCTTTGTCAGCAAGTCCATCACTGTGCTCTGACTCTCAGAGCTCACTTGTGGGAAATTTTCAAGCCATGCTTGTTTGGTTTTCCTCTTCCTGTTTGACTTGTATCTTTAAATAATGTGGTTACTTCACAACAGCTTGTTTTTTGACTGGGGCACAGGGCATATTTTTCTAGCAGATAAAAAACTTCCCACAATTTGCCTTGTGTTATTTCCCCTTTTGAAGGGAGAGCTGATAAATTCAGGGCAATATGTAATAGAAGCTTTCCTGTTTTTACTTATTGCTCCGTCAGGCTTGTCAGCCAGAAATTTATTAGCTCATTTTGTGGCTGTAACGTTTAAACAAGAAAGTAAGCAGTACACTTACCCTAAAGAACAAGTGTGAATAACAGTGCTTATGTTGTATCCTGATCCATAGACCGGCATTGGAGAGGGATGGTAGGTCTTTTCCACACCAATAAGCCCTTACCTACATACCTATCTTAATTTTTAATGTTTATTCTCTCATTTTTCCTCTGTGCTATTCTCGCTTTCTGAGTAATTGGGAAACCAAAGGAGGGAGGGTAGGAATAGCTGTTGGTCTCATCCACCTAAAAGTGAGTTCACTTGTCTAAGCAATCACTGAAGCTTCCTCTGCAATCAAAAGAGTGAAGAGATCTCCATGAACTAATCTACCACATTTATTTCTGGATAGGGTAGATTATCCTCTAGATCTTTTTGTCTCTTCACTGCATGTAGGGAAAAGCTAACTGATTAAATAACCACAACTGAAGTGGCAAAAGTCAAGGAGGTGAATGCCTCACTTCATGAGGTGGCCATGGAGTGAAGAGGAGTCTCAGGAAAAATTCAGGCACCAAGGCTATGTCTGCCAAGTTACCCCAGCAGTGCTCCTGACACTCACACATCCTTCCTCTACCTCCCCCTGCTTATTCTACTGTTCATATCAGTGTCTGATGGATATATTACCTTCACCTGACCAAGACTGACCCCACCTGAAGAATCAGAGCCACAGCCTCTCTGCCATTCAAAAAAGGCTGCATTCACCCAAAGTGAATGGCTCAGATCTAGTGAGGGATTGATGTTTGGTTGTTTTGTTTGTTTATTTGTCTAGAATCAAAATGCTTTTTTATAAAGGGATGATGTGAGTATTTCCTGGGTTGGAAGTTGATGTGATAACAGGTTGGGGACAAGGAAAGGAAGTGGCTTATGTGGCACACAGGGTGCACGCCACACAAAATGGTGATAGGGGAGTAAAAGGGTACTACAGATCTCTTCACTCTGATAAACCAGCTACTGAACACTCTCAAAATCTAGAGACGAGATAGAGAATTGATTGAAGGTGGCAGAAAATCTGCCTTGCTAAGCTGAGTCATTAAAAATCTTGCAGGAGTCAGAAGCTTTTGAGTTGAATTTTCCCCTTTTAACCAAACATGGGGAAAAATGCTAGTGTCCCCTTGCACTTCACAGCAGCCATCAGAATGATTCCTTATCTGGAGTTTCTTAATCATTTCAGACTGCTGCACACAGCAGGCAGAAGGAAGCACTGGTCCTGTAGAGCAGCTGTTCAGGTGGCACTGGTGTGCTGTTAGACTCATACTTGCCGGAGCAGCATCAGTGGAAACACAAACCTGGCCAGGACAACAGTCTTGCCAACTGGGTGAGGACTGAGAAGGCGATGTATTGGGCACTTTCTGTGGTTGGAAAACACCCTGTTTTATGTGCTACCCACAATAACACCTACCTAGGGCTTCAGAGCTTGCACATTGCATGGAAATCAACTTTATTCTACTGATTTTTCAGCCCAGGGTTGTGCCTTACTAATGTAAATTATCAAATGCATCCCTTCTTCCAGTCTGCAGATCAACAGAGTGGAGTCACACACCATAAACCACACTGTACACAAGAATTTTGTGGTACTTTTGAGACAAGAGAAAGAAACTCCATGTTTATGGTGATTTAGAGAAAGAAAAATCATAATGGCCAAACTGAGTCAAGTCAACAGTCTCTTGTTATTGATCTCCTTACTTTAACACTGGGTGGTAGCAAATGATAAGGAAAAGTGTAAAAAGCAGAGTACCCCCAGAGTATTTTCAAAGTGATCTTTCCACAGCTTCTCCATGTGAGTGCATCCAGACCGAAGATTATTTTGTTCAGCAGCTACTGTTCTGAGTTCAATCAATTTAGGTACTTCAATTCTTCCATTTTGTTGACTGCAGATCCCACCAGTATTAGCCCTGAGTGAAACACCAAAAGTGGGCCAATCATTTGTCTTCTTTCTAAGAACGTCTTGAAAATCCATATGATGTTATTTGCTTCACCATTTTCCATAGTCAATGGCTATTATATTCCCTGTGCCATTACTATACTAAGGAACTAGCCAGGAAGTAATTTCTATCAGATTTTCTAAGGTGGAGAATTCCAGCTCTGAAAAATAAATCATCTATGGACCATTTTATAATCCAAAAAGATAATTGTAGGAAAAATGAATATCCCTTTAGCCTGGAAGAGTGAAAGGAAATGGAAGCACAGTTTTGCAGTGCTACAGAAGGAAGAACCTCTGCAGTGACACTATAATAAACTTCAGAGTATGTTAGGATTTACTTTCCATCCTTATACCTAGACACGACGTCTATACATTCTGTCACTATACACATAAAATGAAAACACTTTCCAATCCAAGCCAGGAAAGGGATTTGCTCCTTGTTCAGCAATTAAGATGTTCAGTTATGGAAACATTGTGCATTCTTCAATTTGAAAAGAACCTAGTTCCTTGTGGTGCCTAATGTTATTAAATCCACATCAAAAGGACAAGGCTTACAGAAACAGTGAAGTCTTACATCTGAGTGGAATAGCACCATAATCCATTTCTATCACGTTGTATTTTCCAAATTACAGCTCTTCATAGCTGTAGATGGAAGGTTGTATTATTCTATTTAGCTAACAGAAAATAACTTCTACCAATTTTTCACCAGCAGTTCCTAAATCACCGTAAACATGGAGTTTACCTAGAGTTTTGTGAATATATATTTTTTCAATTTAGTGGCCAATAGAAAAACAGCCAAACAAAACACTCCTTTTTGGTCTAAATTAAATGTTTCACATGACCCAAACTGTACAATTTCTTTTTCTTTTTCATCTGTTTAGTGATAATATGCCATTTTGAAACAAAAGTATCAAAACATTTTGTTTTGAAACTATTAAATGCTTTATGCACAAGTTTACTACTTTCCACACTGAACTACTCATTCCAAAACCATAGAAGAATCTATCAAGATGGAGTCAGGGTCTTCATGGAGATGCATCATGCATGGATATCAGGCAATGACCATAAACTAAACAGGGAAGGTTTTGACTTAACACTAATAAAATATTTCTCAGCAGGAGTACAGTGAAGCATTGGAAAAATTTCCCCAAAGAGTTTGTGCAATCTTGATCCTTGGAGGTTTTGAAGATCAAACTGAACAAAGCCCTGAGGAACTGGGTTTAATGAAATGCTGACCCTCCGTTGAGCAGGAAGTTGGACTAGAGGTCTCCTGACATTCTTTCCAACCTAAAATATCCTATGATTTAATGAATTTTGCAGAAACAAATAATTTTTATTAACCCTAATCTGTCTTGCTCAGGAAATAAACCTGTTCAACCCAGGACATCTAATTTAAAGCCGGTCAGCCACGCATCCATGACTTTAACCTGAAGTATAACAAGGAACATTGTAATGAATTTGCTGATTGGTGGCAGCACAGCAGGAGATAGCATATCAGAATTGTTAAGACTGAATTTGCTACTCTAATTTCCTTTTTGTGCCAGAATTCCCATCTTAAGGAGTCTTCAGCAATATTTAGGTGAGAACTGCTCACACATGCTCAGGGCTCAGGTTGCACTTCCAGGAAGTGGATGTTATTTTTAGGTAGCTGCACTGGAATACACTAGAGCTTTAAGAGTGAATAGTCTTTTCTTGGATGCGATTAAAGCTGGCTAAAGCAACAAAATGTAGAATTTTTTCTTTTTTTGTTTTTAATAAGAAAATTGTACTCAATTTTTTGTTCTCAAAACCAACTGTTCTTGTACTTGTTGCAATTACAATTGTAATTGTTCTGAAGAACATTTTCTGAACCATTGTTCTTCCTTCACAGATTGCTACTAAAAAAAATTGGTGGACATTGTTGTGTTTTACTACACAGAAATGGAGCTGCCTAAATGAACTTTTGGAGCAGTCACTGTCTACGTAGGCAGCTTTGGTTACTGAATCAGAAAACAAAGTTAGATAACTAGTATTTGCTGGAGAACATTCCTCAGCCAAAGCATGTAAGAGTGGGGTCCTCAACTTCTCACTCAACTGACTCTTGAGTAGTCCAGCAGGTTCTGGACTAACCTTATTACAGGACGAGGCAAACTATGTCCTGATGGTTTCCTTCTCCTGGTCAGTCCTAATGCAATGATTTGGAAAATGAAGATTTTGATTCCAGTAAGGAAAAGAAAAAAATTAAAAATATACTGTCATTTTATAGAATTAATTCCATGCTTTTGACCAACAGTAATTAGTCTACTGGCAAAATCTGGAATACGCCAGATGGTGGCTAGGTGGCTACTCACAGTTTGACTCTTTATCTTTCAACAAGACATAGCCTTATTCAGAGACCCCCAAGACAGTGTTCACCAAACTAGCAAGTTTTGCCATGGTTTTGTTTTACATATACTAAGATGAGAGTTTGCCAATGGTGCATGAACATAGCTGGAGAATTTTCAGGGCCCACATGGTGCTTTGTAGCATGGTATGGATGCCATGGCTCCAGTCAGTGCTGATTTGGGGAACACTATCCACCATGACAAGCTGGCATTCCCTTATTAAACTCTAAGCCCTAGAGAGGGAACAGGAACCATTTGCTACCTCTTGTGCATCCCCCTTGTGTTTTCTTTACTGAGATGTTGTCTCTCGTTGTGTGCTTAGACCATGATAGTTCATCAGGGAGGGACTAAGTCCATCTTGTTACCTATTTACTCACATTGGAGTGGACATTGCTGAATACTTTGGTGCAAATAAACAGCAATAAGAACTTAAGGAAGTCCAGGCTGGTGGAGTCCATAAGCCAAGGAGCTGGGGAAAACATGTCGACAGAGAGACATTACAGGAGTAGGGAATTACTTTGCATTATTCTGATGTTTTTTCATTACTTCCTGCAGTGCGATATGACTGGGTGAGTCATCACAGCAGCAAGGACTAAATTTAGGATATCTTTGAAATAATGACCCTTCACTGCCTACGCTAAATGGCTGGTGTTTTCTAAGCAAAAGGCTGCTAATTCAAACTGTGAAAGGACAAAGATTTTAACTTTTGGCCTAATACTAGGTCATCGGGGTGAAATCATGACGTTCAGGAGATAACCATCTATTGGTGTCCTTTGGCAGTAAATTCTTAGAAGCCGTAATATATAAAGCAGGAGTTATAGTTTTCTTCTATCTTCTGAGACAGATGTAGTAGCAGTCACAGTTCCTAATGTATTCCTGTAACTGTAAACTAATTATTATGGACAATAATTGCAGTGATAGGGTCAGTTACAGTTCTCATCACTGCATTTTCATTAGCTAGCATGCATTCATTAATGATGCTAGCCATTAGCATAGCATACACCAGCTATTGGAGATCTCAGGGGGATGATCTGAACACAAATTGCAAGCAAAATGTCAAATAATTTTATTTTACACTCCATCTACATCCTCATGCACCCACTTTTGTGCTGAGGGAGCTCAAAGTTATATTTTAATGATGGGGGTTATACCTGGCAGCCAAGTATCTATGGAGCTGGAAAGACCAGAAAAAACTGTCAAAGAAAGCTGGCGTTTGGCAAATGATGTCAGCCACTAAGAATCTTACAAGGCATATGATCAGAGTTCCCTGACTATGCGCCAGCGACTCCTGAAAAAGACCAGCTGTCGGCCATGAAAAGGAGAATGGCTCCTGGAATGGTGGCTGAGAGCTAAAAACTGCAGCAGTCTTGGGATATGCAGACCTTGGAGCCTTGTATTTGCTCAAGCACCTGCAGAACATCATCAAAGAGAAAGGAAAAAAAATGAGGAAAGGAAGGAAAGGAAAAAAAAAAAAGAATATTGAAAAAGGTTAAAAGACTTGCCTGGGGGTTGGGGAGCATGAAATATCTTCCAGAATGGATCACTGATAATGAAACTTTAGAACCTGATTAAAGCTCACAGCAGTGGGGAGAGGCAGCTCTATCAGCTCACAGCTGCGGCTGAGCCTGGGAGGAAGGAGAACTCTGCCTTAAAATCCACCCAGGGAGAGCACAATGCAGGGAACATCTGGCACACCAGAGGAATTAAAAGGATCGGCTAGAGTGGTAAACAGGGGAATGCACCTGGCAAGACCCAAGTGGAATTAGGTCAAAGCACTGTACAGCATATACCCAGATATACGACAGATCCAGCCCCCTTCAGACTGGGAGCCCACAGAACAGCAAAAGGAGGATTCCTACAGTCATGACTGTCTGGGAGGCAAGGAGAAATCTGAAACCAGGTGACTTTTTTGTAACAAATACTTCACAGGAAATATTAAGCAAGAAGTCCACAGAGCAAAATTCTAATAATATTAATGCAATATACATCTTCAGGAAAGTAGGAAGAACAAAACTTAGGAATTGAAGATAGCCTACATTTGAGAAAAATAAAAGCATATGCCCCTTTGGAAAGTGAGTGTGGTAGGATGAAAGAAGTCCTGAGAGAAAGGGAACTTGATCTTTGCTTCCTCCTTTTTTTTTTTTTTTTTCTCTTGTATGCCAGAATACTTGCAAGACTACCGGCCTTCTAAAGAAGGACACTAAAGCAGAACTACAGCTAATACGGAGTGCTCACAGGGATTTATAAGGCATATTTAGAAGGAAAGAATTTTCAGAAAACTGCAGACTCATAGAGAAATAGATGACACTCTGTTTTTATTGAATCCAGTAGCTTCATATTGACTATTCACTCCAGGGATAAGGGCAATTCTGAATAAAGGACAAACAGAGGGGAGTGACCATGAGTGTCCATTCTGAAAAGCGGCACCTCTACGTATTTGTGTTTATGCACCAGATCAGCTCAGGCTGTTTAGAATGATGGTGGATATCATTCAGTCTCATTAAGTCCATAGTCTGGATAACCGAGGACAACCTTACATGTTTGAAGATTCAGGTTTCAGCTTCCTTTGTGATAAGTAAAGAAAGTTAAATCCTAAAGTGAGAGATTCAGGGAAATCTTAGGATGTTTTCAACACCTTATTTTTTGGGAATAACCAGAATGTTGGAGAGATCCCAAAAGCAGCTGTCACAGAATTTAGTTCATTTGGAGCAAAGCTCAATTGGTCCAGACAGGAATTGTCTTAGAAGTTTGGAAGAAAACTGTTTTACTCTCCTGTGCCATAAAACTAGTCAAATGATGGATGGTGGCAGAGGTAAACTTTTGGGAAAGGCAATTTTGTGTAAAAAAAAAAGCTTCCTCCAGACTGCTGTAGAAACCTGGACTCTGGGGCCTCCGTTTTCCTCCCTCCACCCTACCTAGGAACTTTATACAGTTGAAAAGAAATCTAAACAATCGGAGGGAGACTTGGCTGGGAATACTGAGAGCTGGCAAGGCCCTGCTCACTCCCTAACTGCAGTGGTTTAAGATCATTAAAACTAGTCTCTCTAGGAAAAAAAGAGACAAAGTGTGGAAGTCCGTGAATCATACATTCCAAGCAGTAAAAACATAAAATTATAGAAGCTAGACTGTATGATTTTCCTGTCCCTCCCCCACTTTGCCTCTATCCCCTGACTTAAAATAGAGAGAAGAAAGCTGCAGCGAAGTGACACCAGGGATTAAGTGAGTCAAGAAAGGAATCAGCAGAGCTGCTCTGAGATCTGCAGGCAAAGCAAACAGTGAGCAGCAAAAGAAATAACTATAGTAACATGTAGGAGGAAAAAAGGCAGATTAGAAGGGTCACAATGGATTTATCTAAATTTATTTAGGATGCCTTATTCTGTTCTGTGTTTCAGACCTTGAAGTGATATTAGGATCTCATACATGCATTGCAAGAGAGAATCCTCTACCTTCCAGTCTAAACAGACAAAACAGTAAGGTGGAGAAGAAAAAGCTGAACAGTAAAGAGATTCGTGGCCCATCCCAGTTCAAGGCACAGAACAGCCTGGAGCCCATCAAGGGATGACAATTCAGTTTTGAGAATACAGTGCCCTAATTATATCATAGATTCCTGTATTGACCACTGCAGTCTCCACAAGTGCTCCAACTTCCCAGAGATAGACATCACCAAGAAAAGTGCACAAACTTATCCATTTTCACATTTTCCTTCCTGGATCTGTGTTATTCTAATTTATGTGTCAGTCAGTCAGGGTTAAAACTGAGTTAAACCCAAGAGTAACAGCAATTATAGGAATGGGTCTTAGCTCTGTTTTAACAAATGGTTGTCTTAGTTATTGGAGGATGTTTTTGCTACAGATTATGACATTTAGGTCTGAAAGTCTTTGTGAAATGAAACAAAATCAAGAACAGCCAATGCAAAAAGGGCAAGCAGCATTTTGCTCATTTTGCTTTCAACATTTCTCTTCCTATTTGGAAAAATCTGCACACCAAACTCAGTGAAACCCTATCTCCAGTTGGCACAAACCATAACAGCTTCACTGAAATAAATGGAGTTTACACCTGCTGTGGATCTAGCTCAACGAACACAAACCTATGAAACCTTACACTAACCAGGAAAGCGGTCAAAGTGGTGTAGTGTTATTTTCAAGCTCCTCTCCCAGAGGGTGCACGTGTGTTTTTATAGAAGTAAGTAACATGAGTTTCCCTCAGAGCAAAGAGAAGCAGGTTTGACCAAGCAAATCTGATGAAGAAAGCCAAGAAGCTGCCAAAGCTGGGAAGAAGATGTGAAACAGTTGTCAACATGTTAATGATGGTTCTTTAGAAACAAATCCATTGGAAAAGGTAAATTTTAGATTTTCCATGTTTTCTTGCCACAGCCTAAATCCCTGTCCTATTTAACAGAGAGGTTTCATTCAATTAGAGAGTTGATGATGTTCCTATCAGGTCTTCACTTCATTAAATCGAAATGACTATGGAAGCTGATTTTGACTAAACCCCTAGGTTAGAAATGCCAATTATGGAGCCTGATGAAGGGGGAAATTTTAAAGTCAGAAGAGCTTAGTAAAGGAGAGCACATTTGAGTCCAGCAGCTTGTTGTGAGCCCTAGTACTGCTTTGCTGAGTGATCTTGGGATAGCCCCCTCACCTTTCCATGCTTTACTTCTGTGCTTCCACTTTTAATGCACACCTTCTGTAGCTGTCCTCATAAAATCATAGAATGATTTAGGTTGGAAAAGATCTTCAAGATCATCAAGTCCAACTGCTAACCTAATATCGCCAAGTCCACCACTAAACCATGTCCTCAAGCACTACATCTACCCGTCTTTTAAATCCCTTCAGGGATGGAGACTCAACCACTTCCCTGGGCAGCCTCTTCCAGTGTCTGACTACACTTTCAGTGAAGAAGTTTTTCATAATATCCAACCTAAACCTGCCCTGGTGCAACTTGAGGCCATTTCCTTTTGTTCTATTGCTTGTTACTTGGGAGAAGAGACCAAAACCTGCCTTGCTATAACTTCCTTTCAGGTAGTTGTAGGGAGTGATAAGGTCTTCCCTCAGCATCCTCTTCTCCAGGATAAACAACCCCAGCTCCCTCAGCCACTCCTCATAAGACTTGTGCTCTAGACCCTTCACCAGCTTTGTTTCCCTTCTCTGGACACACTCCAGCACCTCAACGTCCTTCTTGAAGTAAGGGGCCAAAACTGAACACAGGATTTGAGGTGCAGCCTCACCAGTGCCAAGTACAGGGGGACAATCACTTCCCTAGTCCTGCTGGCCACACTATTTCTGATGTATTATTTCTCCTTTCCAAAGTAATGAAAAGTCTAATGAAAAACAAAAAAACAAACCAGCCCTGCCTGTTCCTGCTCAAGAACTTTGAGATTTTAGATAAAAAACAGAGGTTTAGAATGAAATTTATAGTCTAACACCTAATTTTAGGGTAGTGGAGCTACCCTGAGGCTTTACATTAGTATTTCAAATTATCCATTTAATGATACCTTGCATGAGCAGTTTTGGTCAAAGAACTGTACTTTTTGCAAAGGCAGAACAAAGTCTCATAGGAGAGATTTGGGTAATCTATAAAGGACGTCCACGTCCAAACAACAGCCAGCATCTGAAACATTGTGACAAACCCAAGGTTCATCTTCCTGTTCTGGGCACAAGAAAACACAACAGTACTGTGACGCATCCCCAAATATGATGACAGCCTACCAGGACCACTACATGTGTCACTTGCGCTTTGGGCTCTCACATGACTCACAGCAGAGGATAATAAATGGTCAAACTTCTGACTGAAAGTTGAAATCAGGAAGCTGATAAGAAATGTTGCTCAATGTTCCATGGTGGAGTATGACTTTTAATAGTTCCCCTGTTGGGACCTGAGAGCTTCTGGGAAGGTGAGAGCACATGTGCAAGAAAACATCCTTGAGGACATCTGGGAACATGAGCTGCAGCAGGCAGATACATTTTTGTCCCTATGGCAGGGATCTCATTTTGGCATCCCCTGAACACTGCTTTTCCTCTCAGGTCCCATCTGCCTCTTCATAGCAATGCTGGTGATCAAGTCCAGCAGTGAAGATCATGAGACGATGTGAAGACGGGCATCACTAAATCATGTTGACCAGAATATGGTCAAAGAGGGAGTAACAGCTTGTGTGGAACGTCCAGGAGAGCGTGATGAGATGGGGAATAGGGGAAGTCACTAAAATGGCAAAGAAAATGACCATACAAAAGTAAATATGGGCAATGTACCTAAAGCTTAAATCAGCATTTCTCCCCCATTCATTCTACTGCGACTGCTGGAGCTACCAGCCTTACTTTATTTGCTGTCAGCAGTAACTGCTGATGGGAGGATAAGGCAAAGGTCCCAATCACAGTTTTGTTGAACAGTGTGCACTAGTGTGACACAGCTTGGACAAACCTACCAGCAGGGATGTAATCTGCAGACCCGTGGAGTAGTTTTATTCTTGCAGCATTGCTTTGTTTTACAACTCTACAGCTCTGGTGGGAAAAATAAAAAAAAAAATAGCCAGAATTGGAAAGACTAATTTCTGATGCAGACAAAATATCAGTAATTTTTTCCTTTTAAAAACAAACCTGTTATGCTTCTTTGATCACTGGCTAGTTCGAACAGTACTGCATATCTGTATATCTGCTGACAAACAGTTTCTCGTGCCAATATTAGAGAGTCCACTGATATGCACATTAAATCTAAATCAGTGTATTAAATGTGTTAAACTGCTTGCAACTGTCAGCTAATCTGCCATTTATCTCAAATACCTGATATACTGCCACCCACATCTTCAGCAGAATCCCAGTTGTGTTATACTTTTAGTATGGGGAATAAATGTGTTTTACACAATGCATTGTAAAAATTCTTACAGCTACATACATATAACTGGAGTTGAATATACCACAAATGCAGTGATTACATTCAGGATGATCAGCTGAGATTAACTGGAATTCTGGTGTGGATCAACACTTTCTGCCTATGTCTGAGACTGGACACTCCAGTCTTGGAGCAAAAATTCCTTGATAAGGAAGTGTATACCTACAGAAAACTCCACTTCTGGAGACCTGACTTAACAGCAGATAACCTAAAGAGTCTCTCTCCAATGCAGCAAAGAGATATTGTTGTATGCAACTGTACTTGCAAAATTATATGGCTTAATTAATGGAAATTTGAATACAGACATCACTTTGAGTGCCAGAAAGTTATTCAAAGTAGCACTAAACTAAAGTGGCAACCAAAAGCCAAACAAGGACTAATTTCTTTAGCTGGATTAATTTGATTTAAACTGTGCCAAAACTTAGTTTGACAAAACTGTATGGAAGCATTAGGCAGGTAGTGAATGGGACATTGTGCTACAGATTGGGACAGACCTTTAGCTCTGAGAAGTATGTGGCCTGAGGGTGAGAACAAACAACTTGTGATGTTACCATTATCTTGTATGGTTACCTTGGACAGCTCACCATGCATTTTTGCCCTAGTTTTTTCTCTTTCTTGAGGACCATTATGCTATCATTTGTCATAACTCATTTTGAAATAAAGTTTTGAAATATGCTGTAAAAAATGAATTAAAATTACTACAGGTTTCATAAACTATAAATGATGTGAATATGAGCTCAATATAGATCTTTCTGTAGACTTAAGGACAACATCTTTTCAGGATTTCTCTATCCACTCTGAGTTGTTTGGGTCAGGTAGAAATTCAGTGGCACTACACCAACAAAGGGAAAGATTTCCTACCATGTCTGTGCCAGACAGTCCTTTAAGAGAGGTATTATTTTAGAAATAATCTTCTGCCACTCATGAAAAACCCAAAGAAACCAATGGCAATGAGGGGCTGCTCTTATTGGGACAAAGAAGAGAAGGTATGATACTTAACAGCAAGGTTGCCTGAGTTACTTTTAAAAGCTGATCTTACAACAAAGTACACATCTTGCACATAGCAGACAAAACCTTTCCATTATTTTGAAGACAAACTAAGGAGGTTCAGGGAAGGCCACCTTAGTGTCTGCTCAGGGAAGCAGAAGAAAGCAACTGACTTTTGTGGGTAAGATGGGAAGCAAGGTACCTTTGCTCAGAAATGCCCTTGTGTCCCAAGCTCTGCATGTCTCAGCATCAGGAGAATTACTAGGGGATATAAGAGTATGAATGTCTCTTTACCAGCACTGTCTATGTAACACTGTTTTACCATCATTCATAGGTTAGAGGGCATGGCAGAGGTAAAACATTTGTCCACATTCATATGGAAAATTCAGCTATTAACACTTTCAATAAAAACCCATAACTTACCATAGTCTAACTGAAAAGGACATCTGAGTTTTCCAGGTATTTTTCCTTCAGTAGCAAAGGGACCCGAATCACAACTGCTGAATATGTAGTGGGAAGACATGTTCACTGGGATGGTGCCAGTGGATACTTTCAGATTGTCTCTGTTGTCAACCATGGCACAGACTCTCCATGCACAAAATTTGGGTACTCCCTTCCCTAGAAAAAAAAGAACATTAGGAGAATACAGGAGTGCTGAAAATGCTTTGAAGAAGGGACACAACTCTTCTCTCACTTTCCTTTTCTCTCTCTGTTCCCAAAGTGACCTTGGTAACACATCCTTCCTCAGCTTTTTCAAAGGAGCTCCCTTCCAGTTTGAGAGATGCTACTACACTAAGGATAAAACTACCAGTCTAGCTGACACACTCCTTGCATGATTTATTGACAGCTCAACTTACAGTTGTCCAACTCTTCCTATGACCTTCACCTGTACTTGAGTAGTTTCTCTGAGGATGTTGGAAGTTGCAGAGGTCACTATCATAGCACCAAAGTCTCCTATGGGATTTGGGCATTGGGAACCCTCGGCTAAGGAAGGGATCAACACCAATACATCTGCTTGTGAAACACCACCTCTCCATTTCATAGCAATGTACCCATAGTTCAGAGCATTCCTTCATGAATATCACTTTTTCAGTGCCCCAATTAATCATCGCATGAGGGAGGTGAGAAGCAGAGTTTCCCCATAGCTGTGTGAATTACATCCTGTCCCTTACCCAAACAGAGTTAGAGGAGTTTTACCCAGCTATGACACCATCAGGCTTTTATTTGCTAAGAAAAAGTTTGCCTGGCCCACTCTGGACCTTGTAACTACTAAATTTCAAGATGACAAAAGAGTCTAAATTCAATTTCTCCATGCAGTGAAGAAAAAGTTCTAAAACGTTTTCCAAATGACAGCAATGCACAATGTGCCATTAATCACAGCTGACAAGTTCTCCTGAGCAGCCCCTGATTGATCCTGATGTTGTCAAACTTTTTTTTTCTTTTGACGTCTCTCTGATTGGCATCTCTCTTTAGTGCTTTTGTGACCTTTCTGCTGTATTGATCTACACAAATCACAGGGAAGTGAGCAGTTTCAAGGAGGGGCAAAGTTGATAAGAACAGGTCAAATGGTTACCAGGACCTCTGCACACCACCATTTTAATGATTGATTAGTAGGAGTGTAAAGGAAGAGCCAAGGACATCAAAATTAGGACATGATAACATCTCAATCAAGAGGTTCTTATAGTCTCTTTTTAAGGCTCCTATTGAAGTCCCTTATCTTCTTGGGTTGATTAGTGATGTGAATAGACTTTGTGTTGCACATGCAATCATTTTTAACAACGGGTTTATTGAAGGATCTGGTGGTTGCATGTAATGAGTGTGGTGGTGCCAGTTCTGCAGAGGCAGATATTGGCATCAGAAACTGCCCTTCCTTCAGTATAGCCTTTACATGTTGGGTGGCCCAAAGACGCCAGGGTCCCCACCGGCAGGGAAGCTGAATGCTCCATAGTTCTGGGGTCAGGGCTGTGCGTGGCTGCACACCTTCTAAGTATCTCACAATACGCTGCAGCAGAATTGCTAGATGGGGAATTGTCTCCAGCACAAAACTTCCTAAGACCCAGACATGCATAAACACATAGTAAATTAGCAAAATCTTCGGACAAACTGTTAATGTCCCCCCCAAATGCACAGTCTGGAATGTGGGAGTGCATAACAGAGAGAGCCTGGAAGAAGGCTGGCTGGAGTTGTATGCACAAAATCCCCAAACAAAAAGAAATACACCACAGAGTCAGCCCCACAGAGCTGTCACAGCACAGAAAGTCTTGCTTTATTTTGTTTTCCTCTTTTTCTCCTCATGCATCATTCCAGAAGATGTGCTGCTCAAAGGAATATGTTAAGCAGGGAGAACAGGCTAGTTGAGAAATAAATTGCAGGATGGATATGTGAACACTCAATCTTTAATCGTTCATTTCCTTCAAAATCCTGTGCAGTTAATATGGAGAACACATATGTGAACATGCAGTTGAGTGTATCCCTTTCCTGAAGAGCAAAGTACTTTATTGACAATGGTTGGGACTATTAGTTTCTGTGATAAACCTGTTGCAGATGTTGAGCATTTTGAATTCTGTTGCAGAGCCATCAATGTTGGTTTACAATGAGTATAAATAAGGGTTCAGTGCAAGGATATACTCACAGCACGGAGAAAAGAAATTAGAGTCCTTCAAAATGGGAAGAACACGTTTTCTTCAATCCATCTCTAGCCCTGCTTAGTGTCTCACACTGATCAATACCTTTAGAAGTGTGGTAATGGTCCATATTTAGATATCAACCAATTTAGCTGTGCTATATTTTGTATTGAGATAGTTGGTTCTTAAATTATTTTATTTTCCTCCCACTGCACAATCTCAATAAATAAACCGATATTATTTCATGGGAAGCCCTGAAAATTATGAGGAAAAAAAAATCAAGACTACCGAAAAGAAACATTTTGTTCATGTAATATCTTCCACCCCAGCTGTGTTTCTTCCTGTCAGATGAAAATATTGAGTTTAATTTTTGTCACTGAAGGCCAATCAAAACACAATAAAATAAATTTTATCCTCTGATTCTTTACCTCACTAAGAATGTCATTGAAGTCATCACAGTTTTGCAAAATGGTTCCATTTACTCAGAAAAGGTTTTCAGCAGGAAGTATGCTCATGCTGTTTAGAACTCGTCTCAAGATTTGGTTTTTTGGGAGGTATATTTGTGTCAATAGTACTCCTAGGGTGGTAAAGCTACATTTTAGCAATCTCATGGTGATGGCAGAAGAGCCCATCCTTCCTTTCTGTTCCTACAATGGTATCAAGCTGATATTGCTTTTACTTCCTTTCTTGCACAGATATAAGACCTGCTATTATCACTCTTACACTACGGGGAACATGTGGTGGAATCACTACTCCACATATTGTGTGTAGACACAGACTACCAATTTATTACACCTTCTGGGTTTGGGTTTTTCTGGATGCTCAGTGGAGCAATATAATATGAGATGACATTTTCAACACAACCCAATGTCTTAGGGCAGAACAAGACCAGAGTCAGAGGAGTGCAGTGGTTTACTTAAGATTTATAGGCTGAGTTTTAAAGAGTAATAAAGAGGAATGTAATAATATGTGGCACTTTGAAGCCTGGAAGCAAAACTACTCTGATGTCTGTACTACTAATCCTAATTATGTTCTACTATTAAGTAATGCAATTATAAGCTGCATCATAGGTAAAAGTGGTTTGTTTGTTTTTATTTCCTATTTCCACTCATTTAATCTTCTGATTTACCAATTCTATTGGCAACAAAAGTATTTCTCTTATTTTAGACCTTGAGTAGCACCTGGCCCAAAGAAAATTCAAGGCACGAGCTTTTGGAGCAGCAGTAGGAGAAGTGACAGGCATCTTCAACGATCTGCAAGACCAGATACACATCTGATCATCTCAAATGTAATGCAGTGTTAACTTGGCTGGATTGCTTCCAGTTCTGGTTTAGCAAAGGGATCCACTCATTCAAGTATACGCATTTCACTGCCATTTTAGGGCAATGAGAGCTCTTAAATGTTCTTGTGCTTAATTGCTCTGAGGAGCTTGTTTTGGTACTAGTCATTTGAATGCACCATGCAAGACTTTTGCAGCTTTTGCTTTTCTTTTCAAGTGATATGGTAAGACCTCTATGTTGCAGTTATTTACTCATGAAAAATGCACTACAATACCTGTAGTGTTTAGATAAGATTATCATCTTTTTCTTTTCCTTAGTCTGTAAATATTTTTTTAAATACACCAGCCAAAATTAATACCAAATTTAATGTTTCGTGAAATACAAAAAAACCCAACTTTTCATTGCCTTTTTTTCCCCTTTGTTGTCCTGTGCAGGACACTCATCATTTCAGCCACTTGTTATCAGATTCCTTTTTTTTTTTTTTTTATTTTTGATGAGAATTAATTTGGATTCAAACCAAAGAGACAAATTGCATTATTATTCGTATTAAGATAAGCAAGACTTTGAAACATACTGGGCTGTGACAACATATTAAAATGAAACCATGCTATTACAGAAAGCTTCCAGCTTAGGGTTTTAGGGTTTAGGAATGAAAAAATGGTTACGTAGCCTAGAAATGAATAAGATAGTAATCACTGAACCTGAAGTGAGCTGCTTCTACTTTAGCTCTGAAAGAGGGTTTGTGTGCCTGCAAACTGGCTCAGTTTTCTTGACTATAGCAATTACTCCAACTAAATTATTATTTCTTCCTGTCTATCATAGAATCATAGACTCATAGAATCATTTAAGTTGGAAAAGACTTTAAGATCATTGAGTCCAACCGTAAACCTAACACACCAAGTCCACCACATGAACTTTGTTGCAGTTACAATCAATGTTAGAAATTATATTCACTTAACATTGCATGGTGGGCCTGAAAGTTTTTTTTTCTATTATACAAACACACTGACTTTTCCTTCTCCTTCCTCTATACCCTTACGCTTGTAACTATACATGATATGAATGTACATTACCTTGTTAAATATGGCGTTATCTTTTTTCTAGATTGAAGAGGAAGCAAATGGAGATTTGTTTGATACAGAAATCAATGTATCAGACCCAGAGAAAGTTGGCAACTTTCTTGAGACTAGTAATTCAGGTGGTAGATTGTCTTATCCCTTGAAGACTATTCTGAGATTTTGGCATGATTTTCTATTCAGTTATCTTTTGGCAGTTTTTAGTATCTAAATGGAAGCCTATTTAATATATATTTTGGAAAAAAAAAGTGTGTGAAGGAATTAAAATAACTTGCCCTGGGATAAGTATCTTAATTTTCTTACAAGAGATGGCATGAAAGCTTATGTGGCAGAGAAACAACAAAGGTAACTAATGCAACAAATATTTGCAGATAACTTTGTATCATAGCTGAGCAGATGGATCAGTAATTCATCACAAATTTTTATTTTTTTTTAAGACATCACTTTCCATGTTCCACAAAAATGAATTCTCTGTTAAAAGAAGATTCATTGATTTTATTGTCTTGCACAGCAAATTAACAACAAAGTACATGCATATTGCTTACATTGTGCCTCCAGCTCCAGAAAAAAGTATTGTAGGTAAGTGTAGTTCCTGTGAGGTTGAATTTAAGCATGTCATTTAAGTACTGTAATGCAAATTAAGTATTTTAATATCTATTGGGCTTGTAAAATAAATACTTTTCTGCACAAATATTACTTACTGTTTATCAGGTGGTCCAAACTATTAAATATTCTTCCTGTTCTGTATTTTAAAAAAAGTTGAGGTTAAATTGGAAAGGTATGTATTGGCCTCTTCCTAACTCAGACCAGCATTGATAATAAGAAGGATGTTTGTCTACTACATGGCCTTCTGTTTCTTATCTATCATTCTTTCTTCACTGTTGCCCTTCAAGAGCTGATTAGTCTATCAAAACAAAGATGTTAAATAAAAGTTTATTTTTAACTTGTGCTGTTATCAGTTGCCTGCAATATACAGAGATTCATACATACTCCACCTCTCTAACACTTCAGTCTGTTTCTTTTGGTCATGGTGAATGCTAAAACCTCTAGTTAATTCCTCAAAGTTGTAATTCAGAAAACACTTTTGAGTGATGCTAGTTTTCATAAATGCCTTGAAGGATCAGATCCTTTCTGCATGAACTGAGAAGCATGCCTGATTCATTGAAGCAACTTCAGTTGTATGAGCTCTAAATAGTAGGGGTTCTTTCAAAATAACTAAATATTTAAAATACTGAAACCTGTTTAAAACTTTTGGCTTACCCGTATAAATAAATGACTGGACTCTAGAACATTGTTTGGTATGTAGGGAATAGCAGGACTTTTTTTTTCAGTAGTTTAGTCTGTAAAGCTCATGAAAGCTGCAGCTTTTCATACAAGTAGGAATAGGCAGACTGAGTAGATGTAGGCTGCAGAAAGTTTGGGAAAATCATGCTTTTAATTCTGTGGAAAAGCACTGCATTTTTCAGTCTGTAAGACTGAAAATCTGATCTGAATTTTCCGTAGTTCTTGAAAGTAATGTGTGATTCTGTAATAACCATTTTTCCTGTTACAAAAGTAAGTTCAATTACAAATGCTAACGGGGATAATAAAGATGGAATGAGACTTCTAGTCATGTCCTTTGGATCACACAACATTTAAGGCATTTATGACAGTGTACAGCTACATGGAAATGTAGTGCTTGCATCACAGTCACATTCATCTGTAAGACAAAGCTTGGACTGGATTTGAGGTACCACTTGAACAAAACCAGCACAAATATTGATACACCTGGAAGTGTGTAAAATGGTGGGACTTACTGCAGTGTAAGCAAGCGCTGGCTGTCAATTCAGATCCTTGGATAGAGACTTTGTTAAGCTACAGATAAGTTGGGGAAACTCACAGACTCTACAGGACATTTTCCAAAAAGCATGAAACTCTCACTTTAAACTTGAACTTCAGTGCACAGGTGGTAATGCGTTCTATCAAAAAATATTTAGTCCATACATTTCTAATTCTGGAGAAAAGAAGAGATTCTAGTCTGATGTAAAATGAGGCATCTTAAAGCAGAGAGTTGGCCAAACAACCAAAAGTAAGATGACATATTTACATCTGACATGTTTAGTTTTTAAAGTCTTATATATAAAATATCATACATTCAGTGTTATGCAGTGTGTATTGTACAAAAGTCCTTAGTCTGTTCATTCTGTTACACTGTTGGTGACACCTGGAGTTTTAAGCTCCAACTTTATTTTGGTCATGGGTGGGAGGGGCTGACACTTCAGACCTTAGCCACAAATTCATGTGGTCAGTTACTGATTGTGGAACAAGATACAACTGAATCAGTGGTGAGCTAGAGTTGGACACCCACCCAAACTACCTCACTATTCACCTATGTGTGTTGGAAAACCACGTTTTCTGTTTTTAAGAAAATAATTTATTAAGTCATGGATCCTTTCCTGTGAAGGATTAGAGTTCTTGGTCTACAGAAGCTGCATGTACACTTGCATTTAAATAGGTTTATAATAACAGAGAAAGAAACCTGGCATGATATCTAGAAATAACTGTCAATATCTCAAGTTAGGAATTCTTCATATTGGTCATTTGATTAAATATTCAGGTTTTTTTTCTGTGAACTTCTGTTACTATAAAATGTGAAGGATCTTTTTGTGTTAAACTGCAGCATTTCATGCTTTCTGCAGTGAAATATTAATGAATAGTAATACTGTAATGCAAAAACATGAAGCATGTGTATTCTCTCACTTTTGTTTGAATACTTTAATCCTTGTACTTAAAGACATATTCAATTTTACAGATAAATTTGTGGATTTACAGTTATGCTATACTATGTAGTATACCTTTGAAAAAATGCCAATCATCAGATTTATTTTCATCATGTTACAGAGAAGGGAAAAACTAAGGCTACACTGAGAGGTTAAGGGTCCCTCCTTGTTCCTGAAAGGATGCTGTTTGTCCCCTCTGTGGGTTACTGTGTGAAACTTCTAAAGCCAGAACAGAGATCAGATGAGGAACAACTTTGGGAACCATTGGCCTGGCAGGTCACAGAGTACACAGTCAGAATCTCAGACTTAGAACTTTTACATGGAGAAGCACAGGAACAGAGCAGGAATACACTAAAGGTAGAAATAAGATGTTTGGACTTATCATAACATACCTCTCCTGTGTTTTAGGAAATAAGAGTAATTATGAACGTTCAGTATTTCATGCTGATTTTGGTAGTATTCAGGTTCCTAAGCTCTCTGAGTTCGGGTCTTTAGCGTGAAAAATATTGACCTCAGTCTGACAGTTTTAGAGTTCTTCTGTTGCTGAGGTTGAATGTATTTCCCATACCACAATACATCAATAACTCTGGTTCCTCTGTCATAGCTTTTTGGCCACTCTTGACTTGGGCAGAGGAAGTGATGTAAAGCTGCATGCATTTTGTTCTGTTAATTTTATTCTCCATTCAGTTTGCAGTTGTTCATATGCTTCAGAATTTTCAGAGCTGGTTATTTTGCCTTAGTTGGCTAAAAAACTCTTAGTTTTAGAACTTAAAAAAATAATAGGATGAAAATATTAGTAATAAGCTGTCCTGGTTTCAGCTGGGATAGAGTTAGTTTTCTTCTTGGTAGCCGGTATGGGGCTGTGTTTTGGGTTTAGGATGAGAACAGTGTGGATGATACACCAATGCTTTGGTTCTTGCTAAGCAGTGCTAAGTACTTGCTAAGTGGCGCTCACACTGGTCAAGGACTTTTCAACTTCCCATGCTCTGCCAGGTGCACAAGAAGCTGGGAGGGGGCACAGCCAGGACAGCTGACCCAGACTGGCCAAAGGGCTATTCCATACCGTATGATGTCATGCTCAGTATATAAACTGGGGGAATTGGCCGGGGGGGAAGGGGGGGGCGGGCAACGATCGCTGCTTGGGGGACACGCTGGGCATCGGTCGGCGGGTGGTGAGCAATTGTACAGTGTACCGCTTGCTTTGTATTACTATTGTACTATTATTATTATTTGTTATTATTACTATTACTACTGTTCTATTTTTATTTTATTTTAGTTATTAAACTGTTCTTATCTCAACCCACGAGTTTTCCCCTTCTGCCCTTCCAATCCTCTCCCCCATCCCACTGGTGGGGGAGTGAGTGAGCGGCTGTGTGGTGTTTAGTTGCTGGCTGGGGTTAAACCACGACATAAGCTTATCGGTTAATAGGCTTATAACCTGAGATTTATTTTCCTATTCTGCTTTATCTGGGTAACTGTTTTCTTCTTCCGAACATGAGTGATCAGTAAGACTCTGATCTTCATTTAGATTGTCTTCACAAGTGCAAATTAAACTAGTTTTGTACAACTTTTAGTCACAATTAATATATTACAGGAAATTGCATATTTTACAGAGCTGCTTCCACAAAACCATGCAGCACCAGTGTTGATGTTTTTTTCTGTTCCTGTATAGTGTTTTTCATTGTAATTTGACTTAAATACATAAACTTAGGTGAGCTGTATCTTCTAATCACATCAGTTATGTTAATGATTTATTTATGATAAAATAAAATCCATATGATGCCATTTTCTTCAAAGACATGACCAAGGTTAAAGTAGGCAAGGAAGATTCCTCATCTACTGAATTTGTAGAAAAAAGAGGAGCAGCTCTAGAAAGGCAATGTATGTATCTAACTGAAACTTGTTTAGCTTCAGAATGACTTGCAATATACTACGTGGGCTCTGTAACTGGGGTCTGGGCCATCTGTACTTAGATGGATTCTGGAGGCTGTATGCAGCTGCCAAATCTTTGTGTAGAAATGGAATAATTCCCATTAATAATGGGAAATGTAGCCTTATTCATAGAGAGGATTATAGCTAACTCTTTTCAAACTGGTTAGTGCTTAAAATTGAGGTTGCAGAGATCCAGTAAGTAAAACTTACTTTATCAGCTTACTTAGGCATTTTGGGTGTAAGGAATTAAGGCACTTCAGCAGTATAACTGTTCCACAGAAAATCAACTGTTGGGCAGGGAGATGGGTGAAAGAGACTTTCAGTCACTTGAAAGTGTTACCAGAAAGTGGCAAAATAATTCACTCTCTAAAACTTAATTTTGGAGTTTTAGAAAGCAGGCATTCTTTATTGCGGTGCCGGGCAGCACTGGGGATAGTTCCACCATAAGTGCTCCGAGGGCTTGATGGACTTTCAGTAATTATATACTATGAAAATATACATATTCATAGGATTTCTACATAAACATGAGTTTTCCTGGAACTTATTAATGTATGTAAATGTGCGATCTGCATGCGCAGTCATCCTCTGTGGTGGTCCTCAGGTGGTCTTTGGGGGCCTTCCGATGAAGGCTCATAGTCTTCCTCACTGTGTTCGCTGATTGACCTTTGTTTGTGCGCAAACTCAGTTCTGGGGGCCTAGCTGTCTAGAGGGGAGTGTTCAGGAGCCTAGAACTTAACTGTCCACAAAGATTCGTTTTTGTTATGTAAAGGGAAGCATTCAAGAGCTTTTGTTTGGTAAAGGGGAACACCCAGGAGCCTCTATTCACATTCTCAGGTATCAAAAGTAAAATGGCCTTCTGATGACTTGCAGGACATTGATGTGACTAGATGAATTTTGACATAAGATATATTGGATTTCTGTCACCCAGCACTGGTATACTACTAATATTGTTCAAGTATCTTTGCTGTGGAAGGGTCCTGTCACTGATACACTGCATCATTTTCCCCTGTTGACATGGCTAGTAAAGCCTTTACAAAGTAACTAGTAGAACTTAGACAAGTATACAGTCTTAATTTTGGTATAATTTTATAATATGCCCATTGCTGTGATGCATTTGCATCATATGAGAACAATAGACCATGTAACAGTTTCAGTTAAACTAGAAAATTAACAAAAGTCAAAGGTTGTAGATTGTTTCTTGAAAGACCTATCTAACAGATAATGTATGAAGCTCTTGAACTTCTGGAGTTCCAGAGCCAATCTTAAACAAACAAAAAAAAATCTCTTCAGAAACCTCAAAATACTGATAGGTTGTTCTTAGTTATCTGTTACTGAAAATTGGCATATAGCTTAACATTTGCCACTTAAAATTGCACCCAGAAGTTATTGAAATTGTTTTGTCACTTGGAGCAGAACTGTGAAACACGTTCTGATTATACAAGTTTATTGAGTGGTGCTGTGAGATAGGAAGACTTGGAATAACAGCTGGGATTAGAGTAATTGCATTTAGATAACTGAACAGATACTTCCACACAACTTTAGGTCTGTGTCTTTAATAGAGATGACTAGTTTCCCTCTTGGTTGCTTACTTGAACAACAGAAGTAGGATTAGAAAAAGTTTCATTCACAAGCTTGTGTGTGTGCTGCTTTTTTGTTTATTTGTTAAAGGAGTTACACTAGTGTACCACTTTTAGTGCATGTTGAGCACTCCTCCCACACTGGGGAATGGAATCTGCCATCAGGAAGATTTCTCCTTTTGGATTGTCAGAGCTATGTGATGATTTACAGTTTGTTAGAAAAGCTTTGTCTGAACCTTTGCAAGGCTTATATTACATAGTCTTGTGCCTCTCAAGATACTGGCTTGTGTAAACATAGAAATAAGGCTGAGATTAAAACAAGCTGAATTTGAAATTAGGTACAAGAGACACAAATACACACTTATACATATCCCACACAGTTTGTGTTCAACAAACTGCTAGCTAAAAGAGAGATCTCTCCATGTTTGAATGGCTTCAAGTGTGAAAGATGTCTTAACCAAATGCAATTAATTGAGTTCTTCAATGTATGAAGAAGTATGTAATTCTATGGTATGTATTATATATGACTGACTGAGTGAATGGTCAATCTCCCTCTTAAAATTGTATGATTTTTGCCCATTATGGGGCAGAAGTTTGGAATTGCTGTGTTTTCCCAAACTCAAAATCAGATCAATTCTGTTTTAGTGAAATATCCAGACTGGGGTAGCAAAAGGCTATGAAGTATCACCAGACCTGTCCTCAGAATGGCACCTGTAGTAAAAAAAATGAAACTGGATGTTATTTTCCCCTTTCTTCTTCTCTTTGCAAAAGAGACAGGAAGAAAGAAACTAAGGCAGAGACTGTCTCCAGCCCACCGGTGAAAGGAAGGTTCCCAGGGAAGCCCTAGATGGTGAGGGCAATTTGTTTATCTTGTACTAAGCGATCATTAGATAAAGAAGGTGAAATAAGAAACTGGGAGCTGGAAATATTACCAGCAGTATAGTCAATAATTTCTGCTCTAGCTGGGTTTTTAAATAGGTTTTTCTGGGTTGTTTTGAGTAGGTCAAAGAACAAAGAATTTCAAATGTTTTTAAGTAAGGAAGATGCAGAGGATGGTGAAATGCTGTCATACATTAATTAGGGGATATATAAATCTTCATCACTCATGGTCTTGAAGAGTAGCTAAACAAGGATCCATCAGGTTTGGCTCACCTGATGGAGAAGAGCAATGGTTTGTAGGAAGGACTTTAGTCTCTTTTAGCTCTGTGTATAGGTATGCCACAGCACACATTTGGACAATGAAATGAGCTTTCCGTTTTACTGTCTTGGGGAATCCTGCTAGGTGGAATGTTTCTAGATAGCCATGTGGTAGGACTTCTGCCATGAGTTTATGAACCAATGGATAAAATACTGTGGGGCTTATTAAGCAAGTCCTTTCATGCACATATATGTATACACACACACACATATATATACACATATAGTTAAATTAAACTGTGCTTTAAAGCAGTGTTTCTTTAAAAGTTGTATATTTAAACTACCTATGGCAAATAATAATATTTATAGCAAGATGTGAAAATGTTGCTGAGGATAGTGTGGCAGGAGGCACAGCTGCACCCACTAATGCATCTTGTGAGTCAAGATAAACCTTGCACTGGGCAATAAGTAGTGGGATCTGGAGGCAGAGGAGCTGCCAAGGTTGTACACCCTCTGTTGCTCTCTAAATTCTTCACTCTTTGAGGCCAGGTTTAATAGATGGGCTCAGGATCTGCAGAAGACTACTTTAAGTACTATCAATTTTCTAAGCAATATTTGAGACTCGGATCTCTCAGAGGTCCCTGAATTTGGGTTCCCTCATCTTCAGAATCTTGGCTAAAGCCAGGCTAAGACTTTAGACTCTTCAGCATGTCTTCAGTATACTATAAAAATTCAGAGGGTTCAGTAACCAGTCCTTTCTTACATCCTGCCTATGCAAATCAGTCCCCTGTGCTACATTTGGAGAAAAGAATCAGTCTATAGACTAACACATTTTCCCCTGGCACAATTATACAGTTTTGCTCATCTTCAAAACATATGAATTTGATTTTCCCTGATTAGATGGGAAAGTTTCTTGAAGTTATTTAAACTCGGTGCAACAATATGACATTTCCACTCCTCTCTGCCATCAAAAAAAGGAATGAAGATGTTAGTTTGGGGAGCAATCAGGCAATCTAAATTATTCAGATCCAAAAGTTTTAAGTTAGAACAGTTTTTCAAATTCATTTGTATCTGGATTACAAAAGGCTCAACCCATGTCTGTCTAATGAAGCTCCTGCTGAAAATCTCAGCTGGAAACTCAGAGAATCAAGTCTATCCATCATCTCAAAGTCATGATTATTTCATAAGCAGCACTCAGTGTTCAGTCAAGTCTTTAACTCATCATTTGAGTTACCATAGTTTAACCATACAGGCATCTTTTAGAAGAGCTCATGCTGAACATTACTTGATGAAGTTAAATTCCATTAGCAGAACAAACAGAACAAAAGTCTGTGTCCTGACACTGCAATAAGGTACACGTAAATATTCACAAAGGATACAGGTGCAGATCTCTCATCACATATTGGAGCACATCCAAAGCTTCTAGGAAGAATATTAATAACCCCTTCTGTTGCATTTCTGTTGGAGAAATAGCTCAATTAGTTTCAGTCTGCTGTCTTTCCCTTATCTATTATACATTTGAGCGGTTATACTTTGTTTCTGAAAGTGCACATGTAAAGATATGTATTAACAAGGTAACAGTACACAGGGGAGCATATGGGCACCCTATACCAAGCTTCTCGAGCTGATGAAGACTTCTATCCACTTGTATGTGTATGTATGTACACTCTTTGCTCTTCTGACCTTTCCCAACGTTGATTTGCATGTTGTGAACTGTTAAATGAAACTGGTTGGAAAGCCCTGTGTCCCAGGTACAGCTACCCTAGTCAGCTTTATGTGGCATATGCTATGGATGGAATGAAATAAAAATACAGTACCGAGAAGGATGAAAAAGGATTAAAGAAGGAGAGACCTGAAATGGAGAGACAGGATGTTGGTGAGTGGGAGTGGCATGTGGGAGATTGCAGCTCCAGTGAAGAAAACAGAGGTGGGAAGGGAGAAACAGTTAAATCTGACAGGAAACACAGAGAAAGGTCACTTATTTTTGAACTGTGCCCTGAGCAATTTTATTTATTGTAATATATCTGTGGGCCCTGTAAAAGAATGGGTTGTCTGTTAGCCTTTTGACTTTTGATTTCCACTTCTACTGAGTCATGAAGGAGACTTGGATGATTAATGATGTGGAATCATAATTTGTGGTATATGCACATTCCCAAACACCTTCTAGGGTTCAGTGAAACAGGTCAATTAATAACACCTATCACCCCTTAAAAGTGGGTTAATCATCTATGGGGGATAAAACTGTACATATTTCAAGTTGTAATTACCTAACGTGATACTCTAACAAGGTTCATTTTCTATCATGCCATCTACCATAAATGTTTCCCATGTGATATATATAACATGATTTGACTTTTGAAAATCTTATAGACTACCATTAATCTCCTAGGATACATATTAAAAAAGAGCCTAGAACACATGTAAAAATATCAAAAGAATGTCATTTAAGCTGGCCAGATACATTCAGTTTAATAAATGATGCCTTAAGTTAAAAAATAACCATAATAGCTGTCAGAAAAGGTTTATTGAGTTCTACATTAAAATAGTGTAGAATTTCCTAGGCAGAAAAAAAAAAAAAAATCTTCCATTCAGCTTGGGGAAAAAAAAAACCCCACAACAACCAAAACTTCACGACTTTGTGGTTTGCAGAAATAACACTACAGAACTCCTTCTCCAAAACACGAGACTATTCAACTGAGGCTACAGAAAAAATTACCACCATCTGTTATCAGTATAGAGCATATAACACAACCAAGGAATTCTCTTTTATAGGCAGAAGGAAGGGTACCATGTACTGCAATAACAAAATCACTATGCTCACTGGAAATGAATATTCTAAATATTCTAAATATTCTGTTTGAGGTAGCTCTGGTATGAGGCTAGGGATGTGCCTTGAGTCATCTCTCATTCCTGTTCAGAAAACACATTGCTAGGGAGGTAAAACAGTCTGAAATGCCACTGAGACGGCTTGCACAGGGGATTGAGCCGTATTTGTGCTCTATTCTAACAATTTCTCAGTCAGAGTACTGAACTGACTATGTGAATTTATTATTTATAATTCAGTGTGGCTTGGCTTTATATGTTTGTGTTTCTCATCAGAACAGAATTGAAGCAGGAATATCACCATCACTAATGGAATACCCCGTTAGCAAGGCTTCTGAGTTAGGGACCAAACCCAAGTCTCTCAATTAATAATCTAGAACTCTTCTAGCTAGACCATCCTTTTTTTCCTAGCAAGTGTACTCTCCCATTTTAAAGTGTTTTTTTGAATTGCAACAGTCTGAAAGTCTTCTTGTAGCACTAGCTCTCAAATGTGTTTTCTTCATTCCATGACTGTTGCATGTAAAATACTAACTATTTCTTGGAACATAAGCCAGAAACTTCTCTTTTCCCTCAAAGGAGAATACTGTAACCTTTAGGCTCCTTCTGGGCCAAGAATTTTTTTTCTGATGGGTGGAAAATGTCTCTGCTCAGAACAGTTAGTAGCTGCCAGGGGACATCTATCTCCCAAGAGCAGGCTATACGCGGGCAGAAGCAGGGACTGAGTCTAGGAGTCCCCCTTCTCACTTTGAGAGTCTCTAACTCATGAGATGTTCTGTTCCCTTCTCCCCTACAAGCTTTGAAAGAGGAGACAGGTATCTTGTTCAATCATTTGAAGGAAAGATCAGAGGCATCTACCTGCAGAAGAATGCTCTGAACTACAGCTTCCCTGTGAGCAGAAGTGTCTCCTTCAAATACAGAGAAAAGCTCCTGAGAGGAAGAATTTGAGACTTGTTTACCTGCTCAATATGTAGAAACACCATTGGGAAAGCTCTTGGCTACTCTGCTCAGCTTGCTGGCTGATTTAAATCTCCTTCTAAAGTGTCTTAACTCTCCTTCTTCCCTGTACATTGAGCACTGGGACCTTACTCTATGATACAAATCCCAGTCTGCAGAAAATTAAATCAGACACTGTAATATTCGGGGGAAGGAGGACAGCAAGACGCAATGGAAAGGAAATTTGACTTTCATCCTTCACATCTAATACTTTCTTATCTCTCAGAGCTGTGATGGAGAGAGACACTGAGGGAAGCATGTACTATGCTACTCTAATAGCAACCATGTATATTCCCACAATTAATAATGAAGTTTTATCTTAAAAGCACATATGAAATAAATTGTGCATGGGTACGGGAGGAGGACCACATCCTTTGGGTCGCTGCTAAGAAAGGTCACAGGAAAGGTTAGTCTCCCTTGAACCTGTACTATATCCACCAAACCCATGAAAACATCTTAGGTAGGTATTTTAAGACATCTAAATGGTTCTGGACAAATGAAGCAAATGAGTTGAGCTTCAAGGTCTCCACTGACAGTAACAGCACCCATCTCCTAGCTTACACGTGAATGTATGTTAGATACTTAAATTCAATATATAATATGGACATGAATATAAACTCAAGTGATTTTCCCAAGACAACAGGAAGGGACAACAGGAGCTAAACTCTATTGATTCACCAGATTATGTAGAGTATTAGAAAGGAAGGTTCCCACCTTGCCACTACCATCTACCTATAGCAAAAATCAGTTGTCCTTGAATTAATGACTCATATGGTTTTATTTGCTGATGTTATCAAACCAGACATAAGGAAGAAATTTTTTACAATGAGGGTGCTGAAACACTGGAACAGGTTGCCAAGAGACGTGGTAGATGCCTCCATCCCTGGAAACACCCAAGGCCAGGTTGGATGGGGTTCTGAGCAACCTGATCTAGCTGAAGATGTCCCTGCTCATTGCAGTCTTTAAAGGTCCCTTCTAACCCCAAAACCATTCTATGATTCTATGACTGATTCTATGATTCTATGTTAGGACTGTAATAAAGACGGCAGTTAAGATGTTAGTATTACAATGAAGCATGATGGGTGACACCATTAAAATTCAAGGAAGATTGTTCTGTAACAATTCAAAATGCAAAATTTAAATGGCATAATTAATTTATTTTATTAGGCTGCTTGTGTAAGTAGTTGCTTGTTGTTGAAGAAACAATACCTGATCACACAACAGTGTTATAACGGAACAACAGTGCCTTTGGTGTGTATCTTGTTGGGGATTATTATCCATGAAAATATTTTTGCTCTGAGTTCCCAAAATGGAACACAATTATTCACATACTTAAGTTGAGGAATATTCTTGTGCTGGATCAGGGTCTAAAACCCTTTGCACTGAATGTGAGAGTAAAATGAGAAAGAGTCTGTCATCTTTATGCTAGAGAGTGCAGTGGTTTCCATAATAATTGGGCTCCCACTTAGTGGGAGTACTGATAATTGGTTGCAAAAGGCTGGCATGGAAATCAAAATAAACCATGTCGAGAGCAGGGCATCTTCATTTGACAGAATCACACTTACATTGAGCATTATGGTGTTATCTTTAGAGTAACAATCAAGTGAATTACACACCTGCACTACCAGACTGGTAATATTTTAAGTGGAGGCCAGACATTAAGTGCAGAGCAAACACCCACCCTGCAAGTGATCCTAAGAGGTAAACAGACTGGATCAAGTAGGCTGAATCCAAAGCTGCTGAACAGCTTGCTTTGACATGCAGGGTCCTTCACTGTGAAAAGAAGATTCCTATTGAAATTGTTGACAGCTTTCAAGTATCTCTAGTGCCTCTGTGCCTAGGGAGGGGACTTAACCTTTGCATTGCTGTGACACCTCGAGAAGAAAGGCTCTGAAACTGGAAGGAGAGACCAGAGCAGAGAATAAGCCACTTATGTCAGTAAGAATGGTTGAGTAGAAGAGAGGGAAAAATTGTGCTCTTTGGGGGAAAACAAAACAAAAACAAAAAGCACTTGAGCATATGGCTCTAAATCTGTAAGTATGCACATATTCCTATCTCTGCACTAACAAATGGTCTTATTAACACCCAAGGATACTGCTGGTACACAGCACCTTTGTAGATCTGCGTCCAGTTTGTAATGTTATGATATGGCTCAGGCCAGAGCCCATGAGCCATCTGGATGAGCTAATAAAACATGTGCCTCTTTTTCCCTTTTTTTTTTTTTTCCCCTTCTTTACAGAGATTTAAACTGTTCCATTTATTGTTTGTAGTGGTCTTTACTATTTGGTCCAGGGTGGGAAATGAGCCTTTGTGATTTCAAATATCTATTCATTTACTTTACTTCATATTCATCTGTGTCCATTCAGTCTTCCTTCAAGGAATAAACTCCCAGTGTTCCCTTCTGGGATCTTTTTTCCCTCTTTGATATAAAAAACCTGATATTTTTCTATTGGCAGCTGTCATAGTGTTGTCCCAAAAACTTGGATCTGTTAGCTGGTGTGTGTCGCCCAATTCACGCACAGAGTTGAGGTATTTTCCTTTATTATGTAAATGTACAAATACAGGTGCATGTTACAAACCAGCACACTGTTGTTGTAAACTAACAGTTATTTATACAATCATCTAATATATATTCATTGTCACTTTGTTAAATGATTGGTTAAAATTCTTCACCTGCCATGTAAATTACTACGCATGCTCACTATGATTCTCAACACCTTTATTTCCTTAATCTTTGGGTCGGTGGGTTTCTTGAATGGGTGGTCCTTGAGTCGGTGGTTGTGATCTCCCCCTGCAGAATTACCTGTCCCCTAAGTTCACTTAACTTTGGCAACACTAAGCAGTCCTTTACAGACTGTTAGCGAAGCAAACTATCACTCACTCTAGACTTCTTTGTTATGAGACATATATCCTGTTTCATGATGTCATAGTATTGTTAGGGTAAAATGAGGTAAAATCTTTCTGACATCAATAGGGGAAAAAAATGGCTTAAATTGTGAATACAGGTGATAAATAATTGGGGGGGGTGTATGTGTATATATATATATACACACACACATGCATATGTGTATGGGCAATGTCCAAAGTTAACTTTTGAACTCACAGCAGAAGACTGGTACTTGCTAGCTACACCTGTACAGGCTAGTTGTAAATTTTGATAACACCTAAATTAAACAAAAATGTCACTTCTTGAGTCCTCCAGTATATAAGGAGACATGAGACAGATCCACCAGTTTGGGGGCCTGATCATGTGATGCTCTTCTGCACACAGACTGTTTAGACTGGGAAAGTTGGGGACTGGGTGCCTGGAAAGAAGAGGTGGTGCCGAAAATAAAAAAAAAAAAAAGAAGAAAGAATTGTTCCTGAAAGGAAGAAACAGCCTCAGAAAGAAGAAGGTGAAGATCCTGGTGGGACGAAAGATCAGGAACTGGGGGAAGATCCTGGAGATCAGGGAGATGCATGAGGATTAATGCTGGGTGATGCCCAGGGACCTGGCCAGGGACACCGGAGATGTAACTGGAAGAACAGCGTGGATAAGAATGGCTTTCTGCCTGACCTCGCTGGGCCTGCGGCCACCTCTCTATGAGGAAGAGTGGTTGAGACCTGGTGATCTCAATGTTGTCAGAGGAGTGAGCAAGTGAGCATGTGAGATAATCCATTCAGGTCAAACTCACATCTCACTGGTTCTTACATAAACTCTGGGACCTGGATTCCCTAAAGGCTGTCGTTCACTCCATCTTGCTCATGGCAGAAGGGAGACTGTGATCCCAACTGTGATTCCTTGGCGTCACAGGAAAACAGGTCCTACCAAAGCAGTGCTTAACAGCTGTGGATTTCATGAAAATGACACAAGTGAGGAATTAATGGGCTGGTGGGAAGAAAGAAAGATCATATAACAGGAGAAACATGCAATTTGCTAAATTAATAGTCCGTGGAGATCAGAGCATGTCTAATATGGATGACCTAGCTAAGGGTCTAGAGAACAATTCCTGTGAGGTGCAGCTGAGGGAACTGGGGTTGTTTAGCCTGGAGGAAAAGGAGGCTCAGGGGAGACCTTATCACTCTCTACAACTACTGGAAAGGAAGCTGTAGCGAGGTGGGTGTTGGTCTCTTCTCCTGGTAATAAGTGACAGGATGAGAGGAAATGTTCTCAAGTTGCACCAGGGGAGATTTAGACTGGATATTAGGAAAAAATTCTTCACTGAAGGGGTTATCAAGCATTGGAACAGGCTGCCCAGGGAAGTGGCTGAGTCCCCATCCCTGCAGGTATTTAAAAGATGTGTAGATGTGGCACTTAGGGATATGATTTAGTGGGTGGACATGGCAGTGTTAGGTTTATGGTTGGACTCAATGATCTTAAAGGTCTTTTCCAACCTAAATGATTCTATGATTCTATGACTGAAGGGGGATTCAGGGCTCCCTTTTTGCTATAATTGCATAACAGGGGGTTGTAAATGTCCAGTGAAGGGACAGAAGAGGGGCAGTGACTCTAGTCCATCCTCCTCCACATTCCCCGGGCCTATCCCCATCCTGAATTTAAACAGCAGTTGAATACAACCTGAGCTGAATTGACGTATCCTCCCACTAGATTTTACTAACACAAACTGAGCATCTGATGCTTTCTATAGTCGATGCTGATATAGGACAAACTGACCTTCAGAGGACTTGCCACCTTGTCTGCAGATGGTACAAGGCAATCAGCTTGAAGTGAGATGCCTGCTGAAAGGCAGCTAAAGTAGGTACTAGCCTCATAAATGGCCTCTGATAAATACGAGGAAGAAAAGAACAACAATAGCCTACAAAGTCTAACAAGTTGGCAAACAAGCAGTGGGGTGAAAATTAGGCCAGATCTACAGCTAGCACAGCCTCTTGACTACTGGGAAGAAAAAATACTGCTGTTTTATACCTATGATTGGATTATTTATGTGACATCCACCACGTTTCCACATATTTGCACAGAAATATTTATCTTTTCCTTGTAATTACAGATTCCCTTTACTCCTCTTGTTCCTTACTGTTTAATGTGACACCATATCGTATTAGGTTTCCAGAGCATACCACTCCAGACATATTTATATGGCTGTTTCAAATGATTTACAATAACTAATGTTGTAACAGGAATATCATTTTGGAAATATAATACCAGTCAATAGCAGTAAAGGTTTCTGCTAATGGCCAGAACTCTTGTACCATGGGAATAAGTTGCCACTAACAACTTATCACCTGAAGGCCCTATCTTCAAGTTGATGTAAGCTGGCTGGCATTGGACCAAATTTCAGTGCTCAGTGGAGCTCTACAGAGTTTATGTGAGCTGAAAGTCTATCTGTCTTAATTACCCTGATAAAAAAGCTGGATAGAACACAAGCAAGATCCTGAAAAATAACAAATTGGGCTAAAGCTTTCCATGGTGCACGAAACCAAAGTTCATGCTTTCCTTGTTTCCAGGGAATTCCACCCCCACTGCAGAAACAGTTTGGATCAACAAGTATTGATTTATTTCTATGAAAGACTGGTCCTCCAACAGGAGAGAGGGAGATTGAGCTGGTTTTAATCCAATGTAAAAATACATTTCCTAGAAGGCTTTGAAATTTTGTAAGAGGGCTAATACCTCTATTAGTATTATGTTGTCCTAATTCTTGCATTACCTAGACACAGAACAGACACTAATGATTTTAGCTTTGCAAAAGACATATCAGAAGAAAAAATATTACAGATTTGGGGATTATCCAAAGTTAATGGGGGATTTTATTCCAGAACGTGGAATGGCATACATATGCAGTGTTTTTACCAAGAAGTGAATTCTTCTTGTAGGGATATCAGCATAAGAAGAAGTAATTACATAATTTAATTGTTAAGATTTTGTCAATGAAACCAACATGATGACAAGAAGTATATTGTTGCCATCACTGAAACTTGGTGGGACGAATCCCATGACTGGAGTTCAGCTATCGAAGGCTACAGGTTGTTCAGAAGGGACAGACGAGGTAGGAGGGGGCGGAGGCGTTGCCTTCTCCAGCAAGAAATGGATAGAGCGTGAAGAAGTGTCCCTGAAGAATAGCCATGAGCAGGTTGAAAGTTTATGGGTAAGAATTTAGAGACCGAGGCAACAAAGGGAACCCTGTGGTTGGGGTCTACTACAGGCTGCCTGATCAGGGGGAGCCTGTTGATGAAGCCTTTTTTCCTCCAACTACAGGAGCTTCATGCTCACAGGCTCTTGTCCTGCTGGGGGGATTTCAAACCACCGGGACTTCTGCTGGGAAAGTAAGACGGCAGGTGGTAAGCAATCTAGGAGACTCCTGGAGTGCACAGGACGACATTTTCCTAGTGAGGTAATAGGTAGCCCTACCAGAGGGGACATAGTACTGGACCTGGTGGTCACCAATGCACGTGAGCTCCTCGGTGATGTCAGGACTGGAGGCAGCCTTGGCTGCAGTGATCACACACTAGTAGAGTTCACAGACCGGGAGAGGTAAGGGTCGGGTGAAGAGTATAGTCAGGACCCAGAATTTTAGGAAAGCAAACTTCTAACTCTTCAAGGAATTAATCAACAGTGACCCCCTGGGAAATGGCCCTCAAAAGCAGTGGTTCAAGAGGTAGACCTTTCACTCCACAAATGGAACATGCAAATGCTATGGACAGATTTGACAAAATCTCAAGTTCTGCAGGAGAATTGCAGATCTTCAAGTCCATGTAAAGCAATAGTGTTCAGGGAAAACATGACCTTTCAAAAAAATCTTCCTCTTCTTATCATAAACTCTTTTATCCAGAACTGATTAACCTAGTTGATTATAGACATTGAGAACTAGGAAGTCTGACTTGAAATTCCAAATGTATTTTTCGCTGTCAATGGGTTAGAGGATTGGATGCATTTAGTAGCTTTTAGCTAGGTGAAGAAGACCAAAAAGTTACCTGAGTGTGTTGTTAAATACATTTAAAGAGTACTGCACTCCTTGAAAAGGTCTGAAATTTGGAAGTGCCCGTTTCTCATAAGAATGTAAATACCGAAGAAAATTTTGAGATTTGTAATATATTCAGGATAGTTAGATAAACCATGTTACTCTTCAGCATTTGTGAAATCCCTAATCCCTAATTTAAAATCAGATTTTAGATCAGATCCCTAAAAGGAAGAAAATATTTGCCTTCTGTTTCTCATTTAAAATTTAAAAAAAATCTATTTCAATAGATACATAGTATAGCCAGAACAAATACTAAGTTTTAGAGGGAAACACAGACTCATAGATATACATGCAGGCAAAATAAATGCAAATTATTCAAAGATAATCCTTCAAAAAATTCAAATAAAATTCAAGCACATGTGAAATATCAAATATAGTGTGGAAGCAAATATATCCAAAGCAGTGCCTTGTTTTTAGACAGAGCTTCATTTATTTGTAAAGCAAATCCATTGTAGAAAAGTACCAAAAAACCAGAGTGTGCACACACAGACACATGCATGCATATTGAAAAAATGAAGATTCAGAAGCAATATGCATGAAGCACTTGAGATGATCAGGCAGCACTCCTGGAAGATGTTACACCATGTCTGTTCTTCAAGACAGCTACATCCAGTGGCCAGAACACTCCCTTAACCACTAGTGAATATCTTATGACTTTTAGGTTGAGCATTTGCACACAAATCATAATGAGACAAAGTTCATTTGATTTTGTAAAGTTTACTCACAGACAAAAAACATGATAATATTGAGCACACATGCAGAAAGGCAGTATATATGAAATATAATTCATTTGCAAGCATATGATGTGATGAACATTCAGGTAGGAAAAAAAAATCAAATAGATATGAAGATACATAGAGAGAAATGTAAGCTAAAACCAAAGCTAAAGGAAATATAGATGAAAAAAAGTCAGTAAGTCAAATTCTTATCAAGGAGAACAGTATTATGAAAAAAGTTGGGAAAGAAAAAAAGAAGTAGTGTCTGACATTGAAAGATTAAATGTATTTGTAAAACTAGATCTATGATCCATAGTTGGCATAGATTTGTTTGCATAGGCTGAAAAATTACATACTGGTTCTGGAGTATTATTCCTATTACCCAGAAATACTACTGTGTTAGAGAATACAGCTGAATATGTAATCTCAGGTATAAAATCTCTATTTGCTACCAATTGTGGTAATGATAGATAATGGACAACAGTTTAAATGTTTTGCAACATGGTATGATATTAAACCTTGCTTGGAGTCTAAGGTAGCCACAGTCTAAAGGAATTATGAAAAATCTTTTAAAACATATTAAATGGATGCTTTAAAAAGCTTAGGATTCAAGTTCTGATCCCTCTTTGACACCATTAAATTACAAGGCAACATCCTGGAAACGTCTGTGAGCTAAAATATTGTTTAAGAGAAAGTTTGAGCTTGGGCTTCTCTGTTATAAGATTATTTATGTTAAAAATAGGGGAGTTGAATATTCTTGTAAATATCAGATAGAGAATCACATGAATCAAAACCTTGCTTGACTGCAGATATGCTTTGATGAAGGCAGTGAAAACAATGTGTACAAAAGAAAACAAGAGCAAACTGTTAAGACCCAGTCTGATTGTCAGGCTCGGGGAAAGTTCGTAATGATCCCAAGGGTGAAATTAAGACACAAACGAGGTCATATGCCGCCAGTCAGACGTTTTATTGGGTAAATATAAAAGAGTAAAGCAATAGGAAAGGCAGGAAATATTAGGAGGAAATTAAGCAAAGCGTTCAGAGAGGTAAGCAAAGGATAGTCACCACCCTGGATGCAGCGGCCGTCTCGTTGGTCCTCAGTCTTCAGTTTTTTGGTGGAAAAGCTTCCAGTCTTCAGTTCTTCGGTGGTGGAAAAGCTTCTTCTTCTTTTTTTGGTTTTGTTGTCCCGTCTTTTATCCCATGTTGGAGAAGGAGTTTGCCCTCTCATTTCCATTTGGTTACCCAGGGCAACATCACGTATGTATTGTTGGTGGGCAAGTGGCCTGGCCTGGATACCAATTGGTGTCCCATTCTTGGTGGTGCCTGATAAGCCAAAGAATGCTCTGCTGCTTCAGCAAGTTTGCATGTTCCCTTGCAAGCTAATGGTACCTGATAAGCAAAAGAATGGCCTGTTGCTTCAGCAAGGTTTGCACATTTCCTTGCAAGACAGTGGCACTTGATAAGCCAAAGAAGGGTCCACCCTGGGGTCTTATCAGACAGAAGAGTGGTCTGCTGTCCAGTCTTATCAGATAAACACACCCAAGCAAGCTTTGAGACAATTGTTCTTATCACTTCAGTCTCTTACACACACCCAAGCAAGCTTTGAGACAATTGTTCTTAACACTTCAGTCTCTTACATCACCCCGTGGCTCAAAGATTGCTGTGGCTCAAAGATTGCTGTCTTGACTCACAGATCTGTCTTCATGGTCCATGGTGGTGATAAAAGGAGAGGATAGTAAGGTAAGAACGAGAGCATTGTTAATACAATTTTTACAACTAAAGGTTTTGGCTGGTACACTGCACAGATATATTTAACATTGTCAGGTGATGGGGCGGCAATGAACTGCATGTTAGTCCACAACACGCTGAATTAATTGAACAAAAACATGGAATGACACATGGTAAAAATAACAACATTGCTAAACACACAACATATAAAACAAGATACGCTTAACCCAGGGGGTACCCGGAAGCCATGAAAAGGGATCAAATTCCCAACCTTTCCAGGTCTGCGTGCGTGCAGTCCATGTTTCTGGTTTTCATGCCCTGGTCTCTGCACAGGTGCCCTGTGGTCTGCGTGCATGGCAGTCTGTCGGAGGCTGGATGTCCAAGCCAGAAGATGGTGGTATAATGGCAATGTCGGGACAATTCCAGTTCCATAAGAGTCCTTGACACAAACCTTCACTGATTTCTAAGACAAGGAAAGGAAAGGAGTTTCCAAAACATGACACAGAAGAGATGGAGAAACCAGGGGATCAGACAGTGTTAAGGGAAAAGACGATGAAGAGGATTGCAGTAGCTGAATTCATGAGATGTTTCTCTAGGAAAGGAATGCTATCAGCTCAGAGAATGACTGAGAAATACTGATGCATGCTCATATTACTAATATCTATTTCTTCATTGGAGAATGGCAATAAGAGAGGAAAGGAGGTCTGGAAGAGGACTTTTTGTTACAATATACCAGCACCTGGAATACATGGGTCTATACCCAGGTTAGCTGTTAAAGTTGTTATTATGAACCTGAAAAAACACCTATATGAAAGAAACACACTTAGACACAGGGACCCTTTCATCTCCCACACAGGCTTTTTACTGTCACTCTCCAATACAAAGAGTACACACACCTTTAATATCTTCTTTATAGAAAATTCCTATGTACTTTTAATAAATTATAAGTTCTGTTGGACTGTTCATTTTATATATAAAATTATAGTGAGTGTTTGTGTATTTTTTTCATCCACATCCACAAATTTTAACCCCACACATGTAGAGGTTATATATATTTCAGACACTGGTGGCTTTGGGGATTATTAGGAAATGGATGATGAAGTTGACTAAACCCAACAAATATTAATAATATTAGTAAACAAAAATATTTTTCACTGAAAATGGAAATTTAATGTTGAATTCAACTAAGTCAAGTTAGATTTCTGAGTTAAAAATAATCATTGGTTTAGGAATTACTTGGAGAGATTTTGGAGTGAGGTGAACTGGATTAATTATTTTTAAGAAAAATTAAAAATTAAGAAAAAAATTGAGAAGAAAGTTAACCATTTAAAATTTGGTTGAACACTTTTGTTAAGGAAAGGAAGTATTGCCTGCTATTTATACAATTTATTAATAGATACCTCACGCTATGTACAGAAACAGATTTTTCCTCTTTCCTTACATTGCAGCGTCTGTTAATCTACAAGAGGAAATTCTTAATCCTGTTGAAAAGTTTTCAAATAATGGATGGAAAGTGAAGTAGCAGGGTGTTTCCCACTCCAAATGTTGTCCATGAATTCTCCAAAGTAATCTTATAATTTCCAGAATGAATATATCTCCATTTAGATAATTTAATCAATGCACACACCCCGCCTCTGCAATTTAAAAAAAAAAAAAAAAGAGGAAAAAAAAGAGGAGGGGTTAATCCAAAACCTACTGAAATCTTTGGAATCTTCTTACTAATCTCAACATGTTTTTGTATCAGACCCCTAAGGTTCAGTACAAATTCTTAGACCCATAAGTACAGTCTGCCTATAAAAAGAAATTAAACGTTATAGAACAGTTCAGCTCAGTAAGAAAGGACATCAGAGCACAATATCAAATCAATAGCATAGGGGAAGTTACTCACTTGCTTTAACTGTTTTCCTAATCCAAGAGCAGAGAGAACTGCTAAGAATGGCTTTTGCCAAACAGTGCACAGTTAATTTGCATCCTACACCATTAAGTGCTTGCAGATGCAAACAGAAATATTACCTAATTCTTATAGAGCACTTTCATCAAGATATCTCAAAAGTGCTTTAAAAATGATATAACATCATCCATTCCACTGCTAGAAATAGAGGCATAAAGAAGTGAAGTGACTCACAACACACAGAAGCCCTGGAAGAAAATCAAGATTTCCTCTACATCCTGTAGGCTGCATCACTTCCCCAAGCCAATGTGTGCCATTTCTTAAGAAATCAGAAGGAAAAAGTGATGGGAAGCAAGTAAGGAATGACTACAATAAATAAACTGAGCAGATGCTGTAGCCGTTGCAAAGCAGCCGTTAAAGACTGTTTCAAAAGTAAAAGTCCAGTTCCCAGAAAGGGCGCACTGGAAAAACCTCACATTGCAGCAAAATGCAAGATTTCCTATGGAAAGCAAATCTTTTCTGGAGAGTGTAAGTGGGAGAGAGGAGTGTCCAGAACATGTGTTCAGTCTATATCAGGGCATTACACTAAAGGTTATATTTTAAAGGGTTCTTAGTCAGACATTTTAATGTCTACTTTAACCCCTGGGCTTAGTCAGAAGGAGAATATAGGCACATCTGAGAATTCAAAGATTTAATTAACGTCTCTGATTTAGGAGTCTCCCAGACCCCATCAAACAAAAACATCAGATACAGGGATGTAGCTGGAAGTTAGCTTGAATATGTCTTTGTGTCTTTATTGATCTTCCTGAAAAGATTGATGTACAGATACTGATCTCATCTTCAGAAACACAGAGAGACTGATACCAATCCTGAGGAACTCAACCAAAATAGCGTTACCTGGTGCTTCATAGTTGTCAGGCTCACATTCAAGCTGCATATAAAACTGTGCATACAAGTGAACTAATTATGCATGCAAATACCTCGTTAGTGCTCCAGCTGATTATCTGCCTGTGTAATTCCTGCAGTAAAGAAGAACATATTATTACCCAAGCATTTTTATACATGCAATTCTAAAAGGCTGAACCTCATCAAGCAAATAATTTCTTCTCCAAGGACGATAAAACTGAAGAACAACAGAAGCAGCAGCTGTATGATCATCCAGTGGGGTCCAGGGCCACCCACTCTGACAGGCCAGAGACCTTGCAATTAAGGCAAAATCTGCTCAGAGGGCAGGGAAAGTTTCTTCTTGATTCTCAGTAGTTAAAACTTGGTGCACACCAAGGAGCATGAGAGCTTTGACCCTTCCAGAACTCTGAATATTTTATCTAAATACATGCCAGACCCTTTGTAATCCTCTGAAATTCTTGGTTTTACTAATAGACTAGGGAATTATTGCCACCAATTTCAGAGCACTGTATGGAAATGTGCTTTCTTTAACGTATTTTAGATTCTAAGTCCACCTTCAGTGGATATCCCCTTAATCTCATGTTAAAGAGGAAAGGAGAGTGGATAGGCTGGCAGAGACCTGAATTATCTCTATTTACATTTTTGCAGAATGTTCAGGAATGCAAGCCTTGACCCTAATTCAGGTTTCTACATTTTAATTATCAGTTCATACCCCTGATTCATACCCCAAGGATATATTTTCATTTAGAAAACAAGTGGATGGAGATATATGTAGGTTACAGAGAACACAGTTTCAGCTCAGTTTTGTACAGATGGTTTCAGAAAACATTGCAAAGATTTAAATTCTTTTAATTATTTCTCAGATTGATTTCTACTGAAGTTCAGAGACGGAGGCTGTTCTGTATCCCATTCATCTTTATAAATGGGGGAAATAATAAACAATAAAATAACAAACAATAAAATGCTTCTTTGTCACAGTTGTTGCGTTGTTTATCACATCTGTTTTTTTTCACCTTGCACACAGCAAGTATCAATAATTCATGTCCGAGAGAAAGCACTTCTGTAAAATTTTACGTACCTCATACCATTAGCAATAGATCACTTTTAAGCATCTTTAGAGTCTCCCTTCCTATTTCATGGTCTTGGTAGTTATCTTCATTTCAATAAAAAAGATTTATTTTTAAAAAAGCAACACATCTTAGGCAACTCAAATGGCACAGCTCATGAAGGAGAATGTAATTCAAGTGTAAATACTTGCCAGCATTTGCAAATAGGTGTCATGTACAAACCAAAAGCCAAAGCCAACATTTTCAACAGTTTTGCAGCATTCTAGGAGCCTAATTCCCATTTTGTAGATTAGATACTTGATGCTATGCAAAGCTGATATTTCAGCCCTGGTCACCTGGAGAAAAGTTCAAAACCTGGAATTAGACCTGAGTAGCTAAAGTATGCACAGATTTACTGGAAGGAGAGGTGCAATATCCAGAACCATAAATTAACATGATCAGCACCATGCAACCTGATCCTAACTACACAGAGCATTTACATCATGGCCATGAGTTGCTTATATGGTGCCTGACAGATTTAGGTCCTTCAATACAATGACTGCATGCAAGGAAAGGGGAGCAGCCTCCTGTTGATGCCAGTGCTGGGCCAGGAGCAGGTCACAGATGCTTGTCTCAGGCTTGCAGGTGGCTATCTCCCTCTGCTCTGGGTTCAGAGCTCAGACTTATTCTTCAAGGATGGGTGCTTTTGTCTCTTCCAAAGACCTGAATGAGGATAGGGTTTTTGCTTTTAAAACAGGACTTCTAGAGAAGGTGGTGCAAACAGCTCTCTTGTATATTGATGTCAAAGATCCTCAGAAGAAAAATAGATAACAGTTTTGCATCTGTGAGCTGAGGAGAGCCAGACTGTCAGCTCCTTTACCCTGGGAGACTGAACTAAAAGGCTACAGCGCTGGCTAAAGAGGCAGCAATCACTAACCCCTTGCTGAAACTGCACAGCAAGGGAAGGATGCAAGAAACCATTGAGCTAGAGAGAGATGAGGAACTCAAGCATGAGTGAGTGTGTTGAGGCAAGTTTGCTCTATTTGTCTATCTCTACCCATCCAACCTCATTTTCTAATGTGTTCTTGGAGTGAGAATGTGTGGAAAAGAAAATGTAGAAAGATAGGGGAATTGCACGCCAAAGGAGGCCCAGTGTTTAGGAGGAGATGGTTTTCTGCCTGGAACTGACAGCAGGGTAGTGTATCTATTATAGAATGCATCTTGCCAGCGGACCAGAAAGTGCTATTGGGATCTCGCTCTTAGGAAAGAGTGGGGAGTATCATCTATGCAAATATGCAGACACCTTAAGAAATGCTAATAATGCTGAAGAGCTGTGGGAAACAAATCCGGTCTATTTAGAGCAAGTGTATATTTGGAGCAGGTGATGACATTATTTCAAATTAATCAGGTGCAGAAGTTTTAAGACTTTTTTAACCCATTCTTTTCTCAGCTTTGCTGAAGCTTTTGCAGAATTGCTAATAGACTCCTGATACTTTTTGAAATCTGAAAAAAATGGTAGCAAGTATAATACTCCACAGAGGCACTGTTTTTTCCTGGGGGTGATAGCTCAAATGTTAATATGTTGATGACTGTAAAAGTGATGCATTGCCTAGGGAACAGAATGGTCTATATTCATAGTAGATATTAGGACATAGGAAATTTGAACACATATTTTGCTTTTATTTTGGTAGTGCATAGATGCAATTACAATGATCAAATTCCTCAGTGTCCCTGGCACTGTACAGTTGCAGTGTAAACAACATGTATTCCAAATGATTCAGAGACCATATTTTTAAAAGCCAGATGTTAAAGACAATATTATCTGGTTGTAATCTGGGGAACTGAGGCCACAGTGAGAGTTAATTGTTCACCCCACAAGCTGAAAGACTATGTTTGGCAGAGATGGAAAACAGGATAGTTTTCGCATGTCTAGGCCTAATACCTTTAAGATTATCCTCCTCCATTTTCCCTCTAGCTTCACTTTTAAGCATATTGTTAAAAATAAATGCTTGGGTTTTATTTTTGTTTTAGGTATTCTTTGACATAAGCAGTACTCAAATTCATTTTGTCTAAGCCCACCTACAACACAGTGGTTTGTGTTTGCCTTTCCTTTTAATCAAGTTGTTGGTATGCTCCAGGAGATGTTAGACTTCTTAGAAATTAATTGGTGCACATGTCTATAAATGAATTTTCACCTTTTTTTTTAATCTTTATTTTGTTTCAAATGTTTTCAAAAAGTCTTTTCTGGCAGAGTTGCTGCCTTTTGGATTGCTCTTTGCTTCTGTGAAAAATTCATGTAGTTTGTTTCAGTTCCTTTCTTTTCTTGCTTGTAATAAAAAAGGTGTCTGAATAGCTCAGTGAGACTTTTCCGGGTCCTAATTATGTCACATATGAAATTAAAATTGCATCCCACCAAAATAATTGTGTTAACTAGTCACTGCTTCAGCTCCTATGCAGTAATAAATCTAGATATACCCCATATTTTAGATGATGCCTTCTGGTAGCTATTAGGAGATGTTTGCATATAAGAGGAAAAAGTGACATGACAATCTCTTTTGTCTAAGTATGCATTATAAACAGAGTCTATCATTTCCTTATGCACACAGGACTGATGATCAGCCGATGTTCAGATTTTGTTAAAGGGTCTGTTAAATAAGCTAAAGAGTCTATAACCTATCGCTGAGACTGTCCAGTGTTTATATACAAATCAAGAGAGAAATGTCCAATCTTCTGAGCCAAAGACAAACAGAAAACAGGTATAAATTCACTTTTTTCTATGGTAGGAAAAATATTTCACAAAAAACCTTTGAGCATCTTTTGCTTGACTACAGTCTTTATGAATACGGAGAAAGTGGCAAAAGTCAATTTTATCTATTCTGGCCAGACTGTTAGAGCTTGCCTGGCACACTGGACCAAAATATCTGACTATTAGTGCAATACATGTATATGTGTTGAGGCAAGAGATTTGTGGATGCTTCACAAAAAATATGCCTTTTATTTTGGAAAGAATGTACCATATCTCTGAGTTTAGAAGAATTAGTATCAGAGCAGAGTTTGTACATGTACTTTTTAGACAATCTTATTATCTGTGGCTTAAAGCAGATAAGATAATAGCCAGTCTTGTAGACCCACATACAATTTTAATCTACAAGAGGAAGATAAACAAGCTTAAATAGGCAATATTTTCCCTAACTTTAAAGAGTTCAACATTTCCGCCTCTTTGACACTCAGGACCTGCTTTAAATTTCAGCCCCAGTTCTTGTTCTGGCTCATGGTCTAGGAACAGCCTATCCTCCATATCCATAACCATGGCATGATTTCCACTTCAGTGTGATACCATTCTTTTAGGCCCGTGTGAGCTATGATGTGTGTTTCAGTAATGTGGAAATTTCAAAAGACTACTATACTGAAGAACAGTAGATACTAGAAGGTGTAGATCATTACATATTCCCCTGTGGTCAAAGTGAGACTTGAGAAGTTTTGGTGAGAGAGAGAAAAAAAAATTAGCTGGCCACATTTCTGCTGGATTTCTGGTTTGAGGAGAAGTACTTGTATTCCTCTGTGAAGTACTAGTGTGGAGTATTGCCATATACAAGCCCTTTCAAACATCCAACAGGGAGAGTTTCCTGTGGAAGAAAAAGTCACTCCAGATAACTCATACATGCAGCTGCTTTCTTTCCCTGTGGAAAATAAAATATAGTGGTTTGATGTAGTTCAAAGGATCTGAAGAATTTTCTTGAAGATACGCCTTTATGAAAAATTTCTTCCTTTTCAAATAAAAACAGTCTTCATGACAGCAGAGGCACCTCCATCCCCTGCACCAGCCCTCTTCTGGGATTATAGCATTTAAAAAAGGAAAAACAAACTGGGAAAAGAGTGACTTACACTGTGACTCTGTGTGATTCAAGTCTCATGACAAAATAATTCCTTCCCAGCTGTAATGGGTTTTGCTTTTTCAGTGCTTTACCTCAAAATTCTTGCCTGCATCAAAAACTTTGCAAAACAGAGCATATGCTTCTTCAGGACTTTCAGACAACTGAAAATCCCCCCCAACAACTTTGCAAAACAGAGCATATGCTTCTTCAGGACTTTCAGACAACTGAAATCCCCCCTCTCTCGTCAGAAAGTACATGCAAGAATCCAAACATCCTTTCTCCAAATATGTGGCATAACAACATTTCCCAGCTGCAGAGTGAACAGTCACAATGTCCTGTAGTTAAAGGAGCTCAGTCCAAACAAGGAAAAAGAAAAGGAAAAGGAAAAGGAAAAGGAAAAGGAAAAGGAAAAGGGAAAAAGGAAAAGGAAAAGGAAAAGGGAAAAAAAGGAAGAGAAAGAGGAAGAGGAAGAGGAAGACAAAAAGAAGTTGAAAGAAGAAAAAAAAACCTTACATAGTCTCTTTAATTGAAACTGGGATTTACCATAAACCTGTTTCCAATGCACCTTCTCCTCAGAAGTTCCCAGACCCTTGTATATCACCAGTAGAAGTGTCTAGCTAACCTCTGCCACCAAAGCCAAGATACAGAAAAGTTTCAGACTACTTGTCATCAGGGTCTGAAACAACCCACACTCAGCTATATCTGAAGGATTTACTCTGTGGGCAAAATATTTGCCTTAGCTCATTTTCTTCTCTGGATTATACTTAGCAATTGTCCTTCGAGTCTTTATTCCTCCTCGTCTCTATACACCTCCAACCTGGTTTCCAGAGATACCAGTGGGCTCTGTCCTGACCTTGGTGTATGGTTCCTGCTCCTTACCAGCGGTCCGCAGCCCAGGACCAAGCTCCCATTTCTGCTGGAAGTGGACCCTCTTATGCCAAGAGAGGCTCAGATGAATTTTTTTCTAATAGTTTTGTCAGGCACAGCTATTTCATCTAATTTTAAGAATAAAAAAACATTTCATACTGTCTCCAGGGAAAATGTGTTTTTCTATGAGGACAACAATAACCTAGAGAAAGAAATCAGAACAGAACTTCAAAAGTTCCCTTATTTACTTTTCACTTGATTTCTTTTTTTTGCTTTGACATGATTTCTTGGTAGGTAAACAGCAGTTCCAGGTGTCATTCATAGTGTCACAAAATGGCATACCAATAGCCATAGTGCACAAATTGATGTACCACAGCATACTGTCAGATATATAAGCAGGAAAGGCTTGTATTAACATGCTTGATGTTGACTGAAAATCTCACTTTTCTAGAATCAAAAAATCTCTTGTTTGTGTAGGAATTAAGCTCTGACACTTTGAACAAGGAAAAGGAATAATGCAGTTTGTGTAGTTACTAAGGAAATAGCGGATTTTTGTATTAAGGAAAATAAAAATATACTTGATTGATGGAGAGGCACAGAAGAGGCCTTGGCAGATCCAGGTGGAGCATCTTTGGTGGACTCCTGAACTCTGCATTGTACAATTATTCCTCCTATAGCTCAAGGGAAGGATTTGAAGCTGTTGCACTGTTCAGAAAATAAATGAGAGTACAGTTCTCCACTGCAGTGATTTACACACTCTGCAGGTAGGGGAAATATGCTTTTCTTATTTTGGAATTTTTAACGCATCGTGCATTCAATGCTCACATGATAAAATGAAATAAATGTTCTTGAAGTAGGCGCTGGCCCCTGGAGCCTCCCTGGGTGAGACCCCTCCAAGGCATCTGGGACCCTCTGATTTTGGTGATTTTCTCTGTGCAGCAGAGAGCAGGAGAAGTAGAGTTTGCCCACTATAACCATGTGTTTAAGAAATTTTGGTGTAAAGTGGTGGAAGCATGTCTGAATCCGGTAGCGGAGATGGAATGTGAATGCTGTAATCCTTTTCTACAATGCACCTAAAGAATACTCCCAGCTCTCCCTCACAGAAAAGTGACCATAGTTGCAGTGTCCAGGTCTCTGATCCTGTCAGTTAACACTGATTTGAAATGCTACCTTGGATCCTGTTGTTTGGTGTATGGGGAGGAGAGAAGGTCTAACACCTAGATTTCCCTTTAAAAACTGCTGAGCTAATTCCCTTGGGGCTCAACATGGGCTGTAAGGATCAAAAGGGCAAGGAGCTGGTCAGGTATAGAAGTTGTAAGCCATCTGTGAGATGGCTTTTTGAATTGTTATTGTATTTAAATGTCACCTAAATTCTTTGCAGGGTACCTACTTCTCTTCTTGCCTCATCTTGCAGAAATTTGCGTATTTGAGTCAAACCAGAAACAAACCAAAATCGTGGGTTTTATTTCCAAGAAGTAGAAATTCTGTAACACCCCCTGCTCATCAAAAAAAAGCAAGACATCCTCCTCTCTCTCCAACATACAGCTATGGGTTTACAGGGTCTTATTTTCTGGAAAAGTAAGAAAACAGCAACAATAACTCTATGTGCCTTTTTCCAGCTGCCATTCCCTCTAATGCCAGATACGTCTTAATAATTCAGGATTTAGAGCCTCCCCAGTACATGAGGCCTGGAAGGACCATGTGGGGCTGAATAGTCTGAATAGTCTCAAGGAGCTGATACTGTGCTGTCATCACAAACTACCAAATAGCTATTTATTACTATTTCTCCACAGAGAGTGCAGTCTCTTTGCACAGAGTAAGGCTGCTGACCTCTGCACCCCTTGAGGGTAGGTGCAAAAGCAATGCTGAGACCCCCATTGTCTGCAGAATAAGCTGCAAATATCTCTTGGAAAACTCAGTGAATTTGCTCAGAAGGTGATTTGTTTTTTAAACTAAGGACTGTCAAATGAGACAGATACTGTGGTTAATTCCCTGCCACCTCAGTTGTCTTTGTCAGGTATGTGTGACAAGGTGGGGTGGTCTACAGTGAAGTGAAGGGTACAGTGAACCAATGCAAGAGGAGGTGGTTATAGGTCTGAGTTGGTATTGCAGTCCCAGCCTTATAGGTGAGTGGTTCTGGAGCCACCCCATGGCAGGAGATACCCTCTGAAAGGTTGGAAGCTTGCAAAGGGTCAGTTGTGTGAGCCCCGTGCTGTGTCGATAAGATTTGGCTGTTCTGGGAAAGGGCCACAGCTGACATTTTGTCATTGGGGTTGGGTTTTCCATCTGACATTTTATATAGCAGTCCCTCTGTACTGTCTGTTCCTGCTGATATACTGAGGCCCCTACTCTCTTTTTTTTCCTCTGTTGTGCTTTTTAAGGTATTCAAAGGGAACAATTCACCCCAGCTGCTAAAATAAACAAGTATGTCTCCTGGATTGTAAAAATGCTGAATAAATTACTGAAACTGTCTGGGAAAATCTTAAATGACTCTTTTAAAATATATTGTTAGATCTGTTCAGGAAAAAGTAATGGGAAAGCAAATCTTTACTTGCAGTTAAGCCCAGTGAGAAAAACTCCTTCCCACACAAATCCTCCCATCTCTGCCTCCCTCCCTTTCCCTCTGTCTCTTGAATAGTGACACATTGAAGGAACTAACAACCTGAACAGCCGTAAACTGTGGCAGTAACTTCCACCCACACACCTCATTAGGCCTTTAACACATTTTCCTTTGCCTTTCCCCAGCACTACTAAGTGGCACAACTGTGAAGTTGCCCTTTCACATTATAATTGGAAGCAGTCAGTAGTTTTTATGCTCAGTAATTTGGTAATTATAAGGTCTGTCACTTACTGGACACTGGTCTGTCTGGTCATTTTGGGTTTTGGGTCTGTCCAGTAATTGTTAATCATCAGGGAGTCCTCAACAGCCCCTATCTCTTCTCTGTCCACAGAATCCCTTCAGTTCTGCAACCTTATTTTTTCTTTCACTTTTTTTAGGTGTGAATGGAGAAACTATGACTTGCTCAGTGGAAACATCGATATTACATCCTGTCATGAGCTCAGAAGACCTGGTTCTGTATTTTATCCCACGTTTATGTCACTGAAACCCTGCAATTGCCTGCTTGGCATCATCTGGAATTTGCCTCTATGGTGTGTCCAAGCTATCTGACATGTTGCTGCTTGCATAGGAGTTTTGGGGAATATTTACAAAAGTGTAAGTGAGAATTAGCAACTTGATTCCGTTGAGTTTTATCAACATCTGAGTGCTGAGCTGTCCTTCCAATGTCCTGCATTTTCCTAACTGCTTATTATGTCCAGCCATTTTAGGCTGTGTTGTTATTTCATAGAGCTAATTCACTTTAAGCACCTTTTCCTAAAGAATGGTCTCACAGGCTAAGCAAAGACTTTTTGGTCAAATTTCCAGGTTCTTCATGCCATTTTCATTTGCTCTGTGAAGTAGGGTACATCACTAACCTATTCCTCAGAAAGATATAACACTTTCTTAGTTTATTGGTGAAATGAGGTTCATCTGGTAGTGATGACAAATACAAAGAAAATTATATATATAACACTAGGAACCTAAGGAGTTAAAGGAATTAAGCAGTTAAACACTTAAGGAGTTAAGCAAGTATAATTGAAGCTGACTGTGGCACTTATTTCATAAATATTGGACTTAGGAAAATGTAAGTTAAAAAATAAGAAAAGATTGAAAGGGTTAAAATCTGTGAAACTCCCACAAGGGCAAGTTGTGTGATAATGCTAATGTTTGTTCTTGGGGCTAGGACTACAGCTGTTGTGATAGTTAGGTACCAGTTATTGCATAAATACAGTAATAAGAGTAATAAGAACATATACATGTATGTATTTCGTTTTGAGACATAATGTAGAATTTTTTAAAACACAGGCTCGTTTTTTGTATTTTCTAGAAAAAGTGAAAACACTGAAGGATCAAGGCATAAGGGATAACATATCAGTATGGAGTATAGGAGAGTACAGTTCCCTTATGTAGCTGCCTAGCATCCTACCCTGGTAACATGGTGAGCTAGGTTAATTTGGTGAACTTCTGCTCCTGCAGATGGATAGAACAACTTAAGAGTGGTTTAAAATTAGTTATTACAGTGATGAAACCTAAGCATTCCTTCTAAATCTAGCCCTAGTTTTCTTTATACAACAGTTCCCTGTCTCTAGTATACGGCAAATACTGTTCAGGTTTTCTCCAAGGCATTTTGAAGGCAAAGATACAGGTGCTGCCTGAAAGTGACTTTGTTCTGTGAGTATGAGAGTGCCCAACTGATTTCAGCTCTGTTCAGGAAAGCAGAACGTATGTTCTGGTAAGCAAGTAGAAAACCATCAAAGGTACCTTTTGCATTGTCCATTTCTCCTCCTAATCTGACCATACCACTAGGATATGGATTCTGATGGTTGCTCAATTCAGATGCAATGCTGTTGGGTTTTGCCATGCTGTTTGCTTCAAAGGTTTCTATGTTTCAGAGCTGATAACCCCTCAGTTCCACTTTGACCATCAAGCCTAAGAGATCCCAACACTCTTCCATTCTCTTTCCTGCCACTTCTTTTAGCCTCTTCTTTAAAAACTGAAGATCAGATATTAAAATTATAAGAAAGTGTCTGATTTTCTTAAAATCTTCTTTTAATTATACAGATGGAAAAGCCAAAATCTTGTTTTGTTTTCTGCAAGGCAGAGTAATTGATACCCATCTGCTGTTTTATGCAACCTGGAAAATTGGGTTGAGCTCTCATGTTGCTCAAGAATAATTGAACTAGGTGGAGCTTCTTCAGTTGTAAACATGTATAGAAACTCTAAAATCTCCTTCTACTTGCAGTGTTTTTACTTCATAGCAGTAAAACAAAACTCCAGTGTTTGCAAACTGCTATAACAACCTCTACAGAAATTCAGGAAGGAACAAGGGGTGCGGGAAGAGGGCAGGTACTTGAGGAGGTGTCAACAGTCAGACTACATGCACATGACCGGAATGATAAGCTGTAGTTTCAGCTTCTGGTGTTAATTGGCGTTGGCAACACATAGCCCCAATGCAATTAACTTTTCTGCAGTAGAAATCTTTAAAACCTCGTACGTACTGTGTCATGCAACTCCTAAAGGTATTCAGTTATTGCAACAAAATTGTATAGCCTAACAATGCCGAGTGAAAATACAGAGGTCTGAAAGTGACAACAGGGAAATCAAGTACTGATATGTTGAGTTATACAGGTTACTACAATCTGCAATTTACAGCGTACGCATATCTACTGACCTTCAGTGACATTTAGTGTCTTCTCACATTCTTCAATGGATTTTGATTCAAAACTTAAATGAAGAAAAGGGGACAAATTGGGTACAAATAAAAAACTGAGTCAGAACTCCTTTCCTTCTAATGAAAAAGTAGGATATCTTTGATAAAGGTGGAAGGCAACAAAACTGGAAAAAAGGAAGAACTATTTATTATGTTTTTCATTAACTTGTAAAACTGACAAGTGCAACAGGTTATCCAGGACAAAACCTTCTAGACATGCAGGTAGAGAAAATAAGGACAATCAGAGAGTAAACAGAGCCTATGAAGGGAATGACAGACAGAAGAAAGCCACTGACAGAATATATTAGTTATTTGTAATTATCTTGTGTGGATTTTCTTAATTATCTGGTCCTGCCCAATGTCAGAGGAGACTTAATGAAGAGGAAAAGGGCCACAGTTTAGTTAGGTACAGATGCAATTATTTTAAAAAGTGTAATAGGAATAGACTTCGTTAGAAAAAATGGAAGTGCGAAGAACTGGGACTATGAACTCCACAGATTATGCAGAAGATGTTTCAGTTTCTCTCTTGGAAGCAGATCTCATGTCCAAGTGTCTGTGGCTCTGATCTGACCCTGATATTCTGGGATGACCCACTGCGAGTTACTGCATGCACGTGTGCAAATTGATTATGACAATGCATGCAAATATTAATAAAAATCAAAATAAAAAAGTCACAAAGTGGGTTGCAACTTCCTCATCTGTCTGTTTAATAACATTAGTAGAAATAGGAATTAAGATGGGTAGGATTTCCTTCTGAAATTATTATTCTGCATATTACCATAGCCTTTATCAGTTCTGGTGATAGTCCATGAGCTCACTATTGTAGATATAGTATGAATATAGACTTCAAAGTCTATCCTTCCCTCCAGAAGCTCATGATTGCTCTTTTCCCATGGAAGGCCAGTGAGAGAGGGAACATGGGCCACCCCAAAATTTTATTTGTGCACATCATCCCTGAATATGGAGTTACCTCAGAGTCCTGAAGCAAGATCTGGGCTTTCAAAAAACCCTGTAGCCATTAGGAGGTTTTGCAAGGTCATATCCAAACTGCACAAAAGTCAGTGGAAAGAGGTGTAGGCCCAGAAAGAACTTCCCTAACAGGAAAGATATCAAAGTGGTTTTCACTGTATGCCACAGACTCAGAAAGGTGTTGATGGAGCCTCTACAAAGGCCAGCAGGTAGACATACTGACAAAGAAAGATATCGCCTTAGCTGGAGAGACCAAGACATCCCTGCTAAGCTCAGCAGAAACCTCCTTGATGTGGGAGTAGCTGGCAGGAGAAAGAAACCTTTTATAGGTACAGGACAAAGAAACTAATAATAAACTGACCTTCCAGGAACACAGGATCCAGCAACTACTATTCTGGCAATTGATGTCCTACACCTGCATGCGTATCTACACCAAAAAGATATAAAAAGTAACTTGTTACCTACCCAAAATGAGCTTCTCAGCAAGAGCTTTCCTTCATGAGATCTCCCACACAGACTGGACCCTCGATGGGGACACCTGGCTGACTCCAGACTCCATGATGCAGGTCATCTTTGAAGTGAGACTTTTCTGTTGTTGATTAGCCCAACTTCTGGGAGTGGTTTGGTGCATGTTGTACCAGTAACACTTCACATAATATATTTATAGGCACACACACATGTAAAGGTTCATAAATATATATTTGCTTCACTAATTGGAATTCTGTAATAACTTGTAATATACTTATATTTGCTTTACTTGCCTTGTAATATATAGACTTGCTTCCCTAGTGGTAATTTTGTAGTGGCTGATAGTATAATAGTTGGCTGATAGTGTGTGGAAGATAACTTCCTGACACAGCCAATAAGCAAGTCAACCAGGGGAGGTGCCCCGCTGGACCTGCTGTTCACAAACAGAGAAGGCCTGGTGGGTGATGTGGTCGGAGGCTGTCTTGGGCACAGTGACCATGAAAACGATAGAGTTTTCAATTCTTGGAGAAGTAAGGAGGGGAGTCAGCAAAACTGCTACCCTGAACTTTAGACAGGCAGACTTTGGCTTGTTTAGGAGTCTGGTTAACAGAGTCCCTTGGGAGGCAGTCCTGAAGGGCAAAGGAGTCCAGGAAGGCTGGATGTTATTCAAGAGGGAAGTCTTAAAGGCACAGGAGCAGGCTGTCCCCATGTGCCATAAGATGAGCAGGCGGGGGAGAAGACCGGCCTGGCTGAACAGAAAGCTTTGGCCTGGAACTCAGGAAAAAAAAAGAGTTTACCATCTTTGGAAGAAGGGGCAGGCAACTCAGGAGGACTACAAGGATGTTGTGAGGTTATGCAGGGAGAAGATTAGAAAGGCGAAGGCCCAGCTAGAATTTAAACTGGCCACTGCAGTTAAAGATAACAAAAAATGTTTTTACAAATAAATCAGCAACAAAAGGAGGGCCAAAAAGAATCTCCATCCTTTGTTGGATGCAGAAGGAAACATTGCCACAAAAGACGAGGAGAAGGCTGAGGTACTTAATGCCTTCTTTGCCTCAGTCTTTAATAGTTGGACCTGTCATCCTCAGGGTATTCAGGCCCCTGAGCTGGGACATGGAGATAGGATGCAGAAGGAAGCCCAATAATCGAAGAGATAGCAGTCACTGACCTGCTCCTCCACTTGAATGCCCACAAGTCTATGGGGCCAGATGGGATCCACCCAAGGATACTGAGGGAGCTGGCAGAGGAGTTTGCCAAGCCACTTTCCATCATTTATCAGCAGTCCTGGTCAACCGGGGAGGTCCCAGATGACTGGAAGTTAGTAAATGTGACACCCATCTACAAGAAGGGTCAGAAGGAGGATCCGGGGAACTACAGTCCTGTCAGCCTGACCTCGGTGCCAGGGAAGGTCATGGAGCAGATCAGCCTGAGTGCCATTATGCGGCACGTGCAGGACAACCAGGGGATCAGGCCCAGCCAGCATGGGTTCATGAAAGGGAGGTCCTGCTTCACTAACCTGGTCTCCTTCTATGACAAAGTGACGCACTTGGTGGATGAGGGGAAGGCTGTGGATGTTGTCTACTTGGATATTAGTGAGGCCTTTGACACTGTCTCCCACAGCATTCTCCTGCAGAAGCTGGCTGCTCACAGCTTGGACAAGTGTACTCTGCGCTGGGTTAAAAACTGGCTGGATGGCCGAGCCCAGAGAGTGGTGGTTAATGGAGTCAAATCCAGTTGGCAGCCAGTCACGAGTGGTGTTCCCCAGGGCTCAGTGTTGGAGCCGGTCCTGTTTAATACCTTTATTGATGATCTGGATGAGGGGATTGAGTGCACCCTCACTAAGTTTGCAGATGACACCAAGCTGGGTGGGAGTGTTGATCTGCTGGATGGTAGGAAGGCCCTGCAGAGGGACCTGGACAGGCTGGATTGTTGGGCCGGGGCCAACTATATGAGGTTCAACAAGGCCAAGTGCCGGGTCCTGCACTTGGGTCACAACAACCCCATGCAATGCTACAGGCTTGGGGAGGAGTGGCTGGAGAGCTGCCTGGTGGAAAAGGACCTGGGGGTGTTGGTTGACAGCTGGCTGAACATGAGCCAGCAGTGTGCCCAGGTGGCCAAGAGGGCCAATGGCATCCTGGCTTGTATCAGGAATAGTGTGGTCAGCAGGACCAGGGAGGTGATAGTGCTCCTGTACTCAGCACTGGTGAGGCCGCACTTCAAATCCTGTGTTCAGTTTTGGGCCCCTCACTACAAGAAAGACATCGAGGTGCTGGAGCATGTCCAAAGAAGGGCAACGAAGTTGGTGAAGGGTCTAGAGAACAAGCCTTATGAGGAGCGGGCTGAGGGAGCTGGGGGTTTAGTTTGGAGAAGAGGAGGTTGCTCTCTACTGCTACCTGAAAGGAGGTTGTAGTGAGGTGGGAATCGCTCTCTTCTCCCACGTAACAAGTGATAGGATGAGAGGAAATGGCCTCAAGCTGTGCCAGGGGCAGTTTAAGTTGGATATTAGGAAAACCTTCTTCACTCAAAGGGTAGTCAGGCACTGGAAGAGGCTGCCCAGGGAAGTGGTTGAGTCTCCATCCTTGGAGGTATTTGAAAGACAAGTAGATGTGGTCCTTAGGGGACATGGTTTAGTGGTGGACTTGGCAATATTAGGTTAACAGTTGGACTCGATGATCTTAAGGGTCTTTTTCAACCTTAACGATTCTATGATTCTATGATTCTATAATATACACATACACAGACACAGATACAGGCACAGACAAACACACACACATATATATATATGTATATTTGGTTTTACTAATAATAGTTTTGTAGTAATTTGTTATAAAGAAATTCTCAGAAATCCAGCTTCTGTGTCCTTGTGTATTGTAGAATCCCGAGAACCCCACAGTCATGATCTTTACGCACCTATGGGTTGGGTAGCCCTCAATAGTTCGTGACCATGACTACTACAGATGTTACCAGCAAAGCTGATACATACAGTGCCACTATCATACAGCATTTTTCACCTGTAGATCTCAGAGGTATTTACTGATGCTACTGTTACTATCATTTACATGTTTCAGACAGGGGAAGCTATAATGCATGGCAATGAAGCGACTTGTCCCTGCTGACTCTGTAACACAGATGATAGCAGAGATCAGAGATGATAGCAGAAATCAGATCTTTGGAGTCTTAGGACTGGGGCTTGAAGACCATCAGTGCTCCTACTCCAAACCAAACATAAACTGTCAAGGAAACAGGAGATTCAGGTGGTAGTGAATTGTGTACAATAAGGAAAGAAGTTAATTTTCAATAACAACTGACAAACTTTTAGCTATCTTCCAAAACTAACCTTTGAAAAGTTAAACCTGTTCTCATGTTGTTTTTAAGATGCTTAGAATAAAGCAAACTGTTTATTGCAGCTTCTGGAAACTTCTTGCTAGCTTCTTCTTGGATCCTGACTTTCCAATTGCTGTTATCCCCTAACTTGGCATTTTCCTTTTGACAACAAACATTTTTGATGGAGGCTGTCAGAGATGTTTTTTTCAGTCCTATTTCTTCTTTCCTTATCACTCTCTACAACTACCTGAAAGGAGGCTGGAGCTAGGGGGGGGTCAGTCTCTTCTCCTAAGTAACAAGTGATAGGATGAGAAGAAATGGCCTCAAGTTGTGCCAGGGGAGGTTTAGGCTGGATATTAGGAAAAATTTCTTCACTGAAAGGGTAGTCAGGCACTGGAAGAGGCTGCCCAGGGAATTGGTTGAGTCTCCATCCCTGGAGTTATTTAAAAGACGGGTAGATGTCGTGCTTAGGGACATGGTTTAGTGGTGGACTTGGCAATATTAAATTAACGGTTGGACTTGATGATCTTGAAGGTCTTTTCCAACCTAAACGGTTCTATGATTCTATGATTCTCTGGGGCAGATGGTACAATCTGGGTTGTTCCCAGGGTGAGATCTGGATTGGCTCTATTGTGGATACCCAAGGTGTGACCGATCCCTGAAACTCAAACACAGGAAGAGAAAGAGGAGATCTCAAGGAATCATCAACTACCTAAATGTCCCATCATTGTTAAAGCTTAAATAAAGATAAAACTGTGGTGTTGCATAGCAGTTATGAGTCCAAACCTGTGTCCGTACGTTGAAGTTCTACAGGAAGTTTTGACCCAGATGGGAAAGAGCTCTAAACACATCAGGCAGTTGAGGCTATTAATGTCCTTGAACTGAAATAGAGGAAACATTATGAACTAGGCAGGTAAATTGAAATCCAGTGTCCTGTTCCCTCATTCAGTCTCCTTTCTGCTTTTTCAGTCATACAGGCTTGATTTCAATACACCTGGAGGGAAGATCATTGAGCCAGTAAATTTTACTTCAGTTCCAGCTCATCTGTGACTGAAACTGTTTTGGTTTAGCTCCAATTCACACCAGTCAGAAACTGCTAACCTTGAACTAGTTAGAAAGTATTCCTCTTGAAAAATACATTTAAAAATCAAAAGTCCATATGATGAAGGCATCACTAGAGACCACAAACCCCACCAGGAAGGGGTTTCAGGCTACTTTTTCCTGGTCCTCTGTCACAGTCCAGCCAATGTTTATGTTCCCAGTAGTGCCAGCTGTACCACTGCTTGCTTAATTTCAGGAATTTAAGAGAAACTGAGCAGTTGAGCTCAGATCCCAGTTGTACCAGAGCAAAAGTAAAGAGAGAGGGAGATGGACTTTAATGACCAAAGGGGGTCACAGGCTCTCAGCAGTGTGTACCACTGAAAATGTATTTAGCAGAGAAGCAGAAGGACATGGGTATTTCTCTATAATGAGGTACATGAGGTTGGCTGAGAAGGAAGTTGCAACACACAGCCCTGGTGGGTTGTAGGGGAGTAACAGCGATAACACCGAGTCTTCCAACATGGCAGAATCACAGACTTTTTTCAAGAGCACTGCCTGGTGGTAGTGGCAGAGGGGATTCAATTTGGCTTTGAGCCTATTATGTTCTAGCTTAGGTTTAACAAATAATTTGAATAATTACTTTGATTAATTTCTGATATGGGGAAAAATAAGGCTTTGAATTTGTTTTCACTTTTGGTATTGGGTTCAGTTTGTTTGCCATCTTGGAGTCCCACTTGGGCATTTTACTGAATGAGGACAAGATGAGACACCTCAGGTTTGTGTTGGAGGTGAGACCCTGTTTCTGGCTGGCCGTTGAGCAGCACTGGGTGTGTTAGGGTCTGGTAGCACTTTGAGACAAGTGCCTGAGCACAGCCTAAGCCACTGTTAGCTCTACTGAGGGGTGTTTTAGTGTCTGGTAGCCATAAGCATGGCATAAGGAAAATGGGACAGGAGCTTACCTACACCTAATTTCTCCTTCTAGACTGAGCTCTCTTTGGGTTTGTGGGACAGCATTGAGAGATATCGTTCTGTGACAGATTATACAGCAAAATCATTGAGAAAACTAGACATGGAATCTAAGACACTCAACACCAAGCCCATTAAGTAGTATTTCTGACAGTTTGCTGTGGGTCTATCCCCACATTGCTGCTTGATGCAAGCTGGTTAAGGACGAAAGACCTTTCTCACTGAGGCTGAGTCCCATGCCATCACTTTAACCAGCTGCTCCAGGCCAAGTGTCTTAACTGTGTGGCATCTCAGCCTCTACTTCTGTTCAATGTCTTCCTGCATTCTTCTACTTTTCATTTCCAGCTTCCACAGCATTGTTTACTGCACTGCCGATGCCAAATAGGATTAAACCTGATAAAGAGAAGCAGATGCATTACATCTGGCAGAAAGCAAAAGATCAGCGTTTGGCACAAGGGTTTATTGTTTGTGACAAGGCTTTGGAATGTAATTAATTTTGCAAAGCCATGCCAATGAATGCCATTCAAACTCACCAGATGTGCCAGGGAGGGAGATGCCAACTCTTTTTCCAAGAGGACGGCTTGATGCCTGCTGACTCTCATTTGTGCAGCTCCATGGGTGTCGAATAAAATAATGTCTCTTTGGATAGCAACAAAGAACAGGCTATTCTCTGCAGAGCTACTGCACATGCAATGACAAAAGGGGCTTTTCTCTTGGTGATGGTGTAGTTTTTCTGGGTGAATGTGTTTTCATTTATTCATTTATTTATGTAGAGTCTTTGTCCACAATCAAATTCTGCACAAAACTAGAACTGGTCTGAAGTCACAAGCAGTCAAACACACAGGAACATAGAGACCGAAGAACCTGTACATCCGCACAAATAATTGCTCATGCAGAATGAGAAACATGAGATAAAATGCAATTTCCCCATAATATGGCTTTATATCCAATTTTTGTTCACTGGGTAAACTTCTCTAGATGCACATCTTGTTTCTGGCAAGGGGAATGTGTGATTTTTTTTTCTTCCTTTCCCCAGTAAACTTCACTACAGCACAGACAGAATATTACAGGACACAATATGCAAAAACAGGCAGCTGTTAGTGTTTCATTTTACTGGGATTTAAAGTTTCTGTAAAGCTGACAGCAGAGGTGACAGGCTTTTAATGGGGCAGGTAGTTTATTCCTGCCAACTGGTGGCTGCTGTTAACACAAAGCCCATCTTGTGCACTTGGCTCTGGGTGTCTGTGGGAGAAAACTGGGGGAACCAGGTCAAGATGAAGCTGGGTGGGAGAAAGAGGCACACACTCCAAAAAAGCTAAAGAGTCCAAGAAACTCAGTCCTCCATAACATGAAGAAGTTATTTCCAAATAAACTCCGTTTTAGCACATTAGCATAATTTTTATAGCACAGCTGATGCTTCTGGCCTGCCAGTCTTCTGCCTCCTGCACACATCTCCTGCTTTATGCTCCTGCACAGCAACTGTGAGCTTCTGCCAAAGGGATATTTGACATAAGTGGAGCTGAGGAGGCAGCAGGGATGGCAAAGCAGCTCTGCCCTTGCTTCCCTTCCCAACCCCTACACATCTCCCTGATGTATACCACAACTATAAGACCAGCTTTGATGAACATCAGCAGGTGACATCTCATATAGATCTATGGGCTTCTTCCTGTCCTTCAGCTTTCTGAATCCAGGAGTTCACAAAGATGTCCTCTCCTACTGGTAAGAGTTGAAGTAAGTTTAAAGGATGTTTAGGACAGAGAAATATCTTCAGGGCAGCTAACACTGAGAGAAGAGATAAGACAGTCACAGGGCTGGAAAAAACTCCAGACTATGGTGACATGTCCAGGGCTGAGTAAGTTAATCCATAGCCATGAGATCTTCTCACATAACTCCCTTGCATTCCAGCCCTATCCCAAACTTGCATTTGCAGTAGCAGGTACATGCCTCCACCTCATTCTTCCCCACTAGGTTTGAACCTCACCAATTATTAGGGCACTGAGTAGGTAGACACAAGTTACAGTTTAGGCCACATTAATATTATATAGAGTATTATTCCTGCTCTAGAGAACACACTGGCCATAATTCAGGAGAGAGAAGGGAAGAAATCAAGCTATCTTCCATCATCAAACATATGCAAAATGAGATAAGGATTTTTGTACCTTCTAGATAAGATGTGGGGGGCCAGCTCTTCAATGCCTTTTTGCTTGCACATGATGGCATTTTGGTAATTAAAGATGTTTTCTTTCCTTGGGCACTTTTTCATTCAGCAGAACTGATTGCACCAGTGCGACTCTTCTCCCAGTCTCCCATTGGCCCTGTACAGGCTCTTTCCTGTCCCTACAAACCCTGCTTCAGCCTGCAGCCAAAACTTGGCAGCTCTGCATTCTACAAGATGTGTTTCCCCCAGACTAATATTCAGAGAGGCTTTATCAATTTTAATTAAAATGCTGCCATCTCTCTTCGTGGTTGCTGCTTGGACTACATGTAACCCGCAAAATGTAACTCACCCTTTGCAACATGGAAGTGTGAAGTGAAATCTGATGCCCTGTGATGATAGTGCTAATCAAATAAATGATGTCTGGTAATTTCTTTAATGTTTTAGAGTCTATTTCTTTGATCTGGTCACTGTTTATTTAGGATCTCTCCTCTGAAAATATTAGCATGAGTTGATTTTGCTGAAGGAAAGTGTCTCATGGAAATTAGTGGCACAATCAGACCTACTCAAAAAAAGTAAGCATGGTACTCAAACATACAAACAATGGTATCTTCCTTGCAACTTTAAAATGGCATAAATCTTCAGCCATGGTATTGTCATAATTTTGGGGCCTTCGACTTCAAATGAAGAGTGGACCAACAGGAGAAAATCAAGAAGAGAGCTATAGGAGTGGCCTGAGGTAGAAACTATGACTTATCAGAAAAGATTGATGCACATGAGGATGTTAGTTCAGAGAGCAAATGACAAGAAAGAATTGTGAGAACCTTTAAACATGAAAAAAGCAGTTGGAAAGAAGACAGGAATAAGCCATTTTCCATGTCTACTGAGGACAGGAGAGTTAGTCTGGTCTTAAATTGTAAGAAAGGAGACATAGCTTGGAGATCAGGAAAATGTTTCCAGCTGTTAGGGCAATGAACACTGGGGAGACTGTGGGCCTCCATTGCTGAAGGTTCTTACAAACTGATGAGACGAATAGCTGCTATGAATTGTTTAGAAATAATTGGACCTAACTAAATAGTCTTTTGAGATTTCTTCCAGCCCATAGCTTTCCCCTGGATCCACCATCCTTCCCAAGCTGATCAGAAGAATCTCATAGGAATAAAGACTGCTCGTGTGAATGTACTTGATGTCATGGAAATATTTATTTATTACACAAGGACATAATCATTAGGCCAGATCAAAACTCATTTTAGCCCAGTATCCTGCATCTGACAGTGATCAGTAACAGATGTTTTGGGAGAGAATATAACAAACAGAACAAGTTCTGAGTGGTTGCTTGACTTATATATCTTCCCAGCTCTCAGCAGTCTGCAGCTTAGGGATTTCTGGAGTCAGAAGAAACACCCAGAGTTTGAAACCAGTGTCTTGGCACCATGTGTTACAAATCATCTGATATGTTTGGCACAAAATAATGCAATAATGACAATTAATACAAGAGAATTAATAAAACATCTTTTCCCATGAGATTATTTAAAGGTATCCCTAATTTCATCTCCCAGGAAAGCAATTAAGGTTTTAAATACATTCCCACTCTCTGGTCCTCTTCAGGAGCCAGCTGGGACCCAGCAAATTGGCAACAGAGGAGTGAAAATGTTGAGGAGAGCTGGGAAAGTGGTACTCAATGTTTAGAAATTCAAAATTGTGACTTTGCAACTCTATTTCTTCCACACAATTCTGGATTTTGATAGTGTGTTCTGGAAGACATAGGTCATACCCTTTAACCTGTCAATTTAAAGCCTTTAATGCTAGGTTTGAAATGAGCTTCATCTCTTCATCTCAAGAAGTCTTCTTGATGACAGAGGCAACAGTCACTATGTGTGAAATGCTGGAGAAGAAAAGAGGGATTTGACTCATGGACATTTAATTTCATTTTATTTTGTGTCTGTATCCTGATTGTCCTCCAGCTATCACACCAGGAAGGTGAAGACTTCCCATAGTTTCTGCATCCTATCTGTGAGCTCTGCAAAGATGTTCTGAACTCCCTAAGTTATCTCAAATGACATTATAGAAATAATCTGTGGGCAGGTGAATTAAACCCAGAGTGAATGTCTGTTCCATGCTCATATGTAATGATCTTCTTGTCGCTGTGATCATGTGGATGTCTGTTAGTCCAAGGAAGTTCTGAACACAGTTGTTTCCATTCATGATAATTTGTTGTAAAGAACCACTCCTGTATACCTTGTATACACAAGGGACTGAACTTACTCAGAGACACTGAATTCTTTTCCAGCTTAGGAAATTTAAACTGGTGACTTTAATGACACTACTTGATGGTCTAATGTTGCTGTCGCTTAGGTAAAAACAAGTCAAAGTAGAAACCACATAATTTAGACACTTTCCTTACCTTTAACTGTTTGTACTGTAGGGACATAATAATGGTGTTGGGGCTCTCAGTGCCTGAACTCTCAGCTGCATCAAATGTTGGATGAGGTAAGAGGCACACAGAGGTGACGTTAACCTGGGTCACAAAATATATTTGTGGCAGAACTGAGGATTCAAGTAAAGTCTTTTTCTTCTTAGTCCCTTTAGGCCATGGGCCATACTGCCTCTCTGCAGGTAACAGTTTTTCCATTAAAGACTCATTGAAAGTATTGAGGAAAGCAATTTTCATGTGAAGTATTTCTTTGTTGCAAGAATAGAAAGGAAAAGGAAAAAAAAAACAGTCCTCAAAACAATCTTCACCTTCCAGCTAATCTTTACAATGCCATTTTAGCATTTTATAGTGTATAAACAACACCTTGATGTTATTGCTCTGCCAGAAGGCTGATTACGACAGAAGGCAATAATAGGCCACACATGTGCCAAAGTCCAACTGCTACTTCAGGGTTGGTTTTTATAGAAGGACACATTTTCACATTCTTTATTGACTCCCCCTGTACCCCTCCCTCTATGTGCTGTTAAAGAAATGCCAACATAAAACTGGCTAAAAATAAAGCCAGTTGGGGCATATTGGGTATGTTATTGTAGGATAAATAAAGCTGTCTAAAGAAAGTATGCTATTAACCATGAATCATGGGGGAAGCATGGCTCTTACTTGACTAGTGTTGGAAGGTATAAAACATTCTTTAAAAACAACAACTCTAACCCTATTTTAGGAACTATGTATATATATAGGATTTTATTTTCAGGTACTTCCTGAAAAATAATAAATGCAATATAAAAGAAAATTGATGTTAGAACCTGGGCCTACAGTTCTGGAAAAAAAAAATCCCAAGTTTTTATAGACTGTTTTCTGAGTCTCCATCTGTCTCCTTTTGTCAGTCCTGTCCTTTGCTTTCTTTCTTCTTGTTAACAATAAGACCTTGCTACTGGAACTTGAGCCATCCATCCAGACATACAAGCAAGTAAGAAGTGACAATTCACATCATAGACAGAATTGCAGAACAGGAGTAAGAGAGAAACATAGGTACAGAAATTCAAATATGAAGGGCCATTACATCTGACACCCCTACCTCCACCTTTTATCAACCTCAAGAGGACCCCGTGGTTGGTTTTGTTCCACTAAGCATTAATCAGACCATAGTAGCAGAGACTGAGATGGCTCTGTGAAGACGGGGTCAGACTGAGGATTTTTGCTGAGATGTAATGCTGTGTAAATGCAGCTGTCTTGCTTTCCAAGCTTGCTCAGATTCAGGAAGTGCTTAGTTGCTTTACAGGGGTGAGCTACTAAGTCATGCAAGCATGAGTATGTTAATGTTCGCACTGGGTGAATAATCCAGAAGGAACTGTAGAGACTCATGAGGCAGGCTTCAACAAGAGATTTAGGAAATTAAATTTAGATGATTGAAATTTGTTTGTCATCTAATTAGATGCTTGAGCACTCAGAGTTGATGGAGATCTAGCCAACAGAGCTTAAGAATGAGTCAGATGGCACTGGACACTAAGGCTTAGGCATTAGTCTTGTCCCTAGTGGCCGGTGAATAGTCCAGTGGGCTTCACAGATCTCAAGGTACCATCTTAGTTGCTCATGCAGGAAGGCATCTTGTACTATTTCAGAAGCTCTAGGATGTCTTGCATGACCTTCACATGGCATTCCAGTAGTGAAGGGGTATATGAATGTAATTTGAAATATCTAATTCCTTTCAGTTATTTAGGATACAATAAGACATCTCAAATAGCACTTGAAACCTATATTTAATCAACTGAATCACTTGTGACTTATGGGAATGACACAGAGCTTAGATATAGCTCTCTTTACAAGTAGACACCAAAACTTAGCTTCCTGATTCTGTACCTGACTCCCACTTTGTATGTATGAGTTTAGCCAGTGATGGCAAGATGGCACTAATCCAGACAATAAATCCAGTTGAACCAAGGTAAGTCTGCATGGAAGCAGAAATCAGGAATTGCAATACCAATGAAACAACATAAAAAATTATCAGGACAACAAGTTCCAGCCATAGGCCATGATGGCAAGAAGTCAAGGTGGACCTTTAAAGAAATACTTGTTAGCTGCCTTCCAACACAATGTTTGTGCCCTTTCCAACTCAGGGTGGTAGAACCTGAGACCTACTTGAGCCTGAGCCCCATCACACATCTTTACCTCTCCAGACCAAGATAATGATACCAACATAAGCAGCCATCAGAGGTGACTGCCTTGAAATAAGTGGTTCTTACAGCAGTTGAGAACTTTCAGAAGAAAAGCTCATAGAAACTGACACAAGCAAATACTTGTTTCATCTGATTTTAAGAATAATTATAATTGTTCTCTCATTAAGTAAAATTTTAATCCAGGATTTTACTCTTGTAGAAAAATACAGAGAAATAAATAGTTCCTCCAAATAAGGTGCTTTATTCAAACTCTGCCAGGCTGTTTCAGCATAATTCTTTAACCATCTTTGATCTGAGTACTTAGAAAGTTGTCTTTTTATGTGCCTTTTCATGAGTACTTTTTTGTTCAAAAGGTTATTGCTGTTGAAATGTATTGCTCAAATTTTCTTGACAGGCATCCCAAAATACATGTATGTGATCAGAGAGATGAAGAGGTAGTGAAAATACTGTGCTTCTAAAGCACTCATAATTACACTAAAAGACAGTAATCATATTCTTAAAGGAAAATTTGCAGATATTAGATGCACTATAGCAACCACAGTATCTAAATAAACATTGACTATGTCTTCATTAATTCTTCAGGTCTTCAGAGAAGGGGAATAACCCTTCTTTAAGCAAACCTCCACTGTTTTTGTTTGTTTGTTTGTTTGTTTTTGTTAAGCTCATCTTTTCCCTGAAAAATCTCCTTTTGGATGTAAAATTCTTGATTCTTTGTTGATTTACGTAGTGAAGTACACACAGAAAACAAGTACAAGTGATGAGGAAATAGAAATCTTCATGCATACTGGAGGCGGATATTTTTCTTATTGCTAATTTGTACCATTTCACTGAGTGTAATATGCAATTCAAGGGGTTTTGTTTGGGTTTTTTGGTCTGGGTTTTTATTTTTTTTATTTTTTATTTTTTTTAAGAAATTCACCTCCAGGAAGGTAATTTGAAAGGAAACTTAGCAAAACAATAGAGACTCATGTTATTGGCTATGAAATGCAAAAGTAGTACCCTCATCAGCCCTAAAACCAACCAGCAATGAAGTAAAAATCCAAGTTTTAAATCTTGTGATTTTTGAAAACCAGTGGCTGTTAATAACTTCAGATGTTGTGGAGAGGCAAAAAAGATTCTCAGATGAGGGCAACGTTTTTAGTGACTATGGGGTCAATCCAGGCTGGCTGCTGCGGGTGCTTGACTTAGACGCTGTTGGTGTCATAGTCTTCCTTGGTAGGGTACTCCTTACCTAAATTTGATTGTCTTAAGGATTAGAAATGCAAGTCTGAGCCAGTCACTCCAGGCTCTGTTTGAAGTGAATAGAGAGAAATTGGCATACCCAGTGGGTGACTCATTCTTCGTCTTATAAGATGCAATGAATTGCTTTCTGAACATGCTTACTTTCCTCCACTGAATGTAAATGGACCTGAGGGATCTACTCACTGACTCTAAACACTTAACTTGTAACAGCCTAAGTAAAAGCAGACAAATCTTGCCTATTGTGTCTGAGTTCAAAAGGGTGATGAACAGTACAGGCTGCCTCCTCCTCAGCCCTGCCAAAACATTGCTGTATATACAGCTGATAGACAGAAGCAGTCTTACCGCCTGGGTTGCCTGTAGTAGGATTTTACTGCCCTTGCTTCTCAGCCTTATCTTTCTAAGTCTACGTGGTTCTGGTAAAATTTTTATGAGGAATCTGATTTTGCTGAAGTTCTCAACATTCCTTCTGGGAAGTGGCAGGAAAATGTTTCGTTTCTATTCATTTTCATACATTTTTATATGTATGTATTATATATCTGTATTGAAATCACAATGGCTGAGGAGGATTAAAATGTTTATAAATAAACATTTGAAATGAATCTACCTAAAGTGTGCAGTAGCATGGATAGATCATGTTTTTTCCATGGCAGCAACTCCTGCAACACATCGCTGCAGTGTATTAGTGCAACCTCATAACACAACATGGGAATTACTGTCTAGTTCAGCTGCCAAGTCCACTGTGAAGTGAGGTAGGAAAAGGTTAGACAAATTACACCCGTCATCAGGCACTGTGCTAAGACATTACCCAGATCCACTCATGTCACACGGAGCCAAAAGGTATTAGCTTGATATTTCCACAGCTTTTTGATACTGTTTGCTGCAAGGATGTAATCATTTGGAGTTTCAGTCATGACATAAGGTAAAAACAGTCTTTCAGTGTCCTGTGAAATAGTTCTAACTTTGTACCCACGGTATTAGTGAGACAACTCTGGAATATGCCATTCAATATGGAGCATTAGGAAAGCAGTATTAATTTATAACAAGTTAAAAATCATCTGCACTCTCTGCTATCCATTGATGTATTGCTGTCCTTTACAAAATTTGTGACAGTGCAGTATTTTATTCAGGCCCTATGATGCTGCACAAACTTGATGAATAATAACCTTGATGAAAGAATAACTTGATGAAAGAAACTTCTGTCCATGCAGATAAAGATGGAGGTGAAATAATAGTCCTTCAAAGTGTCCAACAAAATTGTCATAAAATGTAAGTCCAAGGTGGGAACAACAATCAGATCTTTCTAAATTCTGTTTATGAGGCAGCACCATCTCCCTGTACATGGTTGCCATGCATCTGTGACCACACAAGGCTTCTTCTGAAGCTTCAGGCAACCCTAGCCACCAAGAGAAGCATCACACAGGCACTCCCAGATAAACAGTCTTGGTGATAATGCCTCTTATAAGCAAGGCTCTGTTTAAATGTGGAGCTAGATGGAGAGAAAGTAGTCACCTAAAATTAGTAAAGACAACTGAATATTCACAATCTACTACTTTTTTTACACAAGAAAACTACCCATTTTGCTTTATGTTCCGGCTAATTCTGGGATTATCCGATAATTGACAAAACTCACAGTTGAGGAAGAAGGGAAACAAATATGTCAATAACAGGGTGTGAAAGCTTAATTATGAGTATGCATTATTTTATTTTTCTTTTTATCTTTTTTTTTTTTTAAGTGAGATTAATCTCCTTCAGTGTTAACCATTTTAATGTCAGGTACCTTGTATTAGCTCATCTGTTCTTCTTCATCATCAGCGTAGAGAGACAGGGGTACATATAGACCTCTCAGACCCTTATAGTATGATGAGTTCATCTCTGGATGGGTCTGTTTCTCTCCCTTGACCACAGAGGATAACTGACATGTAAATACCTTAGGCTACAGTCCTAACATTTAAATGATTAGCACTACAGCAGGTGAATTTATTCCAAAACACTTAGGCTCAGCTAAACAATTTTGAGATTTGATTAACTCCAGTACTAGTACACTTGAAAATGTTTATTTCCCTGTTCTCCGGTTGTGTTACTTACCATGATTGTTATACTAGTATATGTCGTTATGGAGCAAGTAAATGAAATTTATGCACAGATTAGTGCTGGAAGACCCTTAAAATAGTCATCTGCTTTAGGATGGGTGCCAAAGGTTTTTGGGCATTTTTTCACCAAGAAGCTGATGCATACCTGTATTGATAATAGTAGACTGAAACTCTTAGGAAAGACAAACCACTTTTGCTGGGACTTTTTGTGAAAACTAGAAAACAACAAGAAGTAAAACTTGTTTCCTGATATTTTAGTATTTCAGCAACTAGTCCTGATTTCACAGAAGGGATAAATAGGAAAAAAAAAGTTCTTTAGAACTAAGGATTTTAGCTCCATGGTCAAAACAAAGCCTCATTCTTATCACTTCTGAACTACTTTTCTCATCCTTGTGTGGATGGACACCAAGAGATGGTTCAGAACATCACTACCTATAAGTTTCATAATAGGTTGGTGACAAGCCTACCACAGTGGTTAAAAATATACACTACTTCATAGGACATTTTCCCAGGTTTATTCCAAGGAATACATCCATCCAACTGTTTCTGGAGTAACATGGGCACACTGATTATTTCAATTATTTCAGGATACTGTCATTTGGCACACAGTTGAACATTTTCTCGGAGCTTTACTGCAACATGTAGACTATTAGAGTTGGCTGTAATCAGTCTAGTGGCTTAAGAGATCACAACTAATTCAGTAAAGGGCAGTTCTGTAAAACTATGGAATGTGTTTTTTTATTTGGGTTTTTTTTTTGATTCCAGAGTCACAGTCATTACTTCCCAAGTGTCATGCAGCTCCACCTATCAGCCAAATGAAATTTGTCCTGAAAAATTTCATTGATTCCAGCAACTGCTTCATGCTTTGGGAAGATTCTAATTAGTGAACAAATAAAAACAGTAATCAAAGTAAATTTTCCCAGAATTTATCACATAATGATAGCTTATGAATACATCAGCCAATTCATCTGTGATAGAGATTCATCTTGTGTAGTTTTACACTGTGTCTGTCTACTATCAATATGGTTATTCTGTGCTTCCATTATAGCCAATAAAGATCAAGAAACTTTGATATATGAAAGAGATTCATTTTAAGATTACATGTAGCTATGGAAGAATCTTATCAGAGTCCTCTGCCATCTACCAAGAAGGGCTACAGAAAAGACCAAACCAGATGCTTCTTAGAAGTGCTCAGTGAAAGAAAAAGAGACAACAGACTCCAGTTGCAACAAGGGAGATTTCAACTGAGTCATAAAATAATGCTTCTCAACAGGGGTGGTTCACCACTGGGACAGGAGCCCAGAGAGGCTTAGGAGTCCACAAAAAGCTTGACTGGACAAGTGAGAAGATCTTTCTTTGAATGCAGCCTGGTTTTAGGCAGGATTGGACTAAGTGATTTGCATAGGTCTCTTCAAACCCAAATTTCTCCATGTTTCCATGAATTGTATCCCTGATATGATGACTTCACCCCACTGAGTCCCCTGTGGTGACTAGCTAGAAACAGACACAGTAGGCTGTAAATAATTAGCTTTTATCAGATTAATCTCAACCTTCATGCCTGTGGCAGCAGCAGATTAGCTTCACAGCCTGAAAGGGAGACCTTTTATCATCTGAAGTGATGGGTTTTCAAACTCTATTATCATTACTGTTATGAAAATATAGAAGATCAAGTTCAATCTTTTTTTTTTTTAATTTTAATTTTGTGCACTTGTACAGTCATTTGCATCTATAACCACAAGAAACTCAGGTCAGAGTCTTATTTCTTAGGTGGTAGTGTAAACTGAATAGTGCAAACTAACATTTTTAAAGTAGCACAAAAGCATCAGGAACTGAACTCCCAGAGAAAGTAAGGACATTTTAAATTTCCAGCCATGGTAAAATTAACTGGATATCAAGAAAAAGTATGTCAAAGTTTTGGCCAAAATGCATGTCTGTGCAGGTACCAGATCCCTCAGAAATGTACTTCAGAGAATAATTCTGCATTGGCAGGTGGAAGGACTGAATGAGTTAATGAATACCTAGTATCTGTTATTCTCTGAAGGAAGAAACTATACACACAACTTTGGAAGCCTACAAAGAATTTTCTGCATAGTAATGTTGTGGTTTGATATTGCTGACCATTCACCCAAAATGATGAATCATGTGGAGCAAGGCTAAATCAACTTTCATTTTTTCATCCTTCAGTGCTCATTCCTTTTCATTGAACAACCATTCTCAGGGCAACCTCCTCTACTTTGCCTGTAGGGGAAGTTTACAGTAGCAACGAGGACCATCTCTAAAAAATAACTAGTGTAGCTGGATTGCCCATCTATTGAAAACCTCTATATACTAAATAGCTAATAATGAATGCCCACCGGAGCTAATACTTTTTCACTTATAACTATTTGGATGAGGAATAAACCAAGGAACACTTTATTATGGAGAGAGGGAATAAAATGCCAAGTTGGGGGTAAAAAAAAACTTAGCATGAATGAAAATCTCTCAACTGTCATGCACACATACACTGCAGTATCTTTTTCACAGAAGGGTAATGAGGAGGATTGCACCAGCTTCTATATGAGAGACTAAATAGACCAGGACTCCTCTTCTTTGAAAGGAGATAATTGAGGGGGTTTAAAAAAATCCTGAACAGTATTGATTGTTCACTACTGAAGCAAAATACCCAATGAGTTTCTACTGTTTATCATAGAATCACAGAATCATAAAATGCTTTGTGATGGAAGGGACCTTTAAAAGCCATCTAGTTCATCCCCCCTGCAATTGGCAGGGACATCTTCAACTAGATCAGATTGCTCAGAGCCCCATCCAGCCTGGCCTTGAATGTTTCCAAGGATGGGGCATCTACCACCTCTCTGGGCAATCTGTTCCAGTGTTACATCACCCTCACCATAAAAAATTTCTTCCTTATATCTAGTCTGAATCTACCTTCTTTTAGTTTAAAACAATTACCCCTTGTCCTGTCACATCAGGCCTTGCTAGAAAGACTATCCCCATCTTTCTTGTAGGCCCCCTTTAAGTATTGAAAGGCTGCAATAAGGTCTCCCTGCAGCCTTCTCTTCTCCAGGCTGAACATCCCCAGCTCTTTCAGCCTTTCCTCATAGCAGAGGTATTCCAGCCCTCTCATAATTTTTGTGGCCCTCCCCTGAGCCCACTCCAACAGGTCCATGTCCTTCCTGTGCTGAGGACCCCAGAACAAGCAAAAGAACACCACAGCACAAGAACATGATGAAATACCAGGCATTAACTGTAAAGCAACAGACATTAAATTGTTGGGTTTTTTGTACAGGATGCAACCATATTTTGGAATTCTGTATTGTAGGATGTTGCAGAGTACAAAATTAATTAGACAAATTTTTGGAAGACAGGCCCAGCATTCACTATAGAATCATGGTCTGATTATTTCCCTAACATGGTCCTGATTATTTTCCTAAGGAAAACATTTTTAAACAGAACTGCCAGATAAAGGAGAACATTTCAGTACCCTCTTTCTATTAATTTTCTTTATGCATTCATTACTGACGCCTGTTGGCAACTGGGTTTTGACTAAGTAGCATTTTAAACTGGTTGAACTAGGATCTTGTCTTGTTCACTTTTTGTACATTTTTTATTGTAGAACTACCTTTATAAAATCAGTTCTAGAAAGGCATTGGCAGTATATTGAACACTTCACCAAACTGTTTATGAAGAGGAAAGACACCATTTTCATAATTTCTTTGGTAAATTGCATTGCTGATTTGACACATAGAACTTTGGTGAATTCCTGATGGCTTAGAGGATTTCAAAGCAAAAAATGGTACACATGTAAAATCTCTCTGCCACTGTATTGCTCTTCTTCCACAGAGGACAGCAGAGATCCGTTCATTAAGGATCTATCTATGCTGCTTCTGGTTTACCATCATGAAGCTTTTTGTAAGGAATTGTCCACTTATAAATGTAGGCCCCCAAGCCAATATGAAATTGTGATGTGCTTTCCTTAGAAATTGGATGTCAGTCATACTTTAATTGCCTTAAATGAAAAAAAGGCTAGAGGAAAAGCAGTAATGATTCTCTTTGGCTAGAAATGTTGAAAAGTGAATACCGAAAACCTTTCTAGAAACAGATTCTGAGGAGCTTTCACAATTATTACTCATTTCATTCACTTTTAGAGAAAATTTTTATTGTAACCTTATTCAAAGCCCATTATAGTAAATATAAAAAATCCACTGACTCCTGTAAGCTTTGGATCAAGCCCAGAATAAAAGGCTTCTTAATTTAGATTTCCAATTTTCATGAAAAATTATTTTATAGCCATTTATATATGCAAATTAAACCACTGAATATTACGGTTGTTGTGTATCTTGGTGACTGTTTACTCCAGGTAGCTCTCAAATTTCTTTAATAATTTGTGTTATTGCCCTCTAGAATTACAAAGAGAAATCTTTCATCTAAGTACTAGACTATACATGCAAATGCTGTCAGATTTAATTAGTATTTTTCCCCCCTGAAATGATGAACAAAACTCAAGAAGTTTTAGATAGATCATGTTCTACAGATATTACATTAGCAATCCAATGCCTTTCTGCAAAAGGTATTATAGCTACATCTCCCCAGAGGATTAACAAACATGGGCTTGGCATGTACTGAGTCTATTGGCCACATCTAAATGGCACAATGGATTTTACTGAGATCTGTATTAGCATCCACCTGAATTAGTAGTCTATATGGTATCACACAGAACTATACTAAAATATGAGTTTAGCCAGTAAAGAAACATAGATGTACTAGTATCCTCAACAGCATGTTTCAGGAGCAGAATTGATGTCAATAGATTATGTGAGTCTATACTTTATGTGTGTATATTGGTTTGTTTACAGTGTGTGTGTGTACATATATATATGTGTATGTTCATAGACACACATGTCAGGTTATCTACTTGTAAGCTTTAATATGGATTTTCCATCCCTTACCATAATTTAAATTTTCACTATCAGTTACATGTAGGAGGTGCACAGTATATACTATAAAATGGTCTTTGCAAATGCTCTGTTGGTATACCTAACAGATCTAAACAGGAATGAGGCCAAATATCTTCCCATAGGGTACCAGGGAGAGAGCACACAACAGGAAATACAATGTTCTTGATAGAAATAAGGTGCTTTGCTTCTAGACTGCACATGCATGACACAAATCAGTCTTCCCTGACTGAAGAATGGGGCCTGACAGAAGAACGAACATTTGGTTCATGTCCTTTTGGGATCATATGAACTTCTTTTTTTGATTCATCCTTATTGGCCCTTAACACACCTATTAGCGCAGAGTAGTTCATGAACAATAAATTTATACCCAGCCTTAATGTTTACTCTCTTTTGACATGGTACTGTATAAGTATTGTCTTTCTCAAGATAGGATTGAAATTTAGGTATCTCTGAAGGACAACTCAGCACACCTACTAGTGATAGAAGGAACCAAGTAGACTAGTTAAAGTTATATTCCTAAATTTTATACATTTTATATTTGGTAAGACTACTTCCATCCAAGCACTATGGTTTCAGAGTAGATTTGCTTTAAAGATGTATGCAAGCATACAGGCCACCAGCTTCTTATGGAGACAGACCCTTAGAGACACACTCAATAGTGCGTTGTGTTGTATGCCAATGTAATCCATGTCATGATCCATTCTGTTTATGGCAGTTTCCTCAACAATGTATATTCTAGACATCTTACACTTTTGTTGAACTGGAATCAGAGACTTCGACTGGGTTTGCAACCATTTATGAAATTTGGCCCAAAGATTCAAGTCAGTGGCATAGTTATATGTCAAATAAAAGGAAGATCTCTTGACCTTTTAGAATTTTCATATAAAAGTTAAAGGCTGGAAGACACATAATAAAAAGTTCTTTTGGGAAGCTAGAAGCACAAAACTCTGATTTCTCTGCTGGTGCTTGAAAAACACACAAAAAAAATTTAACAACATTACTCTGAGTCAACGTAAACCATGTCCTACACAAAGTCTTTTACGTGTTATCTATCCTACCTTGCTGAGAAAAGGTATATAGTGATTTAGGCTGCAGTTTAAGCAGTTCTTTTAAAAGAACCTCTGTAGATTCTGGAGAAGAAATTCACTGTATGGTTAACAATATCATTTAATCCTTTGATCTTTCCTTTTCCTTTAGAATAGAATCATAGAATCATAGAATTGTTAAGGTTGGAAAAGACCCTTAACATCATCAGGTCCAACCGTTAACCTACCACCATCAAGTCCGCCACTAAACCATGTCCTCAAGCACTGCATCTACCCGTCTTTTAAATCCCTCCAGGGATGGGGACTGAACCACTTCCCTGGGCAGCCTGTGCCAGGGCCTGATTGCTCTTTCAGTGAAGAAGTTTTTCCTAATATCCAACCTAAACTTACCCTGGTGCAGCTTGAGGCCATTTCCTCTCATTCTATCACTTGTTACTGGGGAGAAGAGACCAACCCCCACCTCGCTACAACCTCCTTTCAGGTAGTTGTAGAGAGCAATAAGGTCTCCCATCAGCCTCCTCTTCTCCAGGCTAAACAACCCCAGCTCCCTCAGCCGCTCCTCATAAGACTTACTCTCTAGACCCTTCACCAACCTCGTTGCCCTTCTCTGGACACGCTCCAGCACCTCGATGTCCTTCTTTCATGTGCTGGAGGATCAAATACCAAGTTTGACTCGGGTAAGACACTTGAGACTCATATTTCTTTGAGTAACTAAGAAGGCTCAAAGAATCCAGACCCAGAAAAAAACAAAAAGAACTGTAAAAAGATAGCTACATGTTAAATGAATCCCAGAACTCTAAAGAGTAGTCAGCTCCTCAGTGCATCCCTTGTATTTAATAAGTATTTGCATTACAGGACCATAACACGTCTTTTTTCCAATATTGCCTAGAAGTCTAATAGTCTGCTCAAAGACAGTCTTGAACAGAGTTGCCATATGGTTTGCAAAGTTGACCTCAGTGTTAACCTCAGTGGCAGGATGGTTAGATGTCAAAAACACCAACCATATAATTATTAATTACTCATAGAAACGGAAAGTCAAATATAGTGGGAGAGGTTGCTTAGTGAATCTCTGGAAGAACATAAAAGTTTGCATAGGAAAGGTGCGCAGGCTAGACTGGGAGTTGAATGAGCTTTTCAGATTGGTATGTTTTGCAGAGCATCAAGGGAAAATTTCGGGGTCTAATTAACTTGACTTTAGCTTTTAGGTGGCCTACACTAGGATGAGATGAATCATACCATACATATATTTATTTCTGCTTTGACAAGAGGTGATTAGCTCAGCTATAAACAGTTATACCATACAAGTCCGAAGTTAGGTGAAGTGAATATTTCTCCTAGTGATTTAAGGCGATATCACTTGCTGCCTCAGCAATGACAACCTTTACAATTTCTGTCCTATTTCCCTCCTAAACACGAGGGTATTTTCCTTTGAGCAACATCTAGGGGGCAAACTGTTCTGGAAAAACATGTGGAAAGTATTCAATATTTCAGACTTTTTCTTTGCAAGTACTCACTCTAAAGGAGCTGCCAGCTGATAATAGTGAGGCAGCTGGGACAGAGGGGCAAGCTACTCCTACATCTCTTAAACTATTACTTCAGGCGCCTGTGCCGGAGAGGCTAGCTAGCTCACTGCATGTATTGATCTTAAATCAATTCTATTGATTTAAAGAAAGTTTTTACCTAGTTGTAGAGTCAGGCTCTGCATTTAATCCCAAGGGCTGGAGGAGTTGAAAATCTGACCTTTGAAGGTGAGTGGGGTACAAGTGAATCTGCACAAGGGCCGCAGTTCATTGTCTGTCCACAGGCTAGTAGCAACTATTATTACAGTATGCTTTTGGTCTGAGCTGTGCATGTTGGGAAAAATCAATCCATCTCCCCTGGCAAGCAGAGGTATATGTTGGTAAGTTTAAAAGGTGAGAAAGCTCACTAAGTTAATGTTTCAGGCAAGATAATAAAAAAAATCGCATGAAATTTCTAATTCCCCAAGGAGGAGAGAGTAAACTTCAGTCACCCGAGTATAACCCCAGTTTCAGTATGTTTTTTTTAAAAAAGAAGAATGTCTATTAACATTAGCCTTTTGCATAGGCAGGCATATGCTTCACCTAAGCCCCATATCTGTGGAGGGTTCATGGTGCCCAGTTAAAGGAACCATCCTAGAGATCATATTTATCACTTTCAGCTGTGGGAAGTACGGGAAGTCACCATTCCCTGTCCTTCATTTGGAGGTTTGTCACTCCCCTGCCACCTGGTCCTGATCATGCAGTGAGGAGGTACTGTCTCCATACGACCCACACTTGGAGTTTCATGCATTGCCTGTATCACATGGTTACCCAATTTTAAATCTCCAGGCCACACACTTGCAATATTGATCTTAGTTTTCCACAGCCTAGCTAGATATACAATAAGAAGAATAATTTTGTAGAGCTGGGCTGGATGGAGGCAAAAGTATATCAAAATGAAAGCAAGGAATTATCCAGACTGATTTAGAGTTGACCCCCTTAGGCTATTGCTCGCTAACTCTGCACTGCAAAGGAACAAAACAATTCCCTTGTTCATCCTGGAAACTCGTTTTATATTCTCATAACAAACTACTTTTCCGACAATCCAAACACTCTCCTACTGGGAAACATTACCACCTGAAACAGATTTTGTTCCATGCCTGTGAGTCAAACCTTCAAAGCTTTTCATAGGTGACCCTGTAATGGGGTGAAAAAAAGCTGACAGAGTAAGCAAGAAAGTACTCAACTTCCCGATGAACAATACACAAAAGGCTTATAAAAGAGGCAGTAACTAAAGACAAAACTAACAAACACAAAACAACTCAGTCCAGCCAGGGTTATTTTCAGGTGTTGCCTATACTACACAAATTGATTGACTGTAATGTCCTTCAACTGTTGGTAAGTGCAGTCAAGTCCAAACAGATTTGCTACAGTCAACTTTTCAGTGGCTGTCACTTGTAGTTCTCCAGAATTTGTGTGTCTGGGAGAGGTCACTCCACTGCTGGGGTAGATAATACACATTCCACTGCTTTACCATCTATGGTGGCAGAGCTAACCCATCTCTCATCTGTTCTCTTTGCCTGGCTTGAAGCCATCTAACCACAGCCATGGTATCATGTCTTTTACAGAACCTACCTTGAGAGTTATTTTCTCTTTTTCAATAAGCAGTTTCTGGTACAGAAGTGCCTTTTTTTCCTTGTCAGAAACCATCTAGTTCCTTACAGCTGTCCCTTTCTTCCTATCCAAGGGATGAGGAGCTTTGCCAGTTCCTTGACTATATGGCACCTCAGCTGTGCTAAGGAATATTAACATTTTTTTCCCCAATGATTGAGAATCAAAGGCTGAAGAGGGGAAAGGCCTGGATACAAAGCCACAGACTTCTGAAAACTTAGGGAAGCTATAATGAAAAAGGTATAATATCAGAGTGAGACCATCTGTCCTCAATCCTTCCCTGAAAATCCATGGCTGCTTGAAATCGCACCACTAGTTCAACAGGCAGACAGCTTGTGATAACTGAAATGCAAGATTGAGAAGTTTGCATGTAACGAGTCCATTTACACTGTTTTTTTTTTTTTTAACCTTACTTAAGCTGCCTCTCTGCATCTAATCTGGAACTTTGCAGAGTCAGCTCTTTAAGAACTTTTGCAGGTTCTGACATTTGTACAAGGTACAGATAGAGACTTGCATCTCTTCCTCACTTTCGTGGTTTTACAGAGGTTAGAAAATGGACCAGATTGCAATGGTACACTGTACTGATTCTTCAGCCTTGCTTACTTACATTTTCATAGGTGGGCTGTAACATAAATAGGACTTAAAAGGACTTTTGAATTGTCATCTGGAAATGTACTAAAAGAAAACAAAAAATCAACATTTTCATTATTTAAGTGCATTAAATGAAGATCTGATTTTGATTTCATAATAATTGAGTGGGTCACATAGTCATTGCCATGCATATTGTAGAATGGCTGGAAATGGAAAAATATTTTATTCCAGGCTGTTTTGTTAACAGTGCTCAAGTGGAACTTTTGCTGATGTTAACATCATTAAATTCAGACGTGGCTCCAGAGTACTCCCATGTGTGTTGGATGAAGATATTGTCCCAATATATAATCCTTCCTTTAAGTGCCACTACTGAATCTTTGTAGTACTTCCCATACAGTTTCTACAGTGCATACAGGCCTCAGAGCAATGCAACTGTCACTTTTTCCATGAATGAAAAGTGGGAACTGCACCTTTGCTTATTTTCACCACTGTCCTCAACATCATTTGAAAAGCCTCTTTAAGACTTGGCAGACATTTACAATTGTAGCTTGAGTTTTATCAAGAAAGGGGAGCAATGTGGCAACTCAATATGAGCTCAAGCCATCTTCCATACAATCTCGATGATAGACCAGGCTTGAGCAAGACCAAAGATAAAATGGGGCAGTTTTCCTGTAGTTATTCCTGATTTTAGCTTCTCCTGGCAGCCAGGAAGGTGAACAGAAAGTTGTAGCTCCTGGGGTTCAGTGAAGGCTGGCTTCAACCATACGCAGTAGCTAGTGTGTTGTAAATTCATACACTAATCTAACTTCCCCATGTAGACAAGCTGTGAAAGCAAAACCTACTAAGAAAGTATACGTGCATATGGCCACATTGAACTGAGGCCAAACCGGCTGCTTAGCTCTTCAGAAAGCAGAGCACTTACAAAACGTTAAGGCATAGTACATCAAAACCATTATACACACAGAGGCAGTTCCCTAGTTAACACTATGGATACATGGGCCTGACAGAAAGAAACACTAAGGAATTGAACAGTGATTAAATCTAAATCCCACTTTTTTTTTTTTTTTTTATTTGGAGCTTCATAGTGGTGAAAGAAGAACAGACCAGTTTTGATTGTGATCCAGAGTTTCTGTGATGTTAAAACAGTACTTTTGTGCCCAAATAATACAGTTATAAGACAGACTCAATCAAACAAAAGTAATTTTATTTGTGCTATGTTTCAGCCTCTCTAATGTTGCTCCAATAATATGAGTACCCCACAGAGATGCTGCAGGCCCTTTGTATGAGTAATTAATTCACTGTACCCCTAAGACAGGATAGCTGTCATATCTGAAATGCTGTGGTCTTCCCATGTACCTTGATTTCAGGCTTCCTGTATAAGAGAAAACTTGTCACATATGTTCATGGTCAACTAGAGTTCAGGTCCTTCTTTGGGGAAAAAAAATTATGATGTTTCCCCAATATGGGTTTCTAGGAGTGCTTGAACCTACGCATTTCAGCATCAAGCAGTTTTCTAAAATCTGGAGGAACCAAATGACTTCCACATCAGTTATTCTTATTGGGAAGGGATGCATTTCAACTGTACCAAAATCACAGTGATATTTATGGGAAAAAACTTATCTTCCAGATACACACTTTTCATCTGTTGCTTTTGTTCAGCAGTTAGTCTTAGGTATCCTCACTAAAAGGGACAGCAATTTCATTCACATACAATATATGCCATTCCCCAGAGTTACAGTGACTCAAGGGAAATTTTTCAGGAATGCAGGAGGGAAAAAAGTAAGCAACATTTGCCATAAGATCACAGGTTGCTGTACTTCTCTGTTTCCCACTCTAATGATGACCATGGGTCAGAGTTCTCTGCTGTTCAGACAGAAAATCAGGCACTGGCACAGGATCAGTCTTGCTTCCCTTATTTTAAGAAATCTGTCCTTGACTTTGCTTTGTAAAATGCAAGGTAATAACTTGGTTCAGAGCAGTTACTGTAGGAGAACACAAGGACAACCAAAGCTAAAAGAATATCTCTTCAGAAATAGTATCTTACCTTCCGCTCCTCCACTTTTTTTCTTTACCACTTGTCATGGCCACTGAAGAATTTCAGCTGAAGAAATTCATAAATCATCACTGCCACTGAAATCAGAAAGTCAGATAACATAAATCAGCATTTATTTTTTTTGTTCAGGGGAACCAAACCTACCTACACAGTCTGTGAACCTGTCCCAGAGTCTGAGTCAGTAAAACAGTATTTATTTTAACCCACAGGGTTATGCATGTCTCCTAGCATCCTTGCAAGATAGCTATTGTTAAACAGCAACAGTTCATTCAGTCTGTCAAAGCATACACTCACACTTCAAATCCTGATCACTGAAACACCTTTTGTGTCTTACTGCAAACTACTCATATGTCCCGGTTTGCTTAAACCCTAAATTTATATTTATTTATTCTAACACAGTTAGAAGTCACTCATCTCCATGGACTGTAGATCCAAAGAGTATTGGTCTATGCATTCTGCTTACACAAATGCAGTCTCCAAAAGCCTTGTGAGAGGAGTAAGTGAAGGTGCTGTGATGACGGGTGTATGCAGAAAAGCTCAGACGTGGTATGAGGATCTTGTACCTCCAGCAGCACAGGCAAAAGGCAGAGAGAGGAGTTATTTCCAAGGCAATAACATATGGCAGTGAGCAAACCCAATCAAACTTGATATTGCTGCACATGGATATAAAAAATTTATAAGACCAATTTTTCCCCTTTAAACTGGAAAGAAGTAAAACACAAGTTGTTCTGTTTTCTTTGTTATTCTGGAAAGCATTGGCAGCAGATAAGAGTGACTGGAGGAAATGAGCAGCTCTCCTGATTGCCAAAATGTAGGCTCACCGTTGGTGGTGATAGGGCTTGTAGGCAGAGAAACAAACTTAATGTCTAGAGATTTAAAAGCTAACAGGTGAAATCCTGGCTCAGATGAAATTACAGTGTGTTTTGTTACCAACTAGAGAGACAGATTTTTTCCCACTCTTCATATAGCTGACCATTATTTTTCCTTGATGTGCTTGAAATATCCTTCTAAAGGTGACTAGTAATGGACCAGACATCCTGGAAACCAGCCTGACCTCAGCCCAGCAATGCTGAGTTACACATGTGAGGATTAAACAGTGTAAGATGGTGAGTGGGAGTTACCACTCAGTTCATTCTTCATGTAATGCGGTCAGCTAATAAGTGCTGTAATTTTCATTATTAAAGGCTTTTCCTTCATCCAGTATTAAATGTAAAAGCTTTGAGACTGTTCTCACACACCCAATTAAAATGAAATTGTCTCTAAAATGAGCTGATGAGCTCAGCTGAGATTGCAGTCCTGAGATGTCATTTGTCCATATAGCAGCTCTTCAATTTCATCGCAACAGCCATCTTTATTAGCAGCTCCTGTATCTAACCACAGAGTGATTCATGCCACCTTCACAAAGGTTAGCAGAGCAGGGAGTGGAAGGAGAAAGGGAATGAAGTAGTTTTGAGCCACTGGGATTGATCCTTCAAACAGGGTCAGTCCTGAGAAAAAATATTGCCATTGACAAAATCCTCCAGCCTCTAATTCAGCATAGATAGATACTAGCCTGTAACTCCAGTGGAGACATATAATTTTGCTTACTAATAGTTATTATCCTCAGACTTGCTCTTTTCCAGCTCTAATTAGGCAGTATAAATGAGTGCCTACCGAAGGACAGACACAATGCAGGTGAGGACCCCACGTCCCACCGTGTTTGAGACGTTCAGCTGTTAGTGTACAACTGCCATTGCTTGCACAAATGAAAGCTAACATTAAAATCATGAGGACAGAATCATTTCACTTCCCATATAATTTCTAAGAAGCTTTCATCCCATGAAACATTTTAATATTTCAACTGTTTATTCAATTAAAGATGAAAATACATTTGAAAACACTGCGATTCTGATCCTCCTTCACTCACTATGTTTGTGAGCCAAATACACACAGCAGACATTTCTCGTAAAGTTGGAGGAATTTATATTGACTCTGGTAGACTTTATCCAGATTTCAGCTAACGTAAATGAAAGCAAGTTTTGGCCCAATGGCTGGGAGTCTGACGTGTCTATCAGCAATTAAATAAGCTTACCTTGTGAAAAGACACATCGCTATCAGTGGTGACTGACACTATTTACTTTTGACGTGAAAGATCTCTCACCAGGGATGGCCAAAGCCAGCAAAACAAATCTTGTATTTGCTTTCCAAACCTTAATGCTGAAACAATCCTCTTTCTTCACTATCTGGGCAGTGACAGGTCATTGGCAGCTCTTGTGACCTCTCACTTCACCCCCTGTGATGTAACACGAACTCCTTCAGTGAGCCCAGTATTAAATGTTTCTCAGAGCTCACAAATTACCTCGTCTTTCCCAAGGTTTGTCATGTCCTTTACTCCAGCCTCTCCCATAGCAAACTGTGTTGGTTTCAGCTGGGGTAGAGTTAATTTTCTTCATAGTAGCTAGCATGGGGCTATGTTTTAGATTTGTGCTGGAAACAGTATTGATAATACGGGGAAGTTTTAGTTACTGCTGAGCAGTGCTTACACGGAGTTGAGGTCTTTTCTGCTTCTCGCCCCACCAGCGAGTAGGCTGGGGGTGCACAAAAAGTTGGGAGGCGACACAGGCAGGACAGCTGACCTCAACTGACAAAAGGGATATTCCATACCATATGACGTCATGCTCAGCAAAGAAGATGGGGGGCAGATGGCCTGGGGGGCTGCTGCTCGGGGACTGGCTAGGCATCTGCTGGTTGGTGGTGAGCAATTTTTTTCATTTGCATCACTTGTTTTTATTGGGTTTTATTTCTCTTTTTTATTTTCCTTTTCATTATTATTATTCTTATCATTCTTATTATTATTATATTATATTATATCATATTATGGTATAGTATAGTATATTTTGTTTCAATTATTAAACTGTTCTCATCTCAACCCATGAGTTTTCTTACTTTTACCCTTCCAATTCTTTTCCCCCCGTCCCACTGCAGAGGGAGTGAGCGAGTGGCTGTGTGGTGCTTAGTTGTCGTCTGGGGTTAAACCACAACACAAACAAAGCAAGGTCAGCCCTCAGGAGCCTTGCTCCTGCATTTCTTCCTGTTCTCTCTCATTCTGGCAATGAGGTGCTTCCCTGCCCACCCTGCTCCAGGAGCTATTGTAGTGCAGCTGGATTGAGCTACTTTTTCAGTCCCTGGAGTAAAAAGTCAATTGAAATGTTTTACATATTTTCTAGGTGGTAGATTTTACATTTCAGGACTACAAAACATCCCTTCACTGGGTCATGGCCTTTTTGCACAAAGCTGTGGAAGAATCTCTTTGGATCACTGGCAACTGCAAGATTCAGAAATTCTGGTTGACCTGAAGAACTGTCAATGAGGTTTAATGCCTTGAAGAAACAACTGATGTAAAATTAAAACATCCAGTTTTCTCATAACAGAGCAATGTTTAAATTGTTTACATTGCTAATGGCTGAATGGAACATGTGCTCCTACCTGTCTCAGGACACACCAAGAGTAGGGCTGCCTTGTGATGAGGGACAAGTTGAGAGCGGAATGTGAACTACTTCAGGTAGTGCCCTCACTGACAGGGGAGTCCCGTGGGGTCCCATCATGGCAAGTAGAACTGGGGACCAATGACAGGGTCTCTCAACAGCCCTGGACAGTGTGAGCGGATGAACCATGTCAAAGGTTCAGCAAGGGAGTCCCATCAGGAGCAAAGGAGAAGGGGCTGGACCCAGGGCTGGAGGCAAGACACATTGTATGTCTGAGGGGTCCCTGCAGGATACAAGCTAACTACAGTGCATGTTTCAGGTCTACCAAGGAAGAAGGGTTGGAGGCTTAGGGTAAGCAGGGATCCTCTGGGAGCCTGGTCAGGACAATTAAAGCTTATTAGTGCCCTCAGGTTCCTTCCAACTTGTAGCAAAAGGTGGTCATAAAACTATAGGATTGATTTTCCTGGTATTTGGGGAGCACAGACCCACTGCTGATGTTGTGTAAGCCAAACCAAGAACCGTCACATTTGTTCAGCAACCCACCATTCCTAGGTTATCACACTCAAAGGAGTTCAGCGGCACACACTAACGATGCCTATCATTAGAAAGACAGTATCGCATTTATGTATTTTTCAAACACACAAAGGGAGTGGGCAAAGAATATGGACTGAAAAAGAAAACACAGGTACAAAGTGCCATATTAGTTATTAGAATTCAATAAAAGCCTTACTTGAAGGGGTCCTACTAGCATATTTACCAGCTTGAATAAGAAGTCATGTTTCAGTGTTTGGAAGAGACAAGAGAATAGATATGAACAACCTAAGAAACTTGGAGCACATAGGGAATTTACAGTAAGTAAAGTATGAAACCATAAATCTGAGGCAGCTATGGAATACTTTGCCCAGGTGACAGATGCCTCAGCTGACATAAATCAGTGTAACCTTGTTGACTTGAAATATTCAGTCAGATGCTCAGGTGAAGTAAAGAAGCACAAGTTGCCTTGTAGTCAATACATCCACTCTAATTTAGATTAGTCTGCCCACAGACTACAGTTACACTGATCAATTTATAGCTGAGCATATGGCCCATAAAGTGTAGGTGAATGAAATCTAAGTGGGACCAAAGAGATCAAAGATTTCTCTTAGAAGATGTAGACAAAAACCAAAGAAAAAACCAGGTTTTCTGAAGAGCTGAGCACTCTCTTCAGCAAAGATAGACTGTTGAACTCTGTGAAATGGAAGAAATTGCAGAGTTATATGAAGGAAATAAGCCTGGTCAACAGGCAAAAAGTCACTTGCCATTGAAAGTCAGGAAAAAAAAAGTCCGGTCAAAAGCATGGAAGAAGTTACTATAACATGTCTAAATAGTCTTATTGACTTCTACAGAGAATTGTATTAATCTGCTGAAGGCACCAGCTCTCTACAGATTTGGCACTTGGTGTCACCAGTTCTCAAGTTGATCCTTGCAGCTGTGACTTGCTGTCTTAATTTGAGAGTTTGAAAATATGTTTGAATGGTGGAGGCTCAGTAAGTATCGCTCCTCTGTGCTGTACATTGATTCATTGTTTTCTGAGGAGAGACAGGACAGTTCCTGTCATATCCTCTTGAAAAAACTAAATGTGATTTAAGGAGCAGAGGAAATTGAGCCTGTTGTAGTAAAGTGCAGAATTAGGTTTTGGATTGTAAAATTGGCAACTAGGTTAGAAAAAGGGAAAAGAAACATTTCTACCAGAAACCTGTCTCTGTCCTTGGTCATCACTATTAGAGCCTCACCATGTCATTCCCATAAACTCCAAAATTCACCCTTCTCCATGACTACTTCATAATGCTGATTTATGGGCTTTTCTGAGAGATTAGTGCTGAGAATCTATTGCATGAATCAACACCCTCTTCCCTGATCTGGCTCATAATGCAGAAACCATTGCTAACCTCACAGTGTGTTTGCCAGAAATTACCCAGTTTTTTGGAGAAAGTGGAATCTAGTAACAGCTGAGACTTTCCTTCTTCCTTATCTCTTACTTTTAACTTCAGGAAATACTGAGCAGTTTAATTCAGTAGGGAGGAGAATAATAAACTGTACATTATCAGAGAGACTACTTCAGCAAACTATAAAGAAATCTGGACCTATCGAAAAGCTGTTTTGTATAAGTGTCTCCAGCAAGGGTTACATAGCTTGTACATTCACAGCTTGTGGATTATTCTGTAGCTGATCGTACAGCTACTTTTAATACCAGTTTTGTGATTTTCTGAAAGTTTGGGTTTTTTTTTTAAGCCAGAGAACATAATAGATCTCAAGAAGCCACTTGGTGAACTAATCAGATAAAAGGAATTCTTATTTAAGATACAAGTGTGAATGAGGCTCCTGTGGTGGAATTTATGAACCACATGATGGAAAATGCAGTAATTATATTCATGACTAAGCAATGCTTAGTATATCACCAGGATAAAGGACACAAATGACAAAAGTACTGCAAAATATACTACAGACAACACTATACTAGCAAAACAATGGAAGAGATGAATAGAGACATACTTTTCTCATTTTTATTAATAGGAAAGATGGTAAAAAAACCACTAGTGCACAAACCTGCCATCTGATAGAGCAGTTAAGATAATAAAAGAAAAGATAAGATAATAATCAGGGGGGAAAATTGAAGGAGTAGAATCACTTAAATACAGTCTACTACAAAATTTTGTACTGTAGTTTAAATCAGCTTACATTATGATATTCTTTTAAAAAATTGAGACAGTGGTTCTACTTCCCATGAGCAAATGCAAAAGATCCTAATTTGTGGAACAAGAAAATAGTTTATCTGTTATTGCAATTGAAAACGTAAAAGGTGATAGACGGGATTGGTAACTGTATCCATCTATCCATCTCAGCAAAGAAATCCAAATGATCTATCCCGCTCATCAGGAACAAAAGGCTCCTGTTTAAGCCAAGACTAGAAATTATTTAATCAAAAGCACAATGTAAAACTAATATAGAGTATTGGGTCTGCTTAAAACCAAAAGAGATGCGTACCAGAGATGGAGAAGTGGAAGATTGTCCATTGAGAACTACAAGGGCATTGCCAGAGTGTGTAGAGATGCAGTTGGAAAGGCAAAAGCTCAGCTTGAAGTCGAACTGGCCAGAGATGTTGAAAATAACAAGAAAGGGTTCTTCTGGTATGTAAGTTGTAAGCAGAAACAGAAGGAAAACATAGGCCCACTGTTAAACAGTAGAGGTGACTCAGTCACCAACAATGTTGAAAAGGCAAAGATTCTCAACACTTTCTTCACCTCTGTCATTACCAACACTGTTGGATCCCAGGCATTGGGAACAAAAATCCAGGATGATCCAAACATAGACCCACCATCAGTGAAGGAGGAGTTAGTATGTGAATTATTACATGAGCTTGTCCCTTACAAATCGATGGGCCCTGACACCATCCACCCGAGGCTGCCACTCTCCATAATCTTCGAGAAGTCGTGGAGATCGGGGGATGTCCCAGAGGACTGGAGGAAGGCAAATGTTACCCCTATCTACAAGAAGGTCTCAAGGGAGGATCCGAGTAATTATAGGCCCATCAGTCTTACTTCAATCCCAGGGAAAGTTATGGAACAGATCCTCCTGGGGGATCCTTCTGGAGTCAAATGAAGCACGTGATTGGGAAAAGCCAACATGGCTTCACAAAAGGCAGATCATGCCTGACAAATCTGGTGGCCTTCTATGATAAAGTGACCTACTCCGTTGACATGGGGAGAGCGGTGGACATCATTGTCTACCTGGACTTCTCCAAGGCTTTCGATACGGTTCCCCATGGCCTCCTCCTGGAGAAACTGATGCATTATGGCCTGGACAAGTGGTCTGTGCAGTGGGTGAGGAATTGGCTGGTGGGCCCCACCCAAAGAGTGGGGGTAAATAGCTCTTTTCAAACTGGCAACCCATCACAAGTGGGGTCCCCCAGGGATCGATACTGGGCCCAACGCTCTTCAATATCTTCAGAAGTGATCTGGATAACGGGATCAAGTGTAACTTGATGAAGTTTGCAGGTGACACCAAATTGAGTGGGGAAGTAGACACTCTGGAAGGCAGAGCCACCCTGCAGGAAGATCTGGATAGGCTGGAAGAGTGGGCTAACAAGAACCTTATGAAGTTTAACAAGGACAAGTGTAAGGTCTTGCACCTGGGAAAACATAATCCAGGAGTGCAGCTCAGACTGGGATCCACCTGGCTAGAGAGCAGCTCCATGGAGAGGGACCTGGGAGTCCTGGTGGACAGGAAGCTCAATATGAATGAACAGTGTGCTGCTGCAGTCAAGAAGGCCAATAGGATGCTGGGTTGCATCAAAAAGGGCATCACTAGCAGAGATAAAGAAGTCATTATCCCACTCTACTCAGCGCTTGTGAGGCCACACCTGGAATACTGTGTACAGTTCTGGTCCCCGTTATACAAAAAAGATATGGACAAGCTGGAGGGGGACCAGAGAAGGGCCACCAAGATGATCAAGGGTCTGGGAAGCCTGCCATATGAGGATAGGCTGAGAGAGCTGGGTTTGTTCAGCCTTAAGAAAAGGAGGCTTCGAGGTGATCTCATCACCATGTGCCAGTACTTAAGGGGAGCTACAAAGAAGACAGAGACTGCCTTTTTACAAGGAGTCCCATGGTGAGGACAAGGGGTAATGGGTGCAAGTTACTCCCAGGGAGATTCCAATTGGACACGAGGGGTAAATTTTTCACAATGAGAACAGTCAGTCATTGGAATAATCTCCCCAGGGAAATGGTTGACTCCGCTACGCTGAACACGTTTAAGACTCAGCTGGACATGGTGCTGGGCCATGTTGTCTAGATTGTGCTAGAAAGGTTGGACCAGATGATCCTTGAGGTCCCTTCCAACCTGGTATTCTATGATTCTATGATTGATTATGAGCCAGCAGTGTGCCCAGGCGGCCAAGGCGGCCAATAGCATTCTGGCTTGCATAAAAAATAGTGTGGCCAGCAGGACTAGGGAGGTGATCATCCCCCTCTACTTGGCACTGGTGAGGCTGCACCTCAAATACTGTGTTCAGTTTTGGGCCCCTCACTACAAGAAGGACATGGAGGTGCTGGAGTGTGTCCAAAGGGCAACGAAGCTGCTGAAGGGTCCGCAGCACAAGTCTTGTGAGGAGCAGCTGAGGGAGCTGGGGTTGTTTAGTCTGGAGAAGAGGAGGCTGAGGGGAGACCTTATCGTTCTCTACAACTACCTGAAAGGAGGTTGTAGCGAGGTGGGGATCAGTCTCTTCTCCCAAGTAACAAGTGATAGGACAAGAGGAAATGGCCCCAAGTTGTGTCAGGGGAAGTTTAGGTTGGATATTAGGAAAAATTTCTTCACCAAAAGGGTTGTCAGGCACTGGAACAGGCTGCTCAGGGAATTGGTTGTGTCCCCATCTCTATTTAAAAGATGTGTAGATGTGGCGCTTATGGACATGATTTAGTGATTGACTTGGCAGTGCCAGGTTAATGGTTAGACTCAATGATCTTAAAAGTCTTTACCAACCTAAATGATTCTATGATTTTATGATTCTAATAGCAACCATAACCAAAGTCAGAAGAGAATCACATTTCCAGGAGTGTACAATTTCTTTATTGTAGATTCTTCTGCATGAATATTATTATATAGAAATATATGGTAGGATATTATTTGCAGTTTTATATTCTGAACTCTGCACAGGTATCTCAGTGCACATTTCCACTTTAGAAAATTAGAATGAAATGTTTCCGTGTTCCTGAGATACTTGACATGTAATAATCGAGTGAGTCAAGATTTAGGCTGCTGTTTTCTGTTAACATGTACAGTAAGAGAAATAAAATGATCTTTGTGCATGATTCCTATGTATAAACTCCTTGTAGCTATTATTGAACCAGCAATTGGTTCTCCAATCTTCTATTAAAATATCAATAGTATTTTTCAGAGCTTAAATTGAGCAGTGATTTTATTTAAGGCTGCACCTAGACATCACTTTTCTTCGAAGAATCTCTTGTTGTTGCTAAAAATGAAAGCCATTCAAACGAGTGTGATTGAAACAGGGACAGGGAAAGGGAAAAAATCAATAGAACATTTTCCAGGGTACTATCTCTGCTTTTGAAAAGAGACCATTAATAACATGCTTACAGTAAAAGCAGCTGCTTGTTCAAAGTGCATTCAAGGGTGAGCTGAAAGGATGTCTCTCTCTACACAGCCTCCCTGGAGAGAGAGTTTGCAAGGATTTCAAAATCCGACCTCAGACTATGGACAAAAGCCTTTCCTAGACATTTTAAATATTCTTATCTAATATTAGACAGTGAAGCTGGGGCTCAAATGCCTTCTAATATTTTGCTCTTTATGAAAGGCAATGTGGATTAGTGAATGAGCTATTGGTCTGAAAACTTCTTTACAGACAAAACACTGCAGGTTGTATTCGTATTTCTGAGGACTGTAGGTGCCATGCTAATGCAAATTGTTACAACCCCCAACAGTGATGGGCAGCACTGTGGGGCATATACAGCAGTTCTTGCTGAAACAGAGGGCTCAATCAGCCCATTCAGAAAATTATGGTATCTTGAGACAAATTCAAGTTGAGGGTTGGGATAGGACTGAATCTTGGATCATCACTTAACTTGCTTATAGTATTATTTCATGTGCTGAAAGGTATGTAATGCTTTAGAATACATAAAAGGTCAACAATGCAGTTAATATATAAGAGAACTTTTTTCGCAGAGCTTAGCACTCTTGGGCATAATTTTTTAATCTCTTTCACTTGCTTTGTTTAGATAGCTGAAACAGATCTATAGGTTTTCAGGAACATCAGGATGAAATATAAGGCATACCTATAGCAACAAGCATACCACAGATGGCCAAAGACCTGAGCTCATACTTATAATAAGTTACTAATTGTAAGTTACTTACTATGCACTTAATTGTCTTCTTAATGGAAACAATATAGTCACTTGAAGAGCCTATAACCTTTCAATATGTGAATGTTGTTATCTGTATTATACTGCTAAGTAATCTAGCTCTGTCCAGCCCTCGTGATCCTGGTTCCAGAATTTGGGTAGCTGGAGAAGCTTTGGTATCTCTGACATCAGTGCCTAAGGGCCAGATTCATCTCATCTCACCTCATTAAGGCCCCCAAGAGCCATTGCTAAATTAAGATCCTAGTTGTCCTTGGTCTCTTCTAGAGTCACTGAAGAGTGACAGGAACCTACAGAGAACAAGTTGGATCTTAGGTTGATTAAGAACAGACCAAATTCTACATTCTGTAGGGTTTTTGTAGGAATATCAGACTAAGGAGTTACAGCTGCTCCTTTCTGCTTTTGACTGCTTGTTCCTACACTCACATTGCAGGAAGAAACTGGTCTGGGTTAAAAAACCTCAGTGCTACAAACAACAATAACATGATAACAAAAAATTCTCCTTCAGAACCAGAGGCAGAAAGCTCAGTTTCCTGATCCATCTCACACACAGATACTGTCAATATTTGGCTTGAATCAAGAGAGTAAAAAGCAATGTGGAGAGGACATGGCTGCTTCTGGCCCTGATTTGGCCCTTAAAGCTCCTGCATTTTGAAACCACAGCATAAAACTAGCAAGAAATTCCAAAACATACACTATAATGGCATACATTACTCTAAAAACAGAGACCATCACTGAAATATTCAATCCTTAATGCCTTTCTTCCTGGTCTCAGCCCTGCTGACTACAATTCCATAGATTTTGTACAGCGGTAACAATTTGGCATCCTTTATAGCAATGGATTCTTGTGGGCACTCAGGATGCCAGATCTCATTGATTATTATATCTCTGAGTTTCTATTCTAAGGAGATGCTACTCATATAATCTGCTGGGTTGATAGATGAGGAGATGGCATTATTGCAATGGGCTGTCTGCAGCCCCTTTTCATCATAGTTATAGCTATGGACTAGCAGGAGCCCCTCTGGAAATGAATGTTGGAAATCATAATGGCACTTTGCACAGTGCAATTTTATTTAGGGAAATCTTATTCAAGACATAAAATAAGGAGCTCCTATAAAAAGAAATAAACAACTGGAAACTTTAATATGATGGTTTCAATAAGGATCTTATTCTTATTGTTTTCAATAAGAATTCTGATGACACTTTTATATTCTAGATTTTACCTTCATTTGCTTCAATTTTGTCCAAAGATTAATATGAGATGTTCATTTCAAAGACAGAGATTACCACGGTGATTAAAATCTCTTTTGTTATCTGTAAGTAGAAGAAGCAGTTATTAATACTGAGAAATATATTACACGTCTCCCCTCTGCTCTGATTTCTCATGAAAGCCACTCCTATCAAAAACATAGGCTTTTCTGGAACACCATTATGATTTATTTCTATTTTTTACCACTAGCTTCGAGAATCATCAGTCGTATAAGGTGTTTCTGGTGGTCATTTTGTGCAAAGGAATAGTATCCTATTCAAACAAGCAGATAGTAAAAAAATCCCTAAAAAATTTTGATACCGCTTAGGGATGAAGGGTTAGACTTCATAGCTGGGGACAGGGTTTTAGCCTACTCAAAATACCTACCTAACCTCATTAACATTTTAAAAATAATATTTATTCTCTGAACTGCCATTCTCCCTAACTTAGCAGGGAAGTGCTACTATCCCTATTTCATAACGGGAAACAGAGACATTGAATTATTTAATGGTTATTCAAGGAAGAGAGGGAGTCTATAACATTAGACTAAAATTTCCCTTTCCCAGCTGCTCATTTAATACCCCCAATCCTGTCTGGTTGTCAAGTGAACTTAGGCACTGAGGAATCCTGAAAATTTTGCCACCACCTTTTTTTTAGTGAATGAACAGGATATTAATTTGACACCCCCCCCCAAAAAAAAAAAAACAACAAACCTGCTGATGTCTATCAGAGTTTGTTTTTCATTCATGTCAGAGATTTTTCAATTCAGCCCTTAAATTACACCCACTAACCACTCAGTTGCTGTTGTAGACGATAACTGCACACATTGACCATATGGACAAAACAACCATTTTGTGCATGTAATACAAGTCATCTTAAATGAGAGTATACCAGAGCTGGCAAGATTTCTATTCTGAGGCAAATTTTGATTATTTGGATTTTGAACATGACCCGAATTGAGTTTTAGATGTTGAAGTGTCTTGAGGGGGACTGTCCAGGACTTGGGACCTCAGTGGATTTACCTATTTAATTGACTTGACTTCATGATTAGAAACTTGGGGGTGAAGACCCTTCAGGCTCAGAGTGCATTGCCATTGGGTACTTCCCATGTTGAAATTGGTTTTCAGGTTATGTCACCCTTCAGCAGACCTGTCACAGAGCAGAGAATACTAGAAAGCAGGATTCCTGTTTTTGTGTCTCTCCACCAGGATTTCGCACAGATTCTGGCAGAAACAATATGTAGGATACAGAAAAAGTCTGTCAACCCCCAAATCTTTCAAATAAAGTAGTTGGATGCTCAGTAAATCAATGTTTCTAACATGGGCTTTGTTTAGTCAAAAAGTGTTCACTTAACTCCATTCATTTCCAACATTTCGTCAGGAGAAGGGAAGATACTGACCGTAATCACAGACTGCAGTACTTAGCTGTATTCATTACCTAAGCAACATCTCAATTGTAAAAATAGTACTGTTTGTTTATAACTGGAATGGTCATTCTGCAGCAAAAAAGCAAATTTAAGACAGGGAGTGGTCAGGGTAAGGAGTGGAAAGCGCAGCTGCAGGGTCAGAAAGAAAGAAAATATGGGGACATTCTTTAGGAATAATGTTAGTCTGGCAGAATATATGGGGGAGAAAGGGAAACATTAATTTTGAGCATAAGAAAAAGTGAGGAGATCTGATGATGGAAATATAAAAAGAGGTTTAGAGAAGTAGGAGAAAGAAGGGGATGAGAAAAGAAGGGGGAAAGGAGGAAAAAGAGTAGAAGACAGCTCTTTTTCAGAAATCTTCTCTCTTCTTTTGAGGTGTAGGCACATCCTAGCAACTCTAATGAGTCTTCGCCAGTAACCACAAATGGGGATGTGTATCATCTATATCACATCTGAATGAAACTAAGCTACTTCACTGATGAAGTCTCCAGACAACTTTTCTTGAATGAAGTGTGATGTGAGTTCAACATATGTATTACACAAGCCATACAGTTTTCTTTGTCTGTTGGATGAGTTTTTATTGCTCCAGCTTCTGCCTGCTGAATCGAATACATCATATTCAACTTAACATCCCTTTATCTCACCAGGTTATTAAAGGAAGATAGAACTTCAGTACCCAGCGATCAGGGTGCCTATGATAACATCCATCAAGTTAGTCTCATTTAATTACTCTAGTACTTTTTAAAGCAAGCTCCAGTTATTTCTATGTACATGCATGTGTTAAAATTAAAACAATAACAACAGTAACTGAAATCCTCAACGATGAAAACTTCTCCATGTGAAAATTAATTAGGTTTATTTAATTGCAATGTGCTTCTTTTCTAGTCTCAGTCCTCTTGTGAGGACACTGGGGGAATGTTACTACTGCTGCAGATTTGTTCTGTAAAGTTTTCTCAGTCTAACATGTGTACGCACATGTTTGTAGGTATGTATAAACTTTTGTGGGAAGATTATTCAGGAGCACCCATTCAAAAAGCAGGAGGTCTCTGTCCTTTACCAAAATTCTGTGGCTCCAGTATTACAGAACAAAAAATTGCTGTCTAAATGGACTGTAAGTCTGAAGGACAGGAAAAACAAAGAGTCTAGAAAAGTCTAGATAGTTCCGCATAGCAGAAGGCAGTGGGCAATAGGTAAGACCTTTCATAACACAACTCGTCAAACAGGAAAAGTGTCCTGGAAAAATAGCAAAGCCCCACTAACCTTTAAGAAAAGTCATTGTTATGTTTAGATGTATCAGGAGAACACAGTGCTCCCTGCCTTAAAGTGCAATAAAAGACTGGTTGTCTTTGAGTAGATGGGATGGGTCAATTAAATACCTGTTACCCTTCCAAACAGTCACATGAAAATTTTGAAAGGTATTAGAGGAAATACTCTACACTGACATAGCAAAACCTACATAATATAAATTTAACCTTCTTTGTTACCACATTGCACAGTCTCTTAATAGTATAAATAGGAAGGACTTTAACAAATCTGAGTAATTTACTATCATATTCCCTATACCTTTGGCTTAGTAGCAAGATGAATAAAAGATACTGTGTAACTCAGGTAAATTGAGCTTCTCTCTCTGTATATACCTCATTCCAATAACCCCCCTGGTCCTGCAATGCATATTCTACTTAATTTACTTTTATCTATCAATTAATATGATGCTTGCATTAGAATATCACCAGATACACAATGTTGTCAAACACCAACTTTGCAAACAGCTTGAAAATGCACCCTAACTTCATTAATGTCTCTTAAGAACACTTGACACTAAAATATCTTCATTACCTAATACAAAGATTTTGTACCTAACATGTAGTGAATTTGCATGGTTAATTTCTTGGATTACTCCATTAACAGGGACTATGTGACGTTTTCCTTGTATGTCCAAAAACTTCATGTTCTTCTGCCTTACCTTACAATCTAGTTTATCTAGCTTACAATCATTTAGCTAGACATTTAACTAGGCTTTTAGTTTTAAATCCTCAGTAGACAGACACCCATAAATCAGAGGTTGGTAAGAAACATGACAATCTGTCAACTACAGTCATCTCCATATTTCCATGCATGATATTTGCTCAGAATAGTAGTTTTCCTGCAGGCTACTTTCAGGTATTGACCTTTCCCAGAACCTGGATTTGGAAACCTGGGGGATTTCATCTCCAGCTGGGGCAGGAATTGAAGAGCTAGAAGTTGTAAGTCTGAGTCATACAAACCTAAGTGGGCATTAACCTCAAATGTAGTTGTCTGAAGATGGTTGGAGCTGAGCTTTTAGACTCCTCCTATGAGCAGAGGACAGATGCAGGCGAATCCAAAGGAATATATCCAAAGAGATATATTTAAATTTGAGAACAAGTCACCCTACCTTTCTCTCCATTGACTATAGATGGAGCTCAGATGAGCCACTTTTAGGCAATAAAAATTAGACATAAATTGTACACATAATAATAAACACCCATAAATTACATTGTTCTCCAGCTATATGAAGTGGATGAGCTAGGGAAGGTTGATGGCCACTTCAGTCAAACAAATCCAGGCATAAGAAAAAAACTGTATTTACAACACACCAGAAGCAAAATATGAGGTTGGACACAGAATAGCTAACTACTGGAATAATATCAAGAGAAGAGCTGGATGGTATTTTATTGTGAGGCACATAAAGGATATTGAGTTTTGTATAGGGTGATAATTTAAGCTGTGAATTATACAGGGTCAGACTAATGGTTGTACTAGTCTTTGCTGGACTGAGTCCGTTAATTATACTTTTTGAAGCAGGATAGCTTATGCAAATACTTATGACAATGGACTCCAAATACAGCTTCAATGACTACTCTGCTGTTTCCTTCTAATATATTCCTATTAGGAAGCTGTCTGAAAAAAAAATGCTGTTTTAAATTAAATTCAATGGCAAAATTCACTGACTGGTGAAGAAAACTATTTACTAATTCATGAGAAAAATTACTTAAAAATGGATCTATAATATAATAAAAGCAAAACTGCGTAAATGGTCAGAAGAACATTTTTCAGATTTTTTTTTATGTAATCATTCAGTTCCTCATGTAACACTGAGGCTGCCTGTAAACAAATCCGCTCCTAGATTGGTGTGATTCAAAAGAAAAATTTGCAACAGCTGTTGTGTGAATAGCACCGTTCTGAGATTTGAGTTCCTAAGCTGATTACAGGCGAACATCTGGAAAATTGAATTGAATCCAAATCTACTAAAAATTACTGTGTCTGTTAGTTTGTTGTGTTCACTTCAGGAAATGAGCAATTCTATCATAATTTAAGGAATTTCATTGCATGGTTGGTGGCATATACATTGAAAGAATGAAATAATCTGTATTCCTCTGCTATGGAGAAAACAATCTTTATAAAAGGGGAACCATCACACTTTCATCTCCAGACATCACTGTGAGGTCCTTCTCATGGAGTCTGGACAACCAAATGAAACCCCAGACCTCTGCTTACTGAAACGGGAACTTATTTATGTACACAGGTACACATTCATTTAGACCTTTAACCTGTGTACCGAATTCTGCCTCTGAAGTTAAGATGAGTTGAAGCACATCCAATGTACCTGGAACTGATTGATACTCAAATATAAGCACAAGTTTTTTACATCACGGGTGAAGGGTAAGACAAAACAAAACTACCTTTTGACAAAATCAAAGGACTTTGTTTTGATTTTGAGTTTTTTTGTCTTTTAGATTTAGAAATGTATAAAAGTTGAAACCAAAAGTTTTTTTCAACCATTGGAAAACATGTACAAAATGACCAGTCCAGAATTGCTTGACAGCTTATATTTTCAAATAAAACAAAACAAAACAAAACAAAACAAAAAACCCTGTAAAATCATCACGTATCTATAATACTCATCAGTGTCACCTTTTTTGCTCAGGAAAAAAAATAAAACAGAAAGATAAATACACTGATGCAGAAAACGCCACCCAGGTGTAGTTACTACCATAGTTAGCAGCAATCAGTTAGAGTCTGGGGCAAATAATTAACTATTTATTAGCCTACCTATTCATATTTTCTTAATAATCTGATAAATTATCTCTGGACACTTCAAAATTAAATACTAGAGAAGACTTAATATGAGGGGAACCTGCCAGGGTTATTATTATTCAAGAACTATGCTTTATTTTTCAATGAAAATTTGGAAGTTTAAACTCAGGATATTTCAATGGTAAGTAAAAAGTTGCAGTCTTGTCTTCTGTTTCTCGTTTTGTGTTTGACCTCATCAAAGATTTTCAATAATCAGAAAACATGAGGGACCGTAGGCATTCAAAAAACTTGCTCTGAAAAAATGCCTCCCATTTGTGGGGAAGTCCCATTTCAGTGGAGCTGCATCAGTGTAATGCCAGAAATATGAATTAAGTCAACACAGTTTACACCAGATTATTTTATTGTGATTAAAATAGAGTTTTTAAATAGATTCAAACAATTTAAAAGTAAATTTTCAATTCATGCATAATAATAACTTCCAAAGGGATCCCAGCACAGGGATATGAGCCAATGAATGTTGTATCATCTGCCCAACTAAGGACACTTTGCTGAAGGGAGTCTGGAGTAAAATTCTTCTTTAGGTGCAATAAATTATGGGGGCAGATAAGGGAACACTGCAACAGTTACTGCAGCCCGAGACCTTTCTGGACAATTTCAGGGTTATGTAAATTGTCAAAAATTTTGCACAGAAGTGCTGTAGAAAGATGCTTCCTCTGTCATTTTGTTATATTTTTGAGGTAAACATACATTCTAAATAGAGAAAAAAAAAGGTGGAGTTTAAATGATAGGCAACTTCACATCAGTGTGGTCCTTCAGGCATGCAAATAAGAATTCTAAGCAGTGTGCTTAACATAACACCTTGATTGGTTTCAGTGAAGTGCAAATGGGGGAACTGTTTCATGTAACAATGGTACATATTGTCTCATTTAACATGGGAAGGAGACAGAGAGAAGAAGGAAGGAAGGAAGGAAGCAAGCAAGCAAGCAATCAAGCAATCAAGCAAGCAAAGAAGGAAGGGAAGGAATTAAAGAAAGAAAGAAAAAGGAAGGAAGGAAGGAAGGAAGGAAGGAAGGAAGGAAGGAAGGAAGGAAGGAAAGAAGCAAGCAAGCAAGCAAGCAAGAAAACGAGGAAGGAAGGGAAAGAATTAAAGAAAGAGGAAGCCAGAAAGTGAGGAAGGAAGGGAAAGAAGGAAAGGAAAGGAAAGGAAAGGAAAGGAAAGAAAGGAAAGGAAAGGAAAGGAAAGGAAAGAAAGGAAAGGAAAGGAAAGGAAAGGAAAGGAAAGGAAAGGAAAGGAAAGGAAAGGAAAGGAAAGGAAAGGAAAGGAAAGGAAAGGAAAGGAAAGGAAAGGAAAGGAAAGGAAAGGAAGGAAGGGAAGGAAGGGAAGGGAAGGGAAGGGAAGGGAAGGGAAGGAAGGGAAGGGAAGGGAAGGGAAGGGAAGGGAAGGGAAGGGAAGGGAAGGGAAGGGAAGGGAAGGGAAGGGAAGGGAAGGGAAGGGAAGGGAAGGAGGGAAGGGAAGGGAAGGGAAGGGAAGGGAAGGGAAGGGAAGGGAAGGGAAGGGAAGGTAAGGGAAGGGAAGGGAAGGGAAGGGAAGGGAAGGGAAGGGAAGGGAAGGGAAGGGAAGGGAAGGGAAGGGAAGGGAAGGGAAGGGAAGGGAAGGGAAGGGAAGGGAAGGGAAGGGAAGGAAGGGAAGGGAAGGGAAGGGAAGGGAAGGGAAGGGAAGGGAAGGGAAGGGAAGGGAAGGGAAGGAAGGGAAGGGAAGGAAGGGAAGGGAAGGGAAGGGAAGGAAGGGAAGGGAAGGGAAGGGACGGAAGGGAAGGGAAGGAAGGAAGGAAGGAAGGAAGGAAGGAAGGAAGGAAGGAAGGAAGGAAGGAAGGAAGGAAGGAAGGAAGAAGGAAGAAAGAAAGAAGAAAGAAAGAAAGAAAGAAAGAAAGAAAGAAAGAAAGAAAGAAAGAAAGAAAGAAAGAAAAGAAAGAAAGAAAGAAAGAAAGAAAGAAAGAAAGAAAGAAAGAAAGAAAGAAAGAAAGAAAGAAAGAAAGAAAGAAAGAAAGAAAAGAAGGAAGGAAGAAAGAAAGGAGGAAAGAAAGAAAAAGAAAGTCAGGTATTACAGCTTCATCTTAGATGACAGAAATAAAATGCTGGCCCCAAGATCTGCATAGAGTCATTCAAACAGCTTAATAGCACAGGGGATAAATCACTATTATTATTATGAAACAGGAGACAGAGTTCTTGGGACCTGGAACTGAGCAGCTCAGCTCCAACTGCTGTTCAACATTCAGAACTACCAACTTCATTTCCTCCTAGCACGTAATAAATAACACATCTACCCAACATAAAAGCATTTTTATAATAGCAGTAAAGGAACTGCAGAGAGTGTGATTATCATGAACTAATAACACCCTGTAGAAGATATGCAGCACAGACTGGAGATGACCTGAAAATGAGACTATGGTTCACGTGGCTGGTACTGTACCTGACCAGGCATTGTCCCATTTTGACCATGCTATCCCAAACTGTTACCACATTTTAATATTCTTTTCCCCTGCCACAGTAATTTACACAGAGGGAGTCCATTTATCATTGTGGGTTTCCTCTTTATGTGATGGCTTCTAGCACAAGAGCTAAAATGAATGCCGCGTTTTAATTCACGGTGCTGTTAGCTCTGTTCGTGCACCAGCTCACACTGCCTGTAGTATTTTCACAACATCACACATCTTAAGGAAACAGAAGGGAAGCTCAGCTGGTCTCTTTTTAGTGCCTCTGGTGATACTCTAGCTTTGCAGAGGGGATGACTGTACCCTCTAATGGGAGAGAAAGGGTTGCCTGGGGTTAAGATACACAGCTGACTATTAGCCAAATCGGATTTGCTCCCTACATTTGCATAGACTTGTGTGACCAGTGACTTCATGCCTCACTATGCTGTCTGTGGAGTGGATCCTGCCTCACTCGGTTCTTGCACGTGACTTTGTCTTTGCACATGATTTACAAGGGACCCCAGCACACGTCTCAGTACTGATACTTGAATCAGGAAACTGTTCTGGATACTTACTCCACAAAATGCTTGTTCATGGAGGAATGTTTCACTAGAGACACTTGCACATGCTCTGAAACAATGAAAAATCAGCCCAACAGCCTCACATCTGGTATCATTGGGAGAGAATGAATGGAACACAGAAACAATCATTTAATAAAAGTCTATCCCGCAATAACAGCCTCACGTAATATCCCTCAGACAAATTTTAACAGTGTGCGAAAGTCACATGAACTACATAATCTTCTCACATCAGGAAAGAAGCCAAAAAAGTTGTGTTCCTATGGTTGAAGTGGCCTTTAATTGTACTCACCCTTGTAAATGACTTTATTTCCTGTTTGATGACCAGCAGATAGCTGCAGTGATCCAGAGCAGTGTTCTGTGACAGAAGCTTTTAATCTTTGGTTGAGTGTTAGTATCATGGATAGCTCTGACTAATCTTAGAGTTTTCAGTCTGAAATTCAGCCTTTTATGGGATTTTATCAGATTTTTGGGATAGCTTCTATAATCTTGCTATTACAGATCTAAAAACATGCTGAGCAGAAGACAGAAGCAGTCACAGAAGAAAGATTAGCCACATCTTGATGGAAAGAAGACAGATCTGTGATCTGATTCTCCTCAGCTATCTACGGACAGTGAAGGACAGACATGTAGTGGTCTGTTTGTTAGTAATAATCTTGGTAGGGCCACATGAAAAAATTCTTTTTTGTTTTACTTGGCAGTTGAACTAAAAACTGAAAAAAAAGGGTAAGTTGGTCAGAAAAATTTTTTTTTTTCATTTTCTCACTAAAAGAAAATAAAATACAAAATCTGGTTTGAACATTTGCTCCACTTGAATTGGGTAGTTTTATTTTTGGGGAAGAGAGGTGTCTTAAATGACCTACAGTGCCTGCTAATCTCATTTTCTTAAAAGTTATGATTTGTGTCATTTTGACACAATTCAAACAATGAAGGGGTAGATTAAGCAATAGGATATTTGTCTTATACTCAACAGTTTTGCATATTGTCTCTAAGTATTTTACAGTTTTGTGTTAGGGCAAGCTTAAATATATATCAGAAAGATAAAGGGTTCTTAATCTTTTTGGTTGATGTTATTACACATTGTAGGGACTATTCGAATATCCATCAGACAAAAATAGTGAATTTTCTTGGAAAGAGTGAAGAGACATCAGGCAAGGTATAACTATGGTAAAGTGGAAACTTGGCTTAGCCTCAAAAGAAGTATGATATGACGTAAGAAATAAATAAGAGGGAAGGAGAGTAAAATTATATAATTCAGGCAGTGAGGTGTAATCCAATCCCAAACTTACTGCAGTGGGAACAGATTGTTAGTCCCTGAGGGAAGGAAGCAAAGGAAGCGACTGTATGCAAATGAGTATGATCATTTATGCAAATTATATTTGCAATTGGTCATAGGATTTTTGTGGGCCCAGAAGATTTCTGTGAGAAGTGAAACAGCAGGATCCAGACTAAATTAATATACTAGTCTAGTCAGATATTTTTTTTTCCCCATAACATAAAGTTCTAAGATACTGGATCAAGACATTTATCAGGGCATTGTTTCCAATAGTAGATACAGCAGATGCCCAGAATAGTGTAAGAACAGCCTAGGGGTGTGAGAAAAGGGCATTGTGATCCCCTGGGACAACTTTCCGCTTTCCAGTAAGTAGTATAGGGTTGCTGAGCTGGCAACCGCAGATGGGCTGCTGAGTTTAATAGCTGCTGGATCTGTGGACTTCCAATGGATGCCTAATCTCTTCTTTGAACACATATATAGTTTTTGACTGCTGGAAAATTCTGTAGCAGAGCTTCACAGTTCTATGTACAACATAGGGAAAAAAAACCAACAAAAAACAGGCAAAACAAAAAAAAAAACTTTTACATTTCCTGCCTGATCATTTCCTTGGGTGTCTTGTAGATATTGTACTGTGGAAAAAGTGAATTATTTCCCCTCTTCACTTTCTTCACACCATTCCTGATTCCGTAGATCTCTATTATATCCACCATAACCATTCCTTTTCATTTTCTCGGGGGTGTTTTATGCCTTTGATCATCTTTGTCACCTTCTCTCTACCTCTTCCAGTTCTGCTATCCGTCTTCTGAGACAGTATGATCAGAATTGAACATACTATTTAGAATGCATGAATGAAGTACAGTGATACAAAGCTTATTTGGAGCCATCACTGAATATGTATAGTTAGGGTTGTTTTTCCACATGTGCATTACTTTACATTAGTAGAAATTAAATTTTCTCAGCCATTTTATTACTCAGTCAGACAGTACTGCAAGATAATCCTGTGACTCTTTGCAGTCAGTATTAGATTTGACTACCCTGAATAATTTTTTAACACCTGCAAATGTTGTTCCCTTTTCAGATTACGTGTAGATACCACGAAAAACAGCGGTCACAGTGTGGCTTATGGGGAAAACATCTGCTAACTTCCCCCACTGCAAAAAAAATTTATATGCTCCCACTACTTGTTTCTTCATCTCTTAAGTGCCCCTAAGATGAGAACTATTCTGTACCAGTCAGATCATGACAACGTGCTCCTTGCAGGAGCAGCTTTTAGATCTACGAGCGAATTATTGTGTTGCTCTGTGGAGCAGTGCATTTCTTTACCTCATGGTCCTGCCTGGGGAGAGCAGCTAGTGTCCCCAGTACAGGGAGACCTGAAGTCTCCACCAGCACCTGTTGTGCAGGAGTGCCCATGCCTGGGGCAGCGCTGCCCTCTCGTGTCTGCTCCGCACAGCGAGCTGCCAGCCCACCCGCGATGAAGACGGCAGGGTACCGGCGCTCATCTTCAGAAAAGGGGTCAGCAAAGAGGCAGGTGCAAGTATCTAATATTTGTGACAGAGCAGGAGACAGTTCGCATCACCCACAGTTAGGTCTGCTGGTGCACGCTATCACTTCTGTTGCCCCTGAATTAGGAGGGATGGTGGAAAGTTTAGCTGAGCTGGTCGACAGTTGTCTTTTCATCCCATTGCCATTAGTTGTATGTATATATGTGTACTAGCTAATGCATGGGAGATGAGATGACCTCCCTCACATAGCTGTAAATGACTGTTGAAACGGGACAGAAATTGGTGGCCCCTGAAAAGTTTCTGAAGCTATGATGTTTTCCAGTTGATAAAGATCAGGTTGGACTCGATACCTTGACATGAAATCAATTAAGTGAGGATGAATTTCAGGCTTCAGATTTTTCAGGTCTTCCAGCCAGAAGACACATTTTCGTGCATTATGGCAGTATGTAGAGGTTCTTAATATGGTATTAATTTCATACCAGAGCTGCAGACTACTGTCAGTTGTCTGAGGGAGCTTTACCTGAGCTGCAGGCTGTGGGCACTTAATTTGACCACGAGCGGATCACACGGATTAGCCCTTTGGCAGGAGGGCCTGAGAGCACAGTCAGCTCAACCCTACTTGTCTTTCAGCACTGAAGTCTCCTCCTCAGTCCCAGAGTAAGCTAACCCTCACAGCCGCAATCAATAGTGTCACTGATGCCCAAGAAGTGTATTCTTAGATCCTGAATTTCTAAATCCATGTCTACCCACTCTATTTCTCACATTACTTTCGTATTACTGTGCTTACATAAAATATGTACCTCATGGGGCTGATTCTTCCTTATTTTCATCTAGATGGTCGTTGCTACTCATAAAAAGAATAATTCTCTTATGCTAACAGTCACACGCTGGTGTAAGAGCAAGGAAAACAAGGCCAACATATACTCTTGGCTGCATTTTGCTGTCCCAGGAGGAAGAATGGATTAGATCTTTACCATATGATGGATAGAAAAATGGCCTTGTGTTGAGAGAAGCTACTCCTGATTTACACCAGGGAGGAGAGCAAACAGCTGCTCACAAAGCTGGCAAGGAGAGAGGCAAAATACAAAACAGTTGGAGCCAACAACAGCAATGCTTTGTTTCTGGTCAGCATAATCAGATAGTGACAGCTTCAGGGCTCTGTTCTTCCCTTTTGAAGAAAACACATAGCATTCACAAGCTGCAACAGATCCCAGCAAGCTAAACAGAGCAGCAGCAGATCCTCTGATTCCTCCCTTTGGTGTTTGCTGATCCATGAGTGCTGATCTTACTCTGGGTTAATTATGGCCATATCTATGCATCTACCAGAAGCTCCTCATGTTTAACACATTCTCTAAATTCAGCTGTGCATCTTTTTTGTGGTCTATTCTGGTTGCCTTTGTGTAGTCGACGCTGTAGATTTCTCTTTTCTGCCTGTATTACCTCAAGGACCAGTTGAATGACATCTTCCGTGCATTCTTTCAGCGCAAAATATTTGCCAAGCACACATAATGTATATACCAGGCTTATGGCAGCAGGGATATACATCCCTACAGCTAAGCCAAAAATAATCAGTAAATGTTTGTTGAAAACACTTACCAATGAAAAGTGTTTTTGACTAAAATGAGCAGAATGAACTGTAGACAGAAAATGTTCATTTTGGTTGAACATTTTCTGTGTTTAGACAAAAAGTTCTCTTTTTGGAAACTTTGAAAAAGATTGGAGGGGTTGTGGTTTTTTTTTTTTCCTTTTTTTTCTTCTATTTAAAAAAAAAATAAAAATAGTAATCTATTTCTTGATCTCTTGCAGGACAAATAGCCAAATTGTGGCTGGAGATACAGGGGATGAGACAGGATTTCTCAGTCTTGTAGAACTTCTCACATCATGTGACTGAGACTTTGTCCTTTGTGCGGTAACTGGGGGAGGAAGAAACTATTGTCTGCTCACCTCTTATCCCCTGAAACCCTGGCAGGTGGCCATCTACTTCCCTTCTTTGAGGTATGAGGAAAAGGATTGTCATTATCTCCTGTAGCTGGAAAATTATGTAGAAGAAGCACTCAAAAGACAGAGGTCTATGCAATGCCCACAGCTGAGATTAGAACAATGCTATAGATTTCAAGATGTGGTAAGGATACTGTATTAATTTGTCATTTTTTGGCAGTTCTAGATGAACTCATGGTGAAAGTTTTAAAAGCAGGATCTTATCTGTGTGTCCCTTCCTTGTTCCAGAATAATCTGGATGGGAAGATCTCTGAGCAAGAAAACAAAATTCAGCCTTGTGGTCTGTAGGTAATGCCCACTTCTTGACATCATTAACCTTGGCTTTAGGGCACTAGCTTCAAATAAATTCATGGTAACAATGATGACCTCTAAGCCTGGGCTGTCCCGTGGAAGGACTGGAGCAACTGCTGTGGCTATGTCATCAACACAGCTTCATCAAGAGTCCTTCATAGTGTGGAAATTTGTAGTGGGAGAATTTCACCCAAAAAGAGCCACGGGAGAGGTTCTAACAAATCTAAAGGAAACCATCAAACCACAGTGCACTGCCAGCCATTGCATAAGGGAAGGGAAAAGAATTGCAAAAAGAGCTTTACATTTCACTGGTGACTGTTGGAAGTGGGAGCTGACTGAGACAGAGAAAGGATTTACTCAATTTCTTAATTTACTTGTTAATAATTCATTAGCTATGACAGTGGCAATTAAGCCCCAGACTAGCTTTTTCTGTCCTTTCATCTTTCAGCCTGCAAAGATGGACTTTGGCTAATCCATTCCTAGAGATCTTCTGTCTAATTTTAATTTCTCTTTCCCCCTTTCGTTCATTGCAGCTCTATTTCTACTTTCAATTACGTTCATTTCTTCACAGCTTCTTTTCCCAGCCATATACTATTATTGCTCTTCTGTGTCCCAATGTAATCCTCCTAGTGCCTTCCTGACATTATCACTCACTTTGTTGCAAGAAACCTGGTCCTTACTCCGTCATGCTCTTAATTGGCTTTCGACTTTCCCACACAGCTCTGCCCCTGCCTGGTTGTAACCTTGATCTTCTCTATACCATTCTGTGCTCCAGGTTTCACATTCTACATTTCCCTCTCCACTTGTTGTCTTCCTTAACATAAGTACCTGCTCCTGAGCTTAATCGAGTGTGATTTTATTAACCCGTCTTTTGAAGGAAAGGCTGTTTTTCTGAGTCTGCGTATGTAGATGGCATTCATTTCACCTCTCTTTTCGAAGTTGAAAGAGGGCATCGTACGGTAATGAGGAGATGCATTAGAAATGCAATGTGTTTGTTGTGCTCTAAGAGATGGGTTTTGTAGACCTTATGTGATAATCAGTCCTTAGGTCTTAGCCCATAAGCAGTTAATTTAGCTATATATACAGTATTCTCTCAGAAGAGGATAATTAAGAATATCACTGTAACATATTAAAAGCACCAGTAAAAGAAGGGAAATCATCAAGAGTGTAAAATATCTCTGAGTGTTTCTGTGAAACTCAGAAATAATACTTGGCTATCTTTCACACTGTTTGCCTATTTTCCTCTGTTTTCTTTACTTATATGCAGACATGAAAGATAATTTCAACTCTACTGTGCACTTTCTATATCTGATTATAAACAGATATAGAAGCAACTTGTGGTTCTTCTCTTGGCTGGATCACACAGGCAACGTCTCGGGTGGTATGGATCAAGCTAGCACCAGTGACACAGAGATATATTTATTTATACAAGTTGAGAGTTAGACATGAGGCTTTTCTCTGCCAGTGGGGAAAAAATAACACTGACTTTCTCCTACTTCAAGTGAAACTGGACAATAACAGGTTCAGGAATTGCCTATTCTAATTTTCCAGGACAGGATCTTCCTGTCTGGATATTTATACAGCAGCTACCACTGTGGTATCTAAACCCCCTATTGATTTATTAAAGTGCACTCATAAAGCTCTCTGTATTTTTTCCTTGCTCTGTTATTTTATGTGGTGTTATTGTGGGAAAGAGAGGTCAATGGAAGAATGTTTTGCATTTTGTTCTGAAAGTGCTGAGGTTTACAGTCACTCTGATGTGTTCCAGAAGCAACTTTCACAACATGGACCAGTAGCCAAGAAACCTCTGTCTCCTACTTTCACAAGTTTCCTTCTAGCTGTTGTTCATGAGGAGTGGAGCTCCCCTGTGTGATCTCTCTGATAACGCTGATAAATTGAACTGGGATTCTTGGAAACTGAGGAGCAAATTATTGACTTCATGTAATAAGTCATCAGTGTGAGCTCAAATGCTGGTTTGCTTTCAGCATCTGCTTGTTCAGCAGATGGACTGTTGTGCTCTTCATCAACTGGAAGGAATGGAGTTTTGGTTTGGTTTTTTTTTTTTTTTAAAGCTTGACAGTCACTTTCCTATCTACAGTTTGATATAGTCACCAAAGCCAGGAGGTGTGGGGGTGGGTAAGCAGATGTGTCACTCTTTGAAGCTGCAGCCAGAGCTCACAAGAAGAAGTGCAATATTACCCTGGTTGAGTCTGAGACATGCAGGCTACTTTGGGTGCCCACAGTGCACATGGGGAGCATGAGGAAGTACCTTCTCTTTAGACATGAATAATAGCAGTAATCTTCAATGGAGTGGGAATAGCACTGGAAAGGAAGCATCGCCTCTACTTTTCTCAGCTCTGACTGGAACAAATTGTTCTTCATTTAACTATGAAGACAAGAGACTGAACAGCTTGAGTATATTCTGGGAATGGTAATATTTGAATGAGATGATCCAGAGGGAAAACCTTCTCATTTGTTTCTGGCATTCTCGTTCATGTTATCTCAGAGTCTTCACTTCACAGGGAAGCTGGACAGGATGGAGCTGAAAGCAGGACTCAAATGGAAGGGTGCACAGATGTAGTCTGGAAAGAAAGGGGAAAACAGTAGTTACGAGAAGGCATGAGGCATGGCCAAGTTGTGATGTTCCACCATCTAAGGGAAGACAGCAGAATCTCAGCTCGCCTATGCCATGTAGGGGTGCAGACAATGTAAGTATACATATTAGGTCCTTGGAAGAACAGATGTCAAGCCTTGTGCTTTGCAGCAGAATTGCTAATAGCAATCACTAACAGCTACAGTGTCACTTCAAAGACTTGCAGTAAGTCCCAGGCCCCACATAGCTGTGCAATAACTGATTCCCATCCATGACTTGCCATAAGAAGGGGCAAACATTTATCAATGATACAATTTCTGTAGACATTCCTGTCTGTCCTCCAAACCTGTCAGAGTCTTGAATGACTGGTAAATTTTCTGCCATGGTGGTAAGGATGAGTTAAGATGTCTGTAGGGAAAGAACTTCATTACTGGGCAGAGCTGGTTAGTACAGCACTATGGAAGATTTCTGAACTATGTACATGGACAAGATAACACATGGGCATTTTGTATGGATAGGAGCAGCAGGACTAGGTCATCCAGAATATTTACTTGAAACTTGCATACAACAAAGCAAACCAGCGATATTAAAAATCCATAAATATTTTTGGACATTTTAAAAAAAAATGAACTTAAACTGATATCTGCAAAAAAACAATATGTTGTTAATTAAAACCTTCATGAGAAAAAAATATGCCAGTGCTTATTTTTTGGGGAATTAATGTGCATTAACTGCAGCCAGCACTTGTTCATCACTGTGCCGTGCTGATACTGGAACAGACATAAATATAATCAAACCCAGGTCTCTTTCTTTCTCTTTCCTTCTTTTCCATTCTGACCAATGCTTTTTAATTCAGTCCATATGAATGAAGTTCAATCATTAATTTTATATAACCTGATCTATGCCACAGAATAAATAATGTAGTATCTGTTGCCAAATTAGAACAGTCTAACTGAAATAGATATGTGCATTTAGTGAAGCCAAGGCATAATTTGCTTGAACCAATATTAGTAAAGCAGCCAACATATGGGATTTTAAACCCAAAGTACATTTGTATATGGGTTTTATAATGCAAATGGATATACGTTTCTCCAAACCAGTGTCTATTCAATAAAACCCAGAAGCTTCCTGAGTGTCAGCTGATACAGCAGTGGATAACATGCTATCTTTCCTCCTTTCATTTTGATGTGTAATGAACATCTTTCTAAACTTGTTTGATTTGATTGATTTTGTTTCTGGCAGAAACATCTTCAAAAGCAGAATTCTTCCCTGTGATTCTAAGTTCACTCTTCTATTTCTCGGTAGCAGTCTAATGTCATAACTTAATCTGGAAGGAAAGGCAAATTTCCAATATATGCCTGTAATTATTTTGCAGTCCTCTCCATCCTTGAGATCTGTGCATTCTCAAATAAGCATGGAATTGAACTGCCCAAAGGAACAGTTTTCAGAAAAGAGGTACTGAGCCAAATCTACTTCAATTTGTCTAAATAAGGTAACTTATTTTGAGTATTGATCTGCATAAGCAAAAATGTTATTATCTTTGTTGAATATACTAATCCAGAAAAGTGTTTTTATCATTCACATTTTCAGCTGCTGAAAAGAAAGTTCTATTAGTGTATCCCTTGCAGGTTCTGCTACTAGATGAAAAAACTTAAGGTTGAACTGTTTTGGTGTGGTTCACCAAACCAAGAAATCTGTAGCTGATGTTAATTTGGGAGGAGGTGAGAACTGATGTCACTGACAATAAACTGTGTAATTGTATGGCTGCATAGAGAAATTTCTTCCTAGCTCCAGATGTTAGTGTTTGGCTTATGTTTCTGGTGAGAATAAATAGGCAACCCTTCCTGCATAAGTGTTGCTGAGTCTGTACAATATGATCAGCCACTTTGTGCTTGAAGAGACCTTTTGAGTTTCTGCTTCCTGGAAGTATCATATTGGACTAAAATAAACACAGAAGATTGACGACCAAAATCTTGGACTGCTTGTGCTGCAGGACCTTCTCCAAAAGTTCAGTGAAGTAAAATTTTAAGCCTCCAATGACTCCAACCAACCTTGGCTCTTCCCCCAAATTTTGATGTCTGACTCATGTTAAGCAGAGGTGGCTTATGGATAGAAGAGACTCAAACCCAGCTGAGCATACAGATATGAATTCCAGGTGCTAAACTATAGTGTGCTTTTCCCTCAGTTTTGAATGTTGTGGAGATTTAATTTCTAGGGTATAAAACCTGATGATATTTCACATGAATCACGTTTGGCAGAAATGCTAAATAGGATATTTAACTTTATTTTTAACATCACAAATTACAAGTTTGTTTTGGGTGATTTCGGTTCAGTTGCAAGATGAGTGGATTAGAGCTTGCTTGAAGGTAACTGCTACCTTGACAGTAAATCAACCAATACATCTGTACAAACTCCATCATGAATCTCTTTATCTGTATTCTTCAAGAATGTTCCATATATGTTATTCCACCATATTAACTTTTTCCTTCCTATTCATTGTTTTTACCTAAAATAGCTATGTACTTATAATACTGTAGAGTTTTAATTATAGTCACCCAAAGCTTAAACTGAATCGAGAACTGGAAACAACATAAACGAAGGCATGAATATTCCTTTAGCCTTCATCTGTCCTACATGGAAAACAGGCTAGTCTCCTGGCCACAAAAAGCATATAAGTTTGAAGTGATGTTCATCTTACATACTTTCATGTCTCTACTGTGTGTCTACATCTGAACTAATTGTCTTGGTTCTCATTGTAACCAATGGAGATTTAGTCAACATAGTAATATGGCTTAGAGCTGTATCGTCACTGGACTTTCACCAATGCAGGTGATCTCATCCTATTTTAGGATGAGATGAGTCGTATTCTGTTGACCAGACTGATTAAGGGTTTGGATCAATTGCTTAAACATATGCCTGTAATGACCACTGAGACAGCACCACAGGCTGCCAGATACAAAACCTATAGGAGACCCACACTGTACAGGAGAGCCAACTGTGCATCTCAAATGGCACTAATGTCCATGTTTGTACTAGGCACTTGTGCTGAGGAAATTTAATCAAGTCATTAACTAGCATGTTGAAAAGGATCAAAGTGAATTAGTATCCTTCTGTTTTGCAATATTATTGAGAAATGAGAGCCTTAACTCTTTAAAGAAAAGGCTGGCTAGCTAGTATACTTGTTTGTAAAGATTAGGGTGAAATCCTGACCTCATGGTAGCTTAAGATGAAATTCGTACTGACTTTAGTTCCCAGGAATTTTTTAGTTCTCAAGAAATGACAGTTTTCTGACTGTTCTTGCTCAACAGTGCTACACTGACACTATTGGGACTATGCCAGTAAGCATCATATGAGGATCTGGCCCTGAATTACCAATTTATGGCATGAGGGCAAGTAGTAATAGTACAGACCCACATTAAAGAAGGACATTTGTTTCTTATGAAATCAGTTAACAGTCACAAAACCCACTTGAAATTAATAGAAGCTAATTGAAAGTAATGGAGAATTACCTGAAAATGTAGCACAAGTAGATGAAATTAATTGAAGATAATTGATAGTGACTGGAATTAATAAAAAATGGAAACAAATTGGGCTTAATTGAAATTTATTGAAATTGAATTAAACTCAATAACTCAAAAGCTATTAAATTTAATAGAATCTAATTTATATTAATTTTATGAAATGTTTGATAGTAACATAACATTCTTAAAAGGGATTTTTATTAGATGTTTTATTTGTGTAACACTATTTTCACATAATAGTAAAAATAAATTTTAACAGGAAAAATGATGCAGAGCATAGAAACTTCAGGCTCCTTTTGGAATAATTATGTGGATGGCATGTGATACTGATAACAAAAGCTCCTGACAGGATTTAGTAAGATAAAAAAAAGTCTCATGGATTTTATATCATGGTTGAGGCTTTTATTAGAGTTTAATGAGAACATTCTACCCCTTAAGATGTTGACTTTGATTTGATAAATAACTTCTTGACCAGGTATTAAATCCAGCATCTGTCTTCTTTATGAGTGTACTGTGAGAACCCTTATTTGTTGTTTTTAACTATGAAGCATTTTAAGCCTTATGAGCTTCCTTGCAGATTTCCTTCTGTTCTATCACTAGTGTTTTTACCAACCATTTCCACCTCCCTCAACCTTTGTCAGTTGAAAGAACTAAATACTTTCTCACATAAGCCTGTTAATAGATATATTCAGCTCAATGATTGAATATACTTTCCATGGATGTGTGTTCTTGCAGTAACTTGCAGAAAGCTGAGATAATGGGGAATACTTTTTACTGAACTGGTGCTGAGATCCATTTATTTCAAGAATGTGAAAGATGAAGAAACCAGAAAAATCAGGAAGAACATAAAATAGAACAAAATGTATTTTAATTGTATTTTTAATTTAATTTTGTTCCCAAACAAAAAACCAAAACAATACAAAACAATAAACAGACTACTTATGGTATATCTACAGGCTCAAGTTCTAATTAAGACCAAATGTATAAGTGTACGTGGAAGACTAATACCTTTCAGGAAAGCTGAAAAAGCAGATGCTACTTTTGAAAAACAAAGTTATGTCCCTGTAATGGCAAAAAAAAGGACACAGTTTAAGCTAAACACAGGGTTTAACTTTTATCTTAATTTTTTTTTTCTTTGGTTTTGTGTAGGGACATACTACCCAGTGAAAACCTCAGGGAGGGTTAGATTTTGTAAAACAACTGATGGGTAAATAGTTACAAATGCTTAACACATAACTTCAAGTATCATTGGTGTCAAACAAATCTGGTTTTCCTATTCACACATGTGCAAATCCCTACTGTTTGTACATATCTGCCAATTTGCTGGAAAAATTAGGTGCAGGTAACAGAACTGAATTCCTTTAATTCATGCACCTTACTTTGTGGGACCTACACAACTGGTGAAGTTTAAACCTAGTTTTAGGATAGAAATAAGGTGGGATTCAACTTACAAACTAGGATACCAAAGTTTAGGAGACTGAATATAGGTTTTTATAAATGTGTTTCTGGCATCAATTCCCACTGTAGTCATTAGAAATCTAGTCAGTGCAGTCAATGGAGCCTAGAGTCATTCAGCTGACTAAATGCAGATGTCTTCTTTAGGTCAGGTTGGTTAGATCTCTAGACTCCACTGAATATCTTGTAGTTTAATTCTGTCCTACACATAGCACCGACTGCCATTCAAAACATGTTAGGGATCCAAGTTATCCATGGCAGACATTACACAGGACCTACAGGATACCTGTGGTAAACTGAAGATCATGCAGGATGCCTTAGCACATCTCAAAGAGTACTCATTGCTTATGTTAAAGCTACTGAATTGTGCCCTGACAGTAATTGGAATTCACACACTTAGGTCACATTTAGTCATCTAAATGCCAATGTCTACATTTATGTACTTTAACCAATAAGTTGAATCATACCACTAGTTGGACCCAGTAATTAAAATCAGAGTAGAGGGTAATCTATGCATTTTAATGTGGTTTTCACTCAGCAGTCCTTAAGTAGATTTTGCTGGCATTTCTAAAAAGAATCCTGTTTTAGGGAAGATATTTGTTTAGGATAAAGTGTAGGGATGCTTTCTGACAAGAAGGACAAATTAAAAAGAAGTTGGAGAACTGAGGGAGAAAAGAAGAGGCATGAAAAAAGGAGCAAAGGAAAATAGGAGAAAGAAGAAGGAAAAACAGAAGAAGGAACTAGAAGGAAGGAGAACTGGATGAATAAATACTACTCAACTGCCCACCGGGACATACAAAAGCAGGTTTCGTGTGTTCTCATACAAATCCCCAAGAGTTTGTTGTGGCACCTGTAACTGGTCATGTATTACACTGCTGCTCTGATGCCATGCAGGAACTAGGCAAAACTGCCTCCGTGTTAAGTTTCCTGAAGTGCAAATAGTTTTAGTAGCAATTGTCAGGGAAGTTCTGACGGGAAACAAAGGACATTTTGAAGCTCTGGAGAGAGCCATGAAATGCACCTCAGGAATGAAACCTGAAACCGAAATCTATCTATCCCCATTTGTCATTGTGAGTAAGTTAATGGCCTGCTCTGCCTGATGCACAGCAGCAGACAAGCCTCTCTGATTTACTGATTATCTGGGTGATGTTTGAACACATACACTGCTAGGTAACACTATGGATTCTCCCCTGCCCCCCTCCAGCCTATTTACCCACTTCTCGCTTCCTGCTGAGACATGATTTCCTTTGATTAAGCACTTGAGTTTGATGGTAAAATAGAAACAGAAACATAAGACACATCATCCTTTTGAGATGAGAGAAAACACCAAGTGACTTTTGGGTGGGAAAGGGCACAAAAATTGATTTCCATGTCCTGTGCTTTTGACTTCAGCCAGAAGCTTGTGGGATGGTAGAGGAAGAGGACAAAAAAGTAAATCCTTGGAGAATTTAAACAGGTCTGGGTAACCTGTTCCAGTGTTGCACTGCCTTCCTACACCACACCTGTGGCTGTCTTACCACCTGTTGCCTCTAGAACAAGCATAGTAGCAGCATCTTTGTAACTCCAATCAAAAAGGCTGCTGTTCGATCCCTTCTCACCATCCTCTTCCCCAAAATAAAAAAGCCCAGCTACTAAGCTCGTTACAGGTCATGTAACCCAGGATCCTGATCATCCTGTTAACTCTGCAGTGGACCTTCTCTAGTTTTTCAACATCCTTCTTTAGCTGATGAATCCAAAACTGTACATAATAGTTGCCCATCCAGTTGCTCATCAGATTAATCATGGGCATAATATTTTGAGGCCTTGCATGAAAAAAAGAAGTCTTAAAATAGAGGAATGGAGGATAATTGAAGGAACCTCTGAGTATAAAAGATACCAGAGATGTGTCTAAATAGAGTTTGCACAAAAATAAGTCAATCAATCAGAGACAAATAACATGTTACATTCTGATAACAGAAAAGTTTTTTCCCCCATTGTTTTTGGGGAGAAAGAAAAAAACCATAAAAACCATAGCAGGTTTCTCAGATGCTCAGGATTCCATTAACAGGCCTATAAGAACATTAGGGAGGAGGGAGAAACCTTGAAATAAAAATCATGAATGTACTAAATCACCAGAAATATTAACTGCAACAGTTTTGTGAGAAATAAAAGCACGTTACAATTTTAATGCATTTCTCAGTCCAGTCTGATTTTTTACAAACTGGCTTTGATTGGCCAAGGAGATTTCTGAGGAGATGGGTTAACTTCTGTGAATAGCTCTGCTCATTCAAAATTGCTGTTTAGATATTCTGAACTGTCACATCATATCTTAGCATGAAAGTACACTTTTGCCCTTTCTTATAAATCTTGAATTACATTATAACACAGCTCAACATTATACAGTATCAGCTTTTTCCTCCTTCTTCTTCTTTTCATTGTATTTATTTATTTATATCCTGATAATAACATCCTTGGGGGCATTGTATAGGCAAGACATGTATCTTGGCCTCCTCCTTTCCCCAGGAGTGCAATTGCCTTGCGGTAATTATAAGATGTCGTATGTTATTATGAAGGTGCCTTATTGCTCAAACACATCAGGGATATCTGATAATGTAATTACTTCACCTTATAAAACTATTATAAATCATGCATGGGGAACATTTTTTTCCATAGAAAAGCTGTCTGAAGAATTATCACGTTGCATGGAATGGGAATATCATGGTATGGCTAGCATTATGTTCCCTAAGCCCACGGTAGGCAATGTATTAAAATAAAATATTTAACATGAATGATTAAAGAAAACACATTCAGAAAGCATGGCTCCTTTCTAAAGGTCTAGGAGAATAGATTATCATGTAAGTGAACATATTCTGCACTTGTGGCTTCTGAGACATGACTAGCAGCTGCAGATTTGCTGTTTCTCTTTTTTTGCTTGACTTTCCTCCTCCCCAGCTTTTCTGAGTGCAGTATAATTGTTATAAAAGCAAATCAATAAGCACTTGAAACATTGGCCATTGTACAAAAAATTGTGCTTCTATTGGTCATCACTTTAATAACATCTAATGATTATTTCTCCCTCTTTCAGCCTCTGAGGTTTCCCGGCACTTTATTGATTAGAGCTTGTGACAGAGTTCTGATTATAATTAAAAATCATCAATGGCTAAACAGAAAGCAGTCCTACTTAGCAATAAACTGACGGGATAATCACTAGATTAGGTGATGTGACCATAAAATATTTCCAACAGTGCCAGGTAGAGAATAATTGGAAGTCACTTGATGAGTCACAATTCAGTAGGACTTTACTGAATCTTAGATAAACAATTTTATGTCCTAAGTAACTAGGTGGTGTTATTGCTCTAAATCAAACTCTTTCACCCCCAGGGTTCCCAATTACCACAGTGGACCAGTTTTTGAGATTTTTGGCCTGAAGGTGGCAATATACCCCTCCAGGATTCACTCGAAAAAATGCAAGACTAGATCTGATAATGTGACAGGCAAGTGTATAGAATAGAAAAAAGACGGAGAGGACCTCCTTTGGCGGTTCCTGGTAGTGCATGTACTTCTGGAGCCATGACCTTGAGGTCAGTCCAGCATTCACCTATTAGCTGTACTCAGTTGTGCACGTTATAGAAACAGGAGCTAATTTCCGGAAAAGGCAATGTGAAATGGTTGCTATGAAACTCTCCAGTGAAGCTAGGATCAAGTAAGGTAGAAGCAAGAAGAAAAATTACAAGGCTGTTGTTAGTTAGGGAGGACAAGAATAAAGTCCAAGTACTTGGATTTGGAACATGAACATCTCCAGAAGGGCTCTGACCAAATTCAGCTACAAATTTAGTTGATAAACTGATATTTACACCATTAAGTAAAAGGAAGCAATCTAGTTTAATGAGAAGGACTGGTTAAAGAGTCTAGAGACTTGAACTCTTTTTCTCACACCCGCTGCTTTACGATCTGAAAGCTTCTTTATCTGCCCATTAACTTTGTCCATAATAAGTACTCACATTTGAGAAGATAAATCTTGGGTACCACAATGTATACTAGATCTTTTATACCAAACAGTTATTTTTTTTTCATATATTTCAAAGCCTGCATTTTAAGAGCTGGAAGCTCTAAATATTCTCCACCCTTTCATCCAGAGCTCCACATAGACTGATTTATAAGATGCATTGGGAATTGCTAAATGGCTTCAGCTTTGTTGTAATACTCTGAAAAGCTCATCTATATTCCTTCTGGTTGTTAAACTTGCATCAAGCTCAATTGTTAAACAAATATGAGAGAAGATGGTGGTTTTAATTTTGTGGCCTGCCTACAGTACTGTATGTCCTCTCCAGTTTGGAGGATGCTCTAGGTAAGTCTGTGGAACTGGGCTGAGTGAATCCCATTTTTCTCACAACACATACAACCAGTCTGGGAAATCATGTTGAGTGCGTTCATCTGAATCATGCTTCAAACCAGTCACCTTGACATAGCTCAACTTTGTGCTTCAGCTTAAAAACTGCACAGGATGATTTCTTAAAAGGTAGAAAGATTGCCTTGTTGTGAGGAAGTAAAAAATATGGGACCTGCTATCAGTCTTCATATAGCCTTTGTGAGCTTGCACGAATTATTTACTGAGTCATTTTCAGTCACATATAAAGGAGTCAGTATCCTATTTAACTTTAAGTTACTTTGTCCTTGCTGTTTACTATGTATTGACTGGAATCAATAGCCTTATGCTATTCAACATTCTTCTTTCCTTCTACCCTTAATGCATCCAACTCACTTGGAATGCAACAGCCATAATCCGGGAGCTATCAGCCCTCAGCCCAGCAGCAGAGCCTACTTGATCTTATAGGAGTCTCTACATGTTGGAATTGTAAAAAGTTACTCATCATTATTATCTTCCTCCTCCTCATCATGGACAAATGGACAAAAAATGTCCATGCAATGCAGAGCTACACAGTAGGATACTTAGCCCTTTTCATCGTTATTCATATATACAAAAATGCGATCATTATCTGTTTTGTCAGGTTCTGCATAATCAGCTGATCACATTTTTTCTGTTTTACACTGCTTAACACACAATTAAGTATGAAGAGCACTGCATTTCTTTGCTATTGCAGCAGTTTGGAAGTGCTTCACTAAGGAATTTCCAGTCCCAGTAACTGGCATATGCATGCATATGAGCTTGAAATCTGCCTCCAGGGGCTTCCTCTTTGTCCAGGCAAGGGGTAGAAGGAGTAATGTGCAAGTGCTTCTTCTCAAATAGTTGCTGCACTCTGCTGGTCAGCCTTGACATGCCACAGAAACCTTTCATTTATTTGGAGGGCAAGGCAGTAAGGAGATGTGTGTGTCATGGTTTAACCCCAGGCAGTAATTAAGCACCACACAGCTGCTCACTCACTCCCCCCACCCCAGCGGGATGGGAGAGAGAATCAGAAGGGTGAAATTCAGAAAACTCATGGGTTGAGATAAGAACAGTTTAATAATTGAAGTAAAATGAAATAAAATAGTAGTAGTAACAACAACAACAACAACAACAACAACAACAACAATAATAATAATAATAATAATAATAATAATAATAATAATAATATTATACAAAGCAAGTGATACACTATACAATTGGCTCACCACCCACTGACCGATGCCCAGCACGTCCCTGAGCAGTGATTGCTGCCCCCGAGCCAACTCCCCCCAGTTTATATACTGAGCATGACGCCATACGGTATGGAATAGCCCTTTGGCCAGTCTGGGTCAGCTGCCCTGGCTGTGCCCCCTCCCAGCTTCTTGTGCACTGGGCAGAGCATGGGAAGGTAAAAAGTCCTCGACCAGTGTAAGCACTACTTAGCAACAACTAAAACATCAGTGTGTTATCAACATTATTCTCATCCTAAATCCGAAACACAGCACTGTACCAGCTACTAGGAAGAAAAATCAACTCTATCCCAGCTGAAACCAGGACAGTGTGCAAATGCACAGGTGAGAATAGAGTAAGCAGCACTGGTTCTTTCCCATATATATTACTAGGAATCATTTAGTTTTCTGTAGAGTGAAAATTCACTATGAGGGTGTGGGGCTGAATCTGTGAATGCAGCTGAGAAGGCAGGTACTCTATGTCCCATGGCAACAGAAGGGGTGCCTCAATAAGTAATCCAAGATGAAGTCACCAAGTTCACCAACAAGCAAATGGCAGGAGAGGCACACTCAACGAATGACTGTTTGGGGTAACCAATGGGAGTCAGCAGAGTGGTCACGTAGGAGAAAACTGCCTCCCTGTTTATATAACAAAGAGATGGAGACTGTGCAAGAGGAAAAAACTGAAACAAAACCAAACATCCAATCTCTCACTTCATTTCCTAAACTGAATACAGTCTGTGAATTCAGCTAGCTTAAAATCTCCCACATTAGACACCTCCATATTTCTTTAGGTGATATTTGGATGTTCAGAAACTTGTCCTGTTAGTTGATTCCATGTCCTACCTCTTCTCTTATGTTAAAGCTCACACTAGGAAATACCCATTGTACACACCTCATTGTCTTTCTGTTTTTCATGGCAAAGCTACATATGACTGATGCTGAGTTTTACCAATAGCTGACAAAGTAGTATCAATTAATGATTGCTGTGTCTATAGTCTCCTGCTGAGTTGAACATGTTGGCTGCTATGTATACTGTGGAGCTGCTTGCCTCCAATTAGAATGCATGTTGAGAGGACAAAGTTATATGATAGGTCAGCAGTGGCTATTCCTCAATAGACTTCAAAATACTGAGCAGATGTAAGACTGTATCATTGAACTATCATTTGCCAACATTGTGTAGTCTTACACAGTGATACAAAACATCTGTGGTCCACTATCTACACTGCTGGCTCATCCAGAGGAGACATTTTTGCCTCTATCTGTTCTTCCTATGCTCTGAAGAGGTCAGGCATGATCTAGTCCAGTCCAAAATTGGTGAAGCTGCACTAGTCCTGGAGTATACCTGAAGTGATAAGGCCAGCTAGAGAGACAGACACCAAAGAGGGCAGTTCATCACAGCTATCTTAAATGATTAACTTGGGACTACCTTTGTGTTGCTATTTTTATTCCCAAACTTCTGCTGCCCACATGTCAGAACAGTGCTTTGGCTCTTTTTGGCTAGGAACGGTGTTGTTCATATTCCAGATCAGAGCAGAGCATATTTTTCATGTTGGTTTTACTAACTCTAAGATGTAGAGTGATCTTTATTAGACACAGCACAAAAGTTACAATTGTAAAGTCATAGAAGATATACAAAATATTGCTGAATGCCAATGCCTTTTTGACCAGACACCTCAAGACATGCTTGCAATGAGTCTTCCTGCACTTACAGAGTTTTCACTTGAAGACAAAGCAAGGGGGATCAGATCTTAGATGCTGCCTTTGGTGTAAAGCAGTGTTATTTACCCCTTCACCAGGATATCACACTTTCTTTGCATGTATGTGCTCACTGACAATTCAGAATGCCTCTGAAGGATGGTACTTGCTGCTTTATTCATAGAATCACAGAATCATGGAATTATAGAATCATAGAATGGTTTAGATTGAAAGGGACCTTTAAATGTTATCTGGTCCAACTCCTCTGTGACAATCAGGGATATCTTCAAGATTGGTTCTCATGCATCAGGGCAAGGATGAGGTCAGACTGCTTACTCTTGAGTTGTTATACTCAACAGCATGCTCCTTCCCAAATAACAGGCCTCATCACTCTGAAGGAATGAAGATTTGCACCATTACTTGCATTGTTCAGCAAATGCCTTGTAAGAGTGACAATATTCTCCATTAAAATGTGAAGCAGTAACAGCAAGTCAAGCAGAAAAAGAATGGAAGAGTATACAGGGAAAGGAGCTGGTATATAGTCTACAAGTCTCATGTGAAACACAGTGCTAGCACGCTGTCTAGCCTGAAGTCAGCAGGACTCTACATGAATTTGTCTACACAAAACTCTGTGCAGCATCAAGGACAAGAAACAAGAGTGACAAGAATATCCTGAACTCACAGGTTAGTTAAGAAGGCTGCAGTGCACCTTCTTTAGAGTCTCTTTTTCTGTCTTATTTTCTGGATGGTGGAAAGGATTGAAGATCTACAACATAATTGCATGTCACTACAAATACCAATGAGTCTGATTCTGAACCATGCTTGAAAGTCTGGGCTGTTTTTTCTCACTAGCCCTGGCATATCTAAATCTTAGTGCAAATTGGGTGAAGAACATAAAATAAATCTGAAACCCCAGAATCATCGAACTGGAAACTAACAGAACTGCAACTCAGGTGATATTTGAGAGATCCTATTTTCTAGCAAACAGACAAATGTTCAGCAGAGCTAAACATTTTCATTATTAAAGCAAGGTAGTTTAGTCTATATGCCCGTGCGTATATGTCACTTGAAGTTAAAGGTGGGTCAAATTACCCATAAATAATCTGGCTGGTCAGTGAACCGCAGGGGCTGGCATTTCCCAGATGCCACAAATGTTTTCCCATTCACTTCACTCTCATTTTATTTAAAATAAACTATTTGACATCTAAAATGACTGGTGTTATTGCAGCTGGAAAAAAAATACACTTGGAGTGTAAAGTCCTTTCGCTATTCTTGTTTCTCATAACACCCTGTAAAAGGACATTTTGATTGATATAAACTATTATGACACATAGGAAGCAAAACATATTAGAAAGGGAACAAGGTGCATCGTTGCTGATTGTTCATCCATTGATATATCGAGTGACATGTAGTCTTAATATTGCAATACTAAGCCTCATATAATCCTACTGAAATCAGTGTAAAACTTACTATTTTTGAGGCTGTTGAATCAGCCCTAATGAAATTGTAAAATTTGTTTAAAATATGCTCAGAAGCAAGTCAAAGCAAGAGGTTTCCCTAAACCCCTTACAAACGGCCTTCTGAGCAGCACAGATGAAGTCAAAACTCTGCACAGCCCCTTCCCTTTGTGGTCTCTAATAATAATATATTTGTGAATAATCCATAATTAAATGAGAAGAGCATAACATTAATTATTTCACTAGATTGTTAATCAGCAGGGTATTCTATGCCCCCCTCTTCCTAGTAGCTAACCTGTCAGGGTCTAATAATTGTTGCCATGAATGGGGTTGGGTTAAGGTCCCTGAGGAATGCCAATTCTCTTGTTCCATTAGTGAGAGCACATATAGATCATTTTCAGTACTAATCTAGGGCTAAAATCAATTATGTCTCTTGTATTTAAAAATTAAATTGACTCACCATGGGAGTAGGATAAAGGGAAAAAATACATTCCTCCTATTATGTGTAATTACAATTGTAAAACATTTTCCTTCAAAATGTAATTGCTGCCTATAGAGACTGAAGCTGGAGAGCTTAAACTGTTTAGCTGACACATTCAGTTGTCTTTCAGGTTTTTCCTTTGAATAATTTAATGTGCTGAAACAATCTTAAAGACTTCTCGACTTTTAAAGGCTCTCACAAACAGCTCAGGGTTTAAGAAAAACAAAAAGAAGACTGGACAATGAATTAATTCTGTCATCTTATTAAAAAAGATGATGAAAGTTAGTTTATTCTTAGAGATGCTTTACTCTTTTAGGAAGAAAAATGATCAACCAATCATAATCTTAAAGTTTCCATTTTCCTAAAAACTGTACAACTTGATGCCTATGTCTGGCTTTTCTTTTCATTATTGGGTTCTTAGGAGACTTTCAAGAGTAGTTAATCAATGCTATGCAATATATATGAACTGCCATTCAGGGACAAGGCTTTGCAGGTCACCAGAGAGTGTAATATTGGACCTTTCCTCTGCTGGGCAGGAATACACTGAAGATCATATTGTTCTACAGGATAGTCATGTAAGATATTGCTTAGATAGTCAACAACTTAGGTGCCATGCAAGTCTGGGGTCAGGCTGCAATCCTACAATACGCTTTATCGGATGTTTTTGGTTCTCTGCAGTCTTTCATGTTGATCATTAGTGCCAGGTCTGTGTATCAACCAATTATATATGCTAAAAAATAAGTTTCACATAGCATAAGAAATTGCTGATGAGGAATTCTTTATTTACAGATATACAGAGGTCTCTGAAGGAATTCTCAGTAGCAACAGTGCAAAAATAACCTGTATCACCTGTCACACTACCACATACTAAGAAACTACTTATAAAATATTTGTAAATTATCGATGTTTTCTGTAAATCAGTTGAAAAATAGGAATACACTTTTGAGGAGACCTGTATCCTTATGTTCATTGACAATTTTCAAGCTCTCATTGTTTTTGCCAGCTTTAGAATACCTTGAAGAATAGGATGAATTGTTTTCAAGAACATACACAACAAATGTCTCTGTTTTGCATGTTGTTTCTTATTGTATTATTCACCAAGTCTAGTTATATGCATATTATGGATATGAATGCTTAGCTATATAGTTACAAGCACCTTCCAGTATGATGGTTTCTGGACAGCTTATTATTCATGTGGTTTATTTGCCATGTTTGGGAGTAACCTCTGACCTGTGGATTCTATAACAATTGATTAGTCATTTATTAAGACATCTAAGAATCCATTATTCATCCTCCATAAATTATTTATAAATCTACTTCTAATTTGATGCATGACTGCTATATTTAGAGTACATAAATAAGTCAAGAAAGGCTAACTCCTGCTGTGTCTTAGCATTGATAAGGATTGTATCAATAACCAAGTACAAATCCAATGGGAATTTTAGTTTAAATGAATATTTAGTATTGAAACAATGACAAATTTCATCTCAGTCTTTGTGAGCCAATCAGACAACTTATATTAAATGTTTTTTAAATTATGGAAGTCCATCATTTCTATCACCCTAAGCAGAATGAAACATCAACCTTTGATTTGTGTGAAATTAATGCTATGTTTTCCAGGGAGTGGCAAATACTATTTCTTCACAAATTTTCTACACAGATATGGCAAGGTATTTACATTTTTCATAGCTGTGTGAAAAGACTGAACTGAATCACAAGCATGTTGAAAATCCATGGGTGGTTTGACTTCAGCCTGGTTTAATAAACTGAATTTTTTGAGGCTCATGAAGGATTAATGGATGTGAGATGGAAATGGCTGTGCCACTGGGAAGCCAACAAACTTCTTGGCATTCATCTGATTTCTGTTCTGTCCTGTCCTGTCTTATCTTATCCTATGCTAATTCATCCTGTAGTGCCTGAGTCAGAAAACTACGTATTTATCCGAGTTGTTTTCTGACCATATCAGACAATAAACCTTCAGTAATTTTTTGTTAATTTCTGTTTTATAAAAACATACCCATTTCCGTGTAACTTTTCAGAACAGAGAAAATGTAAGATCAAAGAAGTACTCTTTGCAGTTGGAGTAAAAGGGAGTGAGGTGGGTACCAGTCTTTCTGACATCATTATGTAAACTGGTACCCGAAGGAAAAGGTTGTGAAGTACTGACCGCAGCTCTTAGATAAAGTGGGTCAGACCATGAGGCATCCCAAAGGTAAAGATCAAAACACTGAACTGCATTGTGTATTGTGTGGCAAGCCCACACAGGGAGTCTGGTGAATTCACACTTTCTTAAATTCTGATCGAACTGGAATTACCTAAAAAAATGGAGACAACTGGACATATTGCAATAATTTACATCAACTGAGAGGTAATTAATATTATAAACAGCACAAGTAATGACACATAGTCTGTAAAAACAGAAAATGAACATAAGTGGACGTGATTGTCTGGAACATCCAGCTTTCAAGCTAGGGCAATTTTCTTTGCATATGTATATTTTTTAAGTGACCGAGTTGAATAGTATCCATTGCTGTGTGGTTGTTTTTCAAGGTATATACAGAAATAAGCTTTTACTCCTGGGCAAAAATGAAGAACGATCTCTTCATTCCTTTCATCTCTGCTACACCAACACTCATGAGTGAGAGTCAGCACTGGGACTTTCACTAGCTCTAGCATCATCAAAAATTGTATGGTTGGTAATTTGAATAGTTTGTTCTTCATTATACAGTGCAAACTAAATAAAAGTTCTGGGCTTACAGAACATGATCTGGGATATGATTCAAGGGCAAGAAAAATCTATGTTACTGATAAAAAGAAAAAAAAAGTGTGACGTTCAGATCACAGAATGACTACACGGAATTAGGGGAAAAAGTGTTTTGATGCAACAGACATCAAACCCCAGCAACACTATTTTTTACAGACCAGATGCTCAGCTTGTTGAATTATAAGAGTGTTGGTGACTTTAGCTGAAGATCTGCCCCAGTAAAAAAGTAATTTCTGACTATAAAACTTTGCCTCATATGATGCTGTTCATTCCTCTGAAAAGATTTTCTTTGTCTGTAAAATTGTCCAGTAAGAAGTGTTTCTAGGGCTGAAGTTCAGATGTTATTGTAAACAAATATTATTCTGAATTTTCACAACTGGAAAGTGACAGAGGTGTTGTAAAGCCCAGCAGAAATAAGAAAACATCATAATTGCTTCAAAATCTACGTTTTACACCAGAAGGCAGATGCTAGAAGGCACAACAGACCTGCATTTTGTGCTACATTCTTTCCCTGACTGAGCCCACTAATGAGATTGTGAAAAATCAGGAGGAGCAGGGAAGAGACCAAATATAGAATGGCAGCAAAAAGTGAGATACCCTCCCCCCCTTCACCTAGAGGTGACCAGTCTATTTCAAGTCTGATCTACCTGGGCTTGCAAGACAATGGGGAATATCATACTGCCTCCATATTCTCTGCAGATAACTATCACTCTCCGTTACTGTCAATATGCAGGTGCCAAAACAGATATTGTGCAAATACAAGCTTTAGAAATGCAGGCAGACAGACAGTAAGAATATGACACTATTTGTCAGCAGTAAGCCATTTTAAAACTCATAAGGTTTAAACAATTATTTTAAATTCCTTCTCGGTATAACTGATGCATAGAATAATGAAAGGGAAAGAGTGAGTGTACCTGGGTGTTTTTCATGGATTATTTTCTTTTGCTCACCCTCACTATAGAAACAAGAAGCATCATGTCCCAGTGACATCTGACTCCCTTGCTATCTTTAAATGCTTCCCCAGATAATACATTATTGTGTTTGCAGCATCTTCCCTGTGGTTCCCACAGCAGCTTCAAAACCACTCTGGTTTGTTGACAAAACAAATGAGTCTGAGACATTGTGACGAAGGACACGCTTCCCCAGAGCTTTCATGTAGAAAGGGCCACTGCAGTATCCATAAACATGCTGTTTAAAGCAGAGGCAGAAGGAAGATAAGAAAGCTGGGCAATTTGATCGGCTGTACACAGGGACTTAGAATCTTATTTGACTGGAAAATATCTGATTGACCTTGAACCTGAAACAACTTGTCAGGGGATCTGTTGGTTCAATTGCTCTCTGCCAGCTCCTCAGCAAGCAGTACGTTGTTTCCCCCTTTCAGATTTCATCTTCAGAAAACCAGGCTGATGGGAGTATGATAACATTGGGCCAGGACAAGGAGGACTGCATCTTTGGGTAGGAAGAGAGTGTACTTACAAGAATCTTTTGCATTTTCTTTTATGCAAAATTTAGTGACACCTACTGAATCAAAAGATATGCAAGATCTGAAAAGGAGGTTAAAAAAATCTCAAAAGAAATGTTGTGGCAAAAGGTGGCCAGGCCCAATGTGAGCGGATTTAAATGAGTAAGCAACTAATATAAAGATATTTATGATTAGGGAACAATGCACAAAGCTAGATATAGGTTCAGTCAGTTAACTTTGGGATAGATTTTGAAGTGTTTTTCACAATATACAATGCATTTCTGTGTGAATTATCTTGATTTTTATGAGATTATTTATGGATTAAAATACTTACCAGTAATATCATATGGCTAATGGGTATTTCAGGTGGTGATTTCATCCTCTTTCATCCCCCTCAAAGTAAGATCAACATTCACATATCATTCCTGTGATCTGAGCAACCCACTCTTAAAGACTTTTAGTATGGGAAATTTCAAAATTTCCAAGACAGTCTCTTCAACTGCTTTGCTGTCTTCATTGATGCAAGTTTCCTTAACTCCCATTTATCTTCTTCTTGCTGAAATTATCTCTTGCCCTACATGCCAGGAACATCAAGAACGGATTGTTCCCTCTTCCTCCGCAGCAGTCTGCTACAAATGTGTGGACTAGTATCATCAGCACCCCTAGGCTATCTTTTCTAGACTAAACAACGTGAATTCATTAAATCTTTCTGCTTAGGTCATTTTGCTAGACTTTATTTATCTTTTCTTAATTCACTATACCCAGACCATACCATTCTTGAAGTGATATGTTCAAAACTGCTCCCAGCACAATTTTGCAGTGATGTCCTAAGAGTCTGGAGATAACAGAAGACATCCTATCACTAAGCATTATTAATAATGTTTGGTTTTGGTCATTACAAACTACTCTTATGACATATAGAATTGATTAATCTACCCCAGAGATAAGAAGTTGTAGTATCTTGCCCAAAGACCAAGGAAACTACACAATGCCAACTAGTTCTTTTGAAGGTATAAATTAGTTTAACTCTACCAACTTAAAATAAAAATCAAGTCCATCCACTAAGCAATTCCTTCAAATCCATTTCATTTTTTAAAATGGCACAACTGCACAATAACATGCCCAATTGTCCCCAGTGAGAGTAAGGAGAACATAGTGGACAAAGATAAACAACCTTCAAAAGTCTGAAGATAAGAAAGATGAGCCTTACTTTCAGTCAGTGTTTTTTCTAGTGGTGTTCCAGAGTAGGAGAAAATACCTTGGCACAATCTGTTGCCACTTCCATGCACTGTAACAAATCTGCCTGCCTAATACCAGTCATCTGGTTTTCTCTGCAATTTATCCCAGGCGTTTTGAAAGCCAAGAAACTCTAAAAGATGAGACTCATGGTTAAGTTACTATATTTTAACTATTACCACACATCAACTGAGCCACAATCCATGTTCATACTCTTACACTGCAGCGGCTAGGAGGTAATTTGACTTAGCACATAAGCAAAGGAGTTAATCCCAGCTGAAGAATTTTAAATTTACTGATGTTAAAGACTGCATATAAGAAAATACTGCAGCTTAGGCAACAAGTTTAAATTACAGAGTGAGGATCCCTTAAACAGAAGCAACTTTTTCAAAAGTCTGAGACAAAGGAAGATTATATTTCCTGAAGTTATTCTTCTCTAGTGTTTTTGATAGTTCACAAGAAACAGCTAAAACATAACAGCAGCCCAGTTAGCAAATGAGTTTCAGTATTAAAAGACCCAGTATTAATGATGGTTAGTTACAGTACCTCCCACTTACTAGCATCAATACTGTGACATGCCCTTGTCTTCAACTCAGACATTATCAAAAGGAACACTGTCATCTACTCTTTTCTTAATATGGCAAACTGTGGAGGCAGGTCAAACCAATATTACCTCTGAAAGCTGGTATAGCTTTGTTGGCTAAAAAAGGTGTCTGCCACCTGATCCTTTCATGACCTATTTTCAAATAGGTATGAAAAAGGGACTACACCTTATCTGATGTTATGAAAAAGACTTTTGAGGAGAGATTTCACTTGCAGTGAAAAGGTAAAGAAACTTCTTTCTCCATCTGAAGGTAGTTCAAGACATTTCCTTTGAGACGTCTAACCACCTATCTCCAGATATGTTTTGTTCATGTTTTCCTTTTGAAAAGTCAGTTGGTCAGGAGACGTCCAATAATGTATGATTAATGACCTACAAGATGAAGGTTATCTGATGAATTTTCAACCTTTTAAAAATGTATAGAAAGAAGGAAAAAAACCACCATTCCTACCCTGTCCTGCTCTAGTCTGAGAAAGCATGGCACCAGAAAGCAGTTACTATTTCAGCACTGTATGTGACTTATAAGAAATAAGCAACCTGAGCATTGCATTTCTAAAAAATACCCTTACAGCAGGGTCTTGCTATGGCAGTACTGGCAGTAAACAAGTGGAGTGGAGATCAGTGGTAGCCATTGAGCAGAGCATTGCAGTTGCAGTTACATGTGAGTTACGGGAATGAAACCTTCTACTACAAGCCTGTGATCTTTTGAAAGTGTAGCTGTACTGCAAAGGGTACACTTTGCCTCTGGAAGCTGCAGATACAGGCTTCCAGGCAAGGCGTGCTGAGATTTCTGTGTGCAAATTACAGCAGAGATGGAGAAGTTATACAAAGGGACCTAGAGACTTTAGAAGTATGAGCAGGAAACAGTGAAATGAGATTCAGTCTGGAACAGCGGAAAAAAACCATCATCTAATGCCTCTGGAGAGACGTGTGCAAAGAGGTAATCTGAAACAGGCATTCAGTAAATGGAAGATGTGATATTTAGGCTGCAATAACAGTGAAGGAAACCTGTGGAGTGACAATGAGACATTTCTCTGGTAGCAAAAGACAGACAAAGGGAGCAACAGAGAGCATGAATGTGCTTTTAGGGAGTCCTGCAAGGAAACGTGACATCATGGCATGACTCTCATGTCACTCAGCCACACTGGAAGGATAATGATCCAAAGATGTTGTTACAATGGAAAGAATGAAGAGAAATAGTTGTTTTCAACAAAAATTATTGAAAAGCAAAAAGTGACTGGGTGAGAAGTGTCTAATGAGAAAATCAAGAAGCAAAAGGGGGAATAAAAATTGCTTGCACAGTGTGGAAAACTGTTGATACTGTGAAGGAAGGAGAAATATTAAGGATGGTCTAGGGTGGATAGGCAGGAAAACAGAAGAAACTAAGCAGAGAAAAAAATTAGGCTGAATTAAGTAATTAACAGTTCTTAATAGAGAAGTCTATTAGACGAAGAAATGTTCTCCTAAGAGACATGGCTGTAAGCTCTTTAGTGCAGGCACCATGACTGCTTATATGTTTGCATTGCACCTAGCACAGTGGGGATCCTGATCCTTATTCGATCCTGTGGGTTCTACTGCAATAGAAATAACAAACAGCAATAATTATGTACTGTGGTACAGCCATAGGGGATATACGCTGAAGCTGAATTCTGCTCTTAGTTACACTCTGCTGAGGTCAATGAGGTTATTTGGATACAGGCTGGTGGTGTTGACAGGACAATTTGGCCTGGTTCATCTGCAAAATACAATATGTGTGGTTTCTGGTCTCAAATCTACCTACTTATTATTTTGTTTTAGACCCATGCAGGCTAGACATTTTTCAGCTACACAAGGGCAAAGGTTTCATGCCCAAAGAACTCGCATCGTAGGGCAGACTGGTAGATGCACAGAACCAGGGACTGGAATGCCAGTGGGTGTCTGTTCAGAACAAGAAAATTTGCTAGAAACTGCAGAGTAGAAATCCACTCCTGACTGGTGTTCAGTGGGTGAGAGTGCAGCCTTTTCTTCCCCATTACTTGGATTTCAAAAAAGTTCCTGTTCAGTGCCTGATTCTTTCTGCAACAGACAGCAGTGGATTTTGAGAGCAGATCCTGAGATTAAAAAAATCTTGTAAACCATGCAGAAACAAGGATAGTGGAGAGCATGCAGACAAGAGCCCCTGGCAATGCTGTAGCTTGGGAGAGGTGGGGTGGAGATATTTCTGTAGGTTACATGGAGATGATAGCCTTCACTGACAATAACATGATACTTTCCTGTCTAAAGGGCTGGGGGGTTGCCCTGTTTTTCTCTGAGTGGACCTCATTATTATTATTATTATTATTATTATTATTGCTATTTTAATGGCTGAAAGCTAAGAAGAACTGGGGCTTGTCAGAAAATTGGGCAATTGGTGAACAAGCAATTGATGACAGCAGTACAAGTCTAATAATTTCCTGTCCTGCTTTGTTGGTACTGCAGTGTACTTTAGCAAAATGACTGAACTAAGTGATGCATTTTCAGTCAGCTTTAACCCTGACTCTTGTGCATCTGAGAAAGACCCAGCAGTGGGTTTGGCAGATAAAATGGAAAGCAAGACAGGAACTACCATTATGAAATGCAAAAAGTCAATTTGAATGTCAACACTAAAGACAGGGGATACAAGCTTTAAAGAGCTCCAGTTTGAGAAAATGAGGGCACCACATTGTGGATCCCTGACTAACTGCTCATGTTTCAAGCTTTAGAAGAATGTCACATTTAGATGCTTTTTCATTACATATTGATTTTTGTTATTTTAGACCACAGGACTCCTCAAGCTTGTTGCTGATGCTACATAGGTCAGAAGCAAATTGTGCCCAAAAACATGAAGTCTGTGAACATCCAAACTTAATTGCATAAGTTTTCTTATTTGAATGGGACAAAACTGCACTTTGCCAGTCTTTGGTGAGAAAGTCCAGCTGCAGTATTGTATTACATAATACCCTTCTCTTATAAAACTTATTTTAATGAGAAAATTGCTGTACAAAAAGGAAAAGAGAATAGTTATCTCAGTTTTTGAGGCTGTAAAATCAGTGAGATGAAGTTACTTGCCTAGATTACAGGAGATGTGGGACACTGCTACCACTAGGCTTCACTGTGTTCTATAAATCACCAGAAAAAAGAAGGAAAAAAAAAAAGAACAAGAAATGGGGCTAAGGTTGATCACTAATCCTACAAAGTTCTTTGCATCTCATTTAGCTTAATTAATGTTGTGATACTGGAGAGATGCAACACACTTAGTGACCTGCCTTGGGAGGAGGCAAATGCATACAATTAATTGATTAAACAAAGTGGTTTTACTATTAATGTTGAAACCAAATCCATCTTTACTCCTAACTGGCTCCTGGGTTTCCAAATCAGTTGCCACATGACCATAAATAAGTAGTTTATATGATTTTTTTGTCTCTGTTTACCTGTATGTCCCATGGGGACCCTTCCCATGACGTGCTACCACTCAGTAACTTTCAAGCTCTAATCTCTTTCCTGACGCCAGCCCTGTGTTTCCATCATTTCCTCTCACTGCCTGAGCAAAACAGACACTGTAAGGTATGATTCATCCACATTTGAGACGTCTGTTTTAGGATGAGGTGAATCATGCTTGTTTCTTTCCATTGACTATAAAGGGAGACAAGGGTGACTAATCAAGACATAGATGTCTGTAGAGCAGACATCTAATGTTAAGTGAGATGAATCCCACTCACACAGCCAGCTCAAGTCTGACAAAAATGTTGACAGCCAGCTGGGTCCAGCAGAGCTTTGGCTCTGGCACAACACTACATGAAAGCGTATTGCTTCCAAGGTTATTTCAAGACCAGATAGCCACCTTCTCATGGTGCTTAGAGTTCAAGTTAATTAGCATGGAGGACACAAGCTGGCCCCATGCAGAACTGGGGTATCTCTACATGATTCTCTTTAATTAAGTAATTCTGGGGAGTTTGGTACAGAGGCAAGGCATAGTAACTTAGGTTTAATATGATCTTTGTGCTCAACCATAGCATTGACCTTGCTGTGCATGAGCTGGCTCCATGCAGTTTCTCATGGATGTCTTCTTTCCATGCTTCTAAAGCAGTGGTGATGCTCTATGCATTTCCACAACAAAGCATCTGTGCTAGTCACACTTGCTTCTTGAATCTGTAGAGAGCTGATGGAACTGGGTTTGTGGCAACCAGCTTAGGTCTGGAGGCATTGTTTGTAATGACTGTTTTCTCTGTTGTCTATATTATGCCAGACCCTATCACTTGGACAACCTGTCTGAATAGGCTGAATGGTCCGTTTTTACGACCACCTCACTGCATGTGAAGAAATACCATGGGTAACTCAGTTAGTCACAAACAGCATGTTACTTTCTACATAGAACCCAAGAAAACTTAAAGTAGACCCTTTGGGTCTGGAGTAAAATTACTGAGACTGTGTCATGACTGAGCAGTACTCATACTTGATCTCTTCTTAGGGCCCACAGACTTGCTAGCTGGACTAAAGACTTGCAAAACATGCCGGAAGTGATCATAAGCTTGTTTTCCCAATTCAGTAGTTAGTGGACTAGTGACTTTCCCATCTTATCTGTACATTGCTTAGTGCTGAAAGTGAGCGAGTTGAACTCTCAGTGATGCCAGAGCATCACTGAATTGCCTAAGAGCAAATCCTACCTCCATTTCCAGAGAACGTCATCTGGTTCCTGAAATTCTCTCTGCCATGACACCCCATCTCATCGAGCTTTTGAGGGAACTGCGAAATCCACAAATAATATTTACAAGAAAACCCCAGAACACTACAAAACAATTCTAATTTATATAGAATACATACGTCTACCCTCAGCAACAGTAAATCCCAGTTCTCAACAATCACTCTGTGGAGGTTATTTTCCTCCATACTTTCCAACAACATTACTGCTCAAACAAATAACTCTCCCAAGACTGAATACTGAATTTTGAATAAGTGACAGAACCAAAATCTCCCGGGTGTACTTTGTTGTGAAAAACCTTGCTCGTTAATTGTACCATAAACGTGTCAAAAATGTGCCCAAAAATAGCATGAAAAATGTTTCACTTTTGCTGTCATTTTTGTATGAATTGGTTGTTGAAAACCCCAACCCTGCAAAGTTTAATTTTCTTAGGTATTTAGCTACTAAACACTTTCAGAGAGGGTTGGTCAGCCAAGATGTATCTTCTCTCCTCCCTCCTTATTTGTTGAGTTTGTAAGCAAAACAGAGGGAAAATTGTGTTTTCCTTAAAAATAATATTTAAATAAAATATTTTATTCCTATAGAAAGTTTATCTTAATGAAAAACACATTTTTCACTGAAAGCAACATTTCAAATGAAAATATACACAGAATAGATGTGTTGTTACACAGAGTTAAGTCTGAGCACGGGGGAAGATGAATGATTGCTTTTGTTGTATGGGGGAAGAACTGAAAGACCAACAAGGGAGGCAGAATAGTAATCAATGGAAACGATGACTAAGCCAGTTTTATTTCTAGCAATAGGGGTAGAAAGGAAAACAAAGACACATTTAGGAGATATTAAACAGGCATAAGTGACAGGATTTGGAGCCTGAATATGGAGTTCTTCCTTAAGAACAAACTGGCTTTTGAATTAAACCATCCATCAGCGTGGTGTCTTCAAAAGGAAATGAAGCAAAAGCTGCTTTATATGCATCTTCCCACTAACAAAATTATAGAACATTACAATCCAGGAAACAGATGATCCGCTGACAGAGCAGTTATGAGGAGAGTTTCCAATAGCTCTGACTATGGTCAAGGAAAGAATTAAAACATATGCTTAGCTTCATCCATCCATTACAAAAAGAGAACTAAATAACCCTCAGTGTGATAGTAACTTAGTAGCTCCTGAGTTTTAATGTATTTGTTCTTGCCATCATGAATTTGAAAGTGCTATTTATTATCCCTGATTTACAGGAGGGAGCTTAAACACATTTAGAGTAGGTTTCTAATTCCCACTGAGTTCAGTTCTTTTGAGGATCTGGGGCTATATATCTGCACGGTGCAATGAAGCACAGTACAGAGAGATCTGAATCACTGCCAACTGAGCCTGCTTGTAAGCAGGGCTTATTAGCGTGGGCACAGCACCATCTTAATGCCGCGATGCTGCTTCCAGCCCTGAAATAGAGCTCCTGCATAGTGTGGCATTGTGTTTTTTTTCATGGGCACACCAGCTCAGAATAATGCCAGTGTGGAGAGCACTGTGCTCCGCTAAGTAGTGTATAATTAAATATCTTTGCATTGGTCACCCATCAGTTCCCCAGCAAACAGCAAGACTGAAACCAGCTTTATGACTCTGACACTATTATCCTAATGGATGGACTGCTTGTCTCTAAGGAGCTGGATAGATAGTTCCTTTGGCTTTATCAGGATTATCCATATATTTGCTTATCTCTAAGCAAATTCTCAGATGCTTCCTAGGACTGGAGCTGAGATGTTACTACAGATAGGGATTCCCAGGAAACAGAAAAAAATACTTGCTGAATTTCTAGACAACGGGCATTCTCAATGCCACTTTAAAAAAAAAAAAAGGAAAAAGACCCAAAACATTTTATTTTCTCCTTTCTTTAAAACTTGTGAATAACTCTAGACAGGGATTCTAGAAAACCATTTCAGCTGAGAACAAGACATTAGATAGGAGTCAGACTTCTCATTGCAGCCCTTAGTAATCAACTACTGACTTGAGCATTAATGAACTAGCTTTTCCATTAGGTAACAGCCAATAGATTGCTGCAGTCTTATATTGTCTGTGTTCCAATGTCCTAGTTTTCTCCAACTGCTAATTTAAAATGCTTTTCACTGTTGCAAAGAGCGCAGTTAACTGCTAAAGAACAATTTTATTGCCCTAAAACAGTAATATATTTGCATTCATTACTATGAGTCTTAAAACCTATTACTGATATAAAAGAGAGGATAACAACATGAAGGGTTTGAAGGGCAGTAGATAATAGTCTGAAAAGGGCTCCGAAATGCCTGAAGTATCAGACATAAAATAGGAATGATAAACAAGTTCATTATTTGTTAGTGACAGTTATGCTGGAGGGAACATTTTTTATATTATTTTTTTCCTTTTTAAAGTTTTATGGAGAATATATTTCAGTCCTAAGCTGGGCATAAATTAAACATGTTTTAGCTGGCTGTTCAGTTAAGAAATAGCAAGAACTAATGAGCTGTACAGTGGTAAAGCTGTTAAGCCAATGTGAAAGGACTCTATAGGGCAATCTATGATGTATAAAAGAGAGAAAAGTCCCCTTTCCATAGCCATTTACTACTTCTCACACACTTGGGTTGAGCTCAGCTCTATACCACCTTAAGGTATATGTGATCAGCAGAGACAATCCTGACTTGACTGTTTGGCAACCATAAAGGAAAAATGTAACTATAGTACGAAGGGACATAGAGATTCCTTAAATAAAAAATATGCTTCCAAATCCTTCATTCTGACAGGTTTTAGATCTGTTGTTCAGTGCCTGATTTTTTAGGTCTTGACCAGCTATTACTCTTAGAGGCTTTTTTTAAAAGTAGAGCTGCTCAGCTTCTCCAGAAATCAAACCAATAAGGGTATCTGGCTTGTTGAGAAGCTTGTATTTAAAGACAGTATTTCCTTTGGAGCACCTTGGCATAGATTGGTCATTTTCAGATCATATTTGAAATTGAACATAGTCAGACATAGATTTCTCTTCCTTGCTTGGAAATTTTCTTCCTCAAGTATTGACTGATTCATTTGTCTTAGCAGTAACCACTCATGAAAGTTTGGGATTTCCACACAAACCATTTTAAACATAAGAGAAAACACAAAGAGCCATCTGCAGATACTTGCAGTGCAAAACAGACATCTTCATTGCTTTCTTTACTAATTCCAGTGTGAATGGCTGAATTCTGCTCATTTTATTCTCTCTAGCAGTTGAGATTGAAAAGTTATTTCCTTAAACTATTGCATATTATTGCTTCTCAAATGGTTAGAGCTTCAAAATCAATAGCTCATCCAATCCTTACATATTCCTAAGTTTTGAAACTGCAAACACTCAATAAACCCTAGCCTTTCATCTCTGCCTGGGAAAAAGTTGAAAAGATAAGTTTACCAGAGCAGCTCTTCTTGAAGGATGCTCCATAGAGATGGACAGAGGTCTTTTGATTGACTCGTCTTGAGATTAGATACCAAGAGTTTCACCATTAGAAATCTAAGTGGAACCAGATGCTTTATCAAGTGATTGCAAGGATGTACTCCACTTCTATTCCCAGCCTTGAATATGAAGAATAAACTCATATTTTAACGTGTGTGTGTTTTTTGCATGTCTGATTTAGCTTAGCATGTTTGATTAACCCCCAAAGTTTCCATGATACCTAATATAATGGGATCCAGTCTGCCTATGATTTTTAGGTACTACTGCATCTTTTTGTTCAGCATTATCATCATTATCTCTGTCATCATCATCTTTGCTATTATTCTTGTTGCAGTTGTCGTTGTCATTAAAGCATCCTCATCCCAAAACAGAAGAGCTATCAGCATAAAAATCTTATTAAGAAAGGATGAATAAATGCTTAGTTGGTGTCTGACCTAAATTTTAGACTCTGTTTATGGCTGATGAAGAGAAATTCACCTGACCTGGTTTATAAATTCACTTTAGAATAAGATGAATCTTTCCCTAACAAGCTTGGAGACAAAGGTCTCCACTGTAGATGTTTATGCTGGATGACAGGAATCCCACCCATCAGTTCCAGGTGACAGTCTGTTTCCAAAGCAAACTCAAGCATCTTTTTTTAAACCCCCCATACAACACCGAAGAAGTTCTTTATATTGTTATCAGGATGCAGAAACCTGTTCTGCTGTGTTTCTGATTTCATAAACTGCACCACATATATTATTGGGCTGTCACAGAACAGCCCTGTGAATTTGTAGTTCTATAACCAGCAATGAGAAAAACAAGCTATGAAGAACCATCCTCTTCCTTTAAAATAAGTAGGCATACAGTGCAGGTGATTGTGAATTGTGGTGAAAGAAAAAGATAGATAGGAAGAAAGAGAAAAAGAAGAGAAAGGACAAGGACAAGGACAAGGAAAGAGGGAAAAGGAAAAGGAAAAGGAAAAGAAGAAGAAGAAGAAGAAGAAGAAGAAGAAGAAGAAGAAGAAGAAGAAGAAGAAAGAAAAAGAAGAAAAAAGAAAAAGAAAAAAGAAAAAGAAAAAGAAAAAGAAAAAGAAAAAGAAAAAGAAAAAGAAAAAGAAAAAGAAAAAGAAAAAGAAAAAGAAAAAGAAAAAGAAAAAGAAAAAGAAAAAGAAAAAGAAAAAGAAAAAGAAAAAGAAAAAGAAAAAGAAAAAGAAAAAGAAAAAGAAAAAGAAAAAGAAAAAGAAAAAGAAAAAGAAAAAGAAAAAGAAAAAGAAAAAAAAAAGAAAAAGAAAAAGAAAAAGAAAAAGAAAAAGAAAAAGAAAAAGAAAAAGAAAAAGAAAAAGAAAAAGAAAAAGAAAAAGAAAAAGAAAAAGAAAAAGAAAAAGAAAAAGAAAAAGAAAAAGAAAAAGAAAAAGAAAAAGAAAAAGAAAAAGAAAAAGAAAAAGAAAAAGAAAAAGAAAAAGAAGAAGAAAAAGAAAAAGAAGAAGAAGAAGAAGAAGAAAGAAAAAGAAAAAAAGAACTTACTGTGTTGAGTTTCCCAGGTAATTTTTATTCAACTGTGCTAGAGCCTCTGTGCCAACCGATCTGCAGTATATTTTGGAGGCCTGAAGCAGTGCTTTGGCTTTATACAAGTGTCAAGATTGTTTTCAAAAATCATTGACAGGATCAAAGAAAGCTAGTTAGATACAGATAGAGTAGAAACAAACCAATCCAAAGTTTCCATAAAGATTTGTCAAAGTTTGTATTACTATAATGTTGCAGTTGCTAGCACATTTCTGTTTTCTTGAGACCTAGCACTGATTTTTATCTTTTTTTTTTAACTGAAAATTAATTTTGTCATTTTGTGAAAGGAGCCGCTGTAAATGATGTGCGTGCAACACTACAGTTGTGACAGGAGCAGAGATGACCTCAGGTAAGTCTTTGGCTAAACTGTTTGTGTTAATCAGTCTCACTGTAATAATGATCAGGTTCAAATCACTATATATCTCCTTTAAAAGGACAAAATATAAGATTTAAACATCCCTAAGAATTTAGCCAGCCTCTCAAGACAAGATACCAGGGGCTAAAACGTGTGGAATGTGGTCATGCTATATAATGCGGTAGGACTGAGGTTAACACAGTCATAGATGGATCACCCAGTCTGCAAACAGTGATTCCTCATAAATCATTATGAAAAACAGACTGGCTGTGCCAGTTCATAAATTCAAGGCAAGTGTCTATTTCCATAAGGCCCAAGCAGACAGACAGTGTTAGGGATGCAAACATGCCACCATCACATGCAGTAGTTAATGTGTTAGCATTTTAACAAATTGAGCCACTTCACTGGCCTATTTATCAGTTCAAGCTATTTAGAAATGTTGCTACCATATGTTGTCCATTGAAATGAATGCTAAACACTGCATTTATAAATGGTAATTTATGACTCATAAACGTCTCTGCTATTAGAGTCATTCTGCCACTGTGAATGGAATTGATAGCAGTTTCTGCACTTCATGTTTTGTTTTTTCACTCCCCTCATTTTAGGGATATTGTTGATATTAAAGCTTTAGTGCCTTGTAGAGCATGTTATTTAAATGACTGTGTGTATCAGAGAGAGGTTATTTTTGTGTGCTATCCACCCTGTAAATTGATTTCAGCTTCCGAGTAAACTTTTAGGACTAAATATTCAAAGAGGACCTCTGGAGTATGCAAAGTGATCAGACAGTTTTCAATTACAATAAAACTAGCTTAAAAACCAAATAAGCAAACAAATGAGCTCCCTGTTTCCCTTCTCCTCCCCGTCCCTGCAAAGCCTTTTACCTATCTATATTTACCTCAGTACAGAGAAGTTGAGCCCAAAGCTACATCCTCTTAAATCCCTCTCATGACAAAATGCAAATGCTCAAGCAGATTTGCCTAAATGGTTTTACTGCCTCTTAGCCTTGGAATTAATTTTGGTCAAAATTCTTGTCTGGATAGTTTAAATATACTTTATGAAAATGTTACCTATGTGCTTTCCTCTGAATGTTACTTCTTAAGGATAAAGAAATTTGTAGCAGGTCTTGTTGAAAACTCTGCATTTATTGGAAAGAGTTATTTTTACCAAGTAGGTTCACTGCAAGTTCCAAGCTGACTTTTAGGCCTAAATTTTCAAAGTGAGCCTTTGGAGTGCCACTCCAAAGTGAAAATAATCTATACATATAAAATTTACTTAACACACAGTTTGGTGACTATAATTTCGCGCCATGGAAAAGACCTTGACAAGTCAGTTCAACCTGTGTATCTCAGATAGATCTTCACATGTCATGATTTGCTCTCAAGAAGGGACTAAAGAAGGAACCTTATGAGTTAATTTAGACCAGATATTTGATTTTTAAGTAGCTCAAACTAGGTAGGTGGAATTTCAATAAGGGAAAACACCCTTCCATGTGTCTAATGCATCTGTACAAATATCCAAAGGCATTCAAGGAAATCAGATTTGTGTCTAGGAACGACTGTCTCAAAATGTATCAACTGTCTGCAAATATAAATCTGCTACATATGAACACAGATACACAGCTCACTACTCATTTTGAAAATTTCCCCAAAATATAGGGATGATTTCTGTAAAGTTGGACTAGATGGTTGTTCTAGGTCCCTTCCAATTGAAATAGTCTATTCTATTTTATTCTAAGTTGCCTGCGTTACTGAGACTGAGGAAACATGTATCATTGCAATTATGTCACCCATTAGTTCTGAGAGATCCCTGCAGTAGACACACCACACTGCACTGATATAAACAGTTCTGTTTTAGTGCTGAAAGATGTATTTTGTACAGAACATACTCCCCAGTCTCCATGGGATTGTGCCTCTGACCAAGCAATATCAGTACAAAGCATCCAACCAGCATCTTGGTGTAGGAGCATTACTTACACATTAATATTGAAAGTGTTTTGGGGGTATCATCTAAAAAAAAAACAAAACTTCTAAAGAGCTACTCATGTAAATCTTAATTTCGTATTTGGCTGGTTACTAGGCAGGCTGAGTTACAATGGATAACAATAGATTTGACTTTTTGGGTCCTTTTTCAAATATGGCCTTTGTGACTAACAGCAAGTCACCATATTTTATTCAGTTGTGGAATGGCAATAAAGGTTCATGCTTATCTCAGAGATGCTGTGAAGAAAAAATCTGTAGCTGAGTGTGACATACCCAAATACTATGATTGTGATGGTCAAGGAAAAGAATGGAGAGAAATTCATTAAACATATAATAATCACAATTTTAGGTCAGATATTCATCTCAGTGAGATTCTAGTTCTCAGTTTAAGTATTTTGGTAATATTGTCTCAAAAACACCTGTCTCAGGATCTTGAAAACTCTTTCCATGTCTAGAATAATCCCTTCAAGTAACCTCTATTATTAAAAAGAAATAAAATTAAAAAAAAAATGCTCTTAGGGGTTGCAAGTACATAAGAAGTTGAAAAACAGGCTTCATTAAAAGCAGGAAGTGTCGAACAGGTAAAATGAAAAACAGCTATTAAAAGGATATGTTATCAGTGGCAATAACACTAAGAAGTCATATTGCAATATTTGCAAGGGAATGTCTTTGAAATATCTTCTACAAACACTAGTTAGACCTAAAAATTAGACCTCCTCTGTAAACCACAAAATATTTTATCAGTAGAACACAAAGAAACAAAATGACTTGCTCAACATGCTGACTTTCAATGGCAAAATCCAGAGCAGAAGGTAAGGCTGGAGCTCTCACCCAATCTTAACAAGCATTTTGGGACGTTGTATGCTGTGTTTCCGCCTTGTGCAGTGAGTGTTATTTGCAGCTGACATAGAGTCCTGTGTGGTCAGCAGATGAGTGAGAGTGTTGAAGGAAATGGAATTGGTATCATGCAGTTTTATTTCCTCTTTTTAAGTGTTGTTAATTGTTCTGTGAAAATGCCAGTTTGGGGTTGTTTCTGCAGTTTTTCAGGAAACCTTTTCCACCTCACCCCCATGTGAAAATAAATGGCTTTTTTGAGTTCTTGACAGAAAAAAAATAAATTGTTGGGATTCCCACTGAAATGTTTATTTTAGAGTCTGTGTTTTATTTATTTTTTATTCAAAACAACATCTGTTTGTTTGTTTGTTTTAATGCTTATGAAATGCCAAAACAATTCATCTATTTATTTTGCAAAGGCTAAATTAAATCCAGACTTGAGAGCCTGACTTTCAGAAGTGTAGGTCACTTTCTGCTCTGGCTAAAGTAAAAATCACATTCATGAGCTCAACACCTCTGAGTCATGAAAATATTACTTAGAAATGTTTGACTTTGTTTTAAGAAGACCAATATATTTGCATCCAGTGACTGAAAAAAAAGTCACTTTTAAAGAACCAGTTAGAAGTCTGGTCTGTTATGTATTGCTAAATTTGAGCATCAATCCTTTACAGCCAGTGTGATTTTCATTCAAAATCAATAAAAATTACAAACAACAGATGGCAGGTGTTAAATAATATTTTTTGGCAAAGCAATTGCTTTTCAACTGAACAGAAAAATTGGAGACCTTATTTATATTACTTCTGACTTGGACCTGCTCTTAGAGAACTTCTGTGCTGCAACTGCCTTCTTCTGTGGTCCTTTCCCATTCTGAACGACTCATGTGTGTGAGGAGAAAGGGACATTATTGTACTGTTGAAATAGGGTAAAATACGGAAGCATTTTTCCAATGCAATTTGTGATTTTTTTATGCTCAATGTTTTATGCTCATTCTTACAGTGGCAATGCCCCATTAAAAAAAAAATACATAGAATAAATTAGATATTCAATTTTCAAAGTGATTTTTTTTCATTCTGAACAAGGTGACAAGGGATTGAACATACACTGCTTCAATATGCTACAGTGACTTCTGATGTCTAAAAAAGTCAATGGGGATAAATGGGCATTTGACAAGAATGATTAATTTGATCTATTTTCAATGTCCAGAGAAGTTGAGGTGAACTGCACCCTAGCCTACCTGTTCCTAAACTGTCAGGAAAGAGTGCCTAAGGTGACTAACACAGACATATAGATGTGGAGTTTAGTCTTTTTCTTTTTATAAGCTAAATCCCAGAAAAAAGAAATGTTTCATATCCTTGATGTTTCTCACAATAGCCATAAGTAACAGAAGCATCTAGGGGAAGATGAAAAAAACAGACTTCTTTTTTAGAATTGTACAAAAATCCATGAAAGCTGAATCTGACTTTATAAACGAATAAATAAGTAAATAAATAATACTCAAAAAAGAAATAGAAAAGAAAATAACATGACTGGAATACAAGCGTCGATGAGTTTTCCTTAAAATACTGCTCCTAAAAAAATTATCTATCTACTTTAAAGACAGGTATAAGCTTCAGAGCATCTATCGTGGAAGAGCCATCCACTAGACTGACTGTGGAAATGCTACAGTCTGCTCAGAAAAGAAGGAACCCACTCAAACCGGTACCATAACAGTTTCCAAAATGCTATTGCCAGCTCCACAGGGAACCTCTGTGGTGCAGACAACTTTTAGGGTATACACGTAGGCTTCTAAATATGGATTTAGAAGTTTAATTTTAGGGATATTTTTTGTTTCATCTTGTCTTTTGAATACCAGAAGGATGCTGATATAGTGTTGACTTTGTTTCCACAACCAACAGAATAAAGTCTTTTTTTACCACTTACGTTAACAATTGAGTACACAATAATCTGTAAATATTTTCTGCTGTTAATGCTAATTTCCCAATACAATTATTCACTATAATAGTTTTATTAAATGGAAAGAAGCCATGGCAGCCAGAAAATGAAAGAGAACACATTGTTATAACTTTTCAAGTAAATATTTCTCACTGTTTCTGATTTTGAAATAACTGAAATTATCAGTTTTCAAAACCTGAAACTGTGTTTCAAAGTTGTACCAAATTTCTAAGGTATGAAGGCAAAGATCTCATAGAATCATAGAATGTTCTGAGTTGGAAGGGACCCACAAGGATCATTGAGTCCAACTCCTGTCCCTGCATAGGACAACCCCAAAATTCACACCATATGTCTCAGGGTGTTGACCAAATGCTTCTGAAATGTTGTAAAGCTTGGCACCATGACTACTTCCCAGGGGAGCTTGTTCCAATGCTCCACCACCCTCTGGGTGAAGAACCTTTTCCTAATGTCCATCTAAACCTCCCCTGGCATATCTTCCTGCTGTTCCCTCAGGTCCTATCATTGGTTGTCAGCAAGAAGAGATCCGCGCCTGCCCCTCCTCCTTCCCTTGTGAGGAAGCTGTAGACCGCAATGAGGTCTCCCCTCAGTCTCCTCTGCTCCAGGCTGAACAGACCAAGTGACTTCAGCTGCTCCTCGTATGGCTTCCCCTCTAAACCCTTCACCACCTTCGTGGCTCTCCTCTGGACACTCTCTAGTAGCTTCGTATCCTTTTAGTACTGTGGGGCCCAAAACTGCACACAGTACTCAAGGTGAGGCCGCACCAGTGCAGGGTAGAGCGGGACAATCCCCTCCCTTGTCCAGCTAGCAATACACCCTGTGATGCATCCCAGGACACAGTTGGCCCTCCTGGCTGCCAGGGCACATTGTTGGCTCATGTTCAACTTGCCATCGACCAGAACCCCCAGATCCCTCTCTGTGGGGCTGCTCTCCAGCCTCTCGTTCCCCAGTCTGTATGTACATCCAGGGTTGCCATGTCCCAGGTGCAAAATCCAGCACTTGCCCTTGTTAAACTTCATATGGTTGACGATTGCCCAGCTCTCCAATTTGTCCAGATCTCTCTGCAGGGCCTCTCTGCCCTTGAGAGTGTCAATGGCCTAATTTGTCTCTGAGGCAAACACTGGCCTTCCAGAAGCTTATTTTATTCTCTTTGAAGCACCTCTTGGTAGTCATATGAATAGTCATTCAAGTCCATCTGGCCATTGTCGCTAAAAATTACTGGAAACCAGAAAGCAAAGGAAGGGCTATAAGACTAGGCAAGCCCGTACTGAGATTTTCCGCAACATGCCAAACTCTGTAAGAAACTTAGAAACTTCAGTGCCTGGAATTCTTGAGCTAGATATTTGCATTTAATAGCCATACTTTTTTCCCGAACTGTGGGGAGCCTAGTCTCCCCTTGAGCTGACATCAACTTGTAGAACCAACAGCATCCCATAGCAACTTTTCTGCATGTTGTGCAAAGATGAAATCCCTCTTGTTTCTTCAAAACTCACCCTCTGACAGCCTCCTTTGATACCCTTACTTCTTGCATTAGAAGATAGAGTAGAAGCCTTTCGCTACTGACTCTCTTCATGCCACTCACAGCTTTATAGACCTCTCTGCTATTTCCCCTCAGCTGCCACTTTTCAGGCTGAAGATTCCCATATATCTCAGTGACTTCCCACGTGAAAACCATTCTTCACTTTCCACATGTCTGACCACTGTTCTCTGACCCTCCTTGATTGAGACACAGAGAGTAATGAGATTTTGGGGCTTAGAGGCAATGATGCTAATCCAGCACAACAGTTCCTGGGGGTCTTGCTAGTCAAGTCAAGCCCTGCCAATTTATTCCTGACAGCTGACAGGATTTCCATTGCAGATGTTTTCAGTTTAGGGATTGTTATTATATCCACTGGAAAACCATTTCACAGGCAAATATGCCCCTGCATTAGAACTTTCTCCCCAAAACTCCCTTAATTTAATTTGCTTCACTTCAATAAGAAAAGCTGAGAAAGAAAAAGGAAACAAAACTTATAAAGTAAAATAGAAACTTCCTTCTTAGTTATAGCCTAGTCTCTCCGTTACTGGGAGAATGAGAGGCTGAACTGTTTCTTTCCACCTAAAATGTGCACTCTTTCTTGGGGTTTGAGGCCATATCAGACAATCATAATTGTTTTCTCTGAGTCTTTTGTTTCTTTCTAGCTTGGATAAAGAAAAATGGCTGTGTCTCAACCACAATAGGACATCTTTATTTGTAGTCTTGTTAGGATACTTGTTTGACTCCCAAGTACAAAAAGAAACAGTAACAGAGAGGTCTAATATGATATAGATGCACTGATATTATGAACCTGTACACTGGCAGATGGTTAGACAGCATAGCAATAAATGTTGAGATAAAGAGAGTAATTAATTTTGGCTTTGAAAGGTACAGCAATGGAGGAGATCCCAAAAGCCGCTGTTAAAAACTGGAATTTAGACATAAAATTGAGAGATTTACATAGAAGTGAGTAATTTTCTTTATGGTCCTTTGGCTTTCTTTATAGCTGCAAAATCCATACACATCTGTAGGGCACAAATCATAGATTCAGACATGTTGGAAGGGACTTCTGGAAGTCTCTAGTCCAAACCACCTCTCAAAGCACAAACAACTAGATGAGGTTGCTCAGTGCATTGCCCAGGTGAGCTTTGAATATCTCCAGCAAAGGAGATTTCACCATTGCTCTGGACAACCTGTTAAGTGCTTGACCATCCTCATCATCATTCAGAATTTTTTCCAAATATATAACCAAAATTTCCCACATCCAACTTGCATCTGTTAGCTCCACTCCTAGCCCACTGCACCTTCAAGAAGCCTGACTCCACCTTTCCTACCCTCTCCCATCACGTAGTTGCAGACAGCAGTAAGATCCAGCTTAGCCTTCTCTTAAAGCTAAATAAACCCAATTTCCCACCTTCTACTTGCATCTTCCAAACTCTACTCCCCTAGTCATCTCCTGCTCACACAGCCCAGAGTGCAACTGGCCACCTTCACTGCACAGGTACACTGCTGAATCCTGTTCAACCTCTTGTCCGTCGGAACGCCCAGCTATTTTTCTCCAGAGCTGCATCCTATTCAGTCAGCCCCCCATCCTGACAACTAAATAGATCGAGACAGATTGCTCCTACAAACAGCTATTTTTCTCCATAAACTGCAGACAGAACCTAGAGTGATTAGCTCAAGTGCAGCTATCTACACTGAAGATGCTTACACTTAGGTAAGAGGCGTGTATCTGTAGACTCTTCCAAATTCCTGCACTTGGTTGACAAAAAGTTCGATTCTCTGGAAGAGATGTTAATATTGTTAGGTTAGAATTATGGAGAGATATCATAGAGGGACATCAAGGAGCAAGAAGACATAAAAGCATCAGGAAAGACTGCTCTCATTCTTGGGCTCTTGCTTAGATTTATCTCTGGATATTAAATCACTTCCTAGGAACTTAACACAGGGCTAAGATTCCAAGAAGAATAGATTGTCTTGCCTGCTGTTTGACTCTCTCATGCTAGGCTTGTAAATAAAACAAATTACACTTAGAACACACATAGATTCCTTATGACTGATTTCTTTCTTTTTCCTCTTAGGAGACAAACCTGCTTATGTGGCACTGACATCAAAACTAGACAGTAAATTAGGGAGAAATAGTGAAACAATATTTTCATTTTCTTTTAACTTCAATTCCCCTCCCCATTTTCCTGAATCTATTGCAAACTTCTTTTTTTTTTTCCCAGTTCCTGGCTCAGAACCAAAGAGGAGTGCACTGAGGAAAGGCAGCCCACTTCCTATTGAAAGCAGCTGGTTTAAGAACAGTCAGACAATTTGCCATCATAAACATCACTCAGACCTTTTGTGAAGTTTATTTTCTTTCATTCAAAATCAGTCTATAATTTCATAATGGTATAGTGATAATGGCAGAACAATAACCTTTTTACATATTCAGCAGGTTCCTACCTAGCAAAAAACATCTTACACATCAGTTAAAGTGATAGGCATATATTTTCAGTGAAAGATTTTTCCTCCATCTGTTCAGATGGTGCATTTTCCAACTAAACTATCACCAAGCTTAGTAGCTTAGGAAAAAATAAAAGATGCATTTAAAAAAAAAAAATCAACATCACTTTGTGACTTACTTAGCTGGGGAACAGATGACTTTGCTCAACACAGGATAAGAGCTATGTGGGATGTGTCAGCTTTGCAACACAGTGGTCACTTCTTCTGTTTTGATCAATGCACTCTTTCTTGTTTCTCAATGTAAAATGAGAACAGAAGTTATAGACCTCACACTTCTTCATGATGAAATTAAAGGCCATAGAAACTTTCACACATCTTTGCTAGAGCAGGGTGAGTAGTGGGGAAAGAGTAGTGGAACCAAAGTCTTAGAGGAAGTGTACATTACTGTCACAGATAAGTTTCTACCACCAACACTAGAGCCAGTCCTGGAGTCAGAGTTGCAGAGCAGACAACCCCACCTAGGACTGTGTGGGCCAGTTCAGGTCTGTAAGAGTATTGTTGAACGAGCAAACACAGCAGCAGCACTCCAGGACCCCGGCTGGTAGGGCTGCGCTATTTACCAGATAGCTTTGCGGTCAGCTCAGGGGACACAGTAGCACCCAGAAAAAGACAGATCTGAGCAAGGGACAACAGTAGAAAGCCACAGACCTACATATATAACTAAACTCTATCCTGACCCAGTGGTTTGGCAGCAACAGGGTTCCAGACGTGGGACCTCTCTCTCTAGCAAAGGTATTTGAAGGTTTGGTGTTCACAATTAAGCTCGTTATCCAAAACTCCTTCTATAACCAGTGGAGAAAAATAGCTCAGAGAATGATTCATCTTGTTTAAGGACACACATCAAAGATCAGTCAAACAGTATGCCCTCCAGCATATTGGGTATCCTCAGTTGTCCAGCCCAGAAACTAAGTCTAGTTGAAACTACCACGTGAATACCCAGCTGATCTATGGCATCCAGAAGCTTGGTTTCCCCTGGGCCTGCAGTAGTATTCTCATGAATGCTCTTCATCTGCATTTGCAACAAAGAGTTTAACTCAGAATTTAACTGAGAGGGAACTGTTTTGTAAGGGATGGATCACTAAGTCTTTTGAGAAACTACAGGTTCAAGATCATTCACCACTTAAAGAGCTAAACTGACTAGAATGATTTGATCATCAAAACCTACCCAGGAAGGAAGTAGTTGTTCTCTATTCAGAAAACCAGTGGGGATCCAACGCTTTAGAATTTGCCACCTTGTAGGGATCTGGAGCTTGCGTACCTACCGACTTCAAACTGGTACCTAGAGTGCTTCATGTTCACTTTAAGTCACCCAAGGGAAATTAGTTAAGGTTTGGGCAGGATGCTAATGTTGGATACTCAGTGAAAGTGCATCTTCAGCTCAGTAAGAATTAGCTGCACCTGACAGAGTAATATCCCTTCTGCACATCAGCTAGCCTACCCAGGGATGGTGTAGGTACCATCATGTGAACCTGCATTTTGTTGTATGCCTCTAGAAGCCTAATCTGGTAAAATACATTCTTACAGATGCCTCTGGCTGTCTGTCTCTTGGTATCTAAATTCCATTGAAAGCTTGGTCCTAACTGCTGGTCTAAATCACAGGCACTAACTCAAAATAATACTCGATTCTTGAATCCCTGTTATTTCCAGCTACCCTCCTGGATTTTTTAGCTCCATCTTGACTAACAAAATAATGTATTTGTGAAAGAAGTTCCAAAACAACTACTCTAACTTTGCTTTTCAGTTCATGGCACTCTTGCTGTTCATTTGCCCTTTACAATTCATTTGCCTCCTTAAACCTATCTTTATCTTTCAGCCATGTCTTGTACTTTTTAGTTTCCCACCCCTCCCAGTGAACCCCTCACCATCCCCCTACCCTGAAGCCCTCAAAGCTGAAAAGATAGCTTTAATTTCACTTTGCATTTCTTTCTTTTTATAATAATAAACCACCCACAAACACAGGCAAACTTTTGACTTGATGTAAAGCCAGCTCTCTGATGTGTCTCCAGTTTTGCCTTCTGACTTTCTGTCTGTGCAGATGTAAATTATTCAGTGAGGGGTGTTGCAGACATGCCTCCTTCATTAACGTCAGTGGGACTTGTGAGGCTGAAGGAAAATCTATCCTCCCCACAGGCATCTTATGTTGGAAATTCACACTTTATGACTGTCTAGTAGGACCATATATCACCACACTCTTCATAACTGTTACTCATTTTCCGGAAGGAAAAGAAAAAGAAAATAAAAAAGGAAAGCTCTCGTGTTTTTTGCATTATACAGATCCTTTGCCACATAAAAAAAAAAGGAACATAAAAATAAAAAATGCTTCTGCTAGTGTTTATCACTCAGTACTCTCAAAATGTGAAAGGCAAAGAAGTGCCCAAAAGTGGGTGTCATTTGTGACGCTGTAATTAATCACACATAATTGCTTACAGTCTGTGTAGTACCTACTAAGTGATTTTGTAAAACATGGTTAGACCACAGATGTGATCCAGTTGGTGCTTTGTACCCTTTCCTAGATTTCGCTGCTGAATGGATTATTACTTAAGACATTGACAGCCCACCACCAGTATATCATGTGATTCATATCAAAGCATTATTTGGCCCATGGGCAGTATAGTATCATCATTGTTGCAAAGCACAGAATAATAAGGCAGAGACATATACTAACAGTTTGGGAGAGCCAGATTCATCTGATTCATTTTAATGAACAACTAGGCCAGAAAAGCAAACCCAACCATCTGTGCTGCAAAGACACTGAATGCTAGAATTTTTTTCCCCTTCATCGTCATATTGCTATATCAGCACATGTGCTAACTTCAAACCTTTCCCATAACACATGTGCTCCAACTGCAATCATTTGGATGCAATTTGGTTTATGCTTCCATTTCCCCCCTGTTGATATGAGTGGGGTGGTGGTTGTTGCTGTTGGAAATGCTTTGACATCTCTGTTTCAATTTCTTAATGTTCTTCTCTGTGACCTTGTCCAATCAAATTTAACAGGTACTAGCACACACGCTTCTGCCTTGGTCTGAAAATATGCACAATTTTGTGCTAGTCGTTTGTGATTTGTAATTGGCGGTGCTTAAAAAATATGCATATAGCTTCCTAATGAGGTAAATAAACAGGCAGTGCCCTGTTGCAGAATGTGAGTGTGCAGGAAAAGGCTTCTTACGTGTTCTATCATTGAATATTAAACTACAAAACTTGAATTAATGCCAGGTGACCCACAAGCAAATACAAACAAATAAAAAAGATCCCAGTCACATAAAGAAACCAACAGCAGTCTGAGAGCCAGCAGCCCTTTCAGTCATTTTTGCCTGGACCCATTTACCCATATTAAGCCCTTCATTTATGTTCCTCTTCATCCCAGGCTTCCTTTGCAGCCATGAAGAGGGAGAGAGAAGGTGACTTCAGCATCGCCAGGACAATGTGCTCCATCCAAGATCTGACAGCCTCTGGAAATGCTGCTTTCTCTCTGTCTCCACTGCCCATGGGGCATGGGGCAACCAAGCTCCCTATCTAGTACCTCACCTAAAACCTTTGCTTCTGCAAGATGTGTTCAGAAGAATTAATATCTAATCACAAACGTAACCACAAATGTACAGCGTCTAAGAGAACTCCACAGAGCAGTCACTGTACTTGGCAGTATGGGCAGAGCAATCTTTGGATCCAGACCCACTGTGGCTACATCAGTGAATCCTTCTATCTGATGGAAACCTTTATTAATGAAGCTTCCCTGCTTTAGGGGCATAAGTGAGTACTTGTGCATGACTTTTCACTGGTCTGAGTGGATATATCAGCTCAATTGGCACTAACTCAGGGATCTGTCCAATTGCTCTAGGCAGACATAACCCTATTATTAAAATTGCTATTGGGTTAAAATGTTGCACACAAAACAGTGCTGGACACACTGATTCATGCTAATTGCAATAGCTCCATTTCTCTTTGCTGAGCCAGGGGCATTTGGAAGCTGATATCTGTTCCATTAACTAACAAGGATGTTACAGTGCCACAGGGTGAAAGCATATTACAGGTGTTAAATGGATGGGCTGAGTGAATGCAAAAATGTCAATAGTTGAATAATTTTATTAGCTTTTTCAGTTGAAGGTGGCAGGATGCAAAGCCTGCATGTGGGGATTACATGGCGGTGGGGGAATGGACAAAATGTGGTCATGGTTAAAAATAATCGTAAAATTATGTCTTTGTGCTCTTTCTATGGTGAGAGGATTAGTCTAGAACATATTCTCATGGATATGGCAATGCTGTGTGAGAAGTTTTAGGGAACATCTATCATGTAATACATGTTTCCAGAAGCCTCTCTATACTTATTCTGACATGAATATTTGTGCTTACTAACCTACTGCCTCAGTGCTTGCTAGATAAAGCAGAGCTGTCTTCTGCCTTTGTTGAATACTAGCTTTGGTCTTGCATGCTTTCTAGAGAAGAATCTTTTACTTCATTTCTGTAAGTTCTTTTACTCTGATCCCTCTGGGCTTTTAGCTGATGAGTGATTGTTGCTGGGTGTTTTTACAGAAGAGCATTGTTAAGATTATTGTGGTTAATAGTTGTTAAGGTTTAAAGAGACTGTAGCAATTTTCTAATCTGTCCTGTGTGTCATCAGCCTGGTAAATTCTGTATCTATCCTCTTACTTATTTTTGGACAGTAGTATACTTTTTAGACAGAGACATCTGAAATGAGGCATTACAGGAGAATCTGTTGTTCTCACAGCTGCAGCTATGTAAAACCTCAGGGATAAAGTCCCCACTAACCCCTCCAAAAAAGGCATATTTGGATCAGCTGAAAATAAAAGTCTGAGTAAAAAATATGAATTCTCAAAGAAATCCATAGTATGCTGTTTTATTGAGAGAGTTGAAATGTTTCATTTCATCACAACAATTTAGACACCTGAACACAGATGTCTAAATCATTTAAATACTTTGAAGTGTCTGACGCATCTACATGGGACTGAGAGATGCAGCCCAGGAGCCACTGAAGAAACTTTTAAGAAAGAAAATTTTTACCATGAGGGTGGTTAAACATTAGAACAGCTTGCCCAGAGAGGTTGTAGATGCCCCATCCCTGGTAACATTCAAGGTCAGGTGGGATGGGGCTCTGAGCAACCTGATCTAGTTCAAGATGTCCCTGCTCATTGCAGTGGGATTGGACTAGATTACTTTTAAAGGTCCTTTCCAACCCAAACTATTCTATGATTCTGTGAAGACCTGCACCTTTGCAAAGTGACAGCTGGAGGTCAGATGGACAGAAGACACCCAAGGTTAGGCAGCATAATCCCATACAGAGTCTCTCAATTCTTGGTTTCAGAATGTTCTTTTATTTATTTATTTATTTATTTATTTATTTATGTGAGTATTTCTGTACCAGGAAACAACTATATAAACAAGAATACAAAAAGTGAAACAGTTCACCACATTTGAGGTCACTGAAAAATTCTATTCTACCCAAGGGTATTTTGAGGGTTCAGCAGATAAAACATTCACATCTCTTCCTGCCTTCCATAATGAAACAACACCAAAACTGTTCATTTACTGTCCCCTCCTCAAATATTTCCAGTTTATCCAAATATTAATCACTTAATTCCAAAAGAGGTATTAACAAAGAACCCCAGTTAAAGCTGCTCATTTCTGCATGGATATAAAGAGAGCCTAGATGAAAACTTGCGGTTAGATGCCTAACATTCAGCCAGCTAAACTGAGCTCAGATGAAAAACACCCTTAAAGGCAGGGTTGCCTTCTACTTCTGGGTTGCTTGAGGCAGGATTATCTGAAGGGCATATACAGTTCAGGGCAAATGGGAGGCATTGAGATTGTCATTAATTCTATGGTTTGGGAGAAAGTTACTTAAGACCCTAAATGAACTTGTGATGGAAGTGACAAATTTACAACAGAAAAATTCAGTTATTTAGCTGATTATGTGGCTGATAAAAATTAATGAAAATACCTCAATAAGGATTTATATAGTTACAATATTATTAAAAGTTTATAACCACTTGTTAATTGGCATCATTAATGAAAATTAATGTGGCTACATGTATTTAAGTATTTCAGCCTGTAATGAGGAAATGAACAGTGACATGAAATACTACTAATAATTAATACTACAGATATTTTATTAGACAAATAGCATGTCCAAGGCTTTACCAATAGAAGGAAATATGATTATCCAGCCTGGGTGTAACATGCGGTGGTAACGAGTTAGCATTCTAGCTAGAGATATTGAGAATGATGCTTAGTGATACAGACACATCAAAAAGAGAGTCCATATCACAGAAAAGACAGTGATGGTGCTGAACCTGAGGCAGAAGTTTCTAATACATCTCCCTTTGTATGTTGGACAAGTTAGTTGCTATCTCTCTGTACCTCAGGTTGGCATTTGTAAATACAGTTTTTATCATTTCCTTCTCAGTGTGTGGTAAAAAAAAAAGTATATACAGGAACAGGGGAGAGGCTTTGGCAGTAAGACTACATAACTGCAAAGGTAAGATGCATCAAAGGACCTGCAGATCTTGTAGGTAGATCCTGTAACAGCAGTAAAAGCTAGAATTATTTGTCAGGTACCTGGGCTCCCTGCACAGTACATTTGGATCAGCACTATATTAAAAACATCCCACATGCTTGGTTGAGAACTACCTTGTAAGAAGCATGAAAGACAGGAATATATATTCCAGATCTTATCCTTTTCTGAATCTTAGACATTTCACTGAGTCTCTGGGATGTACCGTAACATGTCAGGATTACAGTCCCAAATCTCTATGGAACATATTTATTTATGACCTTTTTTTTTTTTTATTTTCAAAGGAATGAGGTGTCTTTTTTGACATTCATATGAGAGTTTGGTGATAGAGCAAGCCTTAAAAAGTGGACGGTCCAATTTTAATTCCCTCTTTTTCTTATAATGATTCAAATGTCATCTCCAGCTTCTTGGGATAAACTTGAATTTTTTAACAGCTGGATGAGATAGAGAATCAAGAGCAAGCACTAGACCACTGGAGTCCACTTCCAGCTGGACATCCTAGGACATACCCACCCATTCAGTTTTATTCCTTTTTCTTGGGGCTAATTAATTAATCTTTAATTCTTTCCTATAAAATTAAAATGATTGCAGAACAGAGAATGCTTCTACCCTAATCTCCTCTGTAACACAATGGATAGGATACTTTCCTATTATGAACTGAGGAGGGCAGAGGTACTTTCCTGGTGCCCTGTTGAAGCTTTGTCATTTAGCACAAAAAATTTTCAAGATTCTTCAGATGTACAAAGGCAAAAGAGACTAAATTCCTGCAGGGAGGAATTGAACATAGCTTTCCCAGTCCTGGAGGCTGCTATAACCAGAGAGTTACTGTTATAAAGACAGATTCTATCATTACTTTTTCAATCTTGTTCTCTGGAGGGAAGCTAGATGAAAGACTTACAGAATGTAACTCAGATTCACTGTATGTACTCCTCTGAAATGCAGCTATGAGAGCCAGGGTTTTTATTTTGTTCTTATTTATTTTGTTCTGGGCCATGAGTCCACCCACAGATTAAATAGCTTTTTATCAATTTTGTCTCAGGGTGATGTAATGAGAATTAATTGTATTTCTTAATTACTGTGTGATTTTTTGATGTAAACTCCACTGAATATATGAGGTCTTTTATTGATGCAACTTGTTTCACCATTTTCAAGCATTGTATGGAGTAAATTGGAAGTTAACTCCCATGGGAGTCAATTTACCTTTCCACTATCCAACATACCCTGCATTCAGAAAAGTATCTAACCATGCACCACTTTTTCATATGATTTCTGCTCTTAAAATTGATTGTGAATTTATGCACAGAGTTGCTCAAGTTTCCTTACAAGCTGGAGACAAAACTTACAATAAAGTATATCATAGTGAAGCCCTGGATTTTTCATTGACTCTTAATCATTTCTCCTTTTTCACTCCATGCTTATTTAAAGAATAAGTTTAAAGTATTGTTGCAGAGATGTATGACACCTTTTGCCTTGTCCTCATCATATATAAGTAAATTAATGCAATGAAAGGAATTAAGTTACCCTGACTTTTACGTGCTATCAAAGGACTAATTTTTTCTATCTGTCCTCCTTTGGGTTTGTGTTCTAAGTTTTGACCTTCTTCATGATGACTCACCTGGTAGAATGTTTTCCCAAGGGATGTTTGTCTAGTAGGTAAGTGATTTTATTTCAGATCTCAGTTAGAAAGTCACCTTTTGTTTGTTTACACTGCTTTGGAGAGTTATATACATCTTTGTGTTCAAAAACTGTTTTCAGCATCCATTCCATTATCTGGATTACCAAAATAAGCCAACTTGCAGTGTAGCATTCATTACATCTAATTTTGAACATCTAACTTGTAGATGTTTCCATCTGAGCTGTTATTATAGGTTCTTTTTAAAGACTGTAGAAAGAAATAGGAAGTTTTAGAATGAAATTAATCTCATCTTGAATTAGACGGTTTAATGCAGGACAGAACAGTCCTGCTTTAAAACACCTATTTCTTTTCATAGATCATAAAGAGAGCCAGTGATGAGTATCTCAGATGGAGACATCTGTATTGTAACTGTGTAAAGTTAAGGAAGATGAATCCCATCCAGAAATGAGAAGTAATGGGAACATATTTAAGACCACAAGAATATGTTTCCTCTCTCTGCTCTTCCAGTCGGAGGGGAATACAGTAGAGCTGGCCACACATCACAAATAAGATAAAAGGCACAGCCAAAGTGAATAGATTAGCACAAAGCCATATGTAGAACTGCTCAAAGTTGCTGACAAATAATGTTCAACTTCTAACAAAACACTTAAAATCAAAGCCTATTCAAAAAAACATTTCAAGAATGGGGGTGGAGAGATGGAGGAGATGGGGTGGGGGGAAGACGAGTGACATTCATTTAGTAAATTGTTCAGTGAGGAGGCAAGTGTAATCTCAGGCCTATGGCTCATCCCTTGAGATTGTTAAGTGTTCTCTTGCATTCAGCAGAATGAGAAAGGTTTACATCATCCTTCCAACAAAGCGATATTTGGGCTGCCTTCGCTCCAATCTACTTAACATCCTCAATTATATTCTACCTTTCTGACTTGTATTAAAATCAGGCTCCTTTTCCACAGTCCTGCTAAATGCCACCATTCTACTGTCCATCATTAAATTATAGGCTTTTCATCTTCTCTTCCTCCTTCTCCCTTCCTTTCTTTTCTGCTCCACCCTGCATCTCCCAGAGGTGTTTGCATTTGTGTGGCAACTACGCTGATTCTTTTTGCATGGTTTGCTCCAGCATGACACAAACTATTTAATTGTAAATTATTAAGTCATCTGTACTTTCCTGAAATGATTCACAGTGGAATGACAGGAAATTATTCCTAGTAGAATGACAGGATATGATATGATGAAATCATGATTCACATGTAAATTGGATGTCTGCTGATAGAAATCTGAAGTCCACTGAGAATTCACAAAAAGAAAATGTTGCAAGGTTTGTCCATTGGGTAGATTATTTATTAATGGATGGTCCCCGTATTAAGTCTGTCCACTCTTAGTTGTTAAAACCCCAGGGGGATTTTTTTTTTCTTTAGTTGTAGCTTGATGTGAAGATTCTAGACAAACTGCAACGTTTCTAGTCTTCCTATATATATTTTCCCCTCAACTATCTAATTTGCCAATAACACACACAATCACACACACGCATATATATAAAAATATATATATACGTTCTGATCGCTAGCTGGCATAATTCACTGTAGCTTTATTGCTTGAATGGAATTATGCCAGTTTACCCATGCTGATGTTCTCTAGACCATAGATTAAAGTGTACACAGCTACACAGAAATTATGCTTCTTTATTTTTGTTCCTTCTACAAAGCTGTCTGTGCAAATTATCTCTTTGGCTTCCTCTGATTTACTTTAAAAGTGTTACATTAATTTTAAATGCAAATTGCAATAATTAAATTTGACCTTATAAACTATCAGATGTGATGGGAATTTCCCTTCCTGATTTTTTATCTTAAATTGGAAAGGAACCAGATCAGGGAATTTCAAAGTCAAAACAAATACTATTCATGGCTAGGCACTCTGCTACAATAACAAAAAAGAAAACATATTTATGCATGTATGTATGTGTGTGTGTATAATATAGATGTTAACCACAAACTATCCAAAATCTTTAAATTTGTATGTAAAACTGGCAGTAGCTCATCTTTTGTTGTTAAGGAGGAAAAAAAAAAACCCACAATCAAAGTGACCCACATATATATATATATATTTTCTCTTTAATAATGGATACTTTCAGATACCTCCTAAGGTCCTATTCCTCCTGTCATGTTTAAAGGGTTTATTGTTTCCAGAAAAGCTTTTGCTGCTCCCTCTGGAGACTGAGCTGATCTAAGGTAATATTAATTCTGTGCCTCTCTCTTGTCGGAACTCGACTTCAAAAGGAATAAATGAGATGAGAGCTGAAAGAGAGGTTATGCAAGCTGTCATCCTCCATTGTGTTGGAGGCATCAATGACTCTCAGAACAAATTAGGTGTCACTCTACTAAATCGCAGTCAGAAAGGCAAATCAGTTTATAGAAGACTTATTTGGTCTCCTGGAAAGCTCTTGCATTCAGAGCACAGTTAATCTTCCTTTTCTTTCAGTAATTCTAAAAATCTTCATTTTTTATTTCTTTTTAAACAAAGATGAAGCAGAATTTCCTCCTGATGACTCATAACATTCCCCATACAATTCATGCTGATTAGTTCAGTCTAATTTTTCTCTCTCCAAAAGAAAAAAAAAAGTCCCACAGCGGTTTGTTTCACTCCTAAAAGAGAAAAGAGAAATGACTACATATGTTTTATTAGACTTCTTAATTTTGGAGCTGTGACTTGGGAAAGAGGTCTGTGATAAAAAGAGTATCTGTAGAAAAAAGAATATTTATGAAGCTTGTCAAGTATGAATTCTTCTAATTTTGGAAATCTTACTGATTCTATTCATTCTTTATGAAGTGACTGTCAACCTATAGAAAAGGAGCTAGCATTAGTTGACTACCTGGTTAATGGTTCACCTCTGACACGTGATTTAACACTTTTTATTTTTTCCCCCAGTAAAGAAGCTAAATGGGTTTTTGCATTCTAGGCTGCATAAGGAACTTTTTTCTTTTATAACTGAGTGATGCGCAAACAGGTTTTCACTAAGCAAGACATGCTCACCCACTGCTTGAAAGAAAAAAATTGCCATACTTTAGCAAGATCAAGGCAAAGATGGACTACAGCTCATGTAAACCGAGGTACCTATTTTAATTCAAGATTGTCTATATAAGCAAGGAGTGTGGTGCAACAGGAGTAGATCTGCAAAGTGAAACAGCTGCTGTTGAGGGCCATTTTACATTTAAAAGGGATTTTTTTCAGATTAGCTTTAGTCTATATCTATGAACTAGGACTCAATAGGTGCTGCAGTGCATCAAGTGTGCTTTCAAAGAGCATCTTTTAGTTTTGCTTCATTTGAAAGATTTTGAGAACCCTCTGTGATGAGAACCAATGTGTAATAACTGGGGACAATCAGGAGATTTGCTTCAAAAATACACCCTCAACCAAAGCTGAATGGAGATATACCATTAGTTTCTCACAAAGTCCAAGACAAGAGATAAGCACAGATCCTTAAAACTAAAGTGGGTCTCAGAAGTCACTATATTACTTTGTGATTGAAGCTGTGACTTGGGAACCCAGTGCTACGTTTCCAAGGACAAATCACATTTAATTTGCTGAATGTTAGATAAATCTTTATACTTCACCAGAATTAGAGTGCTTAGGTTCCTTATAGAAGACATAAAGAGGGTTAAATGACTAAAACTAGGTTCAGGGAAGCCACCAGGCTTATACATGAGTCCCCTAATCTTTTTAGTGGGAAATAGTGATGACAAATCAGAAATTAAACCCCACTATTAATTGTTAGCTAAACAGCTAACCTTCTTCTTGAGCTGAACACCTAAAAGAAGTCAACCCAAATAGAAAGGAAACAGATGCTTCTTCCCTATTGCAAATGACAGAAAAACTGTCCATGCACTCAGATGAGTGAGGAGATCTGTTACTGAAAGCTCATCCTGCCTACTTTGAAGTAGGGATTTAAAATCAGTTTTCCTGCCTTTTTAGCAAAGTGTCGACACCACAGACATATTCAGTATTTGAAAATGAGACTTTCTGAATCACCGCTGTTGACATTTTTCTGCTTCAGGAGATAAGCAGTGTACTTTTGAACCTCCTTAGGCACAGGAGGGAGCTGAACTCAGATCCCCCACATGCTGGAAGGTAGATCTAAGACTTGATTAGTCATAAAAACCCAGTTAATTCCCTTCATTCCAGCTTTAAAAAATAAAGACTTTTGCCTGAGCTTGTTTGTTTTTGTTAAAGAAGAGACAGAGGGATTATGATTGAACATCCCAACTGGAAGTACATTCCTCTTTACAGGCAAAGTTAAGATGGCAAAATCCTGAAATGACAGGGATATTCCTCAGCATTTCCTACAGATTGCCCTAAATAATTTTCCAGTCCTCCTCCTCCCACATACAAAACCCATTCTGCGAATGCTGCCACAATGACTAGGAACCTAAAAATTAAGCTCTGTGTTAATGAACTGTATGGAGTCAAAGTGTCATTGTATGCGAAGCCACATTCCCAGGGAACATCAGAGGAACTCACTCAGTGCCTTAATGTTTGTGGAATGTAAAGTGCTACTGTAAAATAAGATGTCCAAGATAAAAGGAGGAAGTAGGATCAGTCTCAGCGTCAGCGCTCTGACACTCGAGTGATAAAATCTCCCTTTTTTCTCAGCACATTTTGAAGGCTCCTGAGCAGACATGCTTGAACGTAACTAAACATTTTCTATGAGCATTCCTTCCAAGTAATAAACACATTTGATTTGACCATGCTCATACATCATTTATACTTACTTTCCCTTGATACTACAGCAAATTAGTTAACTGGAAAGATTATTTGCAGAACCAGCTCATTTTTAAGCTCATATTGCGAACTATTTGAAAAAAAAAAGTTTCATATTCATTATGGGGAGTATCCACTGTGTAGGAGACTTGCTTTTGAGCTTGATTTACACAATAAAGTGGTGGACGGAGCTTTCAGACAGTGCAGCAGCACAGAGCTGACCAAACAGAAGATAATGACAGGCCTGAAATGGTGGGACATAGGCCCCATCTCCATTATTTACACCAGGATCCACAACCCAGCTGTTCTGTGTCACCAAAGTCAGGACCCTCACCCTTTGACTGCTGAGCTTGATCCAGTTATTTTACACAGAAGTATGGACAGCACATATCTGAGAAATGCAAGGAACAAGCTCAGAAAGAGTCCTCCTTCTAAGCAGGTGCATGACATGGGACCTCAGGGCCCAGTATAAAGTTGTCTCCCCTAGCTAGCAGTCATCATATCAGTATCAGCACTCACAGCATGAACATCAGCAGTGACCATGCTGCACAGATGGAGAGGGCACCCTTTCTAGCTGAAAGCAGTCTGGAAAACTGCAAAATTCTCTTATATCCTTCTCCTAAGATAGGAGCCAATATCAAAGTTATTCTTTTTTGCAGAAATGGGCTGGTTTCTCATGTGCTGCTGTTTCTAGAGATAGTAGTGATGTCCTCACAAAGGGAAATGGTGAAAAATCTTTGTATGTAGTCCCCTCTTCCTTAACTACTCAAAGAGAAAAATGACACAGTCCCTCCACAAGTAGAAATCTGAACATTTCTAACATGCTGAACTATATACATAACTGTAAGCATGTTTCTTTCTCAGACATATCCAAAGTCTAGGCCTACCAAAGGGATTTCTAGAGCTGTTAAAAAATAATAAACAAATAAAATGGGATTTCTTGCAGAAAAGGATGGAAACACACTGTATTTACCACACAAATTGTATTCAAAGCAGTGAGAAAAACTGAGCACGCTGATGCTTAACCACACTTATGGTTTCATTTATTTGATGTGCTCATGGAGTACATCAAACATGGGCTGAAAATCGGTGAAAGATGGGAAACAAAGGGAAGGAATAAATAGTCAGTGGCACAAGGTGAACAGTGGGATGCCTCGCCTCATTGTTCCGCATTAGATCTCATGTTTGAAATATGTATTAATGATCTTGAAAGAGGGTAATACTGAGGTTAGCAAAACTTGCAGATGACACAAAGTTATTTAGCTAGCACGGACCAGAGAGATCCGTGAGGAACTTCAAAGAGACTTAGCTAAACCATGTGAGGACTAAAGTGAGGGCAAATGAAGTTCAATGCCAATAAATGCAAAGTAAGGCATACTGAAGGGAAAAAAATAAATTAAACTGCTTGTACATCTGACAGGGGTCTACGTTCACTGTCTCAACCCAGGAAAAGGATCTGGGTATCAATGAAGACAGATTTCTACACCATATGCAGCTGTAGTTTTAAGAAAAAAATTCAAACAAGATGTGAGGGCTCATAAGAACTGAGATGGGGAATGATGCAATAAATACTACACAGCCAATCTATAAATCAAAATGCGGTCTCATCTGGAAAATTTTGTGAAGTATTATTACACTACAATAAAAAAAAAAAAAGAAAAAAAGCTTATCAAAATTAGAAAGGCCTCACCTGTGACAAATGAAAGTGATCCATGCCTTAAAAAAAAAAAGGCAAAAAATCTGTCATGTAGAATGATTGAAAAGATTGGGAAGAGTTACCTTATAAAGGAGAGGGACAAAAGGACAGGAAAGGATAGAAACAAATGATTTAGAGAAGATAGATTAGGTGCCTCTCTTCTCCTCAGCTTATGGCAGGACAAGAGAATGTGCAATAAAATTAAGGAGGGTAGCAAGTTCAAAACAGATAAAAGGCAACAGTGCTCTTTTTTGCTACAATGAGTGATTAAGCCAGGGAACCTTCTGACACACTGAAAGGGAAAACTAAGGGACACTTCAAATAAACATTTAAACAGATAACAAGAATTGCTGAAGTAGAAATAAAAAAGACAAATATTTGTTAGGAAGTATTTGAAAGCTCTTTTTTTAAAGCCAGATTTCTTGAGTGTCTCTTTGAAGAGCTCCCCTAGGCCTGTGCCCAAATCCCACAACTTCTGGAGGAAAAAGACCTTGAGGACCTAGCAGCTCATGTTGGGGTTAGTTCAAATAATATGATTTCTGTATTAGAGACTGTGCATGTTGAGCACCAGCCTTCATGTTCTGCACACAGAATATTACTTTATCTATGCACCAAATATGTGTTTCCAGACACTCAGCATCCTGTGCTGCCATATACCTGCAGAGATGTATATGTACAGGTATATGTGCTCAGGAACTGCAGTTCAGACACTGATTCTGCAGTACAGGCTCTACAGAGTTTCTTGGCATAGGCATGACCATTTAGTAGGGACACTAAGGATCCATATGATGTCCTATGTTTACTGTCCCAGATTCTTTAAGACATGGTGCTGGCAAGTCATGGAGACAAGACACTGGGCTAGATGGATTAAAGATCTGATCCAGCAAGGCAACATGCTTGTTCCTCTAAACTATGTACAGAGCCAGGCTGTCTATACCAACACAGCCTGTTATTACTTTTTCTCCCCTTCTCCTGGACTGTTTGCTTCATCAAATCATCAATATTTATCTTTCAGACTGCAGGTTTATAGAACGAAGGTATGATGAATGCCTTTGTGTTTGTAGGCTGTCAAACACAACAAAGCTTCCATCTCATTGAAGCCTTAGGTTGTGCTAGTCAGAAAATTGTGAAACATCAAAAACTTGGAGCAGTATCAGTCCATCCCAGGAAGGAGCAAAGGAGACATATTCCTGCTTTCAAATCATGAAAGCCAACCCAGAGTACTCCAACATCTGACACTGTGAGTGGTCACCTAAACCTCTGCTGTCTGACCGCTCTCTGAGACTTTTTACAGTCATTAAAATGGAAATGGCATCTAACAGCCATGAACGTCATTTCACTTCCAGCTTCCTCAATTATCTCCTCCTTTCCACTGCCCTCCCACTCTCTGTGTAGTGAAATATGTTTTCAGAACTGTCATTTTAAGAAATAAATACTTGAACCATCAATAACTGTGTGCACTTTGCCCCAGCTGAATGAAAACCTCCTTTGTGAGCATAGAAGCAAATGATGCACAGTTAATTAGAAAGAAGCTACCTGAATGTACTTACTTCAACTAACTATTTCTGTATTATGATAGCCTGTTTCCAGTAGATCAAAGAAACCTGGCAGTGTTGTTTTTTTCATACTCTGAGAAGCACAAACATCATTTAAATGCCCCCTCAAAATATTCATGCATCAAAAATCCGTGGAAGGCTCAGTCGATTCTCAAGCTGGCTTTCAGCCAACATTGTTATGTTGTTGCTGCATCATGATGGAAATAGCAGACAGTGGAAAACAACAAACAGCAAAGAAGACAAGCTTTTAAAAACAAACCTAAACAACAAAAAAACCCACTTTAACACTATTTAAAATTTCAATAATAGTAAAACTCATTGATAATGGTTCATTTATTGATTTAGTTCTACAAAATGACATTTCAAATGCTGAGTTCTAGGATTCTGTTTGCAGGGTTTTTCTAACCCTCAGCCTTAAGTTTTTTATTTTGTTCTGTAAGATATATATAGTACATGGATGGATTTCTCAGATGATAAATGTAGCTTCACTGAAGGTGACAATTAGCTCTTCCATAGTTAAGGTCAAGTACGTATGCAGACTAAAAGTAAATGGAATTATTCTCAGTATCTGCTGAGCTTTTTGCATAACAAATGGTGAAGAATCTTGTGTCAAGCCATTAATGTCTTCATGAGTTTATCTCTGAGGAAGCTATCAAGTTTCTACTTAGAGGCTCAAGTAGACAGAGACCCTAGGTAAGTTATTCCAATACTTAGCTGTCCTTAACTAATCTTATAATTAAAAAATTCTCATGGTAAATGGAGAAGACTATTTACAGAACACAAAGAGAGAATCTATGTCACTGAATGTGACATAACTTAGCTAAAATGGTAACATGCCCTTTGGTCCTCCGGGTACCTGATCCCGGATGGCTATGATCCAGTGTATCTACCTAACATGATAGCCCATGTCCCCTGTACAGGGAGTATGCAGACTGACATCTCTGAAGATAACCAAAATGCAAACCTGTCCATCTTTCTCCTTCCATGCAGAGACACAGAATCCTTCAAAAACAGTCATGTCATCTTCCCAGGAAGCAGCCAATGCAAATTCTAAGCTCTACTGAACCTGCAGTGCCTCAGAAACCTTTTTAACCACAAAGGCATTGGCAATTCCTGTTCACTGTCTTGAGTCTGAGCCCCAGTGCAACCAGAACTGCAGCAGTACTGAGACCCACGGAAGGACAGTCAAGAAAAAGCCTGACTGCAACTTGATAGAGCATTCATCCGGGAGGAGGTAAAACAGGATTTCACTTTCAACTCTATGAATGTAATAACTGTATTTTCTTTTCAACCTTCAGTTAATAATATACGTATGTAGGGCTATCTCTATGGTATATGTCTATGGACATGTATAAGCATACAACAGAACAAGAAATAACATTCAGAACTCACTCAGCCTCAGCTGGACCGTCAGTCTAGGATCAAGTTCAACATGAATGGCAGAACCCCACCACCGTCAGAAAACTGCTGGTGGGAGGCAGGCATTTATTTCTCCAGGACAGGCCCTTATGATAGGGCATAGAGAAGTATATATGGAAATGTGGGTTTAGGCTGAGTAGGAAACTGCCTAATGAGTTTAAGTGTCCGTAAGTTTTGGTAGTTCTGAAAAATATATGAAGTGGTTTAGATTTATGCAGACCAGATTTAATCTAGACTTTTGACAGATCTTCTCTTTTGAATTCCTTATTTCTCAGCTTTAGTTCTCTAGTGCGTGTTCTGCTTTGGTGATTTCCAGCCTCGGTCTCTAACTCACCTCCATTTTGTTTAAGCATGGTGCCCTGGAAAGCTCTGTGTTTTCTACTTCAGGAGTGCAGCACATGGGAACTGGGCAAACAAAAGGCATTTGGTGAATGCTTAGTGGGAGCAGGGCTGCCCGGACCACTTCATTTTTTGTCCTTCAGCACTTTCAAAATCAGATCTTGACCCCCTTGTGAATTCATGTGGAATTCATTGTTGGAGATCAGCTCCCTGGTCTTTTTGTCTTTCAGGAAAGGCTGAGCTGTCATGTTAGGCCTATGAGCTATACTTGCTGGTTGATGGATGCCTCCACATTGCCAGATGAAAATCATCCAGAAGTTGGTTATAGCAGATGTGCCATGTAATTACACTGTCACTGAAGGATTCCAGACTTTGGCTTGATAATTCTAAGAATCCATTTCTATCCATCAGAAAATTCCTAATTTCTCCTAAATATTAAGAATTTCAGCCTTTTTTACTGTGATGAAAGATGTATTCCAGCAGCTTTTTAAGACAGTAAAACCAAGATTCATCTCATCTAATAGTATGCCTATGGCTGATGCATCTTGAGCTAGGAGCTTAATTACCCTCATTTCCCTCTTTAAGACATGTAAGAGAGAGACCTTCATGCAATCACACAGACCTTAGGTTGTACGACTCACTGGAGCTGCTCTTTTATATCTGCTGGTAAGGAAGCTTACAGTACAACTGGCCTCCTAATTTGGGGCTCTCATTTAAGAGACTAAATACAAAAGAGCTGAAGTCACAGAGAGATGAGGAGGCCCATTTCTTTTCTCTATTAGACCTCAGATACGACATGAATCAAAGCAGAAGGTGTCAGAGCGCCAGTGTTATAGCATCTGATATACTGTGCTTTGGGCACCCTCATATTCAGGACAGTTGCTTAGCAACTGGGATACAGGCTGAGGATGCAGAGAGTCTGGGATCTTTTCTCTGCCCAATACAATTAGCATGACTTGGATAAATTACTTCACCTTTCTGTATTCTTCTTTCCCTTTATACATTTATTTATTCTGTCTCTTACCAAATACTTCAGCAACTCCTTTGAAGATATCACAGCCTTCAAATAATGAAATTATTCTTCTGTGAAGCTGCAGATCCTGGACAAGGGACTCAGATGTCACCTCCTCTCACTACCTGTTTTTCACAGTTAACCACCTTCTCCTTAAGTATGTTCATCACCAACACAACAGAGCTGTCATATTCACTATCTAGGAAGGTAGGCATTTCAGTGGGAAGTGTTTTTCCTCTGTGTGTGTAAATTTCTGAACACAAACGGTTTTCAAAAATCTAAGCTGGCATTTGGCAGAATATCATTAGACTTTATGCAATAACACCATCCAACTAGACATATTAGGAGAACAGAATCTGCAAGACAGCATACTTTTGGCTCTGTTACATATTTATACTACTACTACTACTACTACCACTACCACCAGCAGCAAATAAAGACATGTGGAAGGACAGTGGGGCTAACATTAGACCTTTGTGAGGGCATTCTTTGCTTGACTGATGGTTCATAGCCTTTCAGCATGGACAGTGAGCTGTGAGGTTTTGTCGTCCAAGTTAGGAGCTCTGGCTGATCAGCAGATGAACGAAGAGCTGGCTCCAAAGTCTGTAACCCTTTGATTTTGTGGTTGTTTTCTGCATCCTGATCTCACTGCAGCTGCCACCTCAAAGAACAGGGTGAGAGTAATTGTGTTGGCTTGCCTCCAAAGCCTGCAGGAGTAGTCACTTGCTACTCTCCCAGATTATCTGCCAGGCAAACAGAAAGGTTAATGATGTAGAGCTTGATTACTCTTGTAGAAAGAAAGCAGTCAGCTTGATCCAAAAATCTTTATTGTGTGTGTAAGGGAGATATACATTAAAAGGGCTCAGTACTGAAATACGTTGTCTTTGCTATTCCGTCTTTGAACAAGGGAGTATTTGCCTTTTGGCAGCTATGGTCTTGTAAGTCATAGCTTTTTGCTGTGCATACATCTTTTTTGCCTGAAGCTCATCCTTTAATTTTAAGACATTTACAATAGTTTTGTTTTTAAGAAAGCCAGCCTTCTTCAAGACATATCAGCAGAAGAAACATTTGAACGTATTTGTCCCTAGAACAGATTGAATACCAGTAGTTGAAATATGTACATATAAATACATGTCTTTGTACAAAAATACATACATACATGTGTGTGAGAGACAGTGTACGTGTACATATGTGTATGCCATAAGCACATGATTTTTGGTGTTCAAGAGAAATGCAAACCAATCCTATCAAGACAAATGCAACAACACCTCCAACAACCCCACAGGAGAAAAAAAAAAAAAGGAAAAGCAACCAAAATAAAAGGAACGAGAATCCGTCACCTGAACAAATGAACAACAGCAACAACAAAACTACAGGATATGGAAGGTAGAAAAGAGTTTACTATGGCCAAAGACAGTAGAGTTTATAAAGTTTGGCTTTCTTTTTTTAACAAGAGTCGTCTTTGTGAAAATTTTTAATATTAAAACAAAAAAGCAAACAAGAAACTTTATGAACCCTTGAAAATGGAAATCTTCCAGCCTTTGGTTGAAAACCAGAATATTCTGGCCCAGGACTGAAATACTGAAGCCAAAGCCCAATATATTTCTTTCCACAGTGGTTCATGTACTTTATAATTCAGAAGCATTTTTCTTCCATTCTTCCATGCAAGTTTGATTCTTTGGCTGACCCATATCTCCCATGCTACTTGGTGATGAAGAATCCCTTTGTCCCTCACACTTCCTTCACTAAACAGTGTCTTCAAAAAAATTTAAACTTTCTATAGGACAGAAAATTGTGTTCTGATTGGCTCTACATTTTACCTATTTTATGCTCAAGGACCTGGTGAAAAGGAAGTGCATAGTAATTTATTATCTTTCTTCTGCCAATTCCTGATTACTCTAACAGTTATTGTGATTTGTAGCTAGCTTTAAATGACTTTATCTAGGAAGTTTCCACTTTGCCTTTTTACATTATTCCATGTTCTAAAAAAAAATAAAATTAATACAGTTAACTTCTAAATCCAAACTTCAACTAAGCTGTGGTGTGGTGGTGGTTTTGTTTGTTTTTGGGGTTTGGGGCATTTTTTTTTGTTCTCCCTTGCATTTAACTCTTTGCTGTTAACTAGATGCTCATTAAATAATTACATTTACTAATTTCTCCTTGAGCTTATACTTCTATTTTTGATGTCAGTTTAGCCCAGGCCAAGGGTGTCTGTACTGTGTTCCTCAACATACCTGCAGATCTAAAACCTGGGCACTCATGATGGCCATGTCCCAACAAGTGTGATGTCTGTCCTGCTGTGTTGGTTCCTCATTTTTGTCTCTTTCTGTCTTAAGATACAAGATCATGAACATCAACATGAGTGTTTCAAGTGATGGTGGGGAAGAAAACCCCATTAAAAAAGAACAAAACCTATGTCAAATCAATGGTATTTTCCTTAACAGGGAAGAGTATGGTGTTGCTCACAGCAACTGAGAAAGGAGGAAGATTTTTATAAGGTAAAGGCCTAAAGAACAAGATAAAAAGAGCTCTGTCCATAAGCAAGAGAGATACAAGTAGGAGAGGAGTGAGTGAGGAAAGAATTTGGGACAAATGTCTCAAAGCAGCTATGGAAAAAGCTCTTTAAAAACACAGAAAACATTCTGGAAAGCTGAAGGGAGAGGAAAAATGCCACCAAAGTTGCCTAGAAGTCAAGAGCTGCCAAGTCAAGGCAGGCTTTAAAAAACTAAAAAGTCAGGAAATGTCATTATTCCTAAACATCTACTGAGGCCCAAGGGCACAACAAAAGAAATCCACTACAGCTGCATGGCAATTGGTAAATTCTTGTTCTCATGCTACATGCCAAACTCCTTTCTCTTTGTTTCCCTAATTCATGCATCAGTGTATGGAGGTAATCCAGACACTGAAGGGACTTTTGTACTAAAATGTCAGTTAGGAGACAACCCTCAGTTCTTGATGGGAAGATGAATATATAATAAAAGCTCAAAATACAGAGTAGAGGATAAAGGAACTAGGGTCTGAGAGGAGAAGGTAGCAGACTGAGGGAAAAAAAATGAGGCCAGTTCTCCGAAACACACAAGTTTAGTAATTATCCTTAGAGCTATAACTTAAAAACAGACAACAAAGATGAATATCATGCTATCTGAAATCAACATAATCTTATCATTTTGAGTAAATAAGGTTTTGAGGTTCCACAAAACAGGAGCTCAACAGAAAAACATGCATGGCTGTAATTTTTGAAACATAAATGATGACGTGTGATATGTGTTGAAGGAGGGCAGGATGTGTGTGCACATGAAAAGCATATCTTTTTATTTAACTGACAACATATATGGTTCTGCTTGATCTCCAGAAGCCACATAAGATTATGCATGGGCTTTCTGAGCTGGCTTAGAGGTTACTGAAGAAACACAGAGGAAAGAAAAGAATGTCAATTTGCTTAGCCAGTGACAGCAAGAAATTCCTCTGGTCAGTTACCTGCATGTCCTCTGCGCATAGCAGCCATCATACATCTGGAATAAGATATAGCACTTTTCAAGACATTGTGGCTTACTATTTGCTGCTGAAAACCTTCCTGGTGGTCCAGGTATGCCAGGATTTAAGACGACCCACACTTTCAGCAGATGCTGTGCTGTGGACAAGAGAGCTGGGAACAGCTGGCACAGAAACTGCTGCAAGTGCATGATGCTACTCAGGGACTCTCCTCTGCAGGAGAAGTCCTCCAGGGGCTGAATTCAGCAGTTTTACAGGTTTTTGTGTCTCTGAAGTGTCTTTCCTGTGCCTTCATGTAAGGCATACCTGTCTCCAGGGATTAAGTCTTTCTTAAAAAGGGGGAGGAATTTGGTATTCTTATACATTCACTACCTTTGTTTTACCCCTGCTAATTACCCTCTGGTACAAACTGAACAGAACATTAAACCACTTGTCCTTACAGGAGAAGGGATATGAATGAATTAACCTGCCAGAAAGATATCTGTGAGGTACATTCCTTTATGCAGAACATCTTCTCTGTTCCTTTGAATGAAGGCAAATACAGAAGATCACCAAAGTGAATGTTTTTTACATTTTAGTTTCCATTTGTAGCATTTGAAGAGACTGGGGCAGGTTAATTCAGGTCTTAAATTCAAATGTAAAAAAAAAATAGTGTTTTCAAAGCTTGACATTAGTACAAATCTCTTTTTCTCAGTTTCATTCTCTCATCTTTAAAGGTGACAAATTTGATGCAGTATTTATTACTCCAAATGACAATATGGCATGCTTGACAAGAACCTATGAAAACAGGGAAAAGGAATGAAAGTACATTTTTTGTGTACAGAAAGGGCATTGGATAGAGGACTTCAAGATTTCTGTTCCACTGAGCCTGTTTCTTCTCTTATTTGTCTTTCCTTCATAAGCTCATCAGAGAGTCACTAAGTATACGTTTAAATTTGCTCACAGCCTCCAGGCATTACCCTACATCTAATAATCCCAAAGTAAATGCGTTACATGATTGGTACAAAGCAAGAAAGATAGCCTGCCTTCATTTAAAGCGGTATAAAAAGCTGATGTAGATTTAAGAGGATACAACAGTTCACTCCAGATGTTCACATTTCTTTCAGTTATAGTAATGTTATTAGTAGCAGGTGTAACATTCCTATATTAAAACCTTTAATAAGAAAATGTTCAGGTGATTAGCATGAGATAACAAGAGCAAAATAAAGATAATAAAAATAGTAATAAACTTAATGGCCTCGCACATAGCCCTTTTATCAACAGTTCTCAGTTTCCTACAAAAGAAGGGGTAATCGCTGTGTCTATTTTGCACATTAAGAGTTTGAGGAGGTTAGTTTCACTAGATTACCCAACCAACTCCACTATTTAAGACAAAGGACATTACTGCAATGAACAGCAAAGATTACTCTTGGTTTTCAGACCATAACATCTTTTCCCTTGCTTAGGATGCCAGCAGGCTAACATCAACACTCTTGAGTGTCCAGACCACTCTTTTATTTTCAGTAGTAAAATAAACCAATAAACCAATCTCATTGTTGTCTCTGCTGCTTTGGATGAAGTGACATCCCGGATAGCAGAGGTGGTACTCAATGTCTACAGTGCAGCTCTGTAGAACAGGGTGCCAAACAGTCATAAAACTTTTCCTGTTACAAATCAGGAATGACCTAGCATACAAACCAGGTGAATAAAAAACAGTAGCACTATCTTTTTGGCTGAATCACAGATTCAGAGCAGGCAAGGAGATAACCATATCAAAGCAAGCCAGACATTTGTCCAGGAAATCTTTTCATTGCACTATTGTGTTATAGATGAGCAACTATGTATCCAGTAATTCTATGGATTTTTTTTTTTCCAACTAAAACTGGGTATTCTGTGATGAACATGCTGATAAACCATTAACAGTTTTATAAAAAAATGCAGTTGTTCACCAAAAAAAAGGCCTGCTATCTGCTAGTCACAGAAGCCATCTAGATTTCCAATCAATGATGTCCTAAAACTTGAGGTGTAGAATGAGTGCATGTGTACGTGCATGTGTATGAGTGAGTGAGTGAGTGTGTGAGTGAGTGAGTGAGTGAATGAATGAGTGAAGAGGGCTGTTTTGCTTATTTTTAGGTTTCTAGTTTGGGTGCTATGAATTGTACCATTCATATGGTACCATTCATATGGTATACATTCATATAACCACACATTATGATCCTGAAGCACTTGAAATCAACGACATGAATATCTGTGAATATCTTCCCAAACTTTCTAACCCAATAGACAGTTTCACAAAACACCCCTATAATTTGCAGAAAACAACTAGCTGGCCATGCTGCTCAACACACATAGAGAAAACCAACTCCTCTCCAACTCCTTCTACAGCAGGACAATATTTCTCTGCTTGTTCTCCATAACAAGATTAGCCAGGCCTATAAACGAGCAATTACATCACTACAAAGTGTTTTATGTTTCGATCCTATGAATTCAACTGCTGGAGTCATAAATGACTAATCACTCTCTCTTTTTTGTATTTTTTATTGGTGTGTTTTTTTGGGGTCTTTTTTGTGAGGTGTGCAACTTAGGATGATGAGACTGATACGTGCCAAGTTTTAGTACATGTAGCATGTGTTTGTCTCTGAAGTCTGAGAGCATGTGAGTCATCATCATGGCTTCAGGTTGTAACATCAACGATGAAAACATTAAACCACAAAACCGAGTTACTCTTATAATGGTTCATTTACCCTGCAGAAAAATAAATAACTAGATGAAATCTCTTTTAATAACTAGGAAGGATTATCACAGACAATTCATTGCATCTGGCAGACATTTGCAGACATCTCCTAGAGGATTATTAGGCCTATGCCTTTATGAATGGCTGTATACGTTATTCCTTTATTTACAGCCATGCTACAATTCTCTTTCTGAAGATTCAAGGCAGGGAGATCTGTGGACCAAAAAGCTTGACATTTATCCATAGACAGAGAGGGGGACAGAAGTTAGAGGAAGGAGAATAACAAGAGGCAATATAAATGAAGTCAAATCAGTTCATGATAAACAGCACAATAGCACTCCAGCATTATTTTCTCAGGAAATTAGACCTTATCGATAATTGAACCTTGAAAGTTTGGTTGCTCTGTATATTACTAGTAATACCTCTGAGCCCTCCAAATGGCCAGTTCAGAAGGCTCATATTTTTGTGAAGCTAAGAGGATGTTGGCTGAAACTGGATCACTTTACCGACAAGAAAGTGAGCAAGAATGCAGGAAGGATTGAGACCTCACAAGTGCTGATATGCATGACAGCTAAGAGGAGGCAGATCGTGGATTTATCAGGAAATTAGTTGATGGAGAATTTACACATCTGACTTGGGACTGGAAATTTTTCTCCAAGAGGCAATTGCCTAGGTATAGCACTGCTGAGCACTGCCACACAGAAACTCCTTTGGGCACATGTCATTTAGGATCATTTAGCAGCAAGTGCTGAAATGGCAGAGAATTTAGGTTTTCTTTCCCCAAAAGGGAAGCTGAGCTACAGAAAAAGAAATACTTTCTTGTCTTGTCAAGAGTGAATAAAATATCATTTCAAGTGCAATGAGAAATATTGTAAACAAACTGCAATTTGTATGCTGTACCGTAAGATGAAAGACACTTTATCTGCTTAATAATCTCATTCTAAAAATCCATCATGAAAGACAAGTGACTAGAGGTCTCATAAACAAAAAAATGCAGTTTTCAAAGTTGCATTGGCAACTTCAGCTACCCTCATCAGGAACTGAATTCCTTCTGAATACCATCGTGATATATGCTACATCCATAAAAAATGTAATGCACATTATTAGGTAAAAAGATAAAAACCTGTTGTTGATACTGGTAAGTATCATTACTACCCATCTTTACCTTAAATGAATATTCACTTGGCAATTTCTTATATGAATCATCCCACAAATGTGTCTCAAAGGGAAACCTGAAGGGAGGTAACAGCCTCATGAGTCGGTTCAGAGAGAGGGCTCTGTGTATAAGGAGGACATAGGACATCTGTGTGAGTGGGTGATCAGTGGAAAGAAGAATCATTTAAAAGAAAAGATGAAGGGCAGAGATGAGGACAATTTTCCTGGGAGAGCAAGGATTCATGGAAGGATTCAGTGATCAATGATTTTTGCCACCTTGATGTTCGAGACAGAATGTAATCATATGGTATACTATAATAATTTCTACAATACTTAAGAAACCAGTCAGAGCAATCTCTGCATTAAAATTATGACTTTCTAATAGCTTACAGAAAACACAGAGGTCTAGATGACTTAAGGAAGTCAAACATACTGACTACCCTTGAAAGGGAAAAAAAAAGGGATTTTGGAGACTATTACTATTGAGTTGCTAATGAAATTGTAGAAAATTTTGTTAAAAAATATAAGTTTATATTTCTGTGAAGTAAGAAGACAACAATTGTAGCATATTTGGCAAAACATCAAATAATCTTCTCCATCTATCACCCTCTCTCCCTCTCCATAGGCAGAGAGGGTGATAGATGTGAGGTTTATTGATTTTAATATGTCTTTATACTTCATCCTTTGTTGCATTCTCACAAGCAAATAAGAACATTTCAAGCATAGTTTAGGTACACAGGTGGTCTTAAAAAGTCATATTCTTATGTGCGTCTACCAATAGGGCAGTGTCAGACTGTGAAGACATTGCATCTAGGGGTCTAGTTGGAGTCTTTTCCAGGAGAGTATTCAATTTTATTATGAATTACTTCAGTGATGAATGCCCATATAGGTGGTAACATGTAGCTCTATGGAAAAACATAGAGCAAGTACTCTGTATGATGGGATGAGAATTCAAGCTGATTTTGAGAATCTAGAAAAATGATCTGAACTTAGAATCATTACTGATATGGGAAAGGTAAGGAAACTTTTTTTTTTAGCTTGAAGAAGAGAAGGTTGATACTTTTTTCAATAGGAAAAAGAAATTTCATAATTTTGGGTGTGTAGCCGTTTAGAGAAGGTTAAAAATAATCTGGGAGCAAAGACAATAAGGAATAAAATAATGAAAATTTCATCTTTTTGTGTAGGATACATAGGAACAGGCTACAGGCTGCTGCTGTGTCTGTGGTTTTGGATGTTCTTAAGTACAGGCAAAGCAAAAGTCCTTTGGAGATATACATTTGTTCTTGTTACTTTGGTGAGAGACAATAAATTGGTCTCTTTTGGTCCCTTCAAGCTCCATGTTCTTGTGACGTTGCACTTTTATGGAGATTTTAGCAGCTCACCTTGTACAGCCTGGAAAAAACATGCTGAGATTTCTGTAGCTGTTAGCAATGGAGAAACATCAAAGACAAAGTTCACATCCTGAGTCTGGTAAGAAGAGTAGACTTACTGGAAGGGAGAGAGGCAAAAAGGAGAGATAAACACCCATGGAAGATGTACTGGTTCTTTTTGCCATTACATGATTAAAGCATTATGCTGGTGAAACTACATAAATTGGCAATGGTATTTTTTTTGTTTGTGAACTGTAAAAGGAAGTGGCAGAAGGATCACTGAAAAATGTGGAGTCAAGAGAGACAAATTAGAAGTGGAGGACATGACTTACAGTTCTTGATTGTAAAGGTTGTGCTGGGTGAATGTCACAAATAGCCCAGGCAAAGGATGTAAATGAAAAAGAAACAAAGCTAGAAGGGACATCTTCTTAAAGAAAAAGAGGACAACGCTGTGTATCTCTTATAATTCTGCAAAACAGTGAGGAATCAATTTCCATGTAATGCATGCAAAATTGTAGTTATGAGCTGCACCACAGAAACTCAAGTAAGCTGGAAAACAACCTGACCTTCTAATTAGTGGAATAAGGCTGTGAGCAAAGGTGTTGATCAGAGGGAATTCATGCTAGCTTACATAATTGTAGAGTGCCAATGAAGGAAACATTGACATTTTGCTCATTGAGCAAAGAGAAGGAAATCTGAATAGCTAAGAATTATCTCAGCTTTCAACAGAAAGGTGAAAGGCACCTCCTTATAGTCTGGGAAAAACTGGAACACATAAGCCACTATAGGAGACTTCATCCTCTGGCCTCTACATGTGCATAGCATGAGGGTTTGACAACACAATGAACTTCACACAGAGAGTGAAGCCACAAAATGAAATCTGGAGCAGTCCTCAGGAATCTCAAAACCACTCTGGAGGTGGCAGAAAGGCTTGAGGAGCAGTACCTGGCTTTGTAAGAGCCTCTCACTACCTCAGATAAGTTGGTTGCAGCACAGAATCTGCCTTATTGTCTTATACCATCTTACATGAGGAGCATTTAATCAATTTTCAACAGCTTCAGATCATAGAATCATAGAATCATTTGGGTTGGAGGTTTGGGTTGGAAGGGACCTTTAAAGGTCATCTAGTCCAACCCCCTCCCCCCGCAATGAGCAGGGACATATTCAACTAGATCAGATTGCTCAGAGGCCCGTACAACCTGACGCTGAATGTTTCCAGGGGTGAGGCATCTACCACCTCTCTGGGCAATCTGTTCCAGTGTTACACCACCCTCACCATAAAAAATTTCTTCCTTATATCTAGTCTGAATCTACCTTCTTTTAGTTTAAAACCATTGCCCCTTGTCCTGTTGCAGCAGGCCTTACTAAAAAGACTATCCCCATCTTTCTTGTAGGCCCCCTTTAAGTATTGAAAGGCCGCAACAAGGTCTCCCTGCAGCCTCCTCTTCTCCAGGCTGAACAACCCCAGCTCTTTCAGCCTTTCCTCATAGCAGAGGTGTTCCAGCCCTCTCATCATTTTTGTGGCCCTCCTCTGGGCCCACTTCAACAGGTCCATGTCCTTCCTATGCTGAGGACTCCAGAGCTGGATGCAGTACCCTAGGTGGAGTCTCACCAGATCCTGTTAAATTAAGGTGAAATTCAGTGTTGGGATAAATATCACAGAGATTGCTCACATTTTGCTTTCTTTTTGAAAAGAGATAAGTCTCACTGAAGTAAAACCTCTTGCTTTAGTAACACTGCCCTTGGAACTGTTCATTCATCCCATTAAATGCCATTAATTCAATGTCTTTTCTTCACCTGGAAAACAAAGAAGCCATCACACATGGCAATACATGTGTCCATGTTCATGTGTTTACACACGCTCTGCCCAGAGTCAGAAGGTTGGTTCAGAAGGCTGAAATTCGAAAGATTGCAAACCTGTTCAGCAAGATAAAAATTTTAACAAAACACTGTTTTCCAAGATGTGGACAATATACCTGTGTGTTACAGAATGATAAAGTTTTTGTCTGCAACCATTTGTGCTGGACATGCAGCACTGGGCAATACAGCCAAGGGAAGTAGACACTGGTCCAGTTGTGCTGACATAGGCTGCAGGAACAACTCATAGAGCTTCGTTTGAGGTCCCTGCTTTATCTGTGTTTCACAAATCAGAGTTGGTATATTTTTAATACTAACTACTACAGGAAATCCTCCTGACCATATTGGTTTCTTTTCTATAAGAATCATACAATCCCATCCGGCTGAGCTATACATAATGTAAGGCAGATTTTGTGTCTCTCTTGTGATCTTTTTAAAAATCTTTTCCTTTTAAATTGTACTACATACAACGTTTACCTGCAGAATACAGGAAAAGTCTAGATTAGGCATCCAGTTTAGTTTGGAAATATTTATATGCTGTGCTGATAACCAGTCCTAAAACCAGGCTGATCAGTCTTCTACTTTCCTCCCCTGAAAACCATAGCCCTGGGGGTCTTGGTTAGCAGGATATGATTTGTGACCAGTTCCAGTCCAATTCAGTAAGAAGCAACCTGCTCCTACGAGCTGACTGGTTTATTAGGTATTACAGGGGATATAATCTAAAACTCAAAGGGAAACATCTCTATTATCATGCTTAGTCAGCCATACACAGTGCTGCTTAATTATTTATACCAATTAAAAACAGAGCCCCTCAGCTAATAGCAACCTGCCAAAGGATTTTTGTTGTGTTTTTTGTTGTTTTCATCATCCCTAAATGAATGTACCCGACTTCATCTTAAACATTTGAAGGACTGCTCCATGAAAAGTGCTTCCCTGCAGTATAAGGACAGGCTGCAGATAGAAGTACCACTTGACACGTTTCAGGATGCAGTGTGTGCTTTCACTTTGGTATTACCATACTTGGTTATTTCACCAGAATAAACTTTGGAGTCTTCTCCAGATTTCCAACTGGAACCAAGGCATAATTTCTAATTTCAGTTTTGGTATTTCTGTTATATAAGGCAATACTGTTATATATGGGTTTATTTTTTAACACAGCAGGAATAGACAGGAAACATTTCCTACAGGGAAAAAATGCCTTTGCTTGGCCAGTACCCCAGCTAGAATAGTGTATTATAGTCCACTAGGAATAACTAGAAAACTCTTCCTGCCACCGCTGCTCTTTTTTTTCACCTTTTCGGCTTGCTGATGCTTACCCAAATGCCAGCTGACACTGAGGGATCACTTCTGATTTGGATGCCAAAATATGCTTTGATGTCCTTACATGTTTTGTATAGGCTCCAAGTCCTTTGTGCCTCACAGCAAAATCACAGCCATGCACTATGCAGTATGGAAATGTGTGTCATTTTCTTCCTGATGTTTTCCTAACACAATACTTTCTGGGAACATGACTTTTTTTTCCTGATCATTTTAATTCAAGTTATGTTTTGTTTTGGTCTAAGGGTGGGGTGTTATTGTGAGGTGGGTTTTTTTGTTTTTGCTTTTCCAAAAGGACAGGAAGGAATTGCTTTGTTTCTTCCATGTTTCTTTAACTAAAACATTTAACAATGAAGACTTGTAAAACATGTTATTTTCCCTTTCTCTCATTTCCTAAACAATAACCAACACATAGTAACTAAACTGCTTCTAGGATCACAATTTTTGACCACAAAAGGCCTGTTAGATAAGAATCTGAAAATTTTATTGCTGTTGGATATACAATTCTAAGCATTGAATGAATACAATCCATATTGCCCAATTTGCTGAGATTTAAATCTGCCTTTGAACATCTAACAACACACTGAGTGCTAAATGTTTTCTCATTGCTATCTGAAATTACCCCAGGTTTACAGAGGTCATCCTTTATGTAGCATTTCTTGGGCAAAGCACCAGCATCACCTCCTTACCACCAAATTGTTCCTTCCTGGTTTTATTGTCTTATATTTCAGGTGTCAGAAGGCCTGGAACCTCTCAGTGAATTGATCCTCGGTAAACCCATAGTGAAGGGATGGAACTGTTTGCAGATGAGAAACTGTCTCAGAATGGTTAAGGGACTTTTTCCAGTTCCACTAAGAAAGTCCTTGGAAATGGCCTCAAGTAGCACTGAGAGAGGTTTAGATTGGGGATTAGGAAAAATTTCTTCACCAAAAGGGCAGTCAGGCCCTGGCACAGGCTGCCCAGAGAAGTGGTTGGGTCCCCATCCCTTGAGGTATTTAAAAGATGTGTAGATGTGGTGCTTAGGCACATGGTTCAATGGTGGACTTGGCAGTGCTACGTTAACAGTTGGACTCGATGATCTTAAAGGTCTTTTCCAGCCTAAACAATTTTATGATTCTATGATTCTATATGACAGCTTTCTGCAGCCCAATAGAGCCCCATAAGGCAAACCACAGGAATCATCTTTGCTGTTGGCTGGTTTTGCTGTCACTGAAAAAAAAAGTTTCAAGCCCTTTTCCCATTGAGAAGACATTTTTAGCATATTCCAGCATCCATTCACCAAACAAAACTCTGATTTACGTAGCCAATACACACAGGAATTTCCCACTGAAGTCACTCTGTATGTGTTCAAGACTTTTTGAAAGCTTAGTACTTTATCTAATTGCTTAAATAGAGGTTTCACTTGCTAACTTTAGCTGCTCATTTTTTTTTTTTTTAAATTGGCCCAAGGAGCTTATTTCTGCCTGAGATTAGAGACCCAGAAGCTCTTTATTTACACCACTACCTTCCTCATGACAAACTTCTGTTAATGCTGCCAGACTGATGGCTCTGCAAGCTGAATCTAACTTTGTCATGCAAGGTCTGTAGCTCTCAGTAGGCAATCAGACATCATCAGCTCTGCCTTTACCATGTGCTACTCTGGAAAAAAAATGATTATCACAGCTATGATTTTTGCAAGAGGTTTTCGGACTTTTTGATTTTTCCCAATGCCCTACTACCAGGCACGTTTTTCCTGGTCCCAGTAATGTAAGCTGGAAGCTGTAACACTAATACTAAATTTTAAGCATTACAAATTTTTACTTTCTTTTGCTTACAGCTGGACTGATTGAGGCAAGAGCCACATGGAGAGAAAAGGTAAAGGGTTATTTAGCTTGTAGTTGTAGTGTAAGTGTACAAGAAAATTGAATTTGTGTTACATGTATATTCACAAAAAAGTATTTCTGGATGGCTTAGGGATTGTCTTTGAAACCTTATCATGGCCTGGATGCAGTTTCCTGTGGGTGAGCTACAGCTGTTCTTTGGAAAGTCTCTTACATCACAAAAGATAAAAAGGAGTTTAGTCATGACACTTACCAGGCTTGGCTATAAATACTGGTGTGTGTCAGTATTGTAAGGGGAGAAGGGGGCAAGAGAAAGTCCTTTGGTCATCTGTATCTTTGTACTTAAAAATATCACATGCAACAATGATTGGAGTGTATTTTGACTCATTTTGTGTGTAATGAATATTTCAGTTGTTTTATGCATACAGAATTATGCCCGCAAATGCCTGTTTAATGACCTGCAGCTAATGAAAATCTAAGCAATGAAGATGTCATCTCTGATCCTTTCAAGCTTACATCACACAAACATCTTTAAATCCTATATTGCTTCTCTGGAGGAATCTGTTAGTGATTTCTCTGTGTCCAAGTAAAAAGCAACGATAAGCCCTTTTCTTATGGGTATGCTTTCTTTGTTGTCACTTTTACTGTACTATTGTATCATACACTGCCATGGACAGCAAGAGTTTGATCTTTGCATCTCAGACGTATGTTTATACATCGATGTAAAATACTACATCATCCAACAGCCAGTGTTTTACTCCCATTTTGAGTAGGGGCAAATGTTAAGACAATGTACAGCAGGAAACATTGGGCCCAGTAATTTCACAGAGCTTAAGAAAGCAAATATTTGAGAATTCTATGGGCACCGTCTAAAAAGCTTATCTGTCAGGTGAGCACCTAATAGTCTTTAATATATTTACCTCCACAACACCCCTGACAAACAAGGGAGTGCTGTTATCCCTGGTTTATGGTTAAAGAACTAAAAAGCTAAGACCTCATCTAGAAATAGATTTTGTACCACCAGCCAGGTGAAACATCTTTTTGGAGCAAACCCAATGCTTTCTTTTCCCCCATATAGGGAAAAAATATGTATACAGGCAGATACTTATTAATGAGGTAATCTGCTTAACATTATCAGGGCTATTTGAACAGAGATAGGATTCAACTTCAGACCCGACTAATGCTGTCACCCCTGGGCCATTTTGATTCTTCCTTTGGGCTTTCTTATTCTGAAACATAAAAGCTATTGTGTTCTCAGGTCACCTTTTGCCTTTGAAATTTTTTCTTATAGTGACCACGTCTAACTATCAAAGGACAAATTTCAATTTATGAATGAGTTCAGAGTGCTCCCTCAGTAGTTTATATCTGTTCCTGTAAGCGCGGGGGCACTAGTGCATTCCTTTTTGCTAGGACTATGGCCTTGCTCATTATTTTGTAGAGAGGCCAATTTATAGGACCCATAATAAAAATGTTCAGAAGCCAGGAACTGTCAAAAATTAATTAAAACAAGGGTCTTAAAGGATGTTCGATATAGGCTTGAAAGCTGGAGTAGGAAGTGAAGGCAGCAGAGAAAACTTATTCAAGAAATAAAGCTGAAATCTTAAGAGACACAACAAGACAGAGGCATGTAGTGAAGTCAGCAATTACATCTGCCCAATGGAGATATGAAAATTCAGGTATTGAGCTTGCTTTGAGAGCCCTTTCAGTGTGGGAATATAGAACAGAGATAGTGAGGCTATTTGTCTTAGAAACATAATTGCCACTAAACTACAAGTATTGTAACAGTCGATGAGACTGGCAGCATCAGCTGTTAGAAATAACAGGATAATTTTTTTACCTTCACTCAATATCTGTATCCAGCAGGATGGAAGGAAGACTACTTCCCTCACATTACCATGGAGAAAACAGGCATGAACCTGAAATGGCCATGGATGGGCAAAAGTAGGGAGCTTGCAGAGTATAGCACTTCTCACTGGTACGCCAGGCACCCAGAGTTGCTCTGTGCTGGGAAATGCTGCTCGGCAGTTTCACCCATTCCCTACTACAAAGGAAAGGTTACTGCAGGTTGCCTAGATCTGGTCTTGCACAGAAAAGCACTATCTTATGAAACCATGATAGCATCAAAGATTTAAAGTGTACTGACTCTGTGGAACTGAAAAAAAAAAAATACAGATATGGGCTACTGTTAGGGTTTTTATTGGGAAGAAAAATGTTTTTGATTTAGCTGTGATAAAGTACAAAACAAAGGGAAAGCATGAAGATGAAAGCAAAACAGGAAGACAGATTAAGCAGCAGCAAGCTAGTGCAAGATATGTTGGGCAAGGAATTTTTGTGTAGGACAGTTCCTTGTTTTTCAACAACTCTGGTATCCTTGACAAACATTACTAGTAACCTAGCATGTTTTCATCCTGAGGTTTTTCAGGCTTGTTTGTTGTCTGCTCTTTTTGTGTTTGATTCTGTTTTCTAGTAAAACAGTGGAGGAAAGAAAGTCCATGCTGCTGGATACTTCTCTGTAACGTCAGAAAGGGCTTATGAATGCAGTTTTGTGCAATTATTTGTGTTTTATGGAGTAGACAATTTGAAAACACTTAGTGTTTGAACCTATGCTTACGAAACGGGTAATTTTCTAGCACACTAAGGGACACCCTGGCTTCCTCTACTCAGACAGGGAAAACTGATTCAGTGAGGCCAGGCTCCAACTCCTCCCCTTGCCACAGTCTTCCTGGGTGACTGTGAGCTAGGCCCTGCCTCAAATTGTCTCTGTGTCCACACCAACAATTTAAAAGTTAAGGGTTTCTTTCTGAGATGGAACTTTGTAGATTTCAATAACTTCTTGTTTAGAAATCTTTCTTCCTGACTCAGTCCCACCCCAAACATGATGCAGCAGAGCCTTTAAAATAGTTGAGGGATGTTTAAAGGTCACAAATATGAATATCTAAAGAATCAAAAAAAAATCAGGCCCAGACCAGGAACAACATCAGGAACATTCTGAGTTTTAAGAAGACCACAGAAAACAAATATGAAATGCTCAGTGTCCAATGAATGTTTAGGTCAGGCTTCCTGACATTCTAGCAGGTGGCAGATGCTAACACCCCAACACCTTTAAAGATATATTTCCTCGTTCAGTTGGTTGCATTACATTAACAATACCCTGAAGAACAACAGGCCTCTGAAGGAATAAAGTTACTGCCTGGTCCTGGTTGCAGCTGGGATAGAGCTAAATTTCTTCTTAGTAGCTGGTATAGTGCTGTGTTTTGGATTTAGGATGAGAATAATGTTGATAACACACTGTTTTAGTTGTTGTTAAGTAATGTTTATACTAGCTAAGGACTTTTCAGCTTCCCGTGCTCTGCCCAGTGCACAAGAAGTTGGGAGGGGACACAGCTGGGACAGCTGACCTCAGCTGACCAAAGGGCTATTCCATACCATATGACATCATGCTCAGCATATAAAGCTGGGGGAAGAAGAAGAAAAGGGGGGACATTTGGAGTGATGGCCTTCATCTTTCCAAGTAACCATTACACGTGATGAAGCCCTACTTTCCTGGAGATGGCTGAACACCTGCCTGCCAATAGTAAGTAGTCAATGAATTCCTTGTTTTGCTTTGCTTGTGTGCGTGACTTTTGCTTTCCCTATTAAACTGTCTTTATCTCAACCCATGAGTTTTCTCACTTTTACTCTTCTGATTCTCATCCTTATCCCACCAGGGTAGAGTGAGCAAGCAGCTGTGTGGTGCTTAGTGGCTGGCTGGCGTTAAACCACGACATACCCACACGTTCTTTTGCTTCTTTTGGGATTGTATTTGTTCACTGCCTCTGAATGATGTGCAAAGGCAGTGATGTACAGGAGATGCATGGAGACATGGAGTTTCTGGCCAGTAAAGGGTTATGTAAAAATCTTTCAAGAAATAAATGTATTGGAGTAAATGTCCTGGCAGCATTTCAGCATTCTGAAATATGTCTGTTTCCCTGGCAATTTCACCCTCAGTGTCTAGTTTAAGTTTGATGTGGCATTTTTCTTTCCTGAAGAATTTAGGTGAGAACTCAGGCCATGTCAAGTGAGCCTCATTGGAGACGGTGAGTCTTCACACAGGGCCAAGACTAGAACAATACTTTTTTCTAATTCAGGATCACAACATGTCTTTGCTGTCTACAGCCTCTGTGTTTTCAAATATCACAGACCAGGGTCCCAGAAATTATAAGACTGAACTGAGTCTATATGTATAGTCAAATATAGGTAAGGGTCTTTTTTATCTATGAGGTCTAACTGTTGGAATAAGGTAGGGGATATCTCTAAGTTCTCCACCACAGATGAGACAGAATGGAAAGGCCTCACTTGATACTACCTGTTGACTAGTGCAGAGGAAGAGACCATTTACACAAACAGGGCTAACAGTTCTTGATATCATAATAAAATAAGAGTGGCTGAGGCAGATGCATACTGTACTAGGAAGATAAAAGGGTGAACTGTCTTCTCTGTTCAATCACTAACCTTAAGTCATCCCACTTAACTCACTGCTAATGCGGTATTTAGTTATCAGGGGAAATAAATATTCCAGGGGGATGATGTAGCTCACCTAAGAACTAAGCTGCCATATAGAGGTAACTCCCACTCTTCGTTCCCTATACAAGCAGCTTCCAATGAGTAAGATCCTCATTTAGGTTATTCAGCTGGGAGTCTAAACACTGGCAGGATAAATCCTTCTTTCAGGAATTTTTTATCTACTTCATATTTTTTACTTTCTTCTTTCACATTCTACTTTCACCATGAACATAAAAAATATTCAGTCTTTTGGGTTTCACAGTAGTATTCCACAAAGCCTAACAGAGACAACACTTGATTTTCTACACTCTAATGTGTTGCCTAAAATAAATGCCTAAAATAAATGAAATTGGATTTTGGAGTCATTTGTGAGGAATAGTTGTTCTTTCTGTTTGTATGAAGGGAGGGAGGGAAGAAAAGCAATCAATGAAAAAAAAAGTGGGAAGAAGAAAATGTCCTGAAATCAAGTGTTTTATACTTAACTGATACATATTATTAAGTCACCTTGTTATTTTCCTGCATTTTTGCCACAAGCAGATTTATTTGGATAAAGGAAAATCCAAGGTACTATTATCAGGCAAATCCCCCCTGTGTTTACTTTTTTAAATAAAAGATTAAATCCATACAACGTTTAAACTTTAATGAGTTCAGGTCTGTTCTAGCCAGGGGTGATTTGTTATCCCAAATCCTTGTGCCATCATATTAATGACTGCTTGCACCAAGGGGCACTCAGGGTAATCCCCCAACCCTAGCAATGTCAGCTCTGCGGTGATTGCTATGTAATTAATCGGAGACTGCTGCTGGAATGAGCACATTGTAATCTGATGCATAATGAAACTTATTAATGGTGTCCTGTATAATTTATGGGATCTAATCATTCTAATGTAGGTATAAGTATAACATGTAAACAGTTTTCTTTCATTAAGTCTATGAACTAACATGCCATGAGAAATTAAGGGCTGGGAACTTTAATTTTGCCAGCTGTTGTTGAATTGGCCCATTTTAGCAGAGATACAGGAGTAATTGATTTCCTGCAAAATCCTAAAAGCAGCCACTGCTACAAGGAATATTTGCAAACATTCCATTACATGGTGTTTGCATTCCCATTGTGCTTTATCTGACAGAGGTTTGAAATCCCACTGGGACAAGCACTGTATAAACACTGGCAAAGAACAACTTCTATCCCAAGGACCTGACAGTGGCATAAGGACAAAAGGGAGCCAGAAAAAGGAGAAATTATTTTCTTTCTCATTCTTATAAGTGGTGTTTTGAAGAACTGAGAAATTAATAACCAGATACACAGAAGTATTTAAACAGTTACTTTTCTCAGTTGATATTTCTGTTAAATTTCTCAGCTGCTTAGAGATGCAGACATGTTTAAGTACTTGACCAAAATAGAAGATATGTGGCTTGGACCACAGCAAACAGATGAACCAGGATTTAAACTGACATCTTTTTAATCCCAAAGTATTTATTTTATGAATAAATTAACCAGTTATTTTATAAGTGGTTTTCAAATTAAGGTTTTTAAAACACCAAAGTCAGTTATAAATATGTGCAACCACAAGCACTCTTGCCCAGTTTGTTAAAGTAAAAAAGTGCTCCAAACCAAGATCATGTATGCCAAATTCCAGCTTTATTTTAATTTTTATGGTTGTCGTTATGAACACCTGAATATAGTGGTTTATAATGGCTCGTCTGACAGGCTGTTATAACTTCAATGGCACTAACAATACTACTATAATTAGTGACTTTTGTATTGTGTTAACAAATGCCAGAGTGTGCTACCAGTCTTCCAGATGACTTACCCAGGTTTTAATTAGTGTCTATCTTTCTTTTCTTTGTGGAGACATACACTTACTAAAATGACTCAATGCTTTGCACCATGTACAGGTCAAAATATCCACCTGTCAAGTGGGTTTAGAGCTGCATGGAAGGAGGAAACTACTTGCGACATTTTATTAATGGAACAGATTGCATATTTCTCCAAATAGAAATGGGAGGAATTGTGTGACAGATGGATCAAAACCTTCCTGTTCTTGAAAACCAACAGATGAGACAGACTTCTCTTATAACACTAGCTGGATGGCAAGATGCTGATTAACTAGACCTGAATGAATCTTCTGCCCCTTGGCTCTGAGTGTTCATAAGAGACTTATGTATCAGATGATTTTTCCATATCATATTTTACATCTTAGCAATATGGATGTCGTGTGTGAGTGTGTACATGTTTGTATATATATACATGCATACACATCAATATAGGCATACACATTAAACTATAATTGTAAACTCATCATTCCAGTTTATACTTTAATTTCCACAACAAATTGGTTCATAATCTATGTTTAAATTGCTTTTAACAAATACTGGGGCATGTACATTGTCAATACATCTATATATGAACTATATTCTCTAATATGAAGTGCTACCTATTAAAGATTTAGAGCCTTCTGGCTGCTGACTTAATCTTACTAAAACACAATTTACCAATTCTTGAAACACCTAGCATGGCATGGTAGCCATACATGGCAATACATGGAGAAATGCAGTAGTGTAGAGTGGAACTGGAATAGCAGGATTCATTTAAACAAATTGTTAGCTGCACATGAATCATTACAGTCTCCATCCCACTAAGAGTTATGCAGTACTTCACCTAATGGATGTCTTTACAAAGTCATGGGAATGCCACTCTTCACTGTTGTCTCTGTGGGCACAGGAAACATTACCTATTTGAATACATCTCACGGATTTCAAAGGCACTATTTGTAGGGCCTAAAGCTAGAGAATGCTTTTAACTGTTTTGCACTTTGTGTGTGTAAAATGTATATCCCACATATGAAGAACTGTAATTTATTCGTGAAAGAGCACCTCAAGAATTTTGCTGTAACTAAAATGGGAGAAACTCAGAGAAGCTGTTGCTGCACTAATGTACATTCAAGAAGCAATGCCATCATCGAGAGCTTGAGTGAAGGACAATAGCCGTATAATACTCGAGCCTCCAGGAGGAATGTGGTTGGTGAACCTAAGTGTGAGGACTGATCCCTTGGTATGTTCCTAGGAGGAGCTATAGAAGTGATAAAAGCACTGAAACAGTTCACACACTCTGCACTGGAAGATGAATTACATGCATAATGTGTTTTTTTTTAGCACAAGCAAGTTAAGGGCTTGACACTTTGTAAAAATTCAATGGTTTGTTACACAGAAGTCATAATAGTTCCTCCTGGTCTTAAAATCTCCACATCTGGCATTTATTCCCAAAGAACTGTTCTTGTGGGATGTGTGTTTCTATTTCTGTAATGGAGAGAAGATGGTGAAAGAAAGCAGTTCATTGCCAACCTGAGGGTTTACAGGGTAATTTGCATAATACAAATCAGTACCACGAAGGCTTTAACAGTTTCACTCTTTAAGTGTTCGTAGTAGTGCTCCATTTATTAGGTCTTTTCTTTTAAGAGAAGGAGGAAATGTGGTAGAGGATATCTCAGCCTTTGACTTCCTAGGAAATACTAACATGCTTAAAGAAGCGTTAAAGACATGATATTGTTAAGGCGCTGTAAGATGTTCCTGTGGCTCATGAAATACTGTGCTAGCTTCAGTACTATTTGGGGCTTCGCTGAATATTGCCAGACAACATCCATTCCTAGGCTCATGAATTACATCTCAAACTCTCTTTGTGTTAAGTTGTACCCCAGTGATATAGCATTTGGTGGTAACCAGTTACGAGGCAATTCCTGTGACAAAAAAACTTAACTCCATAGAAAATTGCAGATACATTAACAGGCACTAGTGCAGCAATAACTCCTTACTGCACTCTAAATTGTGTGAAGCAGTTTATGACCTCTAGGCTTTTTCCTCCCCTTTTAACTTTGTAATGCTTAATAAAAGTTATACTCAAACTGTTACATTGGCTTCGAAAATAAGAAATTAATTATGAACACCCCATTTAATGCTGGAAGAGCACAATGTCCACAGTTTCTTTAAAGCATCAGTGAGGTAATTTCACTACTGCCAATAGAACATTTATACAGAACACATCTAAATGTGCTCAGTCAATGAATCCCTGGAGTGTTTCTGCTTCATTAACTGTTTACATGGTGACCTCAGTATAAAGGTTTTAGCCAGATGAAATGTCTGCTTCACATACTGCCACTGGCAACAGTGGAATAGGTCTCTGTGATTTTTCATGATATACTCAGAATTTAGAAGTATCACATCAGCTCACCTAATGCTGCCACATCACATCTTGTTGTGTTAACCTCTTGACAATTTCTGTGACGCTGTAACAGATGATAACAACGTGTCCCATCTCCAGTGTCCTCCATCTTCCATCAGCAAGAGTCAGATATTTTCATTGATGTTTCATGGTCATATTTCAAGTGTCCCTAATCCCAGACTTTGCATTTGAACAGGCTAACTACTTCACTCTCTTTTAATGGTGCCATTATTTGCCTCATGAATCACAATGTCAAGGAAGCCCATGATATTTAAATTTTATGACACTGTCTTCTGAAGTAACAACTTTCTAACTCAGCACAAAGTGAAGAGGAACAATTTACCTTACACGAACTGTATTTCAGTTCACAGAAATAACTCCCAGGCGAACACTGGCTGTCCAGATTATTACCTTGGATATCCCACCATGGAGTTTTGCAGAGCAAGTAACACTTACTCATCTTCTGCTCATATACAACAATATGGATAAATAAATGGCATAAGTTTAAATTTCATGCTATAAAATAGTATTTGATAGGTGCATTCTAGCTGCCCTTTAACTCACAATAGCTAAGCAGTCCTACACAATATTACAGTGTCTTTATTCTGCAATCAAATGGCTAATGTGTCTTTCTGTTGATGGGATAAAACACTGGAGCTTTCATTGTCTCAGCACACAATAATGCCATAATAATTAAACATATGTGGCTGGCAAATGTTCTTTTTTTCCCCTTTCCCATTCATCTTCCATTTACTACCTATTAAATGGAAAAGTGAACTTTCTTATATATAGACTATATATAAGATTATAAAAGAATGTCTAATTCTCAGAGGGTCTATAGTTAAGGGAAGCTAGATTATGCTGAATATGGGAGGGGAAATCTTGCTTTTGGCAGGTTCTATTAAATATGCATAATTATCTGAAGAAATTACTAAAGACCCTCACTCAAGGTTTTACTTCATTTTAAGTTGCCCACTGTATACTACAAGTTTTATCTCTTTCCCCCTAGACACTCTTTCCACAGAAGCAGAGAAGTTATGGATTGCAACTAGAGATGAAGACCTAGTTTAGTCCTCCATAAGTATACCATTGCTCCCTAGAGTACAGTTGCTAGTGATGTACATTGTCTGCTATTAAAAGCCTTGAGTAAGGGACTTCTGCTGCTTTTTTAAATGCAACTTTGACATTCAACAGGAGGAAGATGTACAGCAAAGTTAAACCACAACAGCTCTGTAGCGATTTACACAACCTGGATTGTGTAGTCCCCTATGCAGATACACACTCCTGGCTCAGAGATCACTTTGGCAAGCTTGCAGTGAGTCCATAGTCATTTCAATGCATTCATTGAAGGTTACTCTTGTAATCGAGTCTGTATTCCCCCTCAAGGACCATATTTCTCTGGAAATCTGCAACTCTGACGACTTCTAACACAACAGCACCCTGCAGTAGTTCAAGCACTGTGGATTTTACAGCTATTAAAAGAAGGTTTCACAATCCAGGAGAACAAAGGGAAGATGTGAAGACATGTTGGACCAACTCTTTTGATGGTGGAAACTGGCATAGCTCCATTTCTTTTGATTCTGTAACATCAACTAGTACTGGTTGAGAAAACAGCCATGAAATAATAAAACTTGGGATTTATTCTAGGAGTATCTTCCTTTGTGGGTCTGTTTCTGCCTGACACTTTCTCTCTCGATTATTTTAAGAAGAAAACCTATGGAGAGAAGGAATCTATGTTTTAGAAATTTGCTTTAAGAGTCAATAATATTCAAAAAAGAACCAGTTTTTTATTTATGGACAGTTATGCTTTCAATAGATGGTTATTCCACATTCTAGATCTCAGGATTTGAACTGAATCACAATGAGTCTCTTAGGAACATTTAGGCTTTCATGATCGAAGTTTTAAATTATGTTGTGTCTTCAAAATGTTTAAGCACAGAAAAACTATAAAGACATTTTTACATCTCTTATCCTCTACCTTAGACATAAATGGGACCTTAATTTCCAGGGGTCTTCTACAGACAACATAGCAGTGTGAACCAGTATGCTTTTAACGTGTATGAAAACATTATAAAACTAATAGTGCAATTCCTAAAAATGACTAGTTTGGCACAAAATTGCCTGTTATTTTATATAGTCATGTGATGTGATTGCATACGTAAATACCATCTACTCAAAGCACACAGATGTAGATTCTTAGTTATGGTGATTTATCTGAACAAAAACCCAAGAAAATTAAAACCTTTTGATTTTAAGGAAGCAAAAATATGAAGATGTGCTCAACTAACCAGAATAGTTCCTTCTGCCTGAAAAAAGTTTTCCCTTCCATTTCAATTTCAAAACAAAAGTTTTTTTCAAACACAGTAAATTGAAGTATAGTCTTCCCTGAGTTTTTCAAAAATTTTAATTTTAATTTCTTTTTTCCATAAATTTAAAATGTTTCCTAAAGTCACCCTAAATTCATTGATTGTAAATACCAGCAAGTGCCATTTCTTTAAAAAAAAGGGAAAAAATCAGTTTGAAGGAATATTCTGCCAGGCTTGTGAGGCTGCATCACATTGGTCACAGTTATTATATTACAGATGGCACTTTCCATCTATCCTCTGACAAAGTGCAAATGAAGAATGTTTCATTTAGGTCTGTCATGTAGATGAAAAGTCAGAAAGCAGACTTTTCGTTTCCTTTCCTTTCCTTTAAATGTTAAAAGATATGTTTGCTGGAAGAGAGAGGAGAGGAGAGGAGAGGAGAGGAGAGGAGAGGAGAGGAGAGGAGAGGAGAGGAGAGGAGAGGAGAGGAGAGGAGAGGAGAGGAGAGGAGAGGAGAGGAGAGGAGAGGAGAGGAGAGGAGAGGAGAGGAGAGGAGAGGAGAGGAGAGGAGAGGAGAGGAGAGGAGAGGAGAGGAGAGGAGAGGAGAGGAGAGGAGAGGAGAGGAGAGGAGAGGAGTAGTCCTGTTATTTTCTCATGTGTAAATTAAGACATGCAATGAGGAAAGGAAGTTTACAGAGACTTTAAACGTCATTCAACATGAGATTTGTAGCCAAGGAAATAGTCAGCAAGTGTATATGGCTCTTTTCTGATTTGAAATCATCCTCAAATCAGGTTAGAGATGTTCAAGTCTTGTTTTCCTGTTACTCTAAAAATTGCATTCTCATTTCCATCATTTTAAAATCACATAAAGTTTAATGATTAAGCTTTTAGTGACACCTTATACAGGTATAAACAGAGTAGAAATACAATAAAAGAGAAAGTGAATATCACTTTTTCCATTATAGTAATGCCTTATCCTGTCTAGGAGTGAGACCTCTGACAATAACAGGTTCACATGGAAACAGAGACCCCCTAAATGAAATTGCATGACATGTGTGGCAGAAGATTGCAAGAAAACAGCTTTTCCTTCTGTGTGGGATCCTTCCACTGCCCATAACTTCTATATTAGTCCATATTGTCCTACCTGTTTTTGAAGTATTGTTTTCAGTCTTATGTTGGCATCTCTCTGTCTCTTTTAGGGGATCAAATTTACTTTTAGACTTATACTCCATTAGCCTCATGTCCTAGTTACTTCTACCCTAGTTCAGAAACTTTTCATGTGGGTTTGACTGATGTGACAGCTACCAAAAGTTTTGCTCATGTGCCTGTTGTTTATTCCTGTTGATCCTTTAACCACCCTACCTTGACTGATCAGAGCAACTTCAATAATGTTCCTTGTTACGGAAAATTTATCTACCCATTGGCCATTCTACAGCATCTGTTTATGTTTGGGGGCTGAAGGAACAGGCGTAACAGGAACTGCAAGCAACCTTCACATGGGAGGCAAGGCCTAGCTGTCACCCCCACACATTAAAAACGTAGTCATTTGAGTTTGTCCTGAAGTGAAGAATAAGCTAGTGAAAAAGAAGAGGATGAGGTGGAAGTTTTGTCCCACCTTTTGCCCAGCATCTCAAGGGTTAGAACACTCTCCAGTAGCATAGGAGACCCAGGTTCAATTCACTCTTGCTTTCCAAATCATATCAGCATAGGACTGAAGGAGGAATGGGTCACCAAGTCTTGCTCTCTGTTATTGCAGTGAAGTGAATCACTTCTATTGTTCCCTTCACAAACATGTGAATCATTACTGTTTTGATTTAGGAGCATTCAAAACCCCATCCTGCCTAGTCTCAAATGCATTCTTGACTTTTACATAATTCACGGTCATAAGAACAACAACAGTCTCTGCTGGTATAATCTTCTTCACTGTAGGGAGCATGCATGTCTTAAGATTGCTCAGTGACTGGACTCCTAAATTTGCTTAGGTTGCTGTTAATTAATTGTGCTGCCCTGAAGTCCTGGCAGGTACCAAAATGACATTTTCAAACTTTTATGACATGTTAATATTGCAAATATAATTAGGAAGAACTGATAAGGAGGGTTGCAGTATATTAAAAATGTAAATGGCAAAAGTCCAAATGTAGCAAAAATTGCGGTATCAGAAATTGTAGTAGCTTTGTTTCCTGAAGAAATTAAAATATTAAGATCTAACCATTTAAAACCAGACATTGACCACAGTTTCTGACAGGCATTTGATATTCTTGTGAGTGTTTACATTCAGTGGGGATTTAATACTGATTAATTCAGATATATCTAAGGAACTGAAAATGTTTGTTAGATTTTTTCCAGTATTCCCATGCACACAGACACAATAAACAAAAAAAGAACATAATCAAATCATCAAAATCTCATGGCATATGAAATTAATTTTAAATTAATATTATGATTTTTTAGGTCATTATAAAATCAGGGATGCATTACTATAGTAACCTTGCATTTCTATTACAGTTTTCTCCTCCTCATACCTGAAAAATAATGTTAAAAGCACCTTCCTGTTTCCATCATCTGTCTTCTTTTTTTAGACAGAAATCCCTTTGAGACAAGGACTATGTCTCATCCTAGACTTGTGCTGTACCTGACACACATCTCCATCATGAGGCTGGTTTTGACCACTACCCTCTATAATGATATAATAACAATGCAAATAGCAATAATAAAAAATTATCTTTTTTGTTCTTTTTTATAAGCAAGTGATAAAATTCTTTATGTTTTCTGCCTAGTCTTATGTGTCAAAAAGATACATAAACCACATTATAATTTGCAAAGTAATTTCGTAGCTTAAATTTGTAGACCATAAGTATCTACTTACTACTCTGTCCATGGAACTTGCACAAAATTATAATTTATGCAAAAAGGAAAGTTGTGTGAATTTGTTTCAAACAGTGGGGGAAAAAGAAGCAAATTTTGAGATCCTGCCCCTGCCATTTAAATATTTATTCCTCATATAAAGAATCACAGATGTTAATAAAAAATCCAACCTTGTGAGAATTGGCAGATATGAGGTGCCTTTGATTTGATCTTAGTCCAACTGTACTGAAATGCACCAATAGTGATGCAATCGCATGTTCCAGTAGCTTTTGCATCATTAATTTGGTTTCTACAAACAATAAGGTTTTATGGGTCCCTACAGTGATTATCTTGTGGACTGATATACAAGGCAAGAGCATTTTGTATCTAGATATTGAAACTATTAATTGCCCTGATGCCATCAAAGTCATAATCTAACCCAGCAGAAGTGCTCGAGTATAATGTCCTAGTACTCCCCAGATACTTGGAAGCTTATTTTAAATGTGAATTAGCATATCATATTTTCATAGGTCAGTGACGATATGAGTATCAGGGAAAAAAAGATTTAAAATTATAATCAAGGCTGAGAAGATTACATGCAGAAGCATAGTAAATAATAAGGATGATACTTAAAATTTTATAGTGATATTAATTGTCCTTAAGTTTCTTCTTTTTTTTCTCCTGAAGAAATGTTCTGAAAACACTACAGATGCAACAGGGTATCTAACAGAGCGTTGATACAGCCTCTGTTGCTTGACTGGAGAAAAAAGTGCAGAAGTGCAGAAGTGCAAGGTCTCCCTCTTATCTTCAGAAGATAAAAATTTACCTATGGTCTCCTACTCCTCATTCATTTCTAAGGGAGGTGCTGAGATACCTTCCCACATCCTTTCCTGTGGATGAAACTCATGAAGAACAGCTGTTTCCCTCCATTCACAAAGCCTATGCCTTGGATGTTTTCACACAACTCAGTTGTTTCCTCTCTGTTACTCATTTACTGGATGAAGCTGATGGAACTAATCATAAAAACCCAGTCTGAAGTGTCCATAGCACTTTCGCAGCAAGAAAATGCACTAAAGTTTACCCAGATTTCTTAATAGCTGTCTGAATATAGCATTGAGAAAGGAAGTTTAATTTATACAACCAAAAGCTGATATTGGCTGTATCATTTTTATAGTTAATCTATAACATTTCTTGTGACCAGACAAATCTATCTGCAGATTTTAAAATCATTGCTTGACTGCCCTCTTGCAGTCTGCATTGAGATTGTATCTCCCAGATACTTATTTAGGATTTTGTAGACCATGAGCCTACACTTCTGTGGGCAGTATAGACACACAACAGATATGGCCCTTGCCCAAAGAGACTGTGTAAGAGCAATCCCTGTTTCCACCCCTTCTTAGCAGGAACCTTGATCTTCATACTGCTGAACACAAGTGTAGGAATAGCTCCCAGCACAATTATTCCTGAAAATATAAGAATGACAATTAGGTCATTTACATCACCTGGTGTTAGAAGTTATAAAGCTACGTGGTTAGCAGTCTTTTTGGGATTTAGACTTCCTTATAGCTACAGAAGACAAGTAGGTACCTCCAGAGTAGTTTGCTACTCCAGTCCCAGCTAGCTGGCAAAGTGGTAATGCCTGCCATCCTAAGTCAAGGGTCTAACACATGAGAGGAAGTTCTGTCTGGAGACGTCTATCAAATAACCAACACTTGGAAAGCCTTTAGATTAGCAATGAGATTCATCTAAAGAAACAGGGGTGTCTGATGCAGCTGACTGTCAGCTTAGACTCTCTTCATCATTAAAGGAGAGCTATTTGACACAGTCAATGGAGTTTAGATATTTCACCTGCAATTGTGTAGGGCGAGGTTAGGTAACTCCAGACATATATATTGCAATATGCTATATCCAGGAATGGGGAGAGGGAAATTAACATATAACCTCCTGATACAAAAAGCAAATTTTTCAAAACACTGTATGTCCTATCAAGCACTAAAACATTAGTTCTAGTTGTAGTGCTTGTTTTTATCCTCATCGGCAGTAAAGCTCAGCTGAGGTTTTCCTGTGTAATCTCCAAAACTTTCCACAGGTCTATTTCTGCTTTTCCCGAAGACTGTTTTTCTCACCCGCCATAGTCCTGCTCTATTGCAGCTACTTATCATCCTGATTAAAAGGGCTAGCACTGGCCATACAGAGAGGGAAGCATTTTGAAAGCTAGATCTGGCCAAGGACAGGAAGCACAGCTGTAGAACACGACTCATTGCAAACCCCATTTTCTTGTCTGTCCCTCAACAAGCTCTTTACACAGATTCGTATAATTACCTCCTGCTGTTTCACTACTACCTATGTGTATCAATCAACCCAATATGAACTAGCAAATCTATTTACTCAACTGGTGGTTAAATAAATAAATAAATAAATCCATTTGTAAATGTTCAAGAAGCACTCACTTTCCGGTGGGCTATAGAGATAAACTGCTAAGATAAGTGAAAGATGCAGAGAAATTAAAAAAAACAAATAAACAAAAAGCCAACCCCTATTCTCAAAATTCTTTATCCACGACCATGTGAGAAGTGTGACTTAAGTCATGGGAAGTTATACATTGCCAAGATGAAAATAGCATTAAATTACCCAAACACTTTCTTCAATTGCGATGCAGAAAAGTGCAGGGTTGCAAAATCACTTCATCCTTCATTTCAATATATATCTTTGAGAGAAGAATAAAAATCCCAGCCAGAGTTTTGAGGATATAAAATTTATAAGGTCCTCTGGTTTAGCTTTTCAGTAGATCCACTACAGTGGTTGCAACCTGTCCCTTACAGAAGCCCTTTCAACCAGTACATAATAGTTGTATTATTTAGTATGGCATTTCCAAGCCTATTGATTTGCTTTCATAGGAGCACTGATCCTCTGCAGACTTGTATGAACATGATGGATCCTGACCAACCTGCACTCTGAGGACTGATTCAGCATCTTCATTCGGGTTGAGCAGTGACTTACAGATGGCAACTGAGTTGTGAAAGGACAGGAAAACCAGTTGTGTCAACTCCACAAGAGTTTACAGGTCTTCTGTAAAGGTTCAGAATCTCCTCCCCTGCTATTTTGTCATGTCTCTCAAATTTTTTATGCCTTCAATGAAGCCACATGTCGGGAGAAAGAACCCCAGTTGCTTGAATTTCAGGTAAGGCAAAGTGAATGTCTCTGGTTTTTATTACTGGTTAGATTTGAAGTTTTCTAAGGCAGGAAGGTGCCTTTTTGGTCTGTGTTTGCACAGTGCCTATCACAAAGCCATTCTGGCTTTCAGCAGTGAGGTAAGGCAAGAATAACAAGGTGCAATATAATTTCTTCTCACATTTAAATACATGACCTACCTGCCCACCCAGTTCACTGTTTGAACGAACTTTAAGTGATAAACCACATTACTCCACCCTCTTAAACAGCTGCTTGTGCTAAGTAAAATTTCTTCCTGTTAAACTCCCCTGATTTTGATGGGCTTTTGGCAGGGATAAACCTGGCCCTGCATGTCTAACCTATGCCTTGGACAAGCAAGCAGAATTAGGGAACTGAATTTATTCCCTTTGCCTCGATTTGCAAACTGCACAGTAATCTGCACATTTACTTCTATCCTTTGCATATTATTTTCTGAGCAAAGACACAATTGGCTACAGATTTGACTTCTTTGTGACAGTGAGTCTGTGGCAGTGCTGAAAAGAAAGGGGGAAGGAGCAGGGTCATGGAGAGGACAAAAGGAAAAAATAGCTGTCTAAATCATATATCATTAAAGTGATGCTCATTGAATTACCTCTCTCAGGGCCTGTCAAAACATGTGGTGCCCTTGCAATATGATGTGAATTAAATGCCTTCTGGCCCCTGAAATATTATTTTCAAGGCCAAATGTGTACTTTCACAGTTTCCCTCCAGTAACTACTAAGAAACATTTGAAACATGCTGATTGACTCCTATGATTAGCAAAAACAACTCAGGAATACAGCAATGTGTGGTAACGGCCTTTTGAGGGAGAGACAGGACACATGCCTACTTGCAGGCCTTCAGTGATGGTCACTGATAGCCCCATCCACTGAGAAATTGATCAACACAGCAAGTTGCCCCTGAGAGAGAAAATGTAGGTAGTATCAACTCACTGAATCCCTTCAGTAATTATTGTCTTGTTTTGCCCTCTGTGAGGGGGGAAAGGGTGGGAGACCCCATACTCCACCTGCTTGAGGATATGAGGCTCTTTGAGGTCTGCAGCCACCACCTTAGCAGACAGCCCATTGCAACAATTCCATGAAGTCTACCTTCCTCCCAGCAGCTCAGACCATTGAGGTACCAGAGGAACAGGCTTCTGTCTTCTCTCCCAGTGAAGTTTTGAGTTTTGGTTAACTCTTGCCAATCAGGAATTTTGCCTGTGTTCACTGCTGCTGTTATATGGTGCTGTCATTTGGTTGCTGACCAAAGGGTGCAAGACCTACTATATATAAGGAGAAAAAGCTGGTAACTACCTGAAAGATTTTTGTAATTTCAAAATTTGTCAGCTGTGTCCATCAAGAGGCACACTGATTTCTCAGCTGCTCTGTGCAGCCTCAGGGATTTGTCCAGAAATTGGTATCTGCAAGACAGGGACAAATACAGTTAATACATGAAGAGGTGAAATCTTACATACAGTGGTGTGCTGTCAAAGAATATGACTTTATGGAGAAAAATTGTACCATTATTCATCTTAGACATGTGAACATTTGCAGGGGGATGGGTGTGACCTCAATGACAAATTCAGGTATGCAAAATTCATAATAATGTCCCTCCAAAATTGTCACATTTAACACATTTAAGGTAATAAGAACTGAGTTCTTTCTTGCTCTCTCTTTCTTTTTTTCCTCCCCTTTTTTTTTTTGAGCCTGTAGGGTACATTTGGATTATGCACGTAAGATTTTCACTGAGATGATATTAACTAGGCTTTTATCTACTTCTCTCACTGCTTTTTAGTGAAAGCTGCAGTGGACAGATAATCTTTTTTCATTCTTGAAACCACAGTTTTGAAGAAAATAAAAATATTGTGGTGTCTGAAACAGAAATGCTGAAACCAACACCACATTCATTCATGTTAATTCTAACAGCTTCATGATTTCCAGAATAGGCATAATTTTTCATCCCAGAATTATGGCATGAAAATCTATGTGTGACCATTATGTATAGAAGCCTCCTAAGATCTCTGTGAATTAGATATTATCATCTTTGATTTCTTAAGGAAAGTTACATGAACTCAACAATATGGAGTTGACTTGAGTAACCTGAGAGAATACAGCATATCAGTGATAGAGAGATATAGAGCTCAGAACTCTGATCCTAGTGCTGTTCTCCATCTAAACCTGCCACAAATATCTCCAAAATCCCCTGTATGTCCCAAATGAAAACTTACTTTTCAGTGAGTTATTTTTTTCTAGCACTACAGGCCTGCAGAACACCACAGTAGATTTTTTTTTTTTTTCCATTTGGCTTAAAGCAATAAGCTGTATTTTAAGAAAGGAGGGACAATAGTGACATCTTTTGTATTCTGTGAATCTTGCAAAAATCATGTCCAGGAAATGAAGGAGAAATCAAGATCAGGACACTTGCTGCTCATGAGGAAAAACTTTACTGTATACCACACTGTCAGTGCAACACACGGTGAGGCCTCCACAAGAGAAGAGAATGATAAGAGTTATTTTCTTACCCTTTCATAATATCCCTGTAGTAGTTGACAGCATCTCTAGCACAGAATGATTATTTTTAAACACATTTCTCTTTTATTTAGCAGTTACTAACAATGAATGAGACCGTATTCAGTATTTAAGAACAGCACCTGTAAGCAACTTTCTTATTCATGAACAGTTGTATTTATTTTTATGGTCCAGCAGATAGTCTGTGTATAATCTCTTTATATATTCCTATTTCAATAATCTCAGTTTTATAGCAATCTTGTAATGGAAGATCTGTTTTCTTCATGAAGTGGCTGAGACCTCAACACAGGTATCCCTCAGGTGAATTTGTTATTATGTATATCTAGAAAAACACGGCATAGTGAGTAGAGTTACCAGCTCATATTAGGAACCCAGTGGCTGTGTTTCAACAGTTTTATAGGAGTAGTCCCTGGAGCCCCCATATCCTTATCTTTGTATCACCTTATTGCTTTCATATCAGCCCCTACAGTTGTCTTGGGAAGAGCAACAGAGAAAATGTGTTGATACCCAGACAATCTGCACAGCCAGGCCATGATGCCTGCAGTCTCCCTAGGTCGAAAGCATGACAGACAGATCCTTGTCCTAAGTCATAGACAGAGTTAGTAGAAAACTGGGGAAGGAAGAGTCCAGATGTTCTGGCGCATAGACTGTTATCCTGGTCACTGCACCTCACTGCTTCCAAAACAAAAAATATTGCTCAGTGTTTGAATGTTGTTTGACTTGTGTTCCTTGGTAAGAAACAGATTTTGGAGTACTGGCCTCATGCATGAGGACTGACTAGTTCCCATAATAAGTATGGCAGCAAAATATCTCACACATTTTCATCCAGAAAGCCTGAGGAATGTTTTTAACTTGGTATCTCACCTCTTTTGTCTTCAGACTGTGATCGAATGGATAGAGCGTTTGATTTTTTGATCTTCTGCAACACTTTATTATTTATCAGTACTTTCAAGGTGCTGAGCACTTCTGTGAAATGCTGAACACCCTGACATTTCAGGGATTGCCAATTAAAGGTGTGCAGCACCTTTCAACACCGTGACTTATAAGAGCAATTGTGTAGAAAGGGAAAAGAAGTTTTGTCCTGTTAATTACAAGTCCAATTAAAACACAACCAACATCAAAGGAACAGGTCAACAAGAAACTCAATGCACAGTACATTTGACATGTATAAAAGACAAATATGCTTTTTTATTAGTTTGAAGGTTAACATGCTCATTAGATTATAGCAGTTCATTATGCAATTGTGCCTGTGTCTGCAGTATGACATATAGCAATCAACAGGAACATTTCAGGGATGAAATAAAAGGAAAAAAATAAAATAACTGTTGAGCATGAACAGTTAAAAAGATAAACTGGACAGAAATTTCATTTTTGCAGACATAGTAGGCCCATTTCATCAAGGAAAAAAATAATTTTTTTTGAGATTCAAGTAAAATAGTAAGGCAAGTTGGCTTAAGAGGAACAAAGATGCAGATTTGGGCTGACAACGTTTATGATGACCGCAGCTTTCTTGTTTTCCCCCTTTACCCTAACATGATTACTTTTGACTGGGCAAATCATGTTGTTCTTGTTGTAATGTCATTGCAATTTATGGTTCCATAAGGCACTTGAATAGATTTTTTGTTTTTATATCCTTTACATTTCATTTTAATGCTACCCAAGGAAATTACATACCGAAAGCTGTGCATGTTACTTTTTATTAAATACCAAATGGTATAATCTTTTTTTTCCCCTGTTTCTTGATTACAATCAAGATGTGTTTTAGATTTTATTATGGAATCACTTTCTACCTCAATTAGAGCCTTAAGGTTAATTTCCGCTTATACTTCGCACTAAATGTCAAACTTAATGCAGGTTTTATGCGAATACAGGGGAAAACCCATCCACAAGGGGCAGATGTGGCTTTGTGGGAAGCTTTATACACACCGTCAAGCAAAATTTTGATCCTGGAATGGAAGAAATGACACAGATTGCATGAAGTCCATTGGGAGATTCATAGCAATTTCAAGTGAAGTGTACTCAGGCACCATGACAGTAGTAGAAGATCTTACCATAAAAAGTATACTATATATAAACTGTAGATGAGGACTGCTCAGCCAGTCTACATGGAATTCACTCAGTGTGTTGAAACTAATATTTTTAGTGAAGCATCCCTCCCTCCCTCATGGCCCCAGTCCCTGCAACCCAGGGAAGCATTCTGAGGAAATCTTTTAGAGAATCATATGAAGATAAAGGCTTCCATTGCTCCAAAAGATTTGGATAATTATTTTTTCTCCTACTTACTGGTTTTAAAAGTTTGATCATTTCTCAGATTAAGATACTCGAAAGGCTAAAGGATCTAAAGAAGAAAAAAAAATCAAAATGCTTACAAAGATAAGATTGCTCATTAATATCTTTGTAATGAATTATTTATTCTACAAACTATAGCAGAATGTAAATAAGAAACCACTGATGTTACAGTCATTTTCTGAGCACAAAATCTTTGCCACATCCAAAATCTTCAGATTCATGTAATGAATTGTATAACACCTCATGACAGCAAATATTATCTCATGGAAGGAAACACAGTTTTGTGTGGAAACCTCAAAATAGCATCTTTTCTTTATATAGCTCTGGTTAGAAAATCTATATTTTTTTCACTTTAGAAGAATTCATTTTTTTATCCAGATTTTTTTTTTTTGTCTTCATAACAGGTTGATTTTTCCTGCAGAAATCTTTTTTCTTTCTTTTTTTCCCAGGAAAAAAAAATAATCAAAACCTCAAATTTGAACAATTTTCATGTAAAGTTTTCAGCGAGTTCTACTTATTGGGGCAAAAGATGCAGCAACGAATATTATATTCATGCTCTACTTTTTTAATATTTTCACTCTCTTCTGGGGAATTATAATAGAGAAGTGCTCTCGATGTCTGTAAGAGGAAGGGAATTTTAGTCTTGCCTTTTAGAAAGCACATGAGAATCTAATATGCAAGACAGTTACTGAGGGAGTGAAGTGCCAGCATGTAAGATTAAAACATATAAAGAAAAAAATAATTACTGCAGGCCTTATAAGCTATTAATGTATATCTTTATCCATATCCCATTGCAAGCTAATGTTTTTGTAATAAAAAAGAGTGCACACACACATCCATACGCCCCTACATAAATATATACACAGAGTTATAAAATAATTTATAAGGGTAACCCAATGGGAAACCAGCAGAGATATTCAGATTTAACTGAAAAGTAGCTGCAAAGCTTCAGTTCTGTTATATACCTAAGGGGCAACAGTTTAGAAGAGAACTAAAAAGAAGATATTGTATGACTGTTAATAGAGTTTTATTTCCAAAGGGAAAATATGATCAAGTGCTTTGCTTCCTAGGCAGCCTTTTTTTTTCTTTTTTTTTTTTTTATTTCAGTGGAAGTTGGAATCAAAATTATCCTAACTTATCCAGTTGCTCCCTTTTCATATACTTCTGTTAACCTACATGAAAAAAATAAGGGATGGTGAGTAATGAGGTTAACAAAGCCATACTCCTCAGATGATGTGTGATGAACAAGGCTCACGGCCAAACATTTTTAGTCAAGTCAAGTCAGTCTATTCATGTTCATGTACCATAAAATCTCCTTTTATAAGGATAACTATAACATTTGCATTAGAAAGGAACAGATGAAATCTTAAAATCTTTGTTTGCATCTATCCTGAGTACTTCTATAGTGATATACAAAATGAGAATACATATTTTAACTTTACATAAATTTTGAATCCATAGCTGATGAAATTTTATAATGGATTACTTATTATTTGGAGGGCCAGGAGGCCAAGATCTGTTTCTTCTTGCAGTAACACCTTACTCAAGGGCAGTCTTTTGAGATCTCAGGCCAACCCCTAAATTTCAGACATTTTACTGAGGTGTTCAAATTTACAGGTTTTCTCCCTTGGCTTTACCTTTAATAAATCAAGAGCAACAAGCAATACCTGAAGACATGAGTTAATTTCAGATCTGTTAATTTTGATCATTTTGGATGCCTCTTTCTCACCAAGAAAGCCAGGCTACCTGAGGCACCACTGGATGGTCTGACAACAACTGGGTGAAAAACTTATTTCAAACTTTGTGAATAAGAAAAATACATACTTTTTCCTTCTCTCTTCCCTCTTTCTCTCTTTGTCTCTAGCCTCAAGTCAGGACGAGAGATTCTGAAATCTTAAAAGTGGTTATGAATTGAGAAGTGGAAAAGAAATTATTGTTTCAGGTGGGTTAAACCATTTCTAATATTCTATATTATTAAAATTTCATTTTTCCAATCTCTTTGTGTTAACTTGTATTATATTTCAATTTCAGAAAAGAAGTCAAGTACAGAAACTGAAATAAAAAAAAAAAAGAAATAATTGTTCACACTGTGAATTACGTGAAAACATTTGTTTGTAAATGGTTTTGATTTCAATCCCTGCCAGAAAAAAAGAAAAAAAGATCTTTAAAAAAAAAATACCGTAGTCACATCTAATTTGTACTCTCCCATTCTCTTCTTCCCTTCTTTGACTACCTTAAACCTTTAGCTAAATAGATATTTCAACTGCATCACTAAATTGCAATGACTGTGCTGATGATGAGCACATTGAGTCTGAAATCTGGAAGATATATTGATAAACTCAATAATGAAGCTTTAAGATAAGGTTAGTCAAGATGTTCCAGAATACAAAAGTTTTGAAAGAGCTACCTTGAAAGAACATTAACATAGCTATTCCCCAAAAGCAAAGCGAGATTATCTGAATGTGCAACGAGAGACTGAAGATACATAAAGTGTATTTAGCACGAGATGACAGATTTTGGAATTGGAGAGCTCAGCAGATCATATAGTCCTCTTCTCTGACACAGCACATGTCAGCTCTACCCACTAGGAAAGGAAACTCAGACTATGGTCTGCATACCTTGGATCTTGTTTGTCAATATTCTGTGGACTATTCATGTTTCTCTTGATGTGTAGAGTCCAAAGCTGCCTCAAATATTTCTGTTCAGTACTCTAACAGTATAGAGTAGATCAGAGTAATTACTTATGCTACAGTTGTCATTTCTGTTTATATGTTACAAAATCATATGCCACATTCACAGCATCAAAAAATGTTTATTATCCTCGATAACTCTCAGATCCTTTTCAGCAGAGGTAATGCCCCACAAGCTATTGCCTGATCTTTAGTTGTGTGGTTCAGCATTTCCACCTGCTTCCAGAAATTCATATTTAACTCCCTTTTACAGAACTTTTTTTCAGTTTTTCAGGGTCATTCTCACCACATTTATAGTGTAGGACATAGACACACACAGAGCAGGTACTAGACACTTTGGCTCTCTCAGCACTATTCTGATAGCTTTTCTTTCCCACTGAGCAGTAGAACAGCTCTCACTGTGATCATGTTTTTATAACACAATGTACTTTCATGTGTGCAAACATACAAACCTGTCCGGTCCTATTCAATGTACAGAGACAGTTGGCTGAGAGAGTTGAGAAAGGCTGAGAGAGTTGCGATTGTTCAGCCTGGAGAAGAGAAGGCTCCAGGGAGATCTTATAGTAGTCTTCCAGTACCTGAAGGGGGCTTACAAGAAAGCTGGAGATGGACTTTCTACAAGGGAGCATAGTGATAGGACAAGGGGTAATGGTTACAGATGGAAAGAGGGTAGATTTAGATTAGATATAAGGAAGAAGTTCTTTACAATGAGGGTGGTGAGGCACTGGCACAAGTTGCCCAGAGAAGTTATGGATGCCCTCTCCCTGGAAGTGTTCAAGGCCAGGTTGGATGGGGCTTTGAGGAACCTGGTCTAGTGGAAAGTGTCTCTGTCCATGGCAGGGGGATTGGAAACAGATGATCTTTAAGGTCTCTTCCAACCCAAACCATTCTATGATTCTATGATTCCATACTGCTTGCTCTGGCATAGAGACTTTCCATCAGTCAGCCAAACTCTTCCTTATACACCTTGTCCCTATGTAATTAAACTCTCGATCTCAGCTCACCCCATATTAACCACTTAGAAATGGACAGTACAGATGTCCTATAGCAAGTCCATGAATAGAGGTGGATAACACTTTTATCAAAGCCCATGTGTTTTCATATTCAAGGCATAGAGAGCCTTCCGTAGTTGTGGTCTTTCTTCAGAACAATGTAAAAAATGCTCCATGAACCTTCCTCAGCCTCTGGCAATTGAAATAAGAGTAGCAGAACTCAGGTCATCCTGTTTGTTTACATGCACATATTTAAACACAAACCACTTTTTGTCTTTCTTTGCTGCCTCTGATATGACACTTACAGGAAGTGAACAAGTCAAGTCAACTGTGCCTCTGAGGCCAAGGAAGCTCATTTACAGAAATAAAGACTGATAACTACCTAAAGGGGACCATTAATAATTCATTTAACTGCCACTACGCAGACTACACTGAAAGAAAATCTTCTGAAAAAGTAAAATACGTAAACTATGAGTCCAATATTCTAATATTTCATTCCTACACGGCATTTTTCATTGGAAGAAAACCCAAAGCCCTTCATAAATAATGTGCACTAGAACCATGCAGAGCACAGCTATAAACTTAAATATGGTGCGACTGCTTATAAGGGATGTTTTACTCCAAATTTCTGAGTAAACACACTACCTTCATTTCCTGTAAATTGTTGCATACGTAGAGAGAAACACAACCAAGTTTTCTTATACTTACAGTTAGCATAAGCAAAAGTGCCTGGACTTTCTCAGATGACAACCATCTGATAGCTAGCACCCATGAACTTCAGGCCATTCACAAAGTGTTATAGTTTCTCTTAAACAGAAATCTGCCCTATTAGCATCATATACAGTAAGGTTGGTTGTATTGTACAGAAACAAGACTGAAGCTAAGGAAAGCTTAATACAGCATCTAGCTCTGATCTAAGGTTGATTCACAGGAAATCTCTGTGGTCCCTTCTTCTCCTTTTGTCTATCCTTTTGTCTATCCTTTTGTCTATCCTTTTGTTGTAATTTGTTTGCACAGGAAATTATTTCTTGTACCAACCTTGGAGCAGAGGCCAATCGACAGGATTGTAACACATTGAAATTACTATTGTTCTTGAATGAATTGTAGATTGTTACTGCGAGGCAAAGATTTTAATGAAAAAATCTTTTTCATGGGAAGAAATTCAGGGAAAATGGAAAACAGTATCTGGCAAAACAAAGGTTTTAAAAAAACTATTTTTCTCTTCTCATACAAGTCATTGAAGAAATAGAGAAGAGTTCGAATATGGTAGAGTTTGTGAAATGTGCTGATACAGTATTCATGTGCAGATGGAGTAGTCTTGAGAAGAACGATGTTTTTGATCAATCAAGACCATTACCTCTGGATGGAGCAATCACAAATGATTAATGACAAAGAGATACATCTAATAGTAATGGGATAAGACATAGAGAGAAATTCCTCCCTGCTTAAGGAAAAAAAAAATTCTGTTTTGAATAAAAATCTTGGTAATTGGATAGATCTCACAGGTGGAGCCACAGAATGTTATTTTTTGGGTTCTCAAACAAACGCCGTCCCAGTGTAGCTTCACTATGTCAAGCTCCAAGAACTACTCTGTTCTGTTGTGCTCTATTATTTCAGTCATCAGTGATCCGTAGTTCACTTGTACTAAAATTAATGGAGAGCTCTTTGAAAAGAAGGTGGGTTTTTTTTAATATAGTCAATGTTCAGCATTTTTTTGACTTACATAATTGAGTTAAGGAACTTTTGGTTGCACACTGGTTCCCAGGGAAGGATGTGCAACCCAAACAGCTCCTTAGGCCATCAGACTACTTGTGTTGGCACTTACCCATTTAGTAATGTTAGCATCCGTTTTGCGATGTTGAGAACTAGACTAATAACAGAGATTCATAACAAGTGTTCAGTTTTCGTTCCCCCATATACTTTGCAGCATATATGACTTCAAGTACCAAAAGTAGTCTTTTTCATTAGAGTTGGCCATTTTACATGAAACCAGTGATTCAAACAGAGGCCTCTTGCCTTTTGATGTAATTTGGCTGCTAACTGCCTTCCTCTTCTTCCTGAAAGGAAATTTCATTTTGGTTGTTTGGAGTGCATGTGATCCACATAGTGCTTTGAGGAGCCTTTTGGCTGTAAGGAGTCACAGGATGGGAAATGTCATTATTCTGAAAAGAGGAATCCAATGTTTACAACCACCCTGAGATCTAGGTTGCTTTTCTGGAGGTAGCAATGTACACACTACTTGGGCTTCCCATTACTGGAAGTGGAAGGCATTTCTTTATGAAAATCATGTTGTCTCAGTCAGGTGCTCAAATAAAGCAGATTCTACTGAATTGCCTCTGAAAGCGTAACACTTCAGATATTCAGAAATTAGCAGGTGCTACTTTGAGCACATTGCTTCCCTTTATGTGGTAATTAGCTTGGGTTAGGCAAAACAGTGGGTAAATCAAGAAAATCTGAAATGCTGAGCAGGTAAAAAAGTAGGAAAATCAGAGTATAAGAATCTTGGAATGAATAGAATGTGAATATAGCACACAGAAGAATGACAATGAAAAAAAGGAATAAGCATGTTTCTGATACCTCTATTCTCCCTTTACTAAGCTTGCATAATATCTTACATTATGAGTAATTTTTTTTTCTTTGCTTTTAATTATACAGTGCGTACTGTATTTAGGAAGATGTCCAATTGTTACCTGGTTTTGGATCCACATATGGTGTATGTCAGGATGAAATTTATTCAGTAATGTGTCATGCAGATTCCTTCACAAATTCTTAAGATTTTTAGCAGTTAGTTCTTCATCATTTAATTCCAAAAGGTCTTTATAGTCTAAAAGCTACATGGTATCTGTTGAAGTCATACCCTGGAGTGGAATCTGGCATCTTCATAAGGCACATGTAGCAAAGGGAGAGATAAAGAGAAGGATTAGAAACAACCCCAGTCAGATAGCTAGTCAAAAAGAGCAAGATAAGTAAATTTTTAATGCATGATGGAGCTTCATCCACTTGTAATCCACAGTTCAGAAATCTCTCCCTTTAAAATGGGCAGCCAGACGCCTTTTTCGAAGGGTTACTTGCCCTTCTTTTCTGTTTGAAGAATAGTCACCAAACTGCCAGATCATGTCCTTTTTTAATCAATAGTTCTGTAGTCAGGGTCAGCAACTCTGTCTCTATAAGGAAGATTTCTAAATGACAGCTGTCATCTACCTCAAACACACCCTAAACATCAAGGTACAAACTCTTCTTGAGTACTCTGCATTTTTTTCTTCTGAAGCTAGTCTGCTGTTCAAAACAAAGTACTGGATGCATTGGAATACAAAGACTGAACAGGTGGAGTTTGGGTCTTGTGCTCAGTGGCCCTTTATCAGACTGTTTTCCTTGGCCAATTTCAAATTAAAAGGCTACACATGAAGCTTTCAAAGAGAATTTTATATTATAAAAAAAAAAAAAATCATAGAATCATAGAATCATTAAGGTTGGAAAAGACCCTTAAGATCATCAAGTCCAACGATTAACCTATCACTGCCAAGTCCACCACTAAACCATGTCCTCAAGCACTGCATCTACCCGGCTTTTAAATACCTCCAGGGATGGGGACTCAAGCACTTCACTGGGCAGCCTCTTCCAGTGCCTGACTACTCTTTCAGTAAAGAAGTTTTTCCTAATATCTAACCTAAACTTTCCCTGGCGCAGCTTGAGGCCATTTCCTCTCATCCTATCACTTGTTACTGGGGTGAAGAGACCGACCCCCACCTCTCTACAACCTCCTTTCAGATAATTGTAGAGGGCAATAAGGTCTCCCATCAGCCTCCTCTTCTCCAAACTAAACAACCCCACCTCCCTCAGCCGCTCCTCATAAGACTTATTCTCTAGACCCTTCACCAAGCTCGTTGCCCTTCTCTGGACACGCTCCAGCACCTCAATGTCCTTCTTGAATTGAGGGGCCCAAAACTGGACACAGTATTCGAGGTGCAGCCTCACCAGCGCCAAATACAGGGGCACTGTCACCTCCCTGGTCCTGCTGGCCACACTATTCCTGATACAAGCCAGGATGCCATTGGCCCTCTTGGCCACCTGGGCATACTGCTGGCTCATGTTTAGATGGCTGTCAACCATCACCCCCAGGTCCTTTTTCTGCCAGGCAGCTCTCCAGCCACTCCTCCCCAAGCCTGTAGCGTTGCCTGGGGTTGTTGTGACCCAAGTGCAGGACCCGGCACTTGGCCTTGTTGAACCTCATACAGTTGGCCCTGGCCCAACAATCCAGCCTGTCCAGGTCCCTCTGCAGGGCCTTCCTACCCTCCAGCAGATCAACACTCCCACCCAGCTTGGTGTCATCTGCAAACTTACTGAGGGTGCACTCAATCCCCTCATCCAGATCATCAGTGAAGATATTGAACAGGAAATGGGCAAATGGTTCCTTCTGTCTCTCTCATGTCTTAACTCAGGAGCTTCCTCAAGCAATGTGTATATCTAAGACAGGAAAAGGTTTCATTTTGGTTTAGGAAGTTTTGTAAATGAACTCATGTTTACCAAAATCTAACTCATTGCTTTATAGAAATAAATAAACTTAAAATGCCAAAAAAGACTGTTCTATCAAAGATGTCCCAAAACTTTGTTCTTCAAGCCTATGATTTCTCTTTAAGCTTCTGGGTCAATTTCATAAGGCAAAATAAAAACCTTCTCTAATGATTTAAAGACCTTAAGCAATGGAGAAATCAGCACATGTCTACATGTATTGTTCCAACAGTAAGCTTCCTTCAGGGCAAAAAAAACCCCAAACCATCTTGTTTATTTCTCATCTGATGAAGCTTCAAATGCTAGGTATATATTAAATATCCACTTTTCATACCTTTCTTATGCATGTTGGTATATACAGGTCATATGGAATCTCTCTCTCTCAAATTTCCCGCAGATAAATTAAAGAATATGGAACCTCTTAAATCTATCAAATTTAGGCATGTTTTCCATTTCCTGAATAATTTCTTTTATACCTTTTTCAATGCTTTCCAATTTTCCAACATTTCTCTGCAAATGTGATAACTTCAAAATAATCCTGAGTGCTCATATTCCCACCCCTCTATTTTCCTCCTCTCCCCAGCCCAAGCAGGGAGTGACTCCATGGAACACCATGAATGCTCTGTCTTCCATGGAGATCTTCCATGATGACTGCACTACCACTGAAGACTTACAGTGTGCAGGGAAGGCCATGCTAAAAGTCATTGTCACCACTCACACCCTTCTCACGTACTCCTTGGTGAGAACAGAGTAAATCCAGCTCTCTTTTCACACCTCCCTTCTGGCTCCGCTTTTCCTGTCTCAGGAACTTCCTGCTAATCATTCGCTCTTGGAGCAGTGAAATTCAGGGAGAGGGGACTGTTGGTTTCCTGAACTGCTGAAAAATCAGTTCTGTCTCTGCACTTATTTGAACTTATTTTGCTCAGGAATCAAAAAAAAGTCTTTCCCCCTCCTCAGGTGATTCGCCACACTGGTAGAGTATAATTAAATGATCATAGTCCTCTTAGCTGGACTACCATGTGTTTTATGAGGGGGACTTAGGTACCAGTTTCATAACTAGTAATTCTCCAACTTTCATTCATGATGTTTACCAGACTTTCCCATTCACATGTACAGCTGACCAAAATCATGGGCTGGAATTACTCTATATTACTCTGCAGAGCAACCTACAGTTAAAAAAAAAAAAAAATAATAAAAATGAAACAAACCAAAATAATACTTACAGTACAATCAGAAATTTCACTGCATGGTTCTAACAGAACAATGCAAAAATAGGATATCTAGGCAGAGCACAAGACTCCTGTGCCAGGTTTGACACTGGACAGTCCCTCCAGCTTTCATTTAGGGACAGGAGAGAAGAAAATTTGCCTCGCAGAAACTATACCTTCTAAGATGCATATCTAAGCACAATTATAAAATAACTAGAAGGCAGATATGAACCCATAACTCTGATTTTTTTTGCCTTCTTGAGAGTATGTATGTCAGCTGCAGTGCTCACTGAATGTTCTCTGAAAATAGGCTGCAAGTGTGTGTAGAAATGAATATATTTCAAATCTCAATTCTTCACCAGATTTAAAACACTAATACAGACTGACTTACAGCATTTTTTAAGAGCATTCTCTCTCTGTGTAGAATTGGGCCAATCAATCTGATGTGCAGTTTTGCATTTTGTCTGATTGCCTTAGGGTTGTAAATATTTATTTTTCTGTTTGTTTGACTTTAATATCTTACAGCTGAAGATTTTCCTCTTAGGGCAATTTTGACTTTTAAGAACAGGAATCCTTGACTTTGTCAATATCTATTAAAGAATAGATTATCATGATCCTTTTCCTATAAGGGAAAGAATCTGTTGTAAAATAACACAACAGCCATGGCACCATACTTTGAAGCCTTTTTATTATTGAAATAGAAGCAATGAATTAACCTAAATTGGCAGTGTGTCTCTCTTAAACAATTTACATTTTCCTTCTCATATTTTTCAGTGATTCAAGATAGTCTATTCCTTTCACAGTGTGCATTTTTGTTTTTACTTAAGCTATGAGTCATGGCTGAGCAAATCAACTTTTAAGGTCAACTAGTCAGAAGCTGCAGATTACTCTCAACCAAATGCTCCTAGAGAATTTTTTTAGGACCAAAATATTATTATTTGATTCAGAGAGTAAAAAGAGAGTCAGAAGAACAAGAGATATCATTTCAATGCTTTACATATGGAATATAAGATTTTTTCAGTAAATTCCACCTAATATGCATGGGAAAAGGGATATACTGTGCATTTATCATCACTCCAGAATACTTCAAACACCCAGTGAGATGGGGAAGTGCTATCATCCTCACTTCACAGGAGTGAAAAGCAACTAAGAACAGCATCCAGAAATACTTAGACCCCTGAAGTGATACTTAAGTAAAATGGATGTGTTTCTGAGCAAGTCTGAAATTCTGAAAACCTATACTTTGGCACAACATTTACAAGAGGAGTGGAGCATTTCTCATCCCTCAGATTTATCTAGATCTTCCCTCCCTTGTGACTAAGAAAATCTTGTGCTGAAAGAGAGACACAGATTTGCATCATTTCAGCCTGTGGAGAAAACTGCTCATTTCCTGGGAGAGTGCTCTGTGGACTCTCCATAGGAGAAAGCTGTCACCACTTCTGTTCCTAGAAGGCTTATTTTAAAAGAAGTTTGAAACAAACTGAGTTCTTTGGAAGAAAAAACATAACTTCAGGTGAAGGTTGAGAACAATGAAAACACAAAACTGTTCCTGATTCTGTTGTGAAAAAGGCATCGATCTAACATCTAACATCACTGAGACGTCTAACACTTTGGTTAGAGTGGTCCTTAGCAACTTGCTTGTATTTAAAGAAGTCTGTACAAAACTGCAGAACCATTTAAGAATTACAGTGTCTCAGGCTAGTCATTTCTATTTTCATTTCATTTCCATATGTGCTCGGTAGAGAGCATGTTGTAACAAGTCACTTCTTGGAGAGCAATTTCCAAATCTCCTTAATTTATACAGAGGGTCTGGTCCAAGAAACACTTGTACATTTAATTGACTTCATGTGAATAACATGGCAGTACAAAAGTTAAGTATAATTAAGTAAAACTGAAGACATGAATAATTACAAACTTGATCTTCTGAATTACAATATTAACTCATCTTTGAAATTTTATTTCCACATTCTGCTTTATAATGGCAAAGCATAAATAACCAGACAGAAGAGAACACACAGACCACTCTGCTAAAAGTTGTTGACTAGATAAATGAAATAATTTTTTCTTTCTACAAACTCCAGCTGGTGTGATCTTGGCCTTCAGTACCTACTAATTAAATGGAGAAACATTTGAGATAAAAAGTTAATTTACTAATTAAATGACAAGTATGCTTTATAAATTGTCTCTTTGGCTTATTGTGCATTTAGAGAATTAATTAACAATACAATCAGACTGCAGTTGTGAGATGCCAATATGGATGTGATTTGAAGATATTTTCACTTCTGTTTTCTATCTCAGTTTTTACGACAGCTGCACTGTAATGAAGATGCTTGACTTTTAATTTGTCTCTGTAAAATTAAAATGGATTTGTGGTTTCTTGCTTACTGGGAGCACAGACAAAATGGTACATTTAACAGTACATTTCTGATCAGTCAACATGGGCATGATGCTGTATTAGAAACTTCCTATTGTTCTCTATGAATGGGGGCTATAAAATTGGTTTGTCATTAGGTTGTGTTCTTCTGGTAGAGTGTTTTCAACAGACTGTAACAATGAAAGTATAAATATAATTTAACTGACATCTTCAGTTAAAATTAATATTAAAATATTTGTCATTTGTAAACAACATTAACAAGCGGTATCCTTATTTTAAGTGCACTTCAATAGATTTTTGTAGATATACTTTAACTAGCTAAAAAGTGGCTAGTTTAGGAACTGCTAAAGTATAACGGAGTTAGCATATGAACTCATGGACTAATGGCCAAATGATTATTCACCTTCCTCAGTATGTCTGGAGAAATTACTATTGGGCAAAAATAATCCTTGTTGACTTGTTTGACTTTTGAATGGCAGATATATATAAACTCTGTGTGTCTGGACTGGCCTGACTGATCTTTGATTTTGCCCCTTTGAAAGTTTTTTTGTTTTGTTTTGTTTCCTGGTTGAAAGGAAATACAAACATTAACTTGCAGTCAAATTAAAAGTCAACCAGAATTTACTACCTGCTGCAACTCCTCCAACAGTCAGAAGAGAATTTCCAAGAAAAAAAAAAATAAAGTCACCTGGCCCTAATCAGCTCTTGAGCCACTGAGCAAACAAGCCGGTTTCTCTCCACAGGCAGCTGTAAATCTTTCCTTGCTTACCACTTTTTATATTCACAATTAATGTCTGTCCATTGTGTATGTTTATGTTGGTATTTTTACAGCCTCTCTTTCATAAACCAAACAGTTACTTTCAAATTTTAACAATATTTAGTGTACGCCTATGGATGTGTGTGTGTATTGTTCCACTCTAAAGGAAGAAAACTGATTACTTTGCATTCAATTTACTTTGATTTTTCTGTCTAGTCTATTGGTGCCTATAGAAGAAAACAGTAATAAATCATTTATAAAATCAGCCCAATCCCTTCTACAGGGAAATACAGTGAGGCAGACTGTCTCATAAATTGTTTAGAATAATGCAGCTCTCCAGTGATTTAGTCTGATTTGTTTGTTTAAAAAAAAAAAAAAAAACACAAAACCCACAGATGGTGATTCCTGTCTTTTATGAAGGGGGTAGCGAATGTGCACACTTAAGGCAAAAACGAGTCAAAGTACCTTTTAATATTCTTGCAGACAATGCAGACGACATCACATTAGCAAACAGACCATGGGCCAGAGAAATTAGAAGGAATGATGTATTGTGAAATGGAAGTAATGGGAATGAATTTTCTGTATTTATTGCAGAGGTTTTGCATTGGTTATATGGCCTGCACTTTCACTTAATAAGGGGGAAAAAAAGCAAAAGACCCACCTCAAACAGACCCAGCATCCCAAATCTTTCATCTGTCTCTCTGTGTGGATCAGTGACAGTGACAAAATGGTATTGTGTGCTGGCAGCTTGATTTCTGGCATTGACTGGGAATGAAAGATCACATCCCCAAACACTTCTGTCATATTCTCTCCCAGATTGTGGTATGTTAAACTGAGGGAATAAGGCTGTTTTGCTAGGTATCTTAGAATCATCAAAATTAAAGATGGAAAAGACCTGTTAGTGTAAATCATTTACATTATCCCTCATCCAATGCAAGATTACTCCCTGAGGTATATTTTCCAGTACTTTTTACAGTCCACTTTGAAATGACTCATGCAACAGTTTCCACCATTTCTCTCTAGAGATCAGTCTACAGTCTAATAGATCTCACTTACCCTTGGTTTCAGCCTAAATTTTCCATTACTCATTTAGAGATTTTTTTTTTTTGACCATCTGGTAAGGCAGTTTGAGGTGTCTCTCTGAACTCAACCACCAAGCCTTTGGAGGCAAGTTAAGGGACCAGGAGGGCAGGAGGTAGCCACAGACTGAAAAGGACTTTGACAGGTTTTCTAGGGATTCACTGCCCTTTATCTATTGATTTCCCAGTTTAGTTCAGAGATGTATTAAATCTGACTCCTGGCCTGACAGTCTCTAAAGAACTAAAGTCCTAATAGAAGCCTACAACATTTTCTAGTTCATACAAACAGAACAATATTTAATTGTATTGGTATCTTTCGTAGGAAATTTTTGCCACTTCTGCATCTGAACACAGATGAAACTGTATTGGTTGAGAGGGATCACCGCAGTAATGGAGCAGAGCAATGCAGGTGTCACAATTTTTCTTCATCTCCTAATCCAATCCTTACATTCTGCAGATCAAGAACTACATCAATGTCTACGCAGACATATATACACTACAGGTCATACATAGCCTCTTAAAGTTAAGGCAAGTTGAATCCTTGCACTTGTCTCTCTGATTCAGTCTGGACCTTCCTGGCAGCAGTCCAGCAAGACATGAAAGATGGGGCCCAATGTGCACGGCAGGAGGCAGCTAAGGCAACAATTGCAGAGCAGTGACCTGCATTGATACCTCCTGTGTTTCTGCCTCACCTAACAGCATCTCTAGGGACAGACAGCAACAGCAGAGGTGCTTTTCTCCATCCTCTCCAGGATCTGGACTCCTGCCTTGTTAACACTTTTCAGGTAAGACTTTCTGAAATATTGGCATAAAGAGGATGTAGCACAGGGCTATAGGCGTCCTACAGTAACACAGAGAACATGCAGGGTTTCAGTTTGGAGTCCATAGAAGCCCCATCTACCTGTGTAGCAAACCCTTGTAAGCCCACATGGTCTTCATTAAAGCTCTCTCTGAAATTATGGCATATTGTATTATGTTTGGTAGGCAGAGTTAATAACAAGCTTTCTCCACTTACAAGCCTACAACATGAAAAAAATATAGGCAAAATAAACTTGAATGAAAAAAACATACTTTAGCTTTAATGTAGTTTTGGCATAGAGGTATAAATTGATTTTTTCAATGTAGGAAGTCTGTAGCACTCTCAGCAATTAAATCAGCTCTCCCAGGTTCAAGGCCAGTATCTAAACTACGTGTGTTGTCTTAGTCTCAGAAAAACTTGTTTTTCCCTTTGCTTGTTTCTGCTCTAATTCATACTCATTTTTGAATATAAGTTGCCCTCATTTTGTATATATTTAGGGGACAAAGTTTTTTTCATGAAGGCACCATCAGGAATAAAATTATCTCAAGAAATTTATGTATGAAAGCAGCATTTTGCTGCCTACATTTTCAAAAATGTCTCTGCTTTAGAGAACACTGAAAGTGAAATACCTGGAGGAGAGGTATGTGCATTGTGAAAAATCAACAACCTCCTCCTTGTATGATAATTAGAGCAAGAATCCAAAATATGTAACAAAATGTTTTGAGATACTTGGGAGTTCACAGTTTATGAAAGAGAAGATAATCAGCCACATACCATTCCAGGTTGGACATGTGTTTGAATTGCCCCATGGGAAGTGTTAGATACAGGTTACTGGGAAGCACAGAGAGTCAGTGGGAATTTCATGTCCATCTTACAGCCCCAGCAGTGACCAATCTGCAATAAAATATACAATAAATTGCTCTGTGTTGATTTCATTTTTGCTGAAAAAATAGGTGTAAAAAAGTCCAAACAAACAGGTTCTTTACAAAATATTGGGCAGGATTTATTTTGCCAAGGTCAGACACAAAATAGAAACTTCAATTTTATAGGCAAAATGAAGCAACACTCCTAAAATAAGTACATAGGTTTCTGTCCAGTTAATGGAGAAAAATAAATGCCTCTGAAGTCCTCCAGTGGGAAATCCTGTGTGCTCAGGACAAAATGAATTCTGCCACTAGGATTTTTTGTCACATTATCATGCCATTTTGGTAGGCCTGTGTGTTGGAGACTTCCAGTATTTCACATACCTAGGAAAACAGGACCACAGGAATCTTTCCACCAGTCTTCACTTTCCCAAATGAGGATGTACGGGACACTGTTTGCAATTGTAGTTTGGATGCAGTTCCCAAAGACTAGGACAATTATTCTTAAAGCCACTGTAAACATTTCGTATTTACTGATTTCACATGGCAAATTTGGGTTTCTGTTAAGCCAGATTTGAAAGGTAAAGGCATTTTATCTGTCTAACAACCCCCTGAGACACTGTGCGTCTTCATATCATTTGAAAATGCTTTTTTTAATGCTCAGAGGATTTTTCCATTGTCTTATTAACTGCTCTTTGCTGAGCTTTACTTCTACATCCATTTTCTGTCAGGTAGCTGCATTACAAAAATACATTGCTGTACTTAGTTTTCACCCTTAGGCACATTCCTATAGATGCATATGCATAGTTTAAATAGTTTTAGCATACTTGCCTTCTCCCAACTTCATTGAATCCTACAGAAAACCTGAAGTGGAGGAAAAATTGCTATGTCATTGAAGTTAATAGTTGCTTTGACAATATCTATACTGAAATTCTACATAATTTATTTATATTGCTCACACACACTGAGAATTTTCTAGGCCATGCCACATAATATTATTTGAGGCACAATTTATGGGAATAAATACTTAGGGATCGTTTCTCATGGGTACTATGGATAAGACATAGACATGTCTGATACTCATCTCTATACACTCCAACAGTTCTAAAAAAAATTTATACTCTCAGAGCCCTCTGCATGTTCTCATGTCACACACCAAAAAGCAAGCAGCAAAAACTCTAAATTTCATGCTATGTAACAAATCTCTTATCACGTGCAATTGAGCATCACATTGTCAAATACTTCAAATTGAGAAAAAACATACAAAATCAGAATTATATCTAAGGACCACAATGGTCCTATATAGGGTACAGATCAGATGCAAAAAAAAATGGTGTGTATGGATTCAGCCAAACTGTGTCATTTGACCTCAAGATCAGAGGAAGATCCCTCACCTTGTTTTATTTAATGATATAGCTCTTGGTTTTGCTGGAAAAAAAAAAAAATAAGAAGAAAACAATCCCAACTGACAGTTCCAGCTATTTCCAAAAAGTAAATCCATTACTACATAAAATTAAGGAATCATTACAAGAAGTTATGAGTAAACCTAAAATTTATCTCACTTAAGCTTAGCCACCTAAGAGATATCTGCTAGTTCTAAGTAAGTTAGTCATTTAGTTTTTCTCTCTGTTCAGTAGAAAACCTCCAGAGAGTGACTCATCTTAGACATCTATCTTTAGATGTGGTGAATACTTTTTTGAAAGTGCCAGTCTCTCTGTAGCTACTTATGAGGTAGTCTAGACAACTAAATTCCTAGACTGAGCTCCTAACTTTTAGATGCTTAAAGTCAAGTGATCTTAAATAATTGACCTTAAAGGATTCCCTTACTGTAACTTCTAAAGTGAGCATGTTGATAGTTGCTAAAAGAGCAATTCAGCTCTCTAAGTATAGGTGGTTATATCTACATTACATTTTATATACCCTATGGCATCCTGAACATCATCTTGGGGCTGTGAGATATGACATGGGACTGAGGGACTCGCACTTCTTGAGAGTTTCCTGGAGGCCAGGTGGCCAAATGGTAGACCTGATTTTTAGCATATGTAACTAGGGTAATTCCATCAAATGCCACTGTTTGAAAGAACTCTCCTCGTTCCTTTTTACTCAAATTATTTGAATTGCATTTTTCACCTGTTGTATGGACATTAGTGTCCTGTGACATTAGTGTGCTGTGACAAGATGTCCTCCTAAAATTTAGTTCCAGAGTCATTCCCTATGAGTCCTTCCCTCAGATTAGACAGAAACCACTAACATGTCAGACGTGATTAGCTGGAGCAGAGACTTCCTAGGTCACCCATCATACGTCCTTCCATCTCCTACTCTCCTTATTTCTGGAGCGCAGCTTCTTCAGCACGTCTCTAACTATATAATGCAGGGGGGCATCTGAAGACTCCTACTGTTCAGTCTCTTATCCTGAAGACAGGCTGACTTAATTTCCTGGAAACTGAACCACATGTGACCTCTTCACAAAGGACCACACGGATGTTTCATGCTAGTAGCAAAATGTATAAGGAAGTAAAGGGAATGCGGTGAACAGATATTCAGATAAAACCCAGTAGCATTTGGCATATATCCCAAGTGGTAAAAATGCTGTTTCTTTTAATACATTATTTCTTCCACTTGGATATATCATGCTTGTGAGCCTCAGCAATCCTTTTTTCTCTTATGGTCTCTGACACAACCTCAGATGTCACTGTCATACCCAAGCCATCATGTTTTATATATGGAATAAATAATTGGGCAAGGAGTTTGCACCACTGTGTAATATTTAAAGGGAATGGGAACATATTCAATGTCTTTTGTCCACCTGTTAAGGAAATGGTGACACTGGTGTCACAAGTTTATCCAATTTCTATTGCTATAGAGCAAATGTCGCATACGTTGGGGGCACAGGCTATTCGATTTGCAGTCCTCTGTTGCCTGGCATATAATTATCATGGCTCATCTTTATTAAACACCAGCCTTATCTTTGTTTTGCTCTCTTTGTTGATAGATGTAACCTCAATACTGTTGCCATGGCTACAGTAACAGTAGCTGAGAAGATTTTGTTTGTTGTAAACAAACTGAGCTATACAGACGCAGATCCTAGTGGAGTGTTTCCAGTCCCTTGCCTTATATTATGCTGATTAACACTGCCATCTCCCTCCTGCAACCTATTCCTTATTTTAATTAGCATTAATTTAAAATGTATTGAGGAGTGTTTCCCCTTCTGTGCAATTGCACCCCCTTTCTGAGAGCTTTTTTCTCTATAGCAATAGCTGTAGGTTAGGACTGCAGCCCTGCTGAGACCATACTCACTGCAAAGCCCTGCTGATACCAACAATTAATCTAGATGTACACACTAGCATAATGGCAAAAGATCACTTTAATTCTCACCTCCAGGGGCAACTGAGCTTGTTCTGATGTAGGGACCATGGTGATCTGAAAATGTGTTACTAATTCTGAAGCTTATTTAGCTTCAAACCAATTTTTCAAAATTAAGGGCCAAATTCATCCCTTCACATATGGAGATGCAACTCCTCTGTAAGCAATTGTATTGCAAATTCTTACATCACTGTTGACTTAACTCATGATTTCCCACGTGTAAGGAAATGACCAGAATAGGTTCAGGAATAATCTCAACATCCAACAGCACCTGATTCATGTTATTTTTATGGCAGACCTTTCCTCTAGCAGACATTTTCTCAAATACTTAGACTTGGCTCCTGAGTTTTATATTAATTTTATTCACTGTGTATGCCAATGTTAACACTGTCCAGTCTATACTATATCATTTTACTATTATTATTTTCATCTTGAAAAGTTTAGGAGCTATGTCTGAGGGAAACATGACTGCCTGTCTCAAGAGACTAGTCTTTGTGAAAGGTTCAGCAGTTTCATTATGTGCATATACATATTACTGTTGTATTTTTAATAGTGCTATTAAACACCTAGATTCCTTCATTTCACCTAGATTAAACTAAGTGAAAACCACAGTGGGCTAGGGGCTATTACAACATATAAACAGTGAGAATGTTCCTACCTAAAAAGAGCTGGGTTGGAACAGAGAGAGAGTAAGCCAGGTGAGATACATCTGTATTGCAGCAGTACTGTAGTTCAAAATGATTAGACACCGCTCTGGTTGGACACTGTGCTATAATATTATCCATTAAACCAGTGTTATGCCCTGCTTTGCATGGCCTTGCATAGTCCTGTTCTGATTACATGACCCTGTTATGCCTCTGCTAAGGTCTCCACTATTCCTCCTTCACCTTGCACCACCTGAAAAAGTGCTATCTGGAAGTTGTCTTTGCTCAGCAACACATGAATAAATCTCATGATGTTTCCCTTCTCTCTCTTCCTCCCACTGGCTGTGCAGCCACAACCCTCCAGAATAGACCAAAGCTGCCATTTGTGGGATGTCAGCAGGAATCTGTAGACCCTGGATGAGGAAAGAGGTTGTGCTGAGAACAGGCTACCCTTTTGTAGGGTACTGGACAAAAAGAGAGCACTTCCAATGTTGTTCTATGATACCTCCACAGTGTGAACACTAGAAAGGGCAACTTCTTCTGGGAACACTGAAGTTAAGAATTCCTTCCACTGCACTGATCCCCCTTGTCCAAGAGATTAAATGGAATCAGAGTATTAATAATGTCATGATATACATTAAGAGAAATCTAATAATAATAATCTAATGTCTTCCTTTAATACTTTCTGTTTTCATATCACAAAATAGGTAGAGATGTGTCCTATTTGCAGCTCCTTGGCAAAACTTCATACCCTGAAGGAATACCAGCTTATGAGGTTGAGTCGAGGAAGAAATTACAGCACTTGTGAATTTCCTGGATTGCACAGTTTTACATTCCAACTCTTCATGCTACTTTAATATAATGTTACAGATGAATGATAAACAAGGTGACACACAGGCACTAGCAAACCTGACGAATGGGAAGAAAAAAATTACACTCCCTGTGAACTTTTAGAATGGTTCACACTCATTTTCAGCTTGGAAAGCTGTTACCTATTCATATGGTGGATTTTTAAAGTGCAAATGGAAGCAAACAAGCATGCAGAGATCTGTAGTAGTTTGCAAATATCTTCACAGTATCTAGAAATCAACTTGAAATATTGGAATAGAACAAATGCTCTATGGACCCAAACTTACCTCTCCCTGTTTTAATGATGTTTTGCTAGACTGACAGTGCAATTAAAGGGTGCAATTTGGCAGTCCATCTAAGAGTATTTTCACAGCAGAGTCCTCCTTGCAACTTGTAATCCTTCTAGCAACATAACCTAACTTGATAGGTTTCATCAGCACATTGAATCAAAAGACCATTATGAAGTTTGCTTTCTCTTGTGAGTTAGCAGTGTGCCCTGGCAGCCAAGAGGGCAGATTTCATCTTGGGGTGCATCAAACACAGCATAACCAGATGGTCAAAAGATGTGATTTTCCTGCTGCATTCAGCATTGGTGCAGCCTCACCTTGAATACTTTGTGCAGTTCTGGGCCCCACAATTTAAGAAAGATGTGAAGGTCCTTGAATATGTCCAGAGGAAAGCAACAAAGATGGTGAAAGGGCTGGAGGGCATGTCCTATGAGGAGCAGCTAAGGACTTTAAGCTTGTCTAGTTTGGAGAAAAGGACCTGAGGGGTGACCTTATTGCTCTCTACAGCTTCCTGAGGAGGGGAAGTGGAGAAGGAGGTGCTGATCTCTTCTCCCTTGTATCCAGTGATAGGACATGTGGGAATGGTGCAAAGCTGCACCAGGGGAGGTTTAGACTGGACATTAGGAAGCATTTCTTCACTGAGAGGGTGGTCAAACACTGCAACAGGCTTCCTAGAGAGGTGGTCAATACCCCAAACCTGTCAGTGTTTAAGAGGCATTTGGACAATGCCCTTAACAACATGTTTTAACTTTTGCTCAGTCCTGAATTCATCAGGCAGTTGGACTAGGTGATCATTGTATGTCCCTTCCAACTGAAATAGTCTTGTCTTCCCTTTTGTCTTCCCTTCCCTTCCTTTTTGTCTTCCCTTCCTTTTTGTCTTCCCTTCCCTTTTGTCTTCCCTTCCCTTCCCTTCCCTTCCCTTCCCTTCTCTTCCCTTCCCTTCCCTTCCCTTCCCTTCCCTTCCCTTCCCTTCCCTTCCCTTCCCTTCCCTTCCCTTCCCTTCCCTTCCCTTCCCTTCCCTTCCCTTCCCTTCCCTTCCCTTCCCTTCCCTTCCCTTCCCTTCCCTTCCCTTCCCTTCCCTTCCCTTCCCTTCCCTTCCCTTCCCTTCCCTTCCCTTCCCTTCCCTTCCCTTCCCTTCCCTTCCCTTCCCTTCCCTTCCCTTCCCTTCCCTTCCCTTCCCCCCTCCCCTCCCCTCCCCTCCCCTCCCCTCCCCTCCCCTCCCCTCCCCTCCCCTCCCCTCCCCTCCCCTCCCCTCCCCTCCCCTCCCCTCCCCTCCCCTCTCCTCTCCTCTCCTCTCCTCTCCTCTCCTCTCCTCTCCTCTCCTCTCCTCTCCTCTCCTCTCCTCTCCTCTCCTCTCCTCTCCTCTCCTCTCCTCTCTTTTCTCTTTCAGAGAGAAGCTGCACAACATGATACATTTTCTGTCCCCCAGGCAGTGTGTGTGTCATGAAAGAAGGGAAGAATGAAGCTGTAGCTGGCAATTCAACTACCTGAAAAAAGTCAGAAGTTTGCTATACACCTGTGATGCTGCAGCCTGGAGTTTTCAGTTTATCTTTGTAGCTAGATGTTTGGCAACACTAGAAGAAATGGTTTCTGCTTATGTGAAAAGCTAATCTAAATGTATATGAGAAGTGAGGGAGAAAGGAAGAGGTATAGTCTATATTTTACAGACTGATAAAACGGGCCTTGAAATTATTAATGATTCACCCTTTTCCCATGTCCTACAAGAAAACTATGGCAGAACTGGGAATCTGAATCAAGCCACATGAATGCCTTTCTGGTGCTTTCTCCACATGTCCTGGCATGGAGCTGTTCCTATGTCCTTTACTTACCATCTTGTTTGTTTTTTGTTCTTACCAAACCTTTTTACTACTGGACTAAGACTAGAACATTTCTAAATACAAAAGGAAGCACACTAAGGAGTGACCTCTATCTTAGTCACTGACGCTTAAGTGAGGTCCCAGTCATATGACCCCTGGAAGAAATTACTCCCAGCAGAAGAGGTTTGATAATATAGATGCCTTCATAAAGAACTCCACTCCTTGAAGTGCCATGATGGAGGTAAAGTCTGGATACTAGGCTCATACCTCATTAAACACCCAGGAGGGAATTCAAATGTAGCCAATACAACACTTAAAATGGCATTCAGGTAATGTATGTGTTTCCTATGGGATGAAATAAATTGTATTTTCATGTCACTGTCTATGCTTTCATTTCAGTGAATATAAAGGCTGCCTAAAGTTGTTTGTGCACATATAGATACCTATGCTGTAGACTTGCACGTTACTGACGCTTTTTTTCAGTTATGTGATGCTATGTATGAGAAACATGCTTTGAATTTTGACACTTTTTTGGACACCAGTATTAAACAGGGATGAGACAACAGGCTGAGAAATCAGATTGTATTAGTCCTATCGCTTGCAAAATTATTATTGCTTTTTACAGTGTTAATCTATTTCTGACTTGGGGCAGAGGCTATTCAATACCAAGTGGGAGTTAAGGAAATTATTATTTTTCATGCCAGAATCATACTAAGAGTGTGAAAAAGGGTGAAAAATGTCCTCGTGACCTTGCAGCCAGGCTTAATTAGAAAGATCAGCTGTCCTGATCTATAATACCAGTGTATGACAGTCCTTTCTAGCTCTGTTTCTATTGAACTAAATGAGAGTTTGTCATTTACTTCAATGATAGAAAAAATAGATCTCAGTATAATATTTTAATTTAAATTGTTTTCTGATTAAATTGAACATATGACACTCCTCTAGTCCATTTTTAGGGACTTGTCTCACTGAACAGTGAAAGGATAATTTTAGCTGTAAAATACAGCTAAAACATAGAAAACTTAACACATTATTGCAGTGTCCTTTTTGTAAGCAAGCTTGTCATCAACAGCAAGCTTGTCATTCACATTCATACTCCAGTAAACTTATTTTATATTAAAGCATTCCTTAATATTACAGTAATCTAATTCTTTCATATGGTTAAAGGAAGATGAAATTCTCGTATTCATTATGAGCTGCTACTATAAATCTCCTCACTAAAATAAAAGGAACCATTTATCCAATTCAAGAAGTATACGAACATTGTATTTGCCTTCTCTGATAACATCAGAATAGTGCTTCCAGTGCTTCATGTTGCCTTGAGAATATATATGGAGAAAAAACTCAAACCCAAAACACTGTGAGACTAATTCTCTTCGCACTTACTAGAGTACACTTGCATTCTTTCAGCCGATGAATTAATTCAACCAAGTCTGTTATGCAGTGCTGTACGGTAAGGAAGAAATTACTGCTTGGGCTTGAGTCTCTGTGAGAAGAGTATTCACACTGCCTGGACTTTTGGCTGCAATTCAGTCCTTAAAATACAACGCATATTTCCTGAGCCTTCCTTTATAGTTAAGGGGGGGTGGGGAGCAGGCTTCTCAGGGGACTTAATTGGTACTCTTGAGTTGGGCTCCTGTCAGTCATGACCTGGACAACTCTCCACTGATCATATAGGGAGCCTTGGGATCATACTCTCTTTACTATTTTGCTATGAAGCCGTCAGATATGTTTTGAAGTCAAATATTTGCATTGTCATTTTGTTTGCACTTACAAGTTGCTACTTATCTTTGCTAAGACTGATTTATCTTTGTTTTAAAAAGCCTTCCTGTAAAGTTTGACATGAAGGCTTCCTGAAGCACAAAAATCCACTGGGTTAGTTAAGTTTTCTGTTGCTGTTTCACCTTATTCAGTCCTAATTTCATATGTTGGCACTTTACTCTGCTACCATAACTTCAGGGCAAGAGCTTTAAAAGAGTAGAGTTAATAAATATTATATTGTTGATATGCAACCATCAATTAGCCTTGAATTCTTCTTCAGAATATTCTGTAGGTTTTGCAGTATGAAATTTCCTTAATTACTTGAAAAAAATCCTTACTCTTCACTGTTGGACAGTCTTTCTTACCATGGGTTATGCAGGTAGATTCAGGTACTGCCGTGGGAATAAAGCAACCTGGAATCACAATTGTTCCAGATGAAGGTGATCATTTCCAACACAGGAGAATCATATTTTATATAAACTCTTTCTATCCCTTTTTTGTTTTCATGCAACCGAGAATCATATTTGCTTTTCCCGTGGCTGCCAAATAATGAACAGATATCTTAGTCAAACATTCCACGAGTTTCCAAATGTTTTAGATCCTCAGAGAATCCTGCAGCTTGAGAAACATATGAGAAGTTTAGAGCACTTCTGTCTATAAGGATAACCTTACATGTATCCCAGTTGAATTCCATCTGTCATTAGGCAGCCATACCTCCACAATATGTTGAAATCCACTGAAAAGTTCCACCGTCCTCCACACTACTTATTAATATTGCAATATGTGAGAAAACTATGATACCAATATTAGACATTTGGTAAATCACAAATATTTTCAAACACAAATACCAACTTAGTGGACTTTTTTATATAGGTATGGAAAAAAAATGTGACTGTTGCATATAATACTGAGTATCTTTTGTCTTGTAGTGTTTTAATGTGATCTTTAAAATATTAATCTTGTTTCATTTGGGGGTGGGGATTAGTCTTTTTCGAGGCAAAGTTCTATGTGCAATAGAACTCTGGAATTTTTTTATGGGAAAAGTTTATTTTTCTCCCCATATAGTAAATTGTCTACAAAATTACATTTTCCTTGATAAAAAGAATTTTTTTTGTCATTGAAAAATGAAAATAATAATAAATACAGGTTTCTTAAGCTTGAATGTTTCATTTTTCTATTTGGAATGATTTTGTTTGTGTTTCAAATCAGTTCAATAAAACATTAGACTGAATTTCAATCATAATACAAGACAATACCCAAGAAAATATCTGTATGTATTTCTTCACTAAAAGCCTAATCTTTAATGCCCTAAATATATGCTGTTGCTCTTCTATCGGAGAATCATAGCATAAGAAAAGGACACTGGTACCAGCAGAAGGTACAGAGCATACTAAACTCCTTTTCACACACAAAAACATCCATTACTTTGCATTAGTTGGACAAGAGATGTCAATCAGGAATCAAAAGTGCTCAGGGATCCCTCAGTAGCTCACAAAAATATCTCTACTATCTAGAATTTCAATTAAATTTAAATTTACATTTAATTGACTTTGTCTTGCTCATTTCCCTCTCTGTTCACAGATGTATGTACAATTGCATTTATTCTAATTAATATTTACTGAATTTTAATCTACAATCCTGTGCTGTCACTTAACATGGTTATTCTTCTGAATAGTTCTCAAAAAAGCTCTTATTAAAACTTTTTGAGAATCCACATAACATACGCTCTCTGAATTATCTTGAGATCCTTTCTTTTCCTTCTGGATTTTCAAAGGGTTTAAGATTTAGGACTAACAATTTTTTAATGGAAATATATGCAGTTAGAGTCTATCAGGGTATAGTTATCCAAGTCCCATGCTGTTGTTCCCTCAATTAGACTGTCTGCCGGGTTCCACAAGAACAAAGACAATTATCATTGGTTTGTTATGCACTGGATATCCCCAAATTGTCTTCTTAGAAGAAACCCAAGATGCTCACACTGCCTAATACTCAGGAATGTTGGTTTGTGTCCATGAATTGACTCACCAGCTAGCTAGCTATCATCTGGACAAGAAAATTTGGATAGTGATTTTGCCCTTAAAGTGTTTTTAAAGAACTTATCTTCATTTCTAAATGCCCAAATATCTTCATAACTATGTTTCTTAGAGATCCTCAAAGGTTTCTAGGGATGAGCTATCTAATCATGACTTAATTGGGGACCCACAGCAAATGTTTTTCAGTAACTGTCTCTGCATGCACTTGGCAAGTATGAGGCAGTGTGATTTGTCGTAATCATCTTTGGTGATACGTTAAGCTATGCAAAATTACTTCATATTTTGCATAAACTAAGATTAAGCAATCAAACATTTACTCCAGATCACTTGACACACAGTGAATTCTTAAACTACAAGATTGCTCATATATCTGATGCTATGGACATTTATTTTTCTCTTTAAGGATGTACTTCCAGAGTGCAGAGCCATTACTCTCCTGTAAACAATTTCCCAGTTAGCTGTCAAACTCTCATAAATGTTTTATTTTTCACAGGTGGCTTTGGACAAAACTGATAATATGCTGATGTTTCTCCAGACATTTTTTCTAGTTTTAGACCTGATGGATTTGCCAATTGGATTATCCTATGTCTGCAATGCCACCATGGAATAATCTCACTGTTACTCTGGGCAGAGAAATGTAAGCTACTTGGCTGTTCACATTCAGGCCAGCATCAGCTGGGAATTTCTCTGTATATGTAGGCAGGTTTTCTTTGTTTATTTTGTGTGGGAGCTTAGTCAATCATTTCCAGAAAGAATTGTCCTATTCTGGATCATTGTTGTCAGTGGTCAGTCAGTTTTCCATTCTGGAAAACCTCTGTTGCAGGACTGAATCAGTACTTCCCCCCCTGCCCCCACCCTGCTCCCTACCCCCATCATTGCATTAATTAATACAGAGTAAAAAGAAGGTTTTCAGAGTGTTGTACATCTACCTTTAGAGACTTACAGAATATATATATTTTACAGTGTTCAGAATGTTATATGTCTATACGGTGTTATTGGGGTGGCAGAATGACTTTCCCATATGAAAATTGTGGTTTATTACTTTAAAAACTTAAAAACTAAAAGGCCTAAACCACAATCAATTGCATCTTAAATTACTGAAACAAAATATGTTGATTGAGTCAATCTATATTCTTCCAGCTTATCATCATGAACATTTCCAGTATTTCAGTTTTGCCTCAAAACCAGTTATGAGGTGGGAAAACTAGAGTGGTAACTTTCCAAGAACATCACTGGGACTAGAAACCTCTGTGTTAGCTTTATGGTATTTTAGGGTATAGTGAAACTACTTCATCTCAATTTGAAATATTTCCTATACAAGTGAGTTTATAAGCAGTGTTACTGGCAGGCTGAAAGCCTGAATGCTTACAGAGAACTGAAACGGGGATAAAAGTAGCCCTGTAATCATTACAGGCTGATTCGTTAGAATAAAGTAACAAATAACTTATTGCATTAAACAGTCCAAGACTGCTAAAAGTGAGCAAGGGTCACTGCATTGCCAGAGTTCACAGCCATGCCCTGAAAAGCAGACGGCTATTAAGCAGATAAGATACTAATAGATACCAACAATCTCTGGGGTGAGAGGTGGACACATAAAGCAAAGCCAAAGCCTTGGGTGCAAATTATGGACATTACTGAGGGCCAGATCTTTACATTGTAAGGGTATCAATTCTTTCGGGTAGATCAGCCTTCAGGGTCTTGAGTTGGTTCTATTCTAATATGGAAGATATCCAAATCTTCTTATCTTATGTGATTATTTGTTAAAATCTTGACATTATGTCTGGCTTAGGTAAAACACATGTGATAAGACAATCCCAACCTGAAGAAGAGAAAATTAATACCTGCCTTGTACTTTTTGTAGCTATTCTTTGCACAGTATACACACACACACAAGTGCACACACACACATATAGTTACTTGACAGCCCTACTGCCAGTGACATCTGGTTATCTACAATCTCCTTTGCAAGAACCTTGCTCTCTGCAATGCACTGATGCCTCTGCTCTGTGTAAGATAAACATGGCAAACACAGATAGCAACAAGAGAGTGGTATCACAGGCCCTGCTTGGCAGCAGCAACAGCTACAGCAGCAGCAGGGGTTCAGCAAACCTCCCCACGTTTGTTTGTTTATGTGGTCTGACAATCTAGATAGGAAAGTTGCAGAAAGAAAAAAATTATTATGGCATTGGGGGCTGGCTCAAAAGCTTCTCTCTCTCTTTATTTTAATGACCACTTAAATTACTTCTGCAAACTTTGACAAAGCTTTGATTATCACACACAGGGATGATGCACAAATTCAAACTGCATCTTTCATCTTAATAAACATGAACCCAGATCCCCATTTGGATCATGGATGCTGCTTGTGGGCTCTCTCCAGATTTTCTGCCAAACACTGCCACCAAGTGTGAATCTTAGATTTTTTCCTGAACAGGCAAGAAGGAAAGGGAGCCACCTGGGAGATCCTGCTCCTGGTGACCTGAACAAGTGTTTGAGAGTGCCCAGAAAGGCACACACAGAAATGTTTCCTCCTTTCTATTTCCTCTATTGAAAATAGAGCTGTGAAAGCTGTCTGGCACTCATCTAAAGTATTATTTCTGTCACAATAGTATCTAAAGTCTCCTAGCCAAAGTCAGAGATATTGTAACAGACACTGGTACAAATGATAGAGCCCCATCCTTAGTCTAAAAGAATAAGACAGAGGTGGAGTGAGAGGAGGTGACTAATGCCTCAAAAAATAAGAATACAAATTAAAAAAATAAAGGACAATTGTTGCTTTAGCTGATACAAACCCATAGTTCTTGAGGCCCAGAATAATACCTTAGTAACATGATTGCCTTTTATCCCATTAGTTTTGTACCATAATAAGCAATGTGGCATGCAAAACTGATACAAGGAAGAATATATTATCAGTCTTGGAGAAGAAATATCTTTATTGCTACTTAAAACAAGACTATCCTGAGAGCTTGTCTGCTCACTACATGGAAAGGTAAAGATAAATGATAATAAAAGAAAACTTGAAATATTTATAATTGTAGCTGATTAAAACTCTGCATGAAGACTGTCATTCAGAAATAAAGTGACATTAGGTCAAGCAGCCTAACTTTTTGGAAGATGAACTTTATTTCAAAATGAGAGTGTTCACAAATCCATCTGGTTAACTTTAAATTCCTTGTATTAACTGGAGTTAATTCTCTATACTTCTCAGCTGTGCCTCTCTACTTGATCCCTAAGAACGTCTTCCAGGTGCCAGAGAATATCACTGTCAAAAGGGATCTTGAGAAAGCACAAAAAACCTGTAGTTAAAAAGAAAGGATGTGATTTACAGCCTGTTAATATTGCTTTTTGGTAGCAATGAGTTTGGTAAGTAAGGCTGTGGGATTCAGCAGTGCTTCCCAGCCCTGGGTAATGTGAGACTCCAGCAAGGACTGTTTCCAATACCCATATTCCCTGACTTCAGTGAGAATAAGAGGTTAGAAGATTGCTATTTTATGTAACCCTTGCATGGTTCAGGCATAAACTCAGGATCCTGAGTTAGGGTTCTGATCTTCTGCAGGTTTAAATTAACAAGCATGTGAACCAGAAGGATGCACTCCAAGTGGCTTATAACAGTGAGGATCCACAATCATAGAAAACCTGAAATTTAAAATAAGACTTAGGATAGCTGTAGACAACTAAATGCCAAGCTGCAATTCTGAAAACTCCATGTATCTAGAAATACGTTCCTCAGGCCATAAGATCTAGGTTTCTATATCCCTCAAAATCTTGAATTTTTCCCAGGTATGTTTAAAGACTTCTGACTTTGGATGCACATGCATAGTTTCTCTTTGTTTAACAGGTTCTGCCCATCCATATCACAGAACAAAACTCAGCCATGGGCATTCATCAGCAGTTCTTGTAGCTGAACAACAAAGGATTAGTTAAATAATATGCACTTTTCCTTAAGTAAATCTGAGTACCTGTATAATTATTTCTCCTACAGGCCTTAACAGCACCAGAGGAGCTGTTATCTTTTATCAGGTAAATTAGATGCAGCTTTAAAATTGGTATGTGTGCCAGAGGAGTTCTTTGGATCTATTAGATAAATAATCTCACTTTTTTTTATTTATTCTAGGTGGTGTAGTGTCACATCACATAGAGAGGATTTACAGAGGCAACATGCATTAACTTTATTTGAAATCAGGTCTATAAATCCCCATATATTGATGAGAAACCAGACTTTTAAGTAGTAATTCTAATTCTAATAGAGATCTGAATGATTACTTGTAATAAATCACAGTATTCTGGAAGGCAAACCCAACATTAAAGGCACTTACAGAGCACTTTTTTCTGGGACAGACTGTAAACTTTTCAATTCTTCATCCAGTCCAGTTTTGAATGTTTCAAGTACCAGATCTTCTGTCAGTCCCCTGAGGAAAATATTCCATGTCCCCACAGAGCACGCATTGTTAAGGGTTCTTTCTAGACATTCAGTTCAATTATTCATTTATTCACTCCTAATTATGCTCACCTCAATAAAAAATTGTTCTCCTCAGAACTGCACTCAGTTGGAGATACCTCCCCATGCCCCCTGCTATTATTTGGACAAAGTTAGTGATTCCATTATTCATGTGCCTCAAGTGAAGCCTGTATGTCTGTCTTCGTGGGATTTCTCTGTGTTTCAATTCCCCAGCTCTACAATAAGTCTCACTTTCTCACATCCTTTATCCATTCTTCTAAAAGCTCTAACATAGGGTCAATCTTTATTTGTGTACATTATCTACAAGCAATACTTAGGGAGTCCAAGATCAGCTTCTCAAATAGTCTGAGATACAAATGGAAATGTGTAATAAGAAAAGGAAACATTGCAGATTATTCTATTTAATTATGACAGCAAATTACTCTTAGAGAATGGTGACTGAAATAAGTATCCCTCTTTAAGCCTATCTTATTATCACTGGCCCTGAATAAGTTTAATTCCAAAATTAGATTAAGAGAATCTACCAAATAGAGGTATCGTCCTGTGTGTTGGAAAGTAGCTGAAGCAACATTTACAATAAACCTATGAAAAAAATCCACTGTGAAGCAGATGTTAAAAAAAGGGTTATTTGAGTTTTGCACACATGCAATTGGAGAACTATTTTTTTAGATTTTTTTTTCCTGAATAACAATTGGCCAGGGCAAATGACAGCCACCTTTAAATTTGAAATTGAGCAGTGTGTGTGTGGATCCAGAAAGAAATTATTTGAATAATTTCTTAAGGCTGGATGGGAGAAGCATTCATGCTCCCAAAATGTTTTTGAACTTCTTTAACAGATACAGCTGTATGTTTCTTGGCTCCAGCAAGGAATTAAAACATCGAGGGAACAGGAGTAGTAGGAAAAAGACCAAGATACTGATTGCAGCTCTCCTGATCTGTTGTTTGGATTCAAGCAGGACATTTCACCTTCCTATTCCTTGTCTCAGTTTCTTTTTGTGATGTTCATTTATACAATGATGTGGAAGATGAATTAATGGCAATATGTTTGTATGGTCCCTAACAACATGGACTCCTGAATTCAGCTGGGGCCAGCAGACATGAATAGTCCAACTGTAGGTAGTACTTTCACCTGAAACTACACAGAAAATCTCATGTGATTCTTCAGGTCCATAACACTGTAAAAATAGAGTGATTCAGATTCACTTCTTTAGGTGCTGAAATAATTGAGTTGAAGCCACACATCTTGGGATGCCTTTATGGTCAATGGAAAGTAATTGGCACTTTGTGAGAGACAGTCAGACCACCTAAGAGAGGAATTATCTTGAAGAAGCCCTAGATCCCTCTGTAATTACTGAAGAGAAGTAGGAATCTCTTCAGTCTTAATTCAGACATCTCAGTTAAAAGCCTAGCATTAGCTAGGAGGAACGCAGACCAAAAACTATAACATCCTTAGTTTGAGGAGTTCAAAGTCTAATTACATTTTAAAAAAGTATAAGTCATACATCATGTAGATAGCACAATAACCAATGGTCATGGAACTGCACACACAAAGCAAGAAAGAAGTCAACTTCTTCAACAATGGGAAAGCTCTCTTACCCCCAAGAGCTGAAATATCTCGAGCCACTGCCCATATTGTACCCCTTGCTCCAATGTGATTTTTTAAAACCAGAAGGCTGAAAAAAACCCCAAGAAATTATGAGTTCTTTTATATTCATACATTGGGGAGGCGGGAGGCATACAGAAGGAAAAGCGCTTAGCACCAAAGAATGCAGGTCTGTGCATAAGACTCCAGACCAAAGACAGTTTGTCTTCTCTCTGAATTCTAACACATATTTGTGCATGTATTTATTTACATCACAGACATTATAGGAAAATCCTAAGTATGATGTATAGATGTGCACTGTGTTCTGAACAGCTACAGGACGAGGATCAGTGTGATCTTCTCTGAGGACATATTCCTTAGACAACAAAATCCTACCATCAAAGAGTTTAATTGTAATTGTTAATTAGTGAATTAATGTCTCCAAGACTTCTTATGTTTCTACAGGGTGCCCAGCAATAAAGACATAGAATGAAAGTCCCACAATTTTCCAGGTTATTCTTCATAATTTAAAAAAAGCAGAGTATTCTTCGTAATAACATTATGAAGCCCTTCCATATTTTCCAGCACACTGAAATAAGAAGAATGAGAAGGCAATGTGTTTGGGTCTACTGCAAAATAAACATCTCTATATCCAGGGAATTAGAAACGTAGTGTTCATTTTCTAAAATCTTATGAATAGACATGATATGAAAATACTTAGAATTGGGCACTACATTTCCTTATTAGCTTATTGCCCATCTCAAGTTTTGTCCTAAAATAATTTTACATTACTACAAAGCAGTCTGGACACATGTTTGTGGTCCCAGTTGAAGTACCCAAGAATCAATAATTTATCCTCAGAGTAAGAGCCTAGGTGTCCAAATTGCCTCACATTTTCATCTGTTGCTCCTTCTTATTACTCATTCACATGTTATTTTAAAGAGTATGTTTCTACTCAGTATACACAAATGAAAAGGTTTTCATGAAGGTATTTCTTTGAAACTTTGAGTTCTAGCCTGGACAATTATATTCCAGCAGAGACCTTATGTCCTGGCAACAGATGGTGATCAGCTGACAGAGGTAAGAATAGCATTCCTGTTATTGGTGGTACTTGGCAGACCCTAGTGTTACCCAGGACTCATGAAAAAAAGATTAGTTTGAAGATGTAGAAGACAGATTCCATATTCACTCACTGGACCTGCTCCATTGCTTATATTCTTGCTAGTTCCTTCTGATATCCATTTGAAATTACCCTAGCAAGTAAGAGTTTGGATACAGTGATGGGTGAGATAATGTGAAAGAAAATTTGTTCCCTATTGGCCATAGAGTAGATGATGTCTAGGGCAATAAAGGACTATTGGACAAATATATTTGTACCAGCATAAAACATCTACTGATGAGTTCTAAATTCTATTTTTCTTAAACTTATGACAATGTTTCATTACACTGATGTTACCACTGTTACTTAGGACACAATACAAAAATGAGTTTCAGCCTGTGTGAACACAGAATATGTTTTTTTCATTTGATATTTGATCATATGTCAGGGTCCCCCTGGAAAACTTTATTTGCTCTCTGCTTCATAAATAACTTCTAGAGGATCAAAGGTCTGGGCATGAAACACCATGGCAAATTTGTCCCTGGATGATCCAGCAAAATCAATAGAGTCACATCAGGGATAAATTTGTCCTAATATGTTTACCCACACATAAAAACTGTATACTATCGTCACATTTATTATGACATGATACAAGAAATCACAGCTATTCATAGCCTTCTTTGTCTGCCACACACCCCACAGCTAATTTTGTGTTACACTGGAGAAAATAACTGCTAAATACCAGCAGCCTCTTCTGCATATTCAGCATGAACCAGGGTTTGTCCTTGCACCTTAACCTGTTTCTGTACAAGGCTGAGTCCTAAAAAAATAAACATGCAGAACATTTTAAGTCTGATCTCAATAAACGTTTTATTTTTAGAAGTTGGGTTCATTATTTTAAGCAGTGTTTGTCCTCATTTCCTAATAGTTTCTCCACACCATGATAGCATGATACAGTCTTAATTTTCTGCAAACCAGAATGCTAGAAGTGCAAGATATGCTCAGCACTGGGATGCCAGGGGAATGGTTTCCCTGGCAACAGCAAGCACATAAAAAGTATTCAGAGCAGTCCCTGTTTCTTCTCTGTTTTAAGCCTCCATTGATAGGGGAATCAAATCTAGTTCGGATTTTTTTTTTTATTTAAGGTGAACTGCAGGGCAGAAATGCAGGGATGTGCTTTATTGCATTTTGCCACCTTGTGGAGCAAACCTGCAGGAAGGATGATCTCTGTGCGAATTTAGGAGAGATGGCTGTGGGGCCCCATGGGGCCCAGAAGAGGACGTACAGGAGGAAAAGAGAGAATAAACAACAATTAAAATAATGGAGCTTATTTTCAAATGATGAATTTTCTAAGGTCAGTTTTAAAATGAGCCAGAAGGATTGTAGGGCTCAGTCTAAGGCTTGGCTCTGATTCAGCAAGACACTTAGATACATGTCTACCTCTAATCTAGGGAGCAGACGCTTTGATTTAAAATGCAGATCCTCTGTGTTTTAGGCATTTGGACAGTTCCATAGAAATTAGACACGTACTTCAATATCTCACTGAACCATAGCTTATATGATGTCACTTTAGGGTCATTCAGATCTTGCTGCATTTCCTTCTTTCCTAAAAGACGCTTAGTTGGGCTCCCACTGCAAAGTTGCCTTCGAGAGGGTGTAATAAAACTGAAATTTGTCTTCAACTTACCTTTGTTTTGCCTACACTGACATTTTCAAGTAAGGACATGTGTGTTTAATTTGTCTGCACTCTTATAGTGGTCATAGTTGTGGTTTTGCACACATTGAAAGAGATCTAAGCCCTAGACCAGAAAAACTGGGGATATGATCCGTCTGTTATGAATGCTTGATACACCTAAAATATTTAGTACAGGAGGAGTTAGAGCTGAATTTTACAGGTGGTGTTACTGTGTAATTTTTTGTGGAGCAACATAAAAATATGAGTATGTCCCTTCCCTTGAAAAATTTGACCCCTTTGATATAACAGACATAGAGAATTTGGCTATGGAAAATAATATAGGTAACCCCAATGGAACAAATATAAGCTCCTAGTATTGTGTCTTAGAGTGATTACACAAACTCATGAGTTTTGGATTATATGCAAAGTGGGAAAAATATTTTTAAAATATAATACTTCACGAACACATTGGTTCTGCCAGAAATATTTGTCCATGAACAAACACAAATTGTATCTTTATCCTCACGCTAAATACAACTTGAGCTTCTGTTTCCTTTTCTTCCCTTCTTAGTTCTAGAACCTTTTTCATTTCTCTACTCTCCTCCTTTGTATGTTTGCTGAGTATTAATATCCCCTAAGTGCATTAGCATTCCTTTATCCTAATTAAATCTTTTCAAACTGTTTTTTTTTTTTAATCCATTCTCCAGTTGTTAATATTGTCCTGCAATTTCTTACTCTTCTCCCCTGCTTCCCCACAAGCTCCTGTATTAGCTTCCCTTGGGCTTTGTAATAAGACTAGGAAAGGGATAGGTGACATTTATCACTTGAGAAGTATAAAAGTCACCTAGATCTGGACTATCTTTTATGATCAAAACCAATTCACTATCATCTCCCCCCCAAAAAACATAAAAAACAGAAGTCCAGAGAGGAAAAAAAAATTTTTGTAATAACTTGATATCCTGTCCTGATTTTTCATTTCTCTTCCATACAATACCGGCCAGCACCTGAGGTTTGCAACATCAGAAGGGGAGTCAGGTCATGTGTAGTGACACAAGCACTCAGAAAGAAAAAGAAGATGTGGGATGTATCTGTAACCTTTTTAAGGTTCATTAATAAGCACTGCCTTGAGCCTCCATCCAAACTGCTCATGTTTGGACAATAATGATGAGCATGTTATACCATCTGTGTGCTCAATTAAAAGTGCTTCCCATTTGCAAACAAGTAATCAAGTGTGTAAGGAAATGTGGTTTCCTGAAGGGAGCAAGGAAAACAAAATGAGGGAGGAATTTGTATAAGATACAATGACCTACTTACTGCTTTCATGAATTACGATAACCATTTAGAGTTCCTTCATCATGGTAAAGCAACATCCAGGGATGCTGACTGCTTTCTCCCTCCTGTAGAAAGTTTCAGCTGGAGTTGTCAGATCCCAGGGCCCTGTCCTCTACCCTGCCAAGCAGCAGGGCCATCAGGTTTTGGTCACTCATGCACCTTGTGCTCTCATAACCACTCATGCTTATCCTGCTGGCCTCAAAGCTGCCCCTGTTCTTCAGAAATTTCTGCTTTTCAGTGTTAAGGGCAGCTGAATTGGTGGACTTTGGCTTTCAAAGTAGTGCCCTAAAATATGATAAAAAGAACAAGTATAAAGTGTCCACATTGCAAGGCTAGTCAGCTTTCCCTTCCTTTCAGCTTCCACTCTCTCTGTCTCTTAGATCTGATGCAGCATCCCTCCTTTCTGATCTTCCATCTCCTCCTCTCTCCATCACTCTGGGCACATCTCTTTCAGCCTCAGGTGGCAGGATTTGTCTATTAGTTCTACAAAAGCAACTGAACTTTGCCCCAATCTTATTTTATGCCTTCTAATAGCACCTTATCAATTCTCTATTTGCAGATTAGAGAATTAATCCAGTGGTGCCTTTTGGCTGCAGCACTGCAAAATAATCTCCTTCCGCACGGTTTATTGGAATGACCCTTGCCTCCTCTCCTACACAGCCTTCTCCCCCAAAACTTTTCCACAACTTTCATCACTCCAGCTTGTATGCTGCTATTCAAAGTAAAGCTATTTAAGATTTGGTGTTTAAACAATATTACTGCATTCACCACGTCCACGTATACAGAATATGCTTACTCTGCCATCTGCTTCCGCTTATACAGACACTTATACTTTTGCCCTTGGGACGATGAGAGAGCAAACACCTGACAGATGCTTAGTCAAATTGCTTAATATTTCTGGAAAACATTCAGGTGCTGAGTTTAGAAACAGGAGAAAGACAGTGCAGAATTAAGATAAATTCCCTATAAATCTGTCAGAATTATCTATCTGGAAGAATTCTTGCAAAGATTAGATGTGGGAAGGAAACACTTTATCTTTGCTCCTTTTCATATGACTCAGTTACAACAGCATCATTGACAGTCAGTTTAGGTTTTATTCAAATCCAGAGTTACTGTATAATGAGGTCTAAGGCTTACTGTATTTATATATCCATTCCCATCTCTTTGGTATCTGAGCACCTTCTAGTATAACTCTAAGTGATATAATTAACATCTGTCAAGTGTGACTCATTGTCTCCACAGGAGGGAAAGATTGCCTGTGGATTTTCTTTTTTTCAGGTGTGCCCAGTGCCATGTGTCTGTATTAGCCAAGGCATTAGAAAAAGAGGAAAAAAAGGACTTTACACTTGGCACAGAAAGGAGAGAAGTGAGTGGTAAATCCTTTGGAAGTCCGTGAAGCCATACCTCTCCTGGTACTCATTCTGCTGTTGACACAACACAGCAACTGCTCTACTTAGTTTTCTGCTAGTCCATCAACTGCAGGGACACCTTATGACCTTCCGATGACTTTTATATCTTCGAGGGAGCTTTCACAGATGAACCCTTGTGTGCTCTAGATGGAAGGTGGAGGTTCCAGGATGCACAATGCTACTCTTCAGTTCTTTACCTCTCCAGCAGGCTCCATAGAAGCAACAATACCCCTTTTTGACTCCAGACAAACTACCCATTCCTTCCTAGAAAGCTACCACCTCACTTTGTTTCTCCTTTCTTTTCTTCTTCCTGTGAGTGAGGCTGGCTAGTTCCACAATATCCATTTACATCTTTGGGATGAATACACAGAATGCATCTGAACTGGTTCCTAAAATACCTCAGCATCATTCACATTCTTTTTTTCCTCAACCTAAACAGTTCCTCTGTGGCAGCTGAGTAAAGCCATTACTTACCAAGGAGTTTAGACAGTCATTCAGGCCTCCTGTGTCCTGATATATGAGCACTTTGTAAATAGCCACTGAGGTCTTGAATATTCAGCATGTTGGAATTTGTTTAGTCTAGAGGAGGGAAGAGTGAGGAGAGACATAAGTGTCTTCAAACATGTAAAAAATGGCTGCAAAAAGGAAATGAATAAAGTCTTTTTCATGTCCACTGGGGCTAGGGCAAGCAGTAATGGGCTTAAATTGCAGTAAAGGAGATTTAGGTTGGACGTTAGGGAAAAATTCCTAACTGTAAAGATTGTTAAAGATGGGAATATGCTGCACAGAGAGATTGTAGATCCCCCATTATTGGAGATTTTTAAAAATTACTTAGATAAATCTGTGTCAAAAATGTTTAGGTACAGTTGTGGTAGGCAAAAGATTACCTGGCTCTGAAATCCCCTCTAGCCCTGCTAGCTGTGCTTCTGTTGGAAACTAACATAGTGAGCACAGGCTAAACATGATGTATGGAGGCATCTGAGTACCGAGAAGGTATTTGTCTGTATTGCAAATTGATCATTGTCACATAAGGGAATCTGATTTCATTCCCCACATGCATTTTCCTCCCAAGAAATATCACCACTTTTTATATTTGTCTTCCAGGTTATGTTTTTTATCATCTTTTAAACAGGTCCACATGTGGGACATTTATGTTTTGATGGTGTATGATCATTTCCCTGCAAGTTCTGTGGAACTTCTTTCTCATTTTCTAAAAATTATGATGATATTTCACTCCTAAAAATATTTCAAAAGGGTCCCATGGGCAAATGACCTTTGTTTAAAACATTCTGCATGCTGTCCTATCTACTCTGCAATGCATGTTTTAGAAACTCAGTTTGCCCTCAGCGATGTTATTTGTTTTTCAAAACTATTCAAATTGCATTCAGCTAGGATTTGATTAGTAGAAAGGTGAGATGACTTTGCTCTCTGTGCTAGGTAATAAGCAGTTGCTCTAACCTTGATTATCTCACCAACAGAACATAATGTGCTGATCAAATGATTTTTGCATTGACATCCTTTTCTAAGAAGTCAAAGTACATTAATTTTAAATACTCCTACTCAGAAAATTTAAATGGGGGACCAAAATATCTTCTTTTAGTTTCCCACAATCCTGTAAAGCTGCAGTTCAGAATGGAGAACAGATCCACAAAGCCTTGGAGTGAAGTTTCACTTTGTGGATAACAGATGCTGCTCCCCATTTCCCACCCTGGCTGGGTCCTCTATGGAAAATTTCCATTCTGTCATGAAGTGGAAGTTAAAGGAGATTGAAATAGGGCAAAGCAAATCTTCAGCTTCAGGGAGGGGAGAACGAGTTTAGGGAAAGGAGTTCTATCATTATTGAACACCTGTCCTGGTTTCAGCTGGGATAGAGTTAATTTTCTTCTTGGTAGCCGGTATGGGGCTGTGTTTTGGGTTTAGGATGAGAACAATGGCGATGCTAAGTACTGCTAAATAGTCGCTAAGTAGCGCTTACATTGGTCAAGGACTTTTCAGCTTCCCGTGCTCTGCCCGGTGCACGGGGGGCTGGGAGGGAGCACAGCCAGGGGCGCTGACGCAGACTGGCCAAAGAGTTATCCCATACCACATGACGTCATGCTCAGTATATAAGCTGGGGGAAGAAGAAGGAAGGGGGGGACATCTGGCGTGATGGCGTTTGTCTTCCCAAGTAACCAAGTTACGCGTGATGGAGCCCTGCTTTCCTGGGGATGGCCGAACACCCGCCTGCCGATGGGAAGTAGCGAATTAATTCCTTGGTTTGCCTTGTTTGCGTGCGCAGCTTTTGCTTTACCTATTTAACTGTTCTATTTTATTTTACTTCAACTATTAAACTGTTCTTATCTCAACCCATGAGTTCTCTCCCTTTTACCCTTCCGATTCTCTCCCCCATCTCACCGGGGGGGGAGTGAGCGAGCGGCTGTGTGGTGCTTAGTTGCTAGCTGGGGTTAAACCACGACAGTCCTTTTTGGTGCCCAACGTGGGGCTTGAAGGGTTCGAGATAACGACAGATTTAATTGGAATGTGCTAGATCAAATTTATAGCTGTTATTGCTGTTTAGTTGTTAATCGGCAGGCTTCTGTGTTTGCCACGGGGCTTGCTTGCCTTACTGTATATTAGAGCCTAGTGCTCGTTAGTGGCTGTTTTTTGCTTTTCTGCTTGCTGTACTGCTCATCACCTTACTGTGCTATGCCTGGGACAATTTGATAACAGCAATGGCCATGTGCCTGGGCTGGCAGATGGCCAGGGCATCTCTGCTGTTTTTCTGTACTGCTGTAGTGGACAGGCTGGAACTCCAGTGTGAACTCGAGTCAAAGGGACTGTGACCTGTGGATGAGTCCCTGCGGGAGCACGACACCCCAAAGCATCTGTGGACGTGGATAATCCCATGCCAGAGCAGCCCATGGAAGTTAAGTGTGGAGCAGAGATCTACCTGCAGCCCATGGAGGACCCCATGCTGGAGCAGGTGGATGCCTGAAGGAGGCTGTGACCCTGTGGGAAGCCCGCGCTGGAGCAGGCTGCTGGCAGGACCTGTGGACCCGTGGAGAGAGGAGCTCACGCTGGAGCAGGTTTGCTGGCAGGACTTGTGACCCCACAGGGGACCCACGCTGGAGCAGTTTGTGAAGAACTGCAGCCCGTGGGAAGGACTCATGTTAGAGAAGTTAATGGAGGACTGTCTGCCATGGGAGGAACCCCACGCCAGAGCAGGGGCAAGGGGAGGAGTCCATTGCAGTGTTAAATCCTACAACCTGGCCCAAAGGGGCCAGGGGTGGAGATTGTAATGGAAATACCTTTAAATTGTTGTAACCCATGATCTGAGTTGCATGTTATAGGAATTACCATAGCAGGAGCCACCTGAACCAATGGAGCACAAGCCTTACAAGAAGCAGTGCAAGTGCAGCAGTGACCCGACCTGAGCCGGCTTTGGTGCCCAATAAATCCGCACAACACGCTGCCTCTCCTGTCCTGAGTGACCACCGTCACCAATGGAGCCCAAAGTCATGGACTAAATGAACTACAAACATTTCCCAGGGGTGGTCCATAGACTAAGGGAATGATACCTGTGTATTGTATCAAAGGATGGGAAGAGGGGTGGTGGTTAAAGAGGATGTATTGGATAATGTGGGACCTGTGCATGACGTAAATGGTATGGAATAAGGGGTGGATACTGTCCTGGTTTCAGCTGGGATAGAGTTAATTTTCTTCTTGGTAGCCGGTATGGGGCTGTGTTTTGGGTTTAGGACGAGAACAATGGCGATGCTAAGTACTGCTAAATAGTCACTAAGTAGCGCTTACATTGGTCAAGGACTTTTCAGCTTCCCGTGCTCTGCCCGGTGCACGGGGGGCTGGGAGGGAGCACAGCCAGGGGCGCTGACGCAGACTGGCCAAAGAGTTATCCCATACCACATGACGTCATGCTCAGTATATAAGCTGGGGGAAGAAGAAGGAAGGGGGGGACATCTGGCGTGATGGCGTTTGTCTTCCCAAGTAACCAAGTTACGCGTGATGGAGCCCTGCTTTCCTGGGGATGGCCGAACACCCGCCTGCCGATGGGAAGTAGCGAATTAATTCCTTGGTTTGCTTTGTTTGCGTGCGCAGCTTTTGCTTTACCTATTTAACTGTTCTATTTTATTTTACTTCAATTATTAAGCTGTTCTTATCTCAACCCACGAGTTCTCTCCCTTTTACCCTTCCGATTCTCTCCCCCATCCCACCGGGGGGGGAGTGAGCGAGCGGCTGCGTGGTGCTTAGTTGCTAGCTGGGGTTAAACCACAACACCACCAATAATTAAAGAGGAGGCATGCTGAAGGGTTGCATTTTGTATTTTGGCAACATCAGCAGAGATTGTAGTTACATAATTATGAATAAAAAATGATAAGTTATCCAGCACTTTATATTTGAAACAAAGCTTGAATTTTAACAGAGACTAGTCTGACACAAGGACTGCAAAAACTTGAGAAGTTGTAGTATTCATTCTTCCATTTTAGATATTATTTTTGTAGACTCAGATGAAATAGAATCATAGAATCATAGTATCATAGAATCGTTAAAGTTGGAAAAGACCCTTAAGATCATCAAGTCCAACTGTTAACCTACCACTGCCAAGCCCACCACTAAACCATGTCTTCAAGCACCACATCTACCCGTCTTTTAAATACCTCCAGGGATGGGGACTCAACCACTTCCCTGGGCAGCCTGTGCCAGTGCCTGACTACTCTTTCAGTGAAGAAGTTTTTCCTAATATCTAACCTAAACTTACCCTGACTCAGCTTGAGGCCATTTCCTCTTGTCCTATTGCTTGCTACTTGTCAGAAGACACCGACCCCAACCTCACTACAACCTCCTGTCAGGTAGTTATAGAGAGCAATAAGGTCTCCCCTCAGCCTCCTCTTCTCCAGGCTGAACAACCCCAGCTCCCTCAGCCGTTCCTCATAAGACTTGTACTCTAGAACCTTCACCAACTTCGTTGCCCTTCTTTGGACACGCTCCAGCACCTCAATGTCTTTCTTGAAGTGATGGGCCCAAAACTGAACACAGCATTCAAGGTGCAGCCTCACCAGTGCCAAATACAGGGGCACTGTCACCTCCCTGGTCCTGCTGGCCACACTATTCCTGATACAAGCCAGGATGCTACTGGCCCTCTTGGTCACCTGAGCACACTACTGGCTCATGTTCAGCCAGCTGTCAACCAACACCCCCAGGTCCTTTTCCACCAGGCAGCTCTCCAGCCACTCCTCCCCAAGCCTGTAGCGTTGCATGGGGTTGTAGTGACTGAAGGTAGGACTCAGCACTTGGCCTTGTTGAATCTCATACAGTTGGCCTTAGCCCATCAATCCAGCCTGTCCAGGTCCCTCTGCAGGGCCTTCCTACCCTCCAGCAGATCAACACTTTCACCCAACTTGGCGTCACCTGCAAACTTACTGAGGGTGCACTCAATCCCATCATCCAGATCATCGATAAAGATATTAAACAGGACCGGTCCCAACACTGAGCCTTGGGGAACACCACTCATGACCAGTTGCCAACTGGATTTGGCTCCATTCACCACCAATCTCTCGGGTTGGCCGTCCAGCCAGTTTTTAACCCAGCATAGAGTGCACTTGTCCAAGCCATGAGCAGCCAGCTTCTGCAGGAGAATGCTGTGGGAGACAGTGTCAAAGGCCTTACTAACGGCCTTCCCTTCATCCACTAAGCGGGTCACCTTGTCATAGAAGGAGATCAAGTTAGTGAAGCAGGACCTCCCTTTCATAAATTTTGCAGAGTGGAAAAATCTCATGAAGGGATTAGCCAAAGATTTTTCCTGAATATGCTAACTAATTAGCAATATCCTCAGGGGCATATGGAAGGGGGTGAGTCCTGGGAGGGTATGACCCCAATGCATCATAAGGGAGTAATATGGCCTGAAAAGCACTACCTGGTTTAGGTTTTCAGATTATTCTAAGGAACATTTTTTGTTCTTTACAGCGTGATCTTTTCTCAGGTAAGAATTAGTTCTCTGCTCTTTTTTTTTTTTTTTAAGATAATATTTTTTTCAGTATTACAAGTGAGTCTTCTCTCTGTACTGGTATCTGGATAAATGTCATTCAGGTTGTTTGGTCAATTTGAAAGAGCAGAGATGAAAATGGGATGAAGGCATTCACTGCATTTAAGGGGAGTTCCCAGATCTCCTATCAGCTTTCTGTCTCGCTTGGAAAAATCAGTTACTTCTTATGCTAAAGTTCTCCCAAAACCAAGAAGACAAATACAATTATGTTTTTTTTCTTTGTTTTGTTTTATTTTGTCCATACCAGTCTTTGGGCAAAGACATATTTTTCTATGGACGCACAGATACAAAGACTTTGTTTTTGCAGCAGTCACAAGAGCAGATTGAGGAAATATCTTTCTCCTAAAGGAAGGCTTCATGTAGGTGCATTTAAGTGACTGAGTGAAGGGATTTTTCTTTCCTGCCAGAGAGACCCATAGTGTTACGCTTTTTGCCGGCTCACATTTGTATGTTAATTTTACTTGTGAAATATTTCTCTCATAAAAGCTGAAAACGTACCATGTTTTGAAAAAGGCAGACTCTCTGTAATACAGTCCTATGGCTTTAGGATATAGGACTTCATGTGGAGCCTTTAGCATTTAAGCCAAATTTTAGGGGCATTGCTGTTCTCAGCCTGGTATCTTGGAGGCTTTACAGCACATTGCCAAGGGTTCCTCAGATCTTCCAGTAAATACCTTTCCATCTTTTGTACAGTGAATATCTTGTCCAGGTGAAACTATAGAAAATCTTGGCCATAAAATTTGTAAATATCCATGTGCAATTGCTTTTTCAGTGTGGTGCTCAGAAAGATCACACAACATATTGGTAAATGAGTGGAGAAGGTAGGTGTGGATGACTTGAGAAATGTTACTATAAGACACTGAAAAGCAATAGCAAAAGTATAGTTACATCAGAAATAAAGTTATGCCTGCCAGAGTAAATTTCTGTAATGTTGTCTCCACTAAATAAAAGCAGTAGAGAGTCTCATCCATCTGGATCCATCATGGATTGATGACAAATAATTTAGCAATATTCTACTTTCTTGAAGAAAACTAACAAAAGCCTTTGAAGTCACTGTTTGTGACATCTCCTCACTCCTGAGTGTGTGACATGACAGCTGGATGAAAGATAATCAGGTAACCTGAGGGTAATCACTTTAAAGGATTAGATGGAAGGAATGACTTGATTGATGCACCTGTTGAATCTCATCTTTTTTTTTTTTATTTTCTTCTTACCTGTTCTCAGGAAATCCCTTCCCCATCATCCCTTGAGTTTTGTTAAAAATAAAAGACTAAAAATCATTCTAAAGGGAAGTTTTCCATTGTTTGTTTTAAACTGTCTGTGTGATCATATTGGGATCCTTCTAAAGAGAATCAGCACAGGTAAGACCCCTAGAGTGGAGCATGACGAGGTTTTTTCTTGGCTGTTATGGTTGAGCATTTGCTAAATATCTTTATCTGGCTTTATTTTTCTCCCGTAATCCATGACCAGAATTTAATGCAAAACACACAGGAGGAAGCCTGGATCTACTTTATCCCCCCACAAACCTATGGCAGCTGGTGGTTTAGGTCTTTGTGTTACAGGAGCTGAGAGAGCTACCAGGTTTGCATTTCAGTCTTCCATCACTGCATAAAGTTTCAGAGAAATAAACTCAGTTTCTTATATGGTCTTCTGTTAATATGTATTCATAGGAAATGCTTGATGATTAAGATTCTGCTCCAGATTAAATAGCCCTAGAGAGGTGTCTGCATGTGAGGTAGGTGTCTTAGCTCCCTCTATAGCCAGTGACTATGATTATTTAAGGATCTGACACAGTGCTCAAATATAAGATGTCTAGTACAAGGTAGGGCATTTCAGGGTATCCCACATTGTTTCCATCCACCACTCCAAAAGGGCAGGGGTCTTTTTTGGGCCCTGTGTCATATCTGCCAAGCCTATAGGGATGTCTTGGCTATCTAGGCTTTCTCTTACCTCCTTCACACTCAGGCACCTAAATGTCAGTGTCTTAGTGTGGAGCTGCATCCCCCCGGCATTGCAAAGCAGTATCAATCTTTTAGGTATCTCCACTATAATTTTTGATGGTAAGGGAAGTATTTCTTTTTCTGCTGTCTCTGTAAAAGACTTCTGAATCACAGTAATGGATTTTCTGTTAGATTTCATCACAACTTCTTTTTTCTTCTTATGATGTTCAGGATATGTATTTCTCTAGTGTGATTCATCTTCCTGCAAGTTACATGCCATTTTCCCACAACTGTAAACTTTTGATAGTCCCATACATTTTGTGCTGTGCTGCAGGCAGAAGAAAAACATACGAGTATTTTTTTAGTATTAGGTCAGTGCTAGAAATTGGGGTAAGAAACCTGGTCCTAGCATTTAACTTTTTTGGTCAGGAATTCTTCAGAGTAAGATTAGTAAGCCACAAGTTTCAGATGAGAGGGGCAATGACTACATCATTTTCCCTGCTGCCTCCAGAGATCACGTTGTCTCTCCCACATGATAACACTGCATTAGAAGACAAAAGAAATACCTTTATTAGATGAAATTTTGTTCAAACTCTACAGAGGCAATTACATGCGATGCAGTTACATGGGATGCAGGTATTACCTTCACGGAGCTAATTTTACCACCAAGGACTTCCTGTTCATAAAGAAACAAAACAAATCCCCCAAGTACCCAAACAAACACAAACCCACAAGTGATTTTTATTTTTTTTTCCTCCTCAGTATAATACTGAATTGAGTAAAACACTGCTACCTGAAGGCATGAAATGCATATCTTCTTTAAAAGCTATGTCTTTGTCTCATGGGTCATTATCCAGCTAATTAATTTAACTTTCTATTATAATCCTTCTTTTAATCACTGTCTTTTCAATTTCTTCACTTCACTCAGATCATCTCCTTTCCATTTATGCCCTGATGCTTTAATTCCATGCCACAGAACTCAACAACTATTTGACTTGTTAAATCTTTAAAAGAATTTTTAACCCAAATCTATTAATCTCAGACAAAGTATTTTGGAGCTTTTCACTTGTATGCAGTAAGGATGCTCTTCAGAGAGGGGGAAAAATTTCCAAAAGAAATATAAATCAATATCTTAAATTACTCAAATGTTCAACATGGCACCAATAGCTGTTACATATTTTTTTCTTTCCTTCTGAGATTCAAATACATATGCTTAGCAATTACTGTACTGTTACATTTGCATAACAGGACATTTTTTGATTAGCATATCTTGGACTTGTGTTTTCATTTTTTAAGTTACTTCTATTCTCTAATTTTTCCTTATTACCTCTTCATGTTCTGTTATACCTATTCATGTTTTTCTATGCTCTTGTGTTGTTTTCCTGAAGGCTTGCTGTCTCCAAAGCTTTGCTTAGTATTTGGTTTTGTAGTTAACATCACACAGTAATGGGATATCAGGAAAGCAAGGCATATGACATATTAAAGTTTAATGAATAAATTGTAAAACCATGTGATAAATGCTGTGCTTTCACAGGGGGTAGCCAGGAAACAGAGTGATGTACCACAAAATCCTACAAAAACTGTAATATACTTTACAGTTACTCAGCATTTCATGCTATCAAATTTGTGTGCTCTGAGGGAAATAGCTTGTGTTTTCATCAACTTTGTATGTTTTATGGCATTTAAACACTCTAACTGCAACTATAGCCATCCAGAACATCACCAAAACAGGCTGGACCAGATTCTTGGTGTAACCATGCCAGGTGGGATGTTTTGATTGACCATTCTCATTACCTGCTTTACAGGAGTTAGATGTAAGGCAGTGTTTAGGTAGCTGTTCAAAAGTAAAAAAATCCTTCAGTGCAATCAATTGAATTTTCAGTTGTGTAGAAGTCTAATAGTTTCGTGATAGAGTATCTTAGTGCCCTTTTGTTTAATTTTATTTATTGTATTTGTAAAACACTGCACATACTTTGATATCAGGGTAAAAATCTGTATAATTTTTTTACCATTGTTTCATTTGGTTAAACCCTCAAAATTTAATAGATTCTTGGTACAGTCTTACTTGTAATATCTTGAGAACTCAAATGAAATGGTGGTCAGGTCAGGTTCATTTTCCTGTCATGGCTTTGCTCTGTTAATTCATTGATTTCTGTAATTAAATGAGTTGGAAGGAAATCCCGGCCCTTTGCTGCATGTAACTCATCAGAACTGATGGCTGAATCTTAATAAGCTGTTTAGTGTGATCTTGTGCCAGAGCAGCTAGGTGTTAACAGTTTCCCTAGTGCTACAATCCCATGTAGCAATCTGTGGTTATAATTGACTCTGCCAGGACAAAAGAAAGTGGAGGTGGAATGGCATTAGATTAAAATGAAACAGTGTAGTGCAGAGTGGTTAGCTCAATGAATGCAAAATTCTTCCCTTTTTTGTGTAAGCTGAACTCAATGGTTACAATTTTTCTTCCTTCTTTCAAATAGATTGCAGTGTTTCAGATTCAGATACACGTGTGGAGAAGGAGATCTGAGGATGTTCCCTACTTGGAAAAGAAAAAAGGAAAAAAAAAAAAAACAACCCCAACAACAACTGCTTTGAAATGCAAACATTAAGACATTTAATTACCAAGGATAATGGCAATGCCTGTGTAGTGTTCTTTATAATCTTCAGTTCTGGTGCCAATGTTATGTAGTCAACATGCATTACAAGAATAAAAAAACATTGTTATTGTGGTACTTCTTGAACTGCAAAGAAATACCAAGACATCGTTCTTTCCTTAAAAAGGATAAGCCACAACCCAGGCAAATGATACAGCATCACCCCATAAAATGGGGAACTATGAAATAGATTTTTAGGGATAAAAAACAAAAACAAAAACAAAAACAAAAACAGGGGTCATAGGGTCATATACAGGAAAAAGCTTAAGACATGGAATAATTTACAGACCTAAGAAGGACTGTCTGTCCTTTACATGCAGGTGCTCACTCTCATTTTATCTAATATCTCTTCTTGGATATAAATTTCCAAACTATTTTGAAATAGTTCAGAAAAGGTTTCAGCTGATCATGGAGAAAAATTATATTTTCCTTAGAATAGAAAGAGTCCAGCAGTTTGCTTGGACCCTGTATGGGTTACACTGCCCCCTTGCTTCCTGAGGTTCCCATCAATTGCTGTGAAGTTAAACACTCAAAATTGTGAGAGGGAAACAAAGCCAGAGAGCTTTGTTAGGTTTGTAATGATATTCAGCTGAGTGCCTTTCCCCACACGTATGACTCTCATGCTACATTTCGAATCCCCTGTTGTCTCTGTGTACATTAAAGCTAATCAGCTTTCAGTATGTTTCTCCACAGGCTCTTATCAAGAAACATACGCTGCTTTTTGCTTCCAAATGGCAGCCCTTTAAAAGCAACTATCAGCAAGCAACTTTGCTCTAGCTTCTGAAGTAGCTGTATTACACTTGCAGCAGAGGCAGAAACTCCTCCTTTGTCCCTCATGACACTGTCCCACTCCGTGCTTACCTTTCCATACAAACTTATTCTCCCACTACACACTTTTCTGCTACTGGTCTTTTATGCCTGACAGACCCTAATGGCTTTAGCTGGAGAGAAGACCTTTCCAACTGACATATACCTGTCTGTTTTGTCCTGTTTTTTTTTTTTTCTGTGGCTGGGGAGATCGCCTCTGCCCACAGGCTGATAGAAATGCATGAAATGAAGCTGTGAGTGGCCCATCCATAAGTCATCCACTTCTGGGAGATTTTGACATAATTTGGTCTCCAGGTTTTAATATACAAGTAAAAGTGTTCAAACACTGTTTAGACTTAGACAAGACAGTAAAACTGAGCATCAAAATTTAGTTTCAGATAAATCCCCTTCCATGCCAGCATATGACATAGGTGAGCAGGAATCACAAAGAAGCTTAAAAGACTCTTTCTTCTTGTTTCATATTGGACTTTGCAGCTGACAGACATACAAATAGTAAAGGAAAAATTGCTGTGATCCACTACACTTATATAATATTTTCTTTGCAGTGGCAAGCCAGAGCTTTACGAGACACAAAGCAAAAATCTAGTGGCCATGCTGGGGAGAAATGTTGTGGCCTGGAAACATGTTTCAGTGCCTTGCAGGTTTTATGTAAAATAAGTCTAATTGGAAAGCCACTTCAGGAATTCATTCCCAGAGGTGTTTTTGTGTGGCACTGGGGAGGATAAGGAAACAGTAGACAGCAATATCTAGCAGGAACCAAGAAGCTGAAAGATGCATAGAAGTGTCCATCTGACTGGAAGTCCTAAATGTGTCAAGCACATAGTCATCCTGTCTAGAAGAGCAGAGCAGGAACTGATGGACCATGCTGGAACTTCTTGAGACTACAAAGCAACAAGCTACCAAGAGGCTTTTCATACATCATGACCCAAAGTACTCCAGACAGTAAAGAAGGCAGGAAGCCTAGGTTACTCTTCCAGTAGTGAAAATTCATTTAATGTTGCATATGAAGACTGGGTAAGATGAAAAATATTACAACCTAACTATGTCTATGCCAAGTAATGGTGAAAATTTTGAACTTGACAGCTACTAAAGCATAAATGGGCTGAGCTTCATCCATAGCTTATCTCCTCACAGAAAAATTCTTGTATCTATATGAAGATATAAGAAGGTTGTTAAAGCAAGAATATGAAAGAAGAGTACTAGTAAAATGAAATTCGGAGAATAGCAGAATAGAAGCAAATAAATGTAAACAAGCATAATTCTCAAAGTGAAGAAAAGAAGGACTTTTAGAAGCCTTCCTATCAAAGCTTTGAGGTAGAAAGCTTATTGAAGAGACTATATTGATAAAATTGACATTTTTGACATGTTGATACAGTTTGTCTGAGTGGGATGTTGCACTTAGGCTGTAACGAGAATAGAAGGGATAAAGCTGGTAGGTGTGGGAATGTCACCTCAAAGAAACCCACTGTTTGGTTCCGAGTTGTTAATTTAGGCATCCAGGGTATTAACTTCACACAGACCAGTGATCTGATTGAACTTAATAGAAGCTTTCCATAAAGATCTGGTTTAGGCCAGGGAGTGGAACTAGAAAACAAGAGGAGATTTTGCTTAAAGCACAGGTAAAATTAAGTTACAAGTTATTCAGTATAAAAGTCAAAGGCTGAGCATTTCAGTTATGAATAAAACAGTTGCCTCCAAAATCTTAGACTATAATATGTAAGGGCACTGCTGTAAATATATAACTACTTTTCTATTTCAGATAAAAATTAACTTTGTTTGTTTTTTTTCCAAGGACCTTAAATAGAGGGAAAAAATGCTGCCTATTAACTTATAACATTTCTTTCAAATAAGATATTTTTCCAAACTGGAGAGAAATTATGAATACCATAGATGACGAATTTAATTGGATGAAAAAACTAATTAACATTAATTAACTAAGAGTTTTCAAAGTTTTTGTTGGTGAAAAGTCAAAATTCAGCAGTCAAAGATAACAATTTTGCTAAAAATATTTCACACACCTAAGTTCTGTGGTGAGGAAAGCAATAAACAGAAATAACGGATAATAAATGACAACAAAGGAACAAAAAAGAAAACAGACATAGCTTCCAAGTTATATTGATTTTTGAATTGCAGAAAATGTGTTGGGTAACTTAACACACCATAGGGAAAATTTGCAGTGCATGCTGGTAAAGTAACTTAAAAAGGATTTAAAGTATATTTGGGACATACCATTATATATAGCCCTTACAAAATATAGAAAATAAAATGGTTAATTCTTGCTGAAGCGTTTAGTACCTATGTCTATTTTGTAATTAAAAATAAGCAAGATTTTGTTCTCTATCATATAAGGATGATGAAAAACATTAAGTCCATCTACTAATGTGATGAGAATATTAATACCTTAATAGTTATAATAGTTTTTATTGGTTTGGTTGGGTTTTTTTTTTCCCAAAAAAAAAAAAAAAGGTCAGAAAACTTATCCTTAAGAATTCTGAAAAATCTGGATAATCTCCTTGGCCTGTTGATGCAATGTGTTTGGTTTTTTTTTGTTTTTTTTTTTTTTTTTTTGAAACCAAAGCATCAGGGACATTACATGTGTTAAAATGCCAGACACCATGATTTTGAGGAAGACAATTGTCAGGACTGATTTGATTCCTTCAGAATAAAATTTACGTTGGGAAAGTTAACTGCATAACACAGTAAATTCCATGGAACTTCATTTAATACACTACAAAACTCCAAATGAATAGTTTGATTGTCTAACTGCTATATAGTAGCAGTAAAGCATATGTTAAATAGATTATGAACTAGACAAACTGTAAATATTTACTTAGTTACAAATTGATATATATTACTAAAAGAAGACATTTCTAATACAAATCTGAGGACTGAAAGTAGGTGGCTTTTTGTTGCTTAAATCAATGGCAAAGAAAACCCATGAATATGTTCATCTAACCTGGTTACAAAAATCAACAATCAATCAAACTTCTGTTCTATTCACCTAACCTAGGCTGTTTTTAAGTTCAATGAATTTCATTTAGTGTACCTGTATTTGGTGTGTACATATGTACATGCACACATGTGTGCTCAGTGGTAGATTCTGGACATGAACCTTTAAATTTACTCATGGAAGCAAATCCCTTGCGGAACATTCATTGTTTTGTTGGGTTAATTTATTAGATAAAGATCCCACCTGAAAATCCACTGTCTCCCAAACTACTTGATATTCAAGTAAGTGATCTCCAAGAAATTAAAAAAAACTGAAGCAAATGTCATTAAGGAATGTACAAAGTTTTCAGACATAAATCTTATGCTAACAAGGCATCCAAATTGCTCTTTGGGCAGTGTGGAAGCCTCTCACAGCCCACCTCTTACACCCACAAATAGCCTATACAAAGCCAAATGCAATCACTTTTGACATGGAGGATGCACCAGTTACCATAGGTGCATCCCAGCACAGACCTGGGAGGTATAAATGCCAAAGGAATGAAGCTCAGAAAGGGAGGAGGTTGGTAGGAATGGGGTTACACAACCAGGAGTTGAGCCCTTCATCTGCTGAGTTTGGACCACACTGTAAGCAGCTACTTCTCAGGGATGAAATAATCTTAGCCCAGGAGCCTTTGCTAGCTGCTATTCATAGATTCATGGAGCTTAAGGCCAGAAAAAGCTATTAGCTCATTTAGTCTGATCTGCAGGTTATTACATTTCACCAAGTTACTGCTATATTGAACTACAGCTACCCAGCTCGTTTGCAAGAGTTTTGTCTTTCCATGACACTCTAGACTGCAGCATCAAGTTGTGGGAGAGGAGGAAAGGGATGGGGAATCACGTAAAATATTAGCCAAAGTGTAAAATGCAAAAGTCAAACAAACTATAGATTTATAAAACAAAGATAGGATTTCCTTTTTGATACGGAAGACTTTTTCTCTGCCTCTGAACTTACACCTTTACAACATCTCAAGAGGGTCATGGAAATATAATTATTACCTGGAAAGCGGGCCAGGAAGGCAAATTAACAAGAAAACAAAGTGATTTTGTTAAACTGTGTGAGAAAATGACTTATCTGATATGGAAAATTAAATATGATTTATAATATAAAGCATCAGAAAAATAATTAACAGAATGTATTAGCATAAAATAAAAATTGTAGCAAGTTAATGTAGATTTTTAAGTAAATGTATTGGCTGAAGATTCTAATCAGCAAAATGCATGAAGGTTAATCCAGAGTATGCTTAGGAATAAATGAATTCAATTTGAATGTATCACTAAAATTATTTTTTGATCTAATGGAGTGATAATTGAATTCTTTTTCTAATCTGAAGCAGGGGAGATAGTAGCACCACAACATAATTACTTGTCTGGTTAAATACATCGTCCTTTTTTGTGGAAATAATTTGCTTTCAGATTCATGCTGAGAAGCTACCAGCTCCTCTTTATCATAATATAATTTAACAAAATGTAGCATTCCTTCTTCATCAAATTACACCAATTTGGGAAATTGAAGAGTCTTTGGGTCTCAGCTCTTCAATCATCCTCCATTGTTATACTCAGATGAAAAAACAGGGCATTAAAAATAAAGGCTTCAAAAAGCAACTGACTGTCTTTTCCCATAAGTAGGATTTGGGGGGGAGGAAGAAGAAAAAAGGGGGATGATGTCCTTTAAGATAGAAATGACTCAGAGAATTTTGTGAGGTACACAGACTACATCATTGGATTGCTGGAGCTCTGTTACAGCCACCTGGGGAACACCAGCAGTCAGAGCATCTTATGGCAGCAGAGCAAAACCTCAGGCTATCAGAGTTGTTGACCACATCCACCCCACCCCACTGCTCCTGCATGCATTAGAGCAGGGTGACTGATTCTGGGACTTATTTTGTTTCTGCTGTTTCTTGCAACAAGTCCTGATGTGAAGAAGGGTATGTACTTACTCAACAGGTCACCAGCACAGGTTCTCTCCTATTTGTTGATGCTGGAAAACAGTAGGATTGCTTCTTTATTTTGAAAGATTCCTGAAGTATTATAGCCTCAAAATTATCAGCCATATAATAACATTTTGAAGTTGAGAACTTCTGATATTAAATATCATTTTAAACTTTTGGTACTGATAGTTGTCTTACAGACTCTGATTTGAAAGCTGATCCTTGTTCAACACACTTCACTGAATAAATAGGTGCAGGGGGCCCATATATGGCAAATGTTTTTCTCTATCATGTCCTTAATTAGATCTTCTCTTAATTAGAACATCTCTCATAGTAATCTGTTGGACTTGATGTAATTTCAGGGAACCACGGCAATGAGATCCACTTTAGCAAGTAGTGCAGCCCAGTAAGAGCAAAGCAGCTGGTGTTGAGGACCTGACATCTATGATTTGACACTGAAAAGGTTTTACTTCAAACTGTGACCCAGTCCTGTTTCTTGCACCTGTCAGTAGTGTATCTGTACATCAGTGTGTTTGTGGAGAACATTTTCTAGAGCGTGTCTTCTAGCATGGTTTTACTTGAAAGGAACCCAGTTCACATAGTCCAAGAGACTGCCTGATGAAATCATAACCAAATGAGAGGTGGCTACCTAAGCATGGTGAGTGGAAACAGCTGAGATATTTCTTTGCAAAAAGATCCTTTTCATCTCAACTGAAACTTTATTTCATAAGTCATTCTGGTTCCATGTTCATAAGGATATTTGGGATGTAACAAAAAAAGCATACTGTTTGAATGGCTGGTCTCTGGGCCCTGCTATGTTTGGAGAAGCTGGACCCAGACTTTGAAACATTTTCAGTCTCCTACATATCACAGAAATGTTGGAAAGCTCATTACTCACATGGTTTTTGGGGCATACCAGATTCTTGGTCATTGTCTCTGTCTTCAAGTCATTACCAACAAGTAACATATATTGGGGAAAGCATCCTACTTTTCTTTCCTTTCAAGTCTCTAATATCTCTATCTGGACCAATTTTTTCTAGGGATGAGGTGATCCACAGTAACAGCATGGAGGGCATCCTCAAGGAGGATCTCACTCCTGCATCCTGACAGTGCTTTTAAAATTCAGACCTACATCTGGGCTCTACCACTACTCAATAAATGTTGAACTTGCAGTATTTCCGAGGAAGTCCAAGAGTGGACTCAAACATGACTCCGGGTGCATCAGACGGTGTAGGTGAGGTTTGAGCTACCTTCAAGAGCAAACACGGTTGTCGCCCACACCATAAACTTTCCCCGTGCAGTTGACTATGGCAATAATTCTCCAATTAGTGCTCTGCCGCAATTTGTGAATTTAACTTGAATTCTACAAAGTTGGTGGCCATGTGGAAATAATATTGTTCTATTACTAAGTAGCTGAGCCACAAGTAATTGAGTAACTTGTCTTGAGTAACAAGAATCCTTTATCACCTGAAATTCATTTCAGTAAGAAATACATACCTGTTTCTTTAAGGACTCTGTTTTCATTTTTCCATGAAAAATAAATGAATAAATAAATAAATTTCAATTCTTTCACTGTTTAACCTCAGCTTTAGTAGAGGACCAATTGATGCATATTTACTTTAAATAAGAAGTCCTGTAATCCACAAGCAAAATCATTGTTCACCTAATGAGTTTATAGCTGCAAAGCCCAACATACATCTGCCTTTTACCATTTCTGCATGATGTCTGGCCGTATTTGAAGGGCCAGAGGTAAAAATATGTTAACCAGTAAATGTAACACTTAGACAACTGGTACATTCATCTACAAAGGCAGCTAGAGGCAAATGAAAATGTATAAAATTAAAGTCAGGGATGGATATGCTAGCTAAACATGCTATTGCTAAAAGTAATTACCTTCCATCTCTGTTTCCCCCACTTCCCCCAGTCTGTGCTCACTGTTTAAAATAGATTGATGGAACTGTTAAGAATTCTCTCTGAGCTCCAGTAAGATTATATCAATTATTTAGACATGTTAAAATTTTGGCAGGGACATAATCCACCTTCTCACTTTGAAGACAATCTGGAGATTAATACAAACATGCATTAAGGAAAGAAATTCAGGCAGGGTAAAGCTAGTGTGACAAAATGAACACTTGTACTCCACTATTGCAGCATGAGGAGAAGGGAATTAGCTGTCAGATGATAAACAGGATGAATTGCCTGCTTGTCATATCAAAAGCTCTTAGCTTTAATCTGAAGATAATGGATATATTGCAAGTTATACAGTGATAAAGTTGAATTTTGGCTCATAGTGAGGAATTTAAAAATGAAGTGTCCTGCCCTTTAGTAGAAGAATTACTGAATACTTATGAATATATTTTAAGTTGGTGTTTTTTCTGTAAACGATGCAGAGGACATATCCCAGTAATCTAGAAGTGGGAGGGTGTCATTTTGGCCAAACTATGAGTCTTAATAAAACATTGTGTATAAAGACACACATAAACATTAATTGGTGTGATGTTTATAATAACAAATAATAGATTGTAAAGACAGAGATAAAATTATCATGAGATACATTAAGAATGTATTCAATACCAGGAAATTAGGGCATAAATACATGATCTCTGCAAAAACAACTGTTGAGATTTAAGTGTACTGTTAACAACCATTAATTCATTACCATCTTCCTAGCTGAGTCATGGTAATAGATCAAATGATTGCTTCTAATCAATTTCAGTGAGGTCAGTTGGCTTAATAGACCTTTAAATCAGAGAGACTGGTGATTTAAACCAGTCTATCTGACATTCCACTGAAGCAGACTTGTACATACTTGTACATTACGTTACCACAGTTTGGCTCTGTGAATGGTAACAAACAGCTTTACAACAATAATGAACAAACTAGACAAAAACTTCATAAGCAACTCTAGCTAGGTTTACAAAAGCAGGAGTTTCTGTGTCCATCCTTGGGTTGGTCATTAAAAATCAAATTAGAAAGGATATTTCTAAACGTAATTTGATTAGAGACAAACTATCATAACTCTGAAAAAACAAATCTGGCCTCTCCAGGCTATTATATGTGTAATTATGCAGGTGGGACAAACATAAATAGTAATTGACTTAGATAACTTTCCCTAAGTACATATCTCATCTTTTTATTTCTGTAGTCTTGGAGAACCTCCTGATCATTTACCTTACAACAGAAGCAAGTCTTTGCTAACTTTTTAACGTGCCTTGCAACCATGAATCAATCTGTGATGGGCAAAAAAGATGAGCTTTGCTATGTGTAAACAATAGTATGAACTAGGGGTAAACTAATACTTTGTTCATGTATGCTTATGTTATGCAGGCACAAGGGGAAATGGTGAGACATTTACTCTGGAAACTCAAGGACTGTGTGTTTCTTGACAGAGAATCAGTCCCTGCAGGTGCAAGGTGGTGGCAAGAAGTAGCTCCTCAGACCTGCAACTATATGAATGGTGAAGGTAATTTTAACTTCACAGTGAATAGAAGCTGGTGGTTCTCAATGTCAAGGACACCAAGCAGCGTTGGAGGAACTTGCTTCCTACTGTTGTCCTTCTAACAGTCTCAGCAGAGACAAGGAACAGCTAATGGGAACACATTTCATCCTTTTCAGGGAAAAGTTATATGGATTATGAGATTAAAGTACCTTCTGCTGCTCCCAGGACCAGCTTCCATTGAAAGAAGGCTTAAGAAGCTGTAGTGTTTCTGGTGATCACTATTAGTACCATGTCTTATGTAAGTAGTAGTAAACATGAGACAAGTCTTAGCTGTCATCAAAGTATCAAATGTAAGCAGAAACTGTGGAATAATATAACTTTTTTTTTCTTTTTTCTTTTAAATACTATTTAAAACACTCTATTTGGCTTTTTTCAAAAGTAAGTCTTGACAGACTTGCTGGATACTCTTTGAGTATTTTCACAATTCCTTCTTATTCCATGTTCATTGCTCCTGAAACACCCATGTGCTTTTTTCTCTATTCTTCTTTAATCCTTCACAAATGTATGCATGTAGTAGATGAAATACTTCAATAACACCCTTGTATTCATTTTCAGAGACAGCAGAATTAGAAGGCATATCACGCTCAGTTCACATTGTTCTGTAGTATGGTCCTGGCCACATGTGCCCCACTGGGACTTCAGTAATACAGCTTGTTGCAAATCTTCCATCATAACTGTGCTGAAACACAGTTTTGCTATAAATTATAGAGCTTCTGTGGCTGAGTTTAACTTCCAACAGAAAACTAACAAAATTTTCTTTTGGAAGCTGAATTTAATTGACAAAAAGTGCCCCCTAATGAATTTTTAATGGTTTACAGGTAATGAAATATTCTAGTTAAGAGGCTATGTGCATGCCTTGTAAAGAAAAGTGGGGCTGAAAGTACACTAGGTCTTCTGGTGCCCAGGGTGACAAGTGAAGCTGTGTGCAGAGGTGAGCATTGCTGTGCAGCAGTGATGTTGATTTTATCAATCTAAGGACAAAAGTGGAACTATACTATTCCATAAGGGATATGCAGATGTCCTCCTTCTGGTTTGTCAAAAGGAAAAAAAAAACCTTCAAATTATAATATTATTTTTTAATTGTTATCCCTTCTTTAGTAGGTGGACTACTATTCATTCTTTACTTTCAAAGAAAGTATGATTTTTGAAGGATTTTTTTTTCCAATAATTCATCAATTACTTGAAAATCAAAAGATGTTTGTCAATATTCTTTTCAAATGATATGGTGATTAAGGTTAGAGAAATAATTTGTTTTGAGAAACTCTTAAAGACAATTTATATGCTAAAATGAATCATATTTTATCTTTTAATTGAAACATTTACAAAAATTGAAAGAAAAATCTATAACAGCTTAAAACTCTTTCCTTTGAATTTTCTTCTACCCTTTTCCAGTCAGCTAGTTTTGATTTTCTTGCTCAAATGGATAGCATTAATCCTTTGAAATATTAATTTTCTTTTTTTTTTAAAAGATTCTGGAAACTCTTGTTGTAAATACAACCCGTAATCATTTCATTAGCAGTAATAGTTTGGTTACCAGAATCAGATTCTAAAATCTTTTTCCCTGAATCAGCCAATGTTGTTGGTTCTTCTTTTCAAACAGAAATGTACAGTGTAACAATATTTCTTCATATTTTTTTAATAAGAAAGTAGATCATCTATTTTGATAGCAAATAAGTGTTTACATTCCTTAAAAAAGTTCAGATAATTTAAACATTTTGATGGAAATAAACAGAGTGAAGTGAGCAAGTCCATTAAACTGATTACATATCCCAATCTCATAGTCTTATCTAGACTTTCCTGTAGTCATATTACAGGAAACTTGGCACTCCTGGAGTATCTGTGGTAAGCACTTGATTGATATTGTGCTTAAACCCCTTGGAATATAAAACTAAGGATCAATTATTTCACACTAGTTTTAGTCTGTAGGTATCACAGAATGAATTTTAATCCTCAAGGATTACATTTTTCCATCTTTTTCCTCAATAATTTTCCTTTACTCACTTTTCTAAAAATCTTTTTTTTTTAAATGTATGAAGCAGATGGCAAGATTGTTGTTATTTGTTTCTTGTTCCGATGTTATATAAACATTTAAAAACAAGTCTTCTTTTGTTGACTTTTAACATTTTATACTTGTCAGTCAAGATGAGCATCTCAGGAATCAAACCTACAACTCTCGAATCTAGCTCATACTCTCCCAAAATTTACATTGAGGTCATCTTGCCTAATAGGGATCTGGGTATAAGACAACTCATTCTCTAAAATAAGAATAGAGAGAGAAACATAACAGGAAGTAGCAGATTACACAGCATATGAATTCCTTCGCTGAGGATTAAAGAAGTTGTATGACTGAAAAGGTGATCCAACAGAGATTAACTGCAGGAAGTACCAAAATAATGGTGAAAAAAGAAATATAAGTAAAAATGCAATGGCATGATTTAATTTCAAATTTCTGTTCTGACAGGTGTGATGGGATCCACTTAAAATTTCCTCATATGAGATACTTGCTCATATTTACCATCATCATCTACTGGGTTATTTACACAAATAAAAACTCATTTTAATATGAATTTTATTAATGATTTTAAGCCACTGATTCATGCTTTTGCCACTAGATAGAGATTATTGCAATCACCTCATCTCCTTTAGACATGGTGTCTAATGATCTGTTGCAATCAGAAGTTTGATATAGCTTTGCTTCACTGAATATCTGTCTTCTAAGTCATAGAAGTTGCATAAAGGAAATTCTGTAGCAAAGCAGTAGCTGTTTTTAAGAGGCTAATGAATAGACATGAAACAGACATTAAAAAACATTCACAGATTGTAAAAATACAGTTCCTTATTGTACTTAAGCTTACAGAGAAGTTTCCTGTCAAAACTGCCTCTTTACACATGGCATAACTGTATAAAATAATTGTTTTCTGAGACAAAAATTGTGTTTGTTTTTCTTTCACAGTACTTTTGATAGTTTGAATATTGTTTGAGCACTTTAAGGAAAAGACGAAAGATTAAAAAAGAACCTCCAGGTTGCAAATGAGGTGGTCATTTTGCTTTAAACTTCTGGTTGACAAAGTTCTTATTGTATATGCATTTTAGGGCAACTCAGCAGGAAATCCCATAAATATTATTTAACAGTGACAACTTAAGATCAAATGATAAAACTTGGACTGATAATGAGTTCAAACGACTCCCAGGCACTTTGTGGACTGCATATATTGGGAATTATCTCAGGGAAGGCCAAAAGCAGATCAACAACTTTGCAGTCATTGGTATGGAATGGGTTCTGGCTGATTTTTCCTTAACCACAAGATGGTTAGGCTCAAGAAATATTTCAAAGACACATGTGTTGTTTACAACTAACATGACTCTTCTGTTTTGTTGTGTTTCAAAATAATTCACCGACACAAATACCAACACCACTTTATGCATACAGTTCTTCAAAATAGAAGCCCAGAGGTGTCAGCCCTGCTTGTGCTTCTGACAGATTTTGTGATGTGACAAGTCTTAAAATGACCAGGTTTTTTCCTTACCTATTGAGACTGAAAACTGTTTCAGAAGAGGTGCTTACCTGCAGCATGTATGTACAATCAGACTGTGGGTTCGACAGGCACCTACACACAGTTCCATCATTCAGTCAGAATATTAAAAAATATATTGCTAATGCTGTGTATATTAACCTACATATATGCATATGTATAAAACAGCTACATATTTCCCCACATAAAAACCCCCACTAAATAGTTATTATTAATAATAAAAATAACAATAAAAGTCTACATATTTCAAGCATTACAAAGCAGGATGAGTAGAAGAAAATAAGCCATTAAAAATGGTAATTGCTTGTATCTCTTTAAGGTTGACATGAATCTGACAACTCCATCAGGCACGTAGAATAATTAGATCTCATACCTGCCCCCTCAAACTCCATGCATATTACAATGCATATTAGATTCACTACCACTGGAATAAATTGATGTAGATTTTAGTGGGGATGGTGGGAAGAGAAAAATACTTGAGGAGATTAGGTCATAAATCACATATTATAACATTTATTCAACCTGATAGTCCCTTGTTAGGGTGCAGGTCAACTGTATCTTTATAACTGTATGTTGTCTGATCTGTCAGCTAATTCAATTCCAAACTTCATTTGAATGAAAGAGTCTTCGGATGTTGTTTTCCTTGTGTCTTGCTGTCCGTATTGACTCATCTCATTGTGACATCATTATGGTACTGGAGGAGAGGAAAGGGGGAATATATCATCCTCCAATTCCAGTTTTTAAACAAACCCAGTTTGCCTTACCCAGCAACAGTCACTAAGGCGTCTTGGAATTTTTCAGATGTTTGTAAATAAAAGACTGTGTTTGGGAGCTGGATAAAAATAAATCATCAGGACAGCAACTAGAAATTTTTTGAGGAAACTTGTAATTAAATTGAGTTTAATGAGTTTCTCTTGGTCAAAGAGCAAAAAAGATCTCACATAGTCTTCTGAAATTCACTTCTTTGAGCTCGTGGGACACATGAAGTGCTGCAAACTGCTATTAGCTAGTTCAGGAGCACTTCATGACTCCTGGGAGTCCTTGACAGAAATTGCAGGTATCCTTTAACTTTTTTTAATTCGAGACATCCAGTCTAACTCAATGCTTTACAGTTCATGAGCTCTGTACAAGGAAAGGCAGTTTGTTCTGTTGGTTCTGCACCTTCTGCAACACTACCTGAACTTTTTAGCTGCAACAAAAAGGTAAAGATGTAGCAGAAGTCACATTGTTCACCCAGACCACTACAGAGCTTTATCCTGTTTGTGAGTATCTGAGTTCATATATCTATATAGCCCAGGAAGCTTCTGCCTCAAAATACCTTTCTTCTCTTTGAAAATCCAGTTAAATTATGAAAGTTATATTTAAGGCTCCAATTTCCTAGAAGGATAGATTTTCTCTTTTGATGGCTGCCTAATTAATATGCTTTAAATTTAGATGCCGTGAATTAATTGCAGCAATAATTTCTTGAGAGAATTGGTGCTAAAAAGAAGTGCACTAAATAGTGAGGTTTTCAGGCGAATGCTGGAGGTGTTCCACCAAGACCTTCACACATCTCTGTGACAGGAGTGTAATGTATTATTTTCTTATTATTTTCCCATTTCAGAAAGTCTTTTGAATAATAATACTGTGGAACAAAAATAGCTAAATGTAGCAAGAGATTTTTTTTCTTGCTGGTTTCTATTGCTGCTAGCTACCAGATGCAAAAGAAAAGCTGTAGTGTACTTCCTTCCTGGACAGTGCAATGGGAAGTGGAGTTCTCCCCATTTGGCTGAGAGAGGTATTTCAGTCAATTCTGAGTGTTAAGAAATGATCCCTGGGAAACAGACTCATCCTTCTCACAGAAGAAATCTCAGGGAGAAGTTTGGCCATTCTGGACAATTTCTACTGCTAACTAACAGAAGACATATTTCCAGGAAGTGAATCAGACTTTAGGACTCAATAAAGTGTCCTATGCAGATACCTATCTTTTTCACTGCTCATAAGAGAAGAAACCTAAGGCACTCACATGCTTCAGTTAGGTGTGGAAAGTGAAGCGAGATGAGTCCAGGGCTTGTATATATACCACAGATTACATTTCTGCAAAAGACACAGTGCATGCCAGGGAACACTGCAGGCACTGGGAACTGGAGTCCTGAGTTTGTCACTTCAAAGGCAGATGCTCTGAGAAAGGAGATTCATCCTCCTCTTTTTTAGCATTTGTTATAACCACTGTTGTATTAAATGTCAGCACAGCCCATTTTGAAAAAGGAGTTCTTTCCTAAATTAGGAAAAGGGCTGTGGGGATGCTGGACTGGAAAACGTGATGGAGAGGCAGGGACCTAAGGCAAAAAATTTGAGGGAGCAAGCAAAGGAAGACTGAAAGGCTGCTGAAGTGAAAGAAAAAAAGATTAAGAGATTCTTATACCAAGTGTCCAGTATACCCAGGGTTAGCCCTGTAGGCATCTACTCTATAAATAAAATATAACTATTAAAATGAGAATCTTGTGGTTTTTGAAGGCAGATGAGCCAAAAAGGTTTTGTCTTCTGTCTGACTCTGCAGGAGCCACACTGTGCTTATCTAAGACCTGGAGGTCATTCTTTGCATAGTTTGCACACTGCAGAATTATTGAAAAGCTTTTCTGGCCTTATCAGCATTTTGGTCTTTAAAGAAAACATTAGGAGTATTAGCAGAGTAGCCAGTGTCTAACTTGTTCAGAAAAATACAAATTGGTCCTTTAGTAATTCATTATCTGATTTATAATACATGGTAAAAGGAGAGGAACTCCAGGAAGATGCTGGGGCTTCCCAGCATCACAGCCTTCATCTACCATTGTTGGGATTAATGAAGGATAATAAAACAAATCATACTGTAAATAATAAATAACCTCATCATTGTATATTTAAAAACAGAAAGCATGAAAGGGAAAATTCCCAACAACTGAAAAGCTTTAATAGCTCTTCTTAGTGCTTGCGGTACCAGTTGTTGACTTCTACTGGAAGGAACCCAATCTGTATAGATTCATTTATAGAAACAAACAAAACAAAATAAGGTAAAAGAAAAGGAAAAAAATAAAAGAAAACTTGTCAAAAGAAAAGACTAAAGAGTAAGGTAATAAAACATTCATTTGATGAAGGACAGTGATAAATAGCATGCAGGAACCTCAAGGGAATACAAGGGCACAGAGGAAGGAAAACTGCAAGCAAGCAGGCAGAATAAGAAGAAAAAGAAAAGCATTTAATAATAGTTAGAAATGTTTTTGCAGCTGGAGCACAAAACTAGGGTCTCAACTTCTTGTCACCATGGAAGACCTGTCCTTTTTCACAAGAAAACATTTATTCACTAGGTGGTTTTTGCCTGAGTGGGTAGGGTAGAGGAAGTGTACTTGCAAAGCTAAATTGCCCCAGAATTTTCTAGGCAAGAAAATTACTCTGTCATTTGCTTCCTGCCCCTCTTTCACTCTCTATCAGTACAGCTGTGATGTTAAAATAGCTGTCATGCTTTGTTCCACTGGGGCTTCCCTTCGCTGTGTGGGTGCATGAAGTGTTTCACAAAGAGACCTGGGAAATCGTGGGACAAGCAAGAGTTTGCAGCAGCTGTGTAGACCAAGGTTTCAAAACATAGCCCACACACCAATTTCTTAGCTGACACCATTTCCTTCCACCTTGATGAGTTTAGTAACCTTGGTGTGTTTAGCTACGACGATCAGGCTTCTGGTTCCAGAGCTTGCTCCCAAAACTGATGGAGATCCACAGGCATGTCCAGATGAAGATGTGCTGAAACAGGTAACCTCAGAAAATTTTGTGGTGCCAGTTTAAAATGTCACTGCCTCCAGCTGTCCTTTATGCCACTTTGGCAGGGATATCACCCCAGCAGAGTCAGCAGGGCAAGCATGCAGTCATTTCACCTGGAAACAGTCTCTAATTACTCCATTAATCAGAAAAAATCTGTTCAAAGTATGGTGCAGGACAGGAGAGCTGACAGGGTATGTTCATATTCTGAGCCAAGGCTCTGCTACACAGCATGAACCTTCTAGAAGGATTATGAAGGTAATAGCAGTTCAATCAGTATAAAAAGATTTTTCACAGATTTTGTCTAGATAGCACAGCACCTTCCTTTTAGGAAATTCAGCATCAGCCGCTTTGCCAGATTTAAAAGCAAACATTATCAGGTAGATTTCTAAAGTTATTCTGAAATCCAGAAGCCCTCTACTTCAAGTGAAATCCATGTGAGTGCTATGTCATACCTTTGAAAATGTGGGCCGTTACACCCAAACAGCATTTCTCCTGTCCCAGTTTCAAAACGCCCATATGGAATGAGTGAAAGTGTGTTTGCAATCTCCTGCCCCTCTCCCACCCCAGGAAACTCTAGGGACTAGTGAAGTGGTCATTATTTTTCATGATACCTTCCTTATTGCCTAATTAGCAGTCTTAGTAAGAAGTGGTTCTGTACTTCACTGAAGGAAATTATATATCAGTTCCTGTTTAATTACAACTGAACTACTGCCACACACAACATTATAAGATATAGCCTCCCTGGAATAAAAAAGGATCAGATGTAAGATTCTCTTTGGACTCTATTAGCCTTGGGTTCTCAAAGGGAAATGGGCTCATCACTCAGCTGGCTTATCAACTCTGTACTGAAGTTTGCAGAAAGCTTAGTGTAAACTGTTGTATAGCAATGACAATTGCTATTTCTAAATAGCCATCAACATCATACATGTTGCAATGAGTCATCACTTACATGGGACAACTTATTGTTTTACAGCTGGTGTTGTGGAAAACTTCTCTTGCATTGATTATTCAAAAAGACAAGTATGTCTTTGGCAAAATATAAGCAGATAGCAAACTAGGATTGTCTTCAACCAAATCTATTTTCAGACCCAGAAGAGTCTGGTGTTTTTCCTTATTTCAGTCATCTTTGTCTCCGTTGGGTCTGTTGGCTTGTTTCATAGAGTCATAGAACGATTTAGGTTGGAAAAGACCTTTAAGATCATCAAGTCCAACTGTAAACCTAACACTGCCAAGGCCACCACCAAACCATGTCCCTAGGCACTACATATACCTGTCTTTTAAATACCTCCAGGGATGGAGACTCAACCACTTCCCTGGGCAGCCCGTGCCAGTGCCTGACTACCCTTTCGGTGAAGAAATTTTTCCCAATATCCAATCCAAACCTGCCCTAGTGCAGCTTGAGGCCATTTCCTCTCATCCTATCACTTGTTACTTGGGAGAAGAGACCGACCCCCACCTCCCTACAACCTCCTGTCAGGTAGTTATAGAGAGCAATAAGGTCTCCCCTCAGCCTCCTCTTCTCCAGGCTAAACAACCCCAGCTCCCTCAGCTGCTCCCAATATGACTTGTCCTCTAGACCCTTCACCACCTTTGTTGCACTTCTTTGGACATGCTCCAGCACCTCGATGTCTTTCTTGAAGTGATGGGCCCAAAACTGAACACAATATTTGAAGTGCAGCCCCACCAATGCCAAGTACAGGGTGACGATCACTTCCCTGGTCCTGCTGGCCACACTATTCCTGATACAAGCCAGGATGCTACTGGCCTTCTTGGACACCTGGGCACACTGCCAGCTCATATTGAGACAGCTGGCAACCAGCACCCCCAGGTCCTTTTCCTCCACACAGTTCTCTAGCCACTCTTCCCCAAGCCTGTAGCATTGCATGGGGTTGTTGTGATCCAAGTGCAGGACCCGGCACTTAGCCTTGTTGAATCTCATACAGTTGTCCTTGGCCCATTGATCCAGCCTGTCCAGGTCCCTCTGCAGGGCCTTCCTACCCTCCAGCAGATCAACACTCCCACCCAGCTTGGTGTCATCTGCAAACTTACTGAGGGTGCACTCAATCCCCTCATCCAGATTGTTGATAAAGATATTAAACAGAAGTGGCCCCAATACCGAGCCCTGGGGAACACCACTTGTGACCTGTCACCAACTGGATTTAACTCCATTCACCACAACTCTTTGGGTCCGGCCATCCAGCCAGTTTTTTACCCAGTGAAGAGTACACTCATCCAAGCCATGAGCAGCCATTTTCTGCAGGAGAATGCTGTGGGAAATGGTGTCAAAGGCTTTACTGAAGTCTCGGTAGACAACAACAGCAACCTTTCCCTCATCCACTAAGCAGGTCATCTTGTCATAGGAGATCAGGTTAGTCAAGCAGGACCTGCCTTTCATAAACCCATGGATTCATGGTTGGATTCAATGATCTTAAGGGTTGTTTCCAACCTAAATGATTCTATATTTCTATGATTCTAGCTGGGAGAAAGGTGGTAGTGCTAGCAAAGTGCCAGCGATAATTGGACTGAGAGCCTGGGCACCAATGGTGGAATTCAGCTGTGAACTTGCATACTGGAATGTCAGTGTCTAGACCCCTGACACAGTCAACAGAAACAGGCTCAATACACTCAGTGGTGCTCTGAGAGCCATCCAGCCCACCTGAGGGCAGACAAGTGTATCCGGTCAGCTAAATAACTCTTGATACTCTAAGGACTGTATGGGCTGTCTGCATTGACTAGATCATGATCTTTGGTATCAAACTCACATGTAGACATCTAGGTGTTAAGATCTACTTTTAGTTGTCTCAACTACGTGAGCTAATTTCCACCCCAGTTTCTATTTATGTTCTCTCTCAGTAATCCTACCAAAACTGTTTGTCTTCCTGGTACCCAGGGGATAGTATGGGAAGCAATCCAAAGAGCTATGCATATGCCTAATATATATTTGTATAAACAGATTAACTAGCTTTTCTCATGGCCTTCAGCTTTTGAAAAGAAGTTAAATCTCCCTGATCACCTCATAAATCTTGGATTATATAACAGGCTGTGGAGAAAAGTGTCTTATACCTAAGATTCTACGTAAAATACTTGGAAAAAACAAAACATGCTTCAAGGATTGACAGGTTCATCTCTGTGAATCTAAAGGCCACACCTGAGCAGTGGATTTGTCCAAAAGTCTAATCAATCTCAATGCCTAAGTGAGATCTACCAAGCTGTTGGATTGCCTCAACTCGCAGAACAACAAGTGTATTCCTATACTATTTAGTCTGCCAAGGTATTTTCCATTTTAGTCAAGATAATAGTATATATGATCAGCATTCAATTTTCCACTGTGATTATAAAAGTTACCACATTTGTACCCCAAACTAACCATATAATCAGTTTTCCATTGTGCTTTATTAACATTGTGTATTTTAGTGGCTGGTTCTGCTAATGAGATTTGAAAGTTTTATATTAAGGGCACACAGAACAAAAATCATTAACTAGGGTAAGGTTTTTTTTCCTGACATATTTATAAAATTACATGCTAATAAAATAGGAATATGATTTCAGTAGTTGCTAATACAAATTGATTCTCATATTAATGATTCCAGAGTTTTATTCTGGTAACAAAAGTTAAGAGTCAGAGTATCTATACTGAGAACAAAACACAAATCACTAGTATTCCTGCTCAAAGACAGGAGTAAAAAAAGGGGAGCAATCCATGATGGTGACCTTACCTTTAGACATGTTCATCCACTTTCCTACATTTTACATTTTGTTCAATCAATACCACCTCAAGCAAGGAGGCAAAGCTGAAATTCTGCTCACTGCTTGTGGCCATTAGCCTCACAAGTGTTTTCCTGAAGGAGTGAAAGAGATAATACTGATGTGCTGGCCTCTTCCTTAAAGAGGAGACCAACCTACTATGCAGCTTCATGATGTGTCAGTTAGATGATTTATTTCACTGTTTATCACTGGAAACTGGTCAACGTTGTTATATGTTTCTGAAACATTACCATAATCTGATACTGGCCTAAGTCCTTTAATGTAGATTTAACAGGTACTTGAATAATTTTTGACAGGGGAATATTTTCACCAGGAATTGTTGATTCAGTTAAATCAAAATGTTTTGGGGTAACATGTTGGATTTGTCAATAATTTTAATAGCAATTTATTTAAGTATATAATTTCACAGAGGAATTTAATAGTTAAAAATGTATCAGATCACACAGGCTGAAATTTCTACTTTTTGTTCATGTTTAGAAATTCCAGGTTTTAGATAATATTAACTATATAAGTGACCTTCAAACTTTCCAGCTTCTGAAAAGAAAATATTTCAAATCATTCCTAATATATGTTCTGATATATTCTTTATCTATTCACTAGTCAAGACTACAACCTTGTGGCCCAAGCCCATCCTACATGTTATCTGAGATGGCTAAATTAGGTGTGCATCTGACTGCTCTGTCTCTGTAGTCAATGGAGAAATATAAGCACCATAGGAGAGTGTTTCAAATTTTAGTACAGCTATGTTAGAAATGGGACTAGACAGTGACACAAGAGTTAAAAAGTAGGATAGATAAATCTATGCAAGTATATTGAAGTGTGTGGTGTTCTGCTCTGTGCCTAGCCAAAGCATCTATTTATCTTTAAAGATGCATCAGAGCTTATGACCGGTCTTCTAATAGAAACTATTTATAAACACATATTTCCCCAAAGTTTCATTTGCACTACGCAGTAACCATTACAGTCAAAGATATGTAGCAGCAAGTGTATTCACCTGAAAATAAGATAAATGGTTTATTTTGTTATCATTAAAAGCTTTTAACTCAAGGTCACTTCCTTTCTGGTCATTGTTAGAGGAAGTCAGACTGGATGACCTTGATGGTTCTTCTGTGCCTATGAATGATCTTTTCATTTGGAGATGTAGACTTCTGAGCCTTCTTCCTCCTTAACACTGGTCTATATGACGATTGGGGAATGAGTGACATCATGGCTTATGGGACACAATTCAGGAAGCTTGGGTCAAAAAACTGACTATGTTGAAGATATGTATGAAGCACTGTTTTGCATATTTCCTCTGTCTGAGACCTATCTTGCCCACACTTATCAAAAGGCTGAAATGCTCTTCCTTTTCGTCCTTTTCGCTTGTCTTGCCTGTTTCTATTTGATTGCTTTTAGGAACAAGGTCTGCTTCTTACTATGTGGTCCAAAAATCAGCAGGGTCCTTAGACACACAAAACAATAACACATATTAAAATTATAATAATATTTTAAAAAAGGAAAAAGTCACATACTGTGAATTATATATACACAGGCTGTTAAGAGTTTGGTAAGGAAATGTCTCCCTCACATCCTGAAGATACTATTTTATCATCTTTTCCCGGTGCTGTGAAGTATGTCTTAGTGCTCTGAAAACTATGCTAACACCAGCAGTCCACTATTTCCTTGAATCTACTTCCATCTGTTGGCAAAAGTGTAGATTGCACTTGGGAAAAATGAAATCTCATAATACAAATATTTGGATTGGTTTTCCTGAGAAAATAGACAAAGAGTAGAAATCCTGAACACCTGGCATGTTTCATATTTTTCTCATATCCTGTTAAATGTCTTTCTGGTAAACTCTTAAACCTTTTAAAATTCTTTATTTAACTATTAAAATGAAACCAGCAAACTATCATACAGACTCCCACTGCATAAAAAAAGGTCTTGCACAATTAAAAATTGCCTTTTTTCTCCCATGAGTACATCCATTGGTCCAATGAAAAGCTATTATCTCTTTCCAAAAGCCTTGCACCCCTTATTTCTTAAAACCACCACAGCTGTACAGCAATCTTGCTGTAATCTGTTGTACAGCTGTTATACAACACTCCTGTATGCTGGCTCAGAGTTTTAGGCAAGAAGCTTTCATTTCTTAAAATAAACATACCTTATATATAGGTTTCTGGGATATTATTATATCAAAGTATACTGTATATTTTTCATATTTTGGTGCCAGTCAATCAAAAAATAAATTTTACTTCACTTTAAACAACTTGTAATGATTAACACAGTCAGATAAAGCAAACCAAATATTAATTGATAATCCAACTGTCAGCATCAGAAACTTCTGAGTTTGGTTTGGTATCAGTTTGTCTTATAATTTTAACATTGCCTTCTTTAGGAAAACATCTTGTCATGCAGAGTTGTTATGTCCTGCGGAGCAACAGTAGTGTTTGAGGCTTAAACGAAACTCCAGACTTTTCACTGAGATGTTATTTATACTTACAGAGATGATACTTGCATGGTCTCCAGGAGCCCAGGTCAGACCTCAGACTCTTCATTCCACCTTTATCTGTTTCAGTACTGCTTTTGATGTTGGCAGTTATATTATCTCCGAGTTTTGCCATGCCTTGCCTTATTGTGATGCCTTCCTTGTCTGTTTAGTCTCTAAAATATCTTTTTCCCTTGATATTCCTCCTCTCATTCTCCATAGATCTCCCTTAAGTCTGTATGGAAATATTTCTTCTCTTTTACTTATGCATCTTCCTGTAGGTGATATCATATCCTACCATGATTTTCATATCTTTATGTCAATAACTTTCCCCAAAAATCTATTTTTCCCATTCTGAGTCTGTTTACATCTAGGACATCAACTCTTCTGTTTGGTTTCATCCCGAATACAATACTTTGTACACACTGACCTTCTTCAGTCTTCTCCTAACCTATTTTCATCCTCACTAACCGTTGACACCACCAAGGGAAGTCATGCAGGACACACAAGACTTGTGGGGCCTTGGGCAAATGTCAAAGGTTCTCTTCACCTATCATGGGCCTACAGGTACAAATATGTTTTAGTTTAGCAGGGTCCTTTACTTCCTATGATCTCATTTATTTCCTAGGCTAGTCAACATTAAACACTTCTACAGTGAAACATCCTACGGTTTTGGTCCTTCGCTTTTGTAGATAGAAGAAAACCATTCTCAAAATACTGTTGTTTCCTTGTCTGCAGTATTTCAGGGCTAGATATTTTCTTCTTATTGGCAATATTACTAAAGCTGTCTTGCCTCCATCTTCTTTGCAAATATCTTCCTTGCCTGATACTTTAAGTATTTATGTAGTTTTTGGTAGTGCTCGGTTCCTCACTGAAACTGGTTGCATGAAAATGGATAGTAAGGTCATCTGTGCCTTACAGAGATCGTACTTTGAGTAGGAAAAAGGAGGCAAAAAGAAAAAGAGGTAATGTAACTTTAACAAGATGGACAATAGAGAGAGAGAAAGATACACTACTTATTAATGATTTTAATAATCACAGTTGTTTTGAGTCCCTGCTCTGCCATACTGAGTTTCAAACTTTTCAAGATCTGCTTGATATCTGCTGTTCAATGATAGCAGCCTTCTTTTCTTGGTTAGGTGGAACAATCCAGAAAGACATTTCCACACAGGAGGTAATGGTTGCATGTAGTTAGATGTCTGTCCTAATTTATGGACTCTGATGGAAGAACAGTATTCCATTCTGCTTTTAAAGCTACTTTCCTTTGAACGCAAGGAAGAAGATAGCCTTGGAGCTGGATATATGCCTTTGACTAGTGCTATGAACTTTGCTTCAAATCTCATCAAGTCATAAGATGTTTTGTGTTTCCTATGAAAAAAATCAAAACTATTTGCTGTCAAATTTAAGAAACATAAAATATGATCATTCTGAAACAGAGCACACAACATTTTGTGTCACTAGACTTGCAAATAGACTGTGATTTAGAAAACAAAGAGGAAAGCTTAGGTGCATTTCCAAATTGTCTTGGAAAGATCAGAGACCAGGGATCTCTGGATCACATTTCAAATTATTTCCCTTACTGAATTATTACGTGATTATTGTTTAGACATGATGGGTTGTTGTCTGGTGATGCTCTTTACTCCTTTGGAGAAGAGAATATATTAAAAGCTGGGAGCTGTTGCTTCTATTTTTTGTTTTCTTGAGATTAAAGAACATCTTAAAAAAAAAGGGTTTTTGTAGGATTCTGAGATTGCATCTGCTCTAATTGTGATTTAATTGCCACTGATGACTGCCAGCTGTCCAATGTGAAATAAAACTATTAGCAGGTCTGCCAGAAGAAAGGAAAGTTCTGTTCTGTGAAACAATGAGATTCAAGTTTACAGAATTTTCTTCTGCTCAACACCAAAGAGAACAGAAAAATCTCATGCTTACCTGAACTGGTTCACTTCCCTTTGATCAGAAACAGTGACTTAAATCTCAATCTTTTTCCTTCATAAGAATGCTCTGAGGAATTTTCTTGCAAAGATAACTTTTGATCTTGACAAAACTGACTTTTCTGCTGGTGGATGTTTTGGGATTTATATTGATACTGTATGAATGAATACATCTGAAATTAACTGGCATTGCCAGTATTCATAACCTCAGAGGACTCGCCACAAAATAATTGCTGCACTCTGACCTTTGAGAAGATTTCAGAAGGCCAGGGTTCAATCCCAGGATAAAACACAGTAGGAGAAGACTGAAGCTGTGTGGACTGTGATAATACTACTATTTCCAAAATTTTCAATCCCTTCAACTGGAACTCTTCGATACTTCAGATTAAATGGTCTGTAAATGCCCAGTGGCAAAGTGGTCCAAACCTTAATCCATCTTCCAAATCCACAGTTAGTGAATACGGCTGATAGCTAGCACATAGGAGGCAACAGCTCTAAAACACTTGTTTTTTATCTCAGACTCTTTATTCCCCAAAGTTCTATGTTCTCAATATGTTTTACCCTATGTATGTAGGCTTTACAGACAAAATATAACCTCCCTTGTCTATCTGCTTACATTCCTGGTCCAAATTATTAGCAGACCTTACAACCAGAGAAGCAACATTGCTAAACAGACCCAGATGGAGTCTTCTTAAAGTAAAAAAAAATATAAGTATGGAGAGCTGTTATTTATCATATCTGAGCAATGGTTTAAAGAAGGCAGGGGAATGCAGGTAATCAAAAGAAAAGAGGAATAAAGAATTCAGGCTGACCTCTGTGCATCTTACTATTAAAGACACATTATGAGGAAAAATGAGAGGCCATGAATTACAAAGAGAGGTTGTTGCTACTGGTGTACCATAAATGGAAAGAGTGAACACATGATTCTGGTTTATGCAAAAAAATCCCCAAACCCTAGCCCAACTCTTTGTCCAATCTCTAAATCAAAGCCACCCCTTGTACCCAAGAACTCATTCTCTCTTTTTTTCTTCCCCCCCTGCCTCTCAACACAATAGCAGCATGCAGGTAGTCTTTTCTTTGCTTACTTTCTGCTAGGGTAAGAGTTGTTAGCATTTTGATAAGCTGGCCTTCTTAAACCAACATCATTTCACCATTTTAGCAGAGTGAAGATTAAGACAGTTCCTTTGTAGTGATGGAAGCAGATTCTAGCTTCAAGGTCAGACTCTTGTCTTGTGGATCACAGCAGTCTTTCCCACTTTCTCTGAGGCTGTGAGAATGGAAAAGCAACTTTTATTTATCCCTGATCTGAATGTTGATTTGATTCTTTCACCTGCATCAATTTTTTAACTAAGGCCTAGGATAACTTATTCCCTGAACACTTAGGTAGAAATATGACACATTTCTAAGTTTCTCACGTTTCCCTGCACTATGAATTTCCCTGAAATTCCCAGCCTCCTTGCTTATCTGTTGTGAGAAACCCTCAGTAAAAACAGAGCCAAGACATGTGGAAATCTTCTCAGCTTATTTATCCTTGGATGCTACTGATACATCACAGCTTTTATCACAGATATGCATTTCAATTTCCCCTTCAGCACCTTAACTCGGAGGATACTGAGCTCACCTATGTCCTTGTGCAGGTCCCCGCTTGAGGCTCTCAGCATCACTTACTTCTTCTCTATTGCTTTCTGCAGAACAGTCCATCTTTCTTTCTCTCCCTTCACCACCTTTCCCCACTGGGAGCTCCTAAGCTGGTCTACACTTGTGAGAGCTCCTATTCTTCATGTCAAGGACATATTACAGCAAAGGTCATGATTTTCCCATTATTCACTAATGGTATGTGTCTACACATACCCACACCCCACAAAGCATCAAAATCAAGAAACTGAAAAATATAAATATTGCTTTTATACAAGTATTGCTTTTATTTAGTACTTTTACATAATATTTATTTTTATAGAAGTATTTACTTCTTAGAATGTTATTTCCTGCTAAAGAAGTTTTTTTTCTCCACTTCTCTTTTTCATGCCTTCTGAATTTTCCTTTCTTCTTTTCTCACTTAAGAAAAAAAAGAAAACCCACCTGAAAGCTCAAAAAAGAACAAAAAAATGAAATGGTGTTCAGGGTTAAAACTTGTTGTTATTATTTGAACACCACTGTTATTTCAATTAACTGTTCGAAACACAGTCATATAAAGGATTCAAAGTAGTGAAAATGTCCTTCCATGTCTCATTAAATTATATTTATTTATTTGTGTTTTAAATTGCTAAATTACTTTTTCTTATCTCCTAAGGAATTTTACTGGTGATCTGTCAAAAATTATTTTAAGTGTGTTAAAAAGTTAAGATCACGCTTCTGCTACCAAAGCAGAAACAGGCACACACACATTAAATGCGGGAATTACCAGATGCTTTCATTTCAAATGGGAGTAACCTTTTCATTGCCACCACTTTACCCCACATAACCATTACTTTCCTGGGGTCAAACCCACACACCACTTCACATCACTCCTCAAATTCAGAAGGGCTCTGTAAAGCTGATTCCCTCCTGTTACACAGAATAAGGAAAGGCAGGGGGGAGAACAGAGGACTGCAAGTCCCTGTTAGTCCTTGCTCTTGGCAGAAAGTTCAAGCAGTTCATAAAATATGTGAGTAAAGAAATAGATGAATAAGTTCTCAGGAAAAGAGAAAAAAGGCTGCCCAACCTGGCTATTCTTAACTAGTCATAGCCAAAGAACCACAGAGAGTTTCCACCCAGCACAGGAGTTTCTCTCTGGGAGCCTCCTTGGAGAATTTCACTTGCAACTGCAGTAGACACAATGTCTTGAAGCTTTGGAAAGCCAGAGTTCAGTTTTTACTGGTGATGAAGACAGTGTGGAATGTGTGTGGAAGATGATGTTGAAGCCGCATAGTTAGATAGATAGACTGTTCAAGACTCATTTTTGCTCATGTCAGTACCACTCTCCTGTGCCACAGAGAACATTTCTCCATTCAACATGTAGTGTAGGCCACCATAACGAAATAACAACCAGACATCTAGCTATTGGCTATTTTCTGGAAGCTTAAAGCTGCCACTGACATATTTCAATTATATCTTCTTCACATACAGGAGATAGATATCTATAAAAGTGCTCTTCCAGGAGCATGCTCTGGAGTTTGCAGAAGTGAAAGATAAGTCCTCCTTTGACTTGAGGCCCTAAAGGTAGAAAAATAATTGAAGGAAGCAGCTGCTGCAGAAGCTGTCTATACTTTGTGCTATTATGGAGATTTTTGAAGCATATGGGATGAATTTATTTTTATGAAAACTCACTGTATCAGAAGCCCTGATAAATATGGTACAGCTAGAGTAGGACTGAATGTTCCTAGCAAATGCCTGAATTTTTTTTTTTGAACTTGCAGGATGAAAAGATTTTCTGTGCCTGGGAAGTTGTGTGGGCAGCAGGACAGAACCAGATGTTTGCCAAGCCCTCATTGATGTTTTTCCGCTATATTTTTATTATAATGGGAGCTAAAACAGCACACAGTCTGAAAGTTTGGAGCTTCAACGGTTTTATGGATAGGTTGAGCAACACTTGACTGGCATATTATATTGTGAAGCTATGGAAAGCTTTAATTACTTAGAGCCAATGGATTCTCTCAGGATCTCTGATGCTTTAGAATAAAACAACTTAATAGCACTCTTGGAGTTTGCTCTTCTCTTATCTTGTAAACATTACTACCCAGTGATGAAAAAAAAAATTAAAATGAGATTTTTATACGTGGGGATTTATTCCTTCTCTGTCTTTGAAAAACACTTTTTTGAGAGTTTATTCTGTCTCCTAAACCATGATCATCCTGAAAGGATTATTTTGTATTCTGCTGAGATCCGTACATAACAATGTACAAGATGTTAAAAATGTATCCTCTTCATTTTGCTAGTTAGCTGTTAACATCTTTAAGGTTTTTCATCATAGTGTACATCTTGGGTATATGAAAGACCCTAGTACCACCACTAGAATCAAACTCTCATCTGTCTTTTTCCAAGCAGTACATTGTTAGAAGCCATATGCAAGCCTTTTAACTTGAATTTTTGGAGCAGGAGTTAGCAGGGGTTTATACTTTCTTTTTCACAATATTCAACTCACCATCTTAGTCTGTTGTAGCCAAAGGTTTACTGTGATCTAGAGGTTCACTGGCTCTCCTGCTATATGACTAAGGATGTCTGAGTGCCATGAACTGTAATGCTAATGAGCACAATGCAATATGTCTATGGGTAGGAAAATTATTCTCTTTATTGTAGGATTCACTAGGAGAAAGTGTAGGTCCTGACTTACGTGAGAAGTCAGGTGCTTTATACATGTGGTCTCTGAACTTAAACTTTTGGGGTTTATTATACATCTCATAGTTAATTTTGAAAATGAATTGTGATTTCCCTTTTTTCTGAAAGAGGAAGTAGGGGTATTAAAATGAGGCATAGCAAGTCACTTACTTACCCAATCAGAGATGATACTAAGGTAAGAGTGGAATTCTGAATAATTCGGGGTTTTTTTGTTACAAAGTCTTAAATTACTAGGTGACCTGATTTTTTTTTTTTCTTAATTATATTTTAGTCTGAATGAAATGTTTAATTTCATCTAGGACCAGTGTGTCTTATTCCATTTTCAAACTTTAAGGAAATGAATTAAAAATAGAAATGCAATTTCAAAGACAACATAATTTGAACTGATAATTAGAATACTTCACTTAAATACATGTGTCAAAGCACAATTAGGGTTCTTTTTAAAATAATAAAAAAAACCTGTTTACTTGAAAAAATTCAGCAGAACAGATGTTTATTTCCTAAACATTTTGATCAACTAAAATATGCATTTCTATGTTTTTATTTTTTGGTAATAATGTTTTGAACAAAAACAAAAAGTGCCTGCTTTCAGCAATAAAACCTTTGCTTTTTTGTGGACAGATGGTGGGTTTCACGTGTCCCCTATTCTATACCTCTCTTTTAAATAAATTGGCTTTCTTTTTCATGTCTTGCAGTGTTCAATAAGTTGTGATATTCATCTTAGATTTTTCTTCCTGCTCTGATTAAGGCAAGAGCCCTTAGGAAAGGCTGTGGGTGTCGGAGTTCTGAGGGAAACACCTGCAGACTTGGATGAGACATGCAGCCACCTGCAGCAGAGCTGACAAATGCATGGAAGGATTTTTCCTTCCTTTTTTAATCACAGCATATTTTGCAGTGTCTTTTGCCACATTGGCTGTCCTCATCTTTCATGTGCACCTTCCTTTAATTATAAGTTCAGAGATGAAAGCACCTGTCTTAGCAGTAGTCCTTGTCATTGTCTTCAATGGGAACAGGAGTAAATCTTTCTTTTTGCACTTCAATTCATTGTGTAGACTAGTCAGATCTTCCATCCTGAAGATGTTAATGGGATCCTAGATAGCTACAGATTTATGAAGAGTAGTACTTCAGAAAGTATCCAGGGCCATGGTGAATAACTATGATTCCCACACACGGCATGATTACACTGAAAATTGTGCAACTAGCTTGGACCAGGCATTCATTCTGTCCCTCCAATTACAATTGAACTTCAAAGGATACAGCAGGTATACAGGAATTTATCCTGATGTCTGTGGAGCGGTATTCAGGAGCACTCAGCATCCAAACTATTGAAAACTATTTTGAAAATCAGAAAAAAAATTTGCTGAAAAACAAGAGTCAGCAGAGACTCTTTGTCAAATTCAGAATAACATTTTTAAAACAGTTACATAGTTAAAATAACTTCCTAAAGGTCCTTAAGATCTATCTACATCATAAACTGCCCAAATGCTTCCAAAAAAGCTGCCTATATTAAACAACTATTTACCAATGTTACTCTCTGTAACATCTGTAAATAAATGGAAAAGATTCACAAAGTTGGCATCATCACGTGCCCTGGTCTATAGTCATTGTCAGAGTACACCTAATACAGAGCAGGTGAGGGGTATAACAAAAGGCAGCTGGTTTTTTTGTAGCTTTTAAGTGAATTTAGTTGGAAACAAGGATTGAAATCTGTACTCAAAGAAGATTTCACTTCCTAAGTTTACGTCTTACCCACTAACCTACAGGTTGGTGAAGCTCTCCAACATCTTCTATTCAAGTGGAACAAATGCCTGACGGTCAGAGAGTGATTAAGAGTAACTATAATGCTGTATTTCACTGACTTATCAACAAAAGGAATGCCTGCATTATGCATTCACTTTTTGATTAAACTGTCCTCAAAGAAAATGCATTAAGATGACAGGCAAAAAAACTGGAACCCAGATCTCTCTTTTCCTATCCTGGGGCTCCCACTGTTATTCTGGAGAAGATTCATGCACTCATTCCTCATCGCTCCTGCTAAGATAAATCTAGACCCCTTACTTAAGTCCCTGAACACAAAGGTGAGATGCACATCAGCAAAATTGCCAAAGAAGCTGCTTAACAAAGAGAGGTTTATGTCAATCAGTAAGAACTATCAGATGTAGACCTGGCAGCTAGTTCAGGTGTAGACACCTCAGTCATACTGGGTCACAGCTTGAGAAATGACACCCACATTTGGGCATTTAAGCTATTTGACTGCAGACAACTGGAGGAACTTTTTTTTTTTTTTTTAATAAGAAAAACTACTGTCTTTAAATACCTTGTTGGACTCTGAGCCCCAGCATAGTTCCATTTGCTTTGGCAACTGACTCAATTTTTTTTAATTGCCTTTGGCCGACTTCCAGTTCTTTATCCTACAGGTGTTTTTTTCTGAAAGCGATCCCTTCTGAGGAATGAGCAAACCCTTTAGATTTCTAAGGTACAGAAAAGACACCCTATAGGTTACTGGCAGAAGCTCAGTGTCAAGAGTTTTATGCCAAGGCTGTTAAGGTGGTTCCTCTTTTTTGAAATGCTAATGGAAAAAAAAAGGCACTTCTATATGGCTTTTTGAGCATCTTGGTCAAACTTACATGTTTCCCCTAATTAGAAGTCTAGCTGGTACTTTTTGCTGAAATAGTTTTCTGCTAGATTGAGCTGAATTAGCTCAGAAATGGGGTCCCAGTAGAGGCAGGCAGGCAGTGAGTAAGAGGGGTGTGATGTCAGGAAAAAGAACTATTCCTGTTAGATCAGTCATGCTACTGGGAACAACCCAGAAGAACAGAAATGAGTTGTGTTTAGGAATGTAGATAAACTTTTCTCTTATTGGAAAATTTATAGTAACCCTATTATTGATTTAAGAAGGAAAAAGAATGGCAAAATATTTTATCAAGTGCAATTATTTTAACTTGTTCCTAGAGCTGATTTTAGGTGTTAAGGAAATAAAAAGTGAAGTTGTAATCCTATATAAGCACAGCTGATGTAAGTTTGGTGAAAATAAGTCATACTAAAACTTGCAGAACAATATTATAGTGAGACATCTGGAAAACAAGACATAAAATTCATAAAATGAGATGCAAGAGTAATTTTTCAGGAGATATTTTGTCACATTTTTTCCCTCAGGTGACATTTCTGGAGATAACACTTGTTCTGTTTCTTCCAGGTGAAATTAAGATAAAGACGGTGAAAAAATCGCTTTTGTTTTAGAAAGAAGGCATGTTAACTCTGCCTCTTTACTTTTGCTTAAGTAAACCTGTGACCTTTTATAATAATTTCAGCAACTAATCAGAAAGGGCCATACCTAACCTCAGCGTGATGTGGTGACCAGCCAAATAATGACTACATGTGTTGAGTTTTACACAGATCTTTAACAACCCGTGTCCTCGGTTTCCTCCAGCTTTCTTCTGTCGTCATTTAAAACGGTACAAAGATAAGAGCCTCTGATTCTTCAATGTCTTATATGTGTGTAAACTACAGTGCCTGGTGTCATTAGAGAGAAACTTAGAGCAAGAAGAGGCCTTGATTTGTTAATTATTAGTCAGACACCAAGAAACATTATTGTCTCCCGGAAATTTCAGGATATGAAGGCCATTGCAACTACTTTTAGCCACGAGACCAATTTCATTCTCTTTTATTCTTTCTTTCTTAATCTCAGTTCTGAGAAAACAGGAAAGGCCTAACAGGTAGAAATCCCTGCTGCTCACCAATGCCCACTGTTGCAGAACCATATATATTAGAGATGGAGCTGCAAGATAAGAGGCAGTGGATGCTCTCCACGAGAAAAACAGTTCTGCCACAGCTCTAAACTTTCCTGAGCTGACGTGAGTGTTATGAGTATGTATTTATGCATCCAGGAGCATGGTTCTGTTCCCTGCAGAAGAATATAAATCATAGGAAGCGAAAGTCCATGAAATAACCTGTGAGATCAGGCACTTTTTGCAAAGCTCTTCACGGTTCCCTGATGCTCACCATGCTTCTTCCCACTAGATGGCACCGAGCATCTGCTGCATCGCTCTGCAAGGACTGGCTCACCCTGCCTTCCTCCCTCCCTCCCTCCCTCCCTCCCACCCGGGGCTGTGTATTAACACAACTCCATTTTTACACCTAGCAATAGACCCCACAAATTCACAATTCCTAAATGAATGCCAAACCAATTCACTCCGTTTCCCCAAGGCAGAGGCTCATAGCTAAACAGCACAGCCACAATGAGCAGTGGGGGTTGTGAAAAAGCTTCCTCTGGGCTTGTCGTTACCTCTGGAGCTGATGCACAGAGCTCAGTACTTGATTGAGCTGAGCAGGCCCAGAAACAACAAAGCTGCATTATCACGCTGCTCAGAACAATATTTATTTGTTAATTGTTTGCCTGGGTACAACATCTCTCTACAAGTACCTGAAAGGAGGGTGTGGTAAGGCGAGTGTTGGTCTCTTTTCCCAAGTAATAAGAGATAGGACAAGAGAAAATGGCCTCTAGTTCCACAAGGGGAAGTTTAGATTGGATATTAGGAAAAATTTCTTCACCGAAAAGGTTGTCAAGCAATGGAACAGGCTGCCCAAGGAAGTAGTTGTGTTTCCATCCCTGGAGGTATTTAAAAGATGTGTAGATATGACACTTAGGGACGTGGTTTAGTGGTCGGCTTGGCAGTGTTAGGTTTATGGTTGAACTCAATGATCCTAAAGGTTTTTTCCAACCTAACTGATTCTATGATCTCGTAGTGCTGGTGGGATTGCTGGTCCTGAGCTAACTCCCAGGGCCACTGGAGTTCCATGGCTCCCCAATAGCCCTCTGTGGCAAATCCCAGAGAGCCATTCAACAGCTTTTTGCTTGCAGAGAGATGCCCAGAAGATGCATTGAATCTATATTCCTTTCCAAGTCTGAACAGGAACATACATGACAAAATTTTCAATTACATCTCATTTCTGTCAGCTGCAAAGGAAAGTATTTTGCTCTTTTCATCAATAGCAGTCTCTGCAAGCCTGTCTCTGGCTGTCTAAGTAGCAACGTGGAAATGTCACAGCTTTGAAGTCATGCTCCCTAGTTAGGGAGTTTCTGTTTTGCAGAGACTATGTAAGACTGAAACTGGTCAAGCAGGATTTTTTTCTTGCAAGTCCCCTAAGGGATAAAAGAATGATACTGATCCTGACCACGTGAAGGGAATGGGAGTTTTGCCATTAAATATGGACAGGTATAATCATTGCTGAGACTGCGGAAAAGGAAAAGAGGTTACAGAAAGACAGAACTGTGCAGATCCTTTCACCTCCTGATTTGCAAATCTGGCACTTGAAAATAAAATGTGTGTGTACTGTGTACAAAACAGAATCATAGAAATCATAGAATCATTTAGGTTGGAAATGACCTTTAAGATCATCAAGTCTAACTGTAAACCTAAAGATGCTAGGTCCACCACTAAACCATGTCACTGTTCACAGCGAGAGGAGTCCTAGGATGGGACTAAAGTTGGAGATAGAATGTTGTAGATGGAAAAGGAGGTAAAACCATTCTGGGCAAAGTACCACATGGCTACAGCTTCTATTTTTTTTTTTCCCCGCCGATAATATGCTATAAAAACATTGGCTCCCAGTATCACACTTGTGAAACAGGCTGAAAACACTTTACTTCAAAATGTGAATGGTCACTGCTAAAGACAGGTGTCACGTGAGGATCAGTGAATAAGATGCATTAATAACTCCTTCACAGGAGGGTGGACTCCATTTGGGGGATTTACCTTATGGCACTAAGTTACATTTGTTTGTTTAGAACCCACTTTTGCTTCCCTCACACACACATCCCCCGGCTACAACCACTGTAGACTGCTAATTATCACAGAAAACCCTAATTGGAACCAACTTCTGTCAAGAAGAAAACTAGGGCTAATTTTGTACTGGATGAGTCCATTTATTTCACAAAAAAACCCGACTCATTTTATCTGCTTGGTCATGTGAATCAGTATTTAGGTATTTCTTTCATGCAACATATTTAATGAGATTATTTTGATTTCACTAAAAAAAATAAAATCAAAACCCCCACCAAAAACCAACAAAAAAACCCAAACACAAAACCTGATTTCACACATCCCTTTCCCTCATTTTTTGGAGTGAAACATCCTATTCTGTTCCTCAGAGGCTTTAGACTAGTCTGCTCACAACGATAGCTGGGTTCCTTCCAGTAGTGCATTAAGCAACACTACTGTACTGTCACGTATTGTTTCTGTTTAATCCTCTTCCCTTGGGGGAAAAATAGCATATGCAATGGAGTGACTCATTTTGCTCCAGTGTTCTGTACTAATTGGCTTCTCCTAAACAGTGAGGGCATCATGCCCACACGTTGCTGTAGACCAGCTGAGAATTGACATGAAATACCTGAGGCCAGATCATTGTTCGTCAGGAGGGGACAGAGTCTCCAGACATTTTCAGTTTTTTGCCTTTATCTCATGATGAAATTTTACATTATTATAGACAAAACCAAGCACAATATTTTGATTACCTTTAAATTGTTCTTTTTCCTTTATGGAATTTTTCTGGATACTCAAAGCAAGATCTTAAGTCCTTTCTGAAACGCAATTTCCATGCAACTGAATTTGTTACACATCACTTCAGTTCTATTATACTTGGCAAGTGATCTTTTGCTCACTTTTATCTGTAAATTCCTCAGGAGTTTTATAGACAGTGATTGAAATGATAATTCAGACACTCTGAAATGAAGCTGGTAGGCAAATGTAAAGAGCTAGAATGTTGTATCATTGCATACAAACCATTTCAACAACAATTCATGAGAATAAAAGCACAAAAGCAGGGTGTCAACTAAGTGCTTTTTGAAAAACAGCCAGTGTCTGCCAGACAAACATGATTTTGATCCAGTACAGTACTGTATTGCATTTCTTTCTGCAATCTGCTCTTTTTAAACATTTCTGAGTTGTTTCCAGTGGTATTATGCCCTGATCTATTACATAGATTTTACCTGTTAAATTGGTGAAATTTAATTCTTTTTCTATCCCCCATCCTTTGGACTTTTCTATCATCTCATGATGAAGTTTCTGGATTATTTGGCTCTGATCTTGGTTTGAAAAACAAAAAGATGCTTATTCTTTCTTTCCTCCTATTCAGATCAAAAAAAACAAGCCTGTTTATCAAACTGCTCTTTCCAGTCAGGAATTAAATAATTTTTCAGTTCTGTAAGGTGATGGACCTTTCACTTTAATAGCTTGAAATGTCATTACAAGAATTTAAGTATCTAACTGTATCAACAGAGTGGACTCAAGGCTTCTTAGAAACATAAGCAAATTGAATTTTATTTGTCTAGTTTGAGGATCTGGACAAAGCTCTTCCTGCTGAAGGAAAGGAGGCAAAAATGCAAAAGAATAGGGATATGAAGGCAGATAGAAGCTTGGAGTATCTTCAGCAGCAAGTCTGATTTTCCACAGCTCCTTTATAAATAGTGCAGAAAATTGCTCAGTGGTCCTATGATCTGTTGTCCTAAGTCTTATGCCTGTGACTCCCAACTACAACTAAATCAGAGGTGCTGGAATTACTGAAGGACCAGTTACTATGGCAAGAACACATATGTCTGAAGTTATAAGGATCACTCTGGGGTTTGTAGTAAAAGTAAACATCCTCCAGCTTTGCGACAACAAAAAGTTTACTGGCAAGTTGGTAAGAGAAACACCAATTTCAATATCAATATCTACACTGAAAAATGCAATAAGTGCTCTTCTTTCACGTTTAGTATGGTTTTCCTACCCTATAAAATTTCCATTACCTTAATTTACTTTTTTCACGGACAAAAAAAAAAATGCCATTGAAGCCTTTCATTAAATAAAATATTTTTAAAATGTTGAAAGAAACCTGTAGAAATTATAATATAGGAAGTGCGTCGGTCTGTACCCTTAAATCTTACCCCTTAAAAAGGTCTTTAGCATATATTAATTGCTACAGATTGACCAAAACAGGTGGTCAAAAGGTGTTAGACAACAATGGTGTGATGGGAGTGGCCTTTTCACTTTCACAGACCCCTTAAATCCTTTCTCCTGCCTTACAACGAGTGAACATCATGTGCTCAAGGGAGCCTTGGCAAATGTGCCCAGAAGCAAGCAGTATTAGCCATGGCAGTAACTCATCTGGAAGAGGAACTGAAGGCCAATTGGATGCTCTTCTCTTTGTGTCTGCCTAAATTACACATAACTTGTTATGTTCAAGTTTCCTCCAAAAGCATAGTTCATGCTTTTGAAAAAAACAGGGCTGAGGGTCACCAGACTAAACAGAGACATCTACATCCGACTTAGTCACTCTACACTCCCAGTTTTAGTAAATGGAGACCTACTCAACACAGTTAACGTAGACTAGATGTGATTCATTTCATTCTAAAGTAATAGATAAAAATAGGTCAAATGAATCACTCCCAGGAGCTTCTATTTCTCTACACAGACTAGAAAGGAGTCTTGAGTGACTAACTTAGATGGAGATATCTCCTTTGCAGCTGTTTAATATTGGATAAGATTATTCTTGCCCTGAAAGGCTGTAATTACCCTCAAGGTAAGTAACCATCTGTATTTAACCATCTTTTTGTGCACTCAGACACAGCCTTATATAGCAACTCCCACACCTGAATCCCTTCAGTCTGCACACAAACATAGCACTTGAAGTGTTGGCTCTAGGGAAGGAGAAAATACATCTGGGTTCTATACCCAGAAAGTTTGATGTCCTGACTTTGTGTAGGCTTACGGCAACACCTATAAGCCCAATTCATGGACAGGGTTTCTACCACACTGCATTGGACACAGGCAAAATAAAGATCTGCTCTCCCAAGGAACTAGCACAAAATACAGACAGGAAAGTGCTAGAGGGCCTATAAGTGCAATGTCTATAGAGTAGAAGCTGTACCAGGAATGCTTTTCATTTCCACACATACAGATGGTCACAGATCAAAATCAGACTGGGTTAGGCCTGTTTGGGGCATATAAATTAACCAAAGCTAACAAATTACATACATTCACTTGCCACATTTTTTATAATGCAGAGTTATATTAGTGGTCAGTTAATAAAAGTTTTTTGCCTTGAAGCAGTGTTCCTCTGTCAGTTCACTCATGTTCCTCCAATGTTCTCCCTTCTTTGTACAAAAAGACATTTAATTCCTCACAACTATAAATCGAAAAATATGGCCAAAATTTTTCATAGGATAAAATACAATAGTATTCTGTTAGAGTTTCTTAGAATCTTTACATCTGCATTTCAGTATTAATAGTTTTTGCTAATTCTATAAAATTACAGTCCTTACATATTTCATGAAATGTTCCAATTGCGGTTAAAAATAAAGTATTCCATAGGTTACAAGTTTTAGTAAAGTTCTTTTAAATTATCACTTTATTAAAGTACTTTGTTTCTTCTATAACTGCTTCCCTGAAATCTCTCATTTTTTATTTGAGAGAGGGCCAACAAGTTGTCTCCATCCCAGACAGATGAAAAACCGATGTTCAAAAAATTTCAGACAAAATGCCTAAATAGTTGAATAGTTACAAAGGTGATTAAGTATTTCATTTTTTCTTATGGCTTAGTTTGACAGGTAGTTTTTGCAGAGCTTGAAGCACTGTTGTACCTCATGAAAGCAATAATTTAATACCTCACAGATAAGGGGAGTTGGTTTGCTTGATATAGTCTGGTTGGATTTTGGAAGAAGTTTTTGTCAAAATTCCTCACAATAAAAGTGTTAAAGGAAACTAGGTTACTGTGAGAGAGTTAGTACAGTCCTCACACTGATTAAAAGACAGTGGAGAGATAAGAAGTGGAAAGCAGGAATAAATAATTTTCACAGCTGAGAAGTGTCATCTTTGGATTTCTGCAGAGATCTGTGTTAGGACCTGTATCTCTCCACACATTTATAAATAACCTAGAAAAGTCAATAAATAGAACAATAACATGTTTTGGTAATGGTACTATAATCTTCACTTGTAGGAAAGATGAAGGCTGACTGGAGAATTACAAGAGCTTATCAGAATCAGTGGCACAATAGGGGAAGAAAAAGATTGTTTCAAACAAATGTAAGTGATGCCCATGGGGAAACTAAACCCCAATAACCTGGTTTTTTTATTGTTGTTGGTGGTTTTGGTTTTTTTTTTGTTAAAAGAAATATACTCTGCACTAATTATTACAACTCAGGGATGAGATTTGGAGTTTATAATAGATAGTCCATGAAAGTACCAGTCTAATGTTCAACAGTGGTCAAAAAAGCATGTTAAGAAGAAGAAAAGAAGAAGAAAAGGAAGAGCAAACAAAATCTGGAAAATCCTCAAGTCAGTGTATGCCATAGTGTATGCTGTGATGTTCCTGCAGGTAGGATATTAAGTAGATAGGTAGCTGAAATAAGTAGGTTAGCTGGAGAAAAAATGAGTAGGTGAAGAGATATGACATGGTATGCAAGAAGTGAAAAATGAGTGACCTGGGGAGGGCCAGTAAGATTCACTTTTGAGCGCTCTTCCAGTAGAAGAACTGAGGGCATCAGATGACCTTCAGAGGCAGACAGTCCAAGATGAAAAAAAAGGAGGTGGTAATTTACACAATTCATATTTAGGTGTGCTTCACCTTTCTACAAAGTGTTGTGAGTGCTAGAAGCCTGCCTTAGTTCAAAGGCAGGCTAGATATATTAATGGAGTAGGGGTTACTAACTAGTGTTCATCTCTGTAAATTCCCAAGCCACACATGGAAAAGTATTCAGCAAAATTATTGCTGTATGCTTCTCCTGAGCATACTTTCCCCCTTATACTCTGCTTTGGGCTGCTTTCAAAAGCAGAGGAGGAAGCTGAATCTCTGGTCCAACTGGGTAAGGCTATTCTCACATTCTTTCTGTGAGCCCCCACCATCTGCTCCTGTACATCTCACAGGCTAAAAAGAGGCAATGGGGCTTACAGACTACACTGTGGCAGCTTGGGATGTAATTACAGAAAAATTTTCTTCAGCAACAAAACCAGATGGCACTGGCACAAGTGAAAGGGCAGAAAACTGTGGCATAGGGACTAGAACAAGCAGCTGGGGTCAAGGGAAGAAAATTTCTTAAACTGGCTTTGCTGCCAAAAATAACGTTTGTGCAACTGACCTCTTCAGTAGCACAGTCTGAACTAAGCTTAAATGCTCTTTATTTTATTGTCATGTTAGCAAATCAGAGTATTTCAACAACAACAACAAAAAGCATTCATTTAGAAAAAAGTGCTGATTTTGTGGAAATTTCAATTCCCGTTAAAAGTATCTCCTTATCCTCTCTCTCATTCCAAATAAAGCAAAATTTTCAGGTGAAAGTTCCCAACAGGTACTCACCTGCAAGGGTGAGGCAGCTTAAGCAAATGCAGAGAACAGGTCCCTGCTTTGGGCTCCTTATGACACTCTCAGGGATGAAATCTAAACAAGTGTGGCAATTTTAGTTTGCTGATGTGTGCTGGGTTGCACAAGCAGTGGAGAAAGAGTTCTGACTCCCAACATCTCCTTCATGTGAAAATAGCAATGTTTCACAGGGTAGTTTGCAGGTATGGGAAAAGATTGTCAGCTGTCAAAGAACAACATTGTCTCCTCTATGGACACGGTAGATGGCCAAATAAAAAAGAACCATGGACCACACATAGCCCTTGGGCCAACAATTGAACCATGCTGTTTTAACTCATCTACAGAAGTAAAAGTGGGTTGTTTTACTAGTGCAAACTTTGCAAGAATTAGCCATATAATCTGTATTATAATTCTCAAATTCCAATTAATTTCCCAGACATAATAAATGCCTTTCCATGGCAAATGATTCCTCATAGCAAACTAGCTAGAAAATAAAGCCCTTCAAATACTGATATGCAAGTAAATGACAATTAATATTAAGTAATCCCTTGTGAGAACATTCCATCAAGCTAAGTTTTTTTTCCTATCCTAAATTTGGCTAAAACTTAATAAAAATTAATTCCAGAACATTTAAGGAGGATTTACATTTAGAACTAACTTAGTGTGCAAAAGGGTTTAGAGAAGATCCGCAGCTAATAAAATGTGGCATCAATATAATGAAAAAGTTAAGCAAAAGAGCACCTAGATGTTCCTCAGCCCTTCAAAGTCACCTCTCCAGAATCACAAAAAATTTCAGCATGGAAGAGAAAAGCCAATATGAACATACCCAAACAAAAGGCAGAAAAGAAGTTTAGCTTTCTAAGTGGATGAGAAATTAAAATGTAATTGCTGATCTACTGAAGCCCAGGCTGTAAAACTTTATTCCAATGCAGACCTTTTAATAACAGTGGTACTTAATCTAAGAATAGTGTTAATAAATGAGCAAGTATGGATCATTCCTGAGAGCTGGTGTTCTGGAGTGTTGCAGAATGAGGACTGATATCCCCAAGGCAATATTTTGGTGCCATTTGCAGTTAAAGTGTTGTTTGGAAGACATTTGCTTTTCCACGAGCAGAGTGAGACACAAAGGAAGAGTGAACTTTAAGTACCATTTAGTAGTTTTTCAGTGCTGTATTGCTGTTGCCTGAGGGAGGGTTGATGTTCAGTGACAGATGGAAGGTGCATCCAGCAGTATTAGCAAGCAGACAGGTAGACTAAAAGTACAGAGCTCAAGTGACTGGAGGAGTTAGAGGCACTATAGCAAAAGTTTTGTCTCTTAATGCAGAACATTTATCATTTTTAGCAATGCAAAACCTGGTTTTCATTGCTGATTTTAAATCAAATACAGAAAATGTTGTCTGACACTGTTTTAAATTGTTTTGAATACTAAAGTACCCTGGGACCTTTGCTGCATGAAAGATAGTACCTCAAAGTGCTTTACTGTTGTAATTTCCATGGAAATTAACATTTACTTGCATGGTTATCACACTTTCCTTGTAATGTAAAGTATAACCATCTAAATCCCCTTGAAATACAGTCACTGAGGTATCATCAGTCTGACTCAAGATTTGATCTACATTTCTGCTTGAGTTTGCTGAATACTTTTGTTTTTCCTCCTGGTATTGAGCTATACAAGTTAATACTGAACGGAACTTTAAAATTCACCAGCCATTTCCTCCTGTTTGCTTATTTTTTTTCCATCTCTTCTATTCAAGTTCTTGCCTATGCCTCCTCCTGTGTCCACTGCAGGCACTTAATATTTGCATGCTGTTTACAGCACCAGTTGAAATCCACAGAACACAAATCCATAAGGAATTTCATCCATACTCCACACCCAGACAAACCCCAGGACAGTGGCATATTTCCACTACAGTCTTCGCAACATTGAAGATGTCATTGTCCAGTTGACATCATAGTGTCCTAAATTTGCTGTTCACCAAATCTTGACAGTCTTCTGCTATTCCAACCTGCTCATCACTCACAGCATTCTGCCAGCATCTCACCACGCTGCATCAATGTCCAGATGCTCCAACAAGCTGCCCATGGACATTAATCCACAGTGTTCAGTTGTTGCCACAGTGTTGTTGCCTCTATTTTCTAGAGGATTCTTGATATCTTTTACCAAAACATATGCCTGTGTCTGTGATAGCATGACCACAGACTTCTGGTTGCTGGTTGCCACAGAAAAAAAACCAAAACAACATCAGACAATCATGGGAACTCACGGCTATGATGCTAAATTTTGATCTTACTAGCAAAAGGTAAGGAATCTGACTTGTGGTGCAGTACCAGACTCCTGGAAGGCTTCTCCACAACACAGTCTTTTTATAATAGTGAATAAGGAAGGGATTAGTTGATCTCACAATAGCAAGAGGAATGTGGGCAAACAAAACACCAGGGAGGCTCCCTCCAGAGTGACATAATTCAGCTAGGTTAGTGCTGCCATTCATTTCAAGTTGCGCCAGGGGAGGTTTAGATTGAATATTAGGAAAAATTTCCTCACTGAAAGAGTAGTCAGGCACTGGAACAGGCTGCCCAGGGAAGTAGTTGAGTTTCCATCCCTGGAGGTATTTAAAAGATGTGTAGATGTGGCACTTAGGGACATGGTTTAGTGGTGGACTTGGCAGTGTTAGGTTTACAGTTGAACTCAATGATCTTAAAGGTCTTTTCCAACCTAAATGATTCTATGATTCTATGATCTAAGTGCAAGAACAAGTACATTGAACATCTAGTCCTTTATACAAAGAGACTCCCACTAAATTGCTTCAGTCCTTCCTTCACTGTGTTGCACCGCAGACACATGCAGATATGCCCTGTGTGGACCTCTCAGCATACTGACTGTTACAATTCTAATAAAATGCTTGTATAAAATTATGCTTTAAATTACATGACTTGTAAAATCTGTCACATGACACTAGCTACTGAAGACACAGGAAATGTGCAAAAGAAGGCATATATTGGGTATGTGACTCAACAAATATTTCACAAGGGAAAGAAAGGGACCGCATTTCTTGTATGGTGAGATATAATAAATATCTCATATTTTGCATATCTTTTGCTCCAGTGTCCAGTCGCTGGGGACAGTGGGAGATATTTCAAGAGGCAAACAGGAAGAGAAAGAAAGAAGCTGTTAAATATGTCTCTGGAGCTCCTTGGAACATCAAACTAATGGTGAATGGTTCAGACTTGTAAGTTAGCTAAGTGACTGTTCACTGTTCAGTGACTAGCTCAGTGACTAACTTATACTTAACAAGAGCCACTGCTGTTAAATATAAGTCAAATGCTGCATCTCACTTAGATCTTCCTATAATTGCTTGCATTTTTGTAAATCTGTATTATTGTTAGATGGAGGTGACTTGCTTTCTTTATCTTACCAGTAAAAAAAAACAACCTCCAGTTCCAGTGGGAACACTATATTGTGTATGTCTAGGATTACAGCCTAAATGACCTAGCCTTTACAAAAGTCAAGACAGCTCAAGAGCCCAATGATAAATCAACAACACAAAATATAACTGCAAACTTCAAGGAATTCATACAACTGAGTTCCTGGTTATTAACTTTCTTGTATTGTTTATACTGTCTCCATTCAGAGCGTTCCTTCTAAAAATCATTGTTTTAAGTACATCCACACTTAGTCACCCTATGCTTCACTCTAAAGAGTAAACACCTAATGATGATCCTTATGGAATGGCATGTTGTTTCAAAGTATTGTCTTTTGTTTTGTTTTTTTTTTTTCTTTTATACACAGCAATAATAAACTTCACTGAGGATTAAAATTAATTTTGGAATTCATTCACTTAACTACTACTTATCTGTCTGTGCAGGTGATAGACCTGCTTTATAGCAGACATGTTATTTGGATGCAGATATTTTGTTAGAAAAGATAAGTCATGGTGAAATAGTACAATATTAATGTTGGACAAGCTAATATTAAATAACAGCAGCAGCAGCCTTATAGACAGACCACAGCACAGAGTTATGACTTAGCAACTCCAAAGTCTTTACATGGTTAGGCAAATGACATGTAAGACCTTGGACAAGTCACATCACCCTGATATGGCTCAGTTTTCTTACCTGTTAACTGGGTCCTAATAATGAAAAGACATAACAAATTGAGATGTGTTACAAAGTGCTAGAGAGGAGATATATATCATCATTAGTGACCCAGAAAAATAAATGGATGAGAATCCTGTGTCTTAATGACTATTATTCTATACAAAAAAAATTAAAATTCTCTGACAGAAGACATTATATGTAACATTACCTAAAGCGGCTTTATTTGGCTATCAAAGCATCAAAGAAAACAGAGAAATTGATAGTTAAATTTCTGATTATTTTCTCTAGTGTTCTACTTTAAGTTAGTGCTAATGTCAATTAGGTATATTCAGCAGCTTTGACAATTTGTGCTTGACAAATTGATGAAGATTTGGTAATGCAGTACAGTTTTCCTTATCAAAACTCTTTTTTTTTTTTTTTGAAAGACTTTTAATTACTACCCATCCTAGCCAACATGGGTTTTACTTTTGATTAAAGTAGTCACTGAGATCTTGACAATGCTTGACACACTCCATCTGAATTTAATTAACTTTTTCTTTCCTTTTTTATTAGGTGTTGTAAAGTAGGAGAGAATGGAGAAGAAAGACATTTCAGTTTTATACACAGTAACAGATGTTCTTGGTAGCACAGCAAAATTCTGCCTTTATTAACTCAATAAGAATATCTTAATTGATCAACATTTAGTACTGAAGTCAGAATATTTCTTCTGGAGCTGGTGGAATAAGTTCTGAATCAACTTAAAGATTCCAGACTTGGCAAAAGGAGAGCATTATGAAGCCACAAGCTAATTGATTTATGTTGGATTTTTATAAATGGTGAACTTGCTGTTCAATAACAATAAAAATAACAATAACATCCCAATACCTCTGCATTTCAGGAAAGGAAAAAAATCTTCCCTGTAGAAAATAATAGCAAGCAGAGAAATAGAGAATAATGCCTATAATAATCCTTCAACAAATTCTACATCACATCTGCTTAACTTAAAACCAAAAAGATTATATTTATGTTAGAAGATTACATTATGCTATTCGGTGTTGCAAATATGTTAGCAAATGTGGATTTCATGATCAAAGATTCAGGAAACTTGTTATCTCTATTCACATCTGCTGGTAGGATAAGTTAAAGTATCAGTAAAGTCATGGTCCTATAGTACAGCAGCTCTCTAGGGTTTCATCACACTAGCTGACTGTCAATGCTGGACCCACCCTAGCATAAATTTAAGCTACCACTTTTTCCCTCTTTCCTCACCAGTCAGAGATTCTAGAAATCAAATGTAGCTGAAAATTTTGAGGAAGAGTCACAGAAGTAGAACAGAATTTGTTACTTCTAGTAGTCTGTTATTTTTCAGGATAATATCATAGAATAATTCATGTTGGAAGGGACCTTAGCAGGTTTCTATTCCAACCTTCTGCTCAAGACAGGGTCCCTCTGAATTCAGACCAGATTGCTGTGGGCTTTCTCCAGCTCAGTCTCCTCCTGGGTGAAAGATTTCACAGCCTCCCTGGGCAACATATTCTAATACCTGACTGTCCTCATGCTGAGAAATACTCCTTTACGTCAAATTGTAACCACCCCTGTTTCAGTTTATGACTGCTATCTTTTGTCCTCCTGCCATAAACTTCATTAAAGAGGGCCTATCTACTCAGAAACCTCCTCGAAGGTATGGGGAAGATGCTGTCAGGTCCCCCCAAAGCCATCTCTGCTCCTGGCTGAATAAGCTCAGTTCCCTCAGCTTCTCCTCACAGGTCTCATGCTCTGGCCCCAAATATTGTGTTGGCCCTTGCCAGGCTCACTGCAGTTTATCAATGTCTTTTTTGATTTGAAGTGTCCAAAACTGGATCACCTTTAATAAAGAAAAATGAATATCTGTATCTCCTTATAAGACAAGACAATTTAAACTACAGTCTTACCTACCTTTCTAAAACTCAGCACTTTGAGGACTTTTAGCAATATATGATGAATGAAAATATTTTTAACATGAATTTATTTAATTTTAGTGTATCATTTTTTCTCTGATTAAAGTCAGCAAGTTTCATATTACCCAGGAATTAAATTTCACACAATTAAAATCTATACCAAAACCACAGTATATCAACTTTTATAGCAAAAGCCCACTAAGGTATCTCTGGATATATTAGGCAACTCTATGCATATGTTATACGACTACTTATTGCTATAAAGATACATGGAAACAATTCCTTTTTAAATCTTCCTTTCATACGAAAGGTGAAACCTTGCTTCCTACCAACATTTGTGGGAGATTTTACATGGACTTCAACATGAGTTGTAATTAATCCAGACTGTACAAACAGTGCCTCTGTCTGAATATGAATCCAAGTACCAAACTATAAATAATAAATGTGGAATTTGAATTGAAAACTAGGCAAATGTTTTACAAAATATGGTGCCTCAATTACTTCCTAGACACTGTATCAAACACACAGCCATGAGTTACTTTAGGAGATTCTTTGTTTCTGTAAGAGGTGCTGCAGGCCATGTCCTGAATCCAGCCATCCCATCCACATCCTCTTGTTTCATGTTTTCTAACATCAGCCATAGCACCTCTCCTGCAATAAGAAAGCGGGAGGCATATGATTAACACTACTGAGAGCTGCTTCTGATTTATACTTTTATTTCTCTTCCTAATTACTGAGCACTATTCAAAATGCTGAGAGCAAAGGCATTGGGTTAAGCCTCTGCAAATGAAAATCAGACAGCAGACTTGTTAGAGAACTGAAAATTTTGCAAAATCACATTAAAGTGAAATGAGATTACCAGAATGAGTTGATAGGAAAAAAAAAGCTGACGTTTTAGTGGAAAGGACAAAACCAAATATTCCCAATTCTTGTGTCCATTGTCTATACCAGTTCATGAAGAGGTATATGTGCTTTCATTCAACACTGTCTTATGTGTTGAATTTCCAAGTATCAACTACCAAGACTTATTATTATTATTATTATTATTATTATTATTATTATTATTATTATTATTATTTCAGATTATGAGAAGACAAAGCAGAAATCTGATTTTCTCTGGCTATTCAGTGCTGTTTGGACAAGACCTCTCCAGCTTTGGATCCCCAGGTCTGTTTTTCCCTATTTACATATATGCACTGTAATTTTGGATCCCCACATGTCAGGTGGGTGCCTGTTGGACTTCAGTCTTCTTCTTGTCTGCTTTCTTGATTTTTCCAGTCTGGATTTTTTTCTCAAGCCATCATGTCAAAGATGACAGTTGTTCACTCAGGAACAGGTCTCCCATTGGCCCTTGGCCATTCTTGAAATCAGTGGATCTGAGTGAAAACAAAACATTGTCAGTGCAGTGTTGTCAGCAGAAGGCACACTGCTAGTGCTGAAAAAAGTTGTGGGGTATTTCTTGAAAAAATACAGTAAAAAGAAAGCTCAATAAAAAAGAAAGCTCTTTCTAGCTAACTCTAGACTTTCTACGAGGAGTCATGTGAACCTTTCAGCTCACTTCCCAAATAACAAAGGCCACAGAACTGTATAGGGTTATCTCTGCCATAGAGGCCATGACAAAGCACTTGGCTCTGCAGCTCCCTGCTGCTTTAGGACTCACTCTACCCTGTCCAGGCAGAGGAAAATTTTTCATCATTGCATGCCACTGCTGGGCTATAGTTCAAAGGCAAAGCTCAGCCTGAAACTTACACAGAGCCACTCTCCCATATGCATCTCTATTTTTCCCTATACAGAAAGAGAATTGTCTTGCTAGTCAGACACACCTTTAACAGCAGCTGAACAACAAAAGAAAGAAGCTGCATCTTGTTTGATAATGTAGTGCATGCATCCCAGTTGTTCCTGGCTGCCTCCCAGAAGCACCATAAAATGTGTTTCCTGTAGGAGCAAGATATCTTCTTCCATTTAAAGGCACAGAATGTGAGAAGTTGTAGCCGGTAAGTGTGATATACTTTTTGCAAGCATGATGGAGTAGAGACATCAAGGTAATGGGTAATAATGAAAAGCAAAATCAGCAAGCAAGTCTCTATACTCACATAGACTAAACTGACTGTGTGACATTTCAATTTTGAGTGAATGTCATAAACCATAGAAAATACAGGTTTAATGAATATGTCTACATAAAAGCATAAACAAGACAAACCTTTTCAGTGCAATGTTTATATTTACAGCACATAAGTTACAAATTAAATTTACTCTGGGATGTGCTTCTGATATGAATGACTCTTCTTTAGGGAAATATTATCCGTAATCATCAGATCACTGAGAGCAAAAAGGATCCATTAGTGATGTTGTGGATGATGAACTGAAGCACTGTTTAGTGGGTTTTAATTACGTGAAAAGATAAAAGTGCTTGGGGGAGGGTGTAAGTCATACCTAGAGGAAGGAAAATGAACTGACTTTATTTAAGCAAGTAGACATGTTTATTTCAAACAATTCTGAGCTGATTGCTTAGTACATTAATATGTTTTCAGGAGCTGATTTGTTCCAGTACTCTGCAGTTATATTGGTTAATATCACCAGTCAAAACATTGAAAAACTATGAGTCTTGGCTATAAAGATTTTAAATTATGAGATTAAAAAATATGTACAAGATTTTTTCATCTTTTTGCTCCAAAGATATACAAAATTCTCTCTCAATTAGAATATTTAAAAAAAACCCCAAGATTTCTCAAGTACTCACAAGCTTAGACTTTAAAAAATGTACCAGGAGTGAAATATTGACTTCACTGAAGTCAACAGAAAATATACTGTTGATTTCAAGAGGACAGGATTTCAATTTAGGGAAATTCATAATAAAATTGTAAAATGTGGCACCTTTGCTGCCTGTAAATTAATAACATGTCTCTGGAAATGCATTGTAGCCAGGACTTTCACTTAAAACTACTTAGGATGGAGGGAATTTACAAAGAGCCTGGTCCTGAATTCATTACCCTGTACTCCCTTAAACCAGTAGTAATTCTATTAAAATAACTTAATACTTCACCACTGGCAGAGGGAATGGACTCATGTTCCTTGTCAGGCTACAGTGAATCAGTATATTTGTCCACTCATCTGACCGAGATGGAGACACAAATACTGTGTGTCATAGCAACAATAATGTCCCTTGATCATCCTAGTTACAAAACAACATCTCGTTATTGTTAGGAGGGAGAAGAGAGGTGATATACATCCAGTTGCTGCTTCAAAATGTTTGATTCACTCCCCAAGACAAAGAGTGCATGTACTCATGCAAGCACACAAGTCCACACATACACACCAAGTTCAACTTCAACATATAACAGCTATCTTAAAATGTCAGGCTAGTGCCCCACATGGGAAGATACATTTCTTTAAGTTTATGCCTGGATGCAGTGACACAGACAAAACAGTAACACTGTCTTACTGTCTCCCACTTGAAAGGGCCTGGGGACCTCTAGGTCTTTATCAAAAATAGAATGACAATTTACATAACGTTTACTCCAGACCACAAAGTCTATTATATTTACTGATACCCTCACAAATAAAATGTCTTTTCCTGTTTTTATCATTACATGAGCTTTTTGTGGATAGGAGTGTGCAATTCCCTGCTGACATCAGCACTGTGTCTGGATAACAAGCATTTCATTGTTACTTTCCACATTGGCTGATGTTGTAGTCATGAGCTTTCTCCTTCTGAGAGTTCTATGGGACTGAATGGAATACACCCAAGGGTACTGAAGGAGCTGGCGGAAGTGCTCGCCAAGCCACTTTCAATCCTTCATCAGCAGTCCTGGCTAACTGGGGAGGTCCAGTTGACTGGAAGTTAGCAAATGTGATGCCTGTCTACAAGAAGGGCTGGAAGGAGGATCCAGGGAGCTACAGGCTTGTCAGCCTGATTGCAGTGCCAGTCACGGTTATGGAGCAGATCATCCTGAGTGCCATCACACAACACGTACAGGACAACCAGGCAATCAGGCCCAGTCAGCATGGGTTTATGAAAGGCAAGTCCTGCTTGACTAACTTGATCTCCTTCTATGACAAGGTGACCCACTTGGCAATTGAGGGAAAGGCTGTGGATGTTGCCTACCTAGACCTCAGTAAAGCCTTTGACACCATTTCCCACAGCATTCTCCTGCAGAAAATGACTGCTCATGGCTTGGATGGCCGTATTCTTCACTAGGTAAAAAACTGGCTGGATGGCCGGACCCAAAGAGTTGTGGTGAATGGAGTTAAATCCAGTTGGTGACAGGTCACAAGTGGTGTTCCCCAGGGCTCAGTGTTGGGACCAGTTCTGTTTAATATCTTTATCAATGATCTTGATGAGGCGATTGAGTGCACCTTCAGTAAGTTTGCAGACGACACCAAGTTGGGTGGGAGTGTTGATCTGCTGAAGGGCAGAAAGGCTCTACAGAGGGACAAGCTAGATCAATGGGCCAAGGCCAACTGTATGAGATTCAACAAAGCTAAATGCTGGGTCCTGCACTTGGATCACAACAAGCCCATGCAGTGCTACAGGCTTGGGGAAGAGTGGGTAGAGAACTGTGTGGAGGAAAAGGGCCTGGGGTGCTGGTTGCCAGCTGGCTGAACATGAGCCGGCAGTGTACCCAGGTGTCCAAGAAGGCCAGTAGCATCCTGGCTTGTATCAGGAATAGTGTGGGCAGCAGGACTAGGGAAGTCATTGTCCCCCTGTACTTGGCACTGGTAAGGCTGCATCTCAAATATTGTTTTCATTTTTGGGCCCCTCACTTCAAGAAGGACATTGAGAGGCTGGAGCGTGTCCAAAGAAGGGCAGCCAAGCTGGTGAAGAGTCTAGAGGACAAGTCTTATGAGGAATGGCTGAGGGAGCTGGGGTTGTTTAGCCTGGAGAAGAGGAGGCTGAGGGGAGACCTTATTGCTCTCTACAACTACCTGACAGGAGGTTGTAGGGAGGTGGGGGTCGGTCTCTTCTGCTAATTAGCAAGTGATAGGACTAGAGAAAATGGCCTCAAGGGGAAGTTTAGATTGGATATTAGAAAAACTTCTTCACTGAAAGAGTGGTCAGGCACTGGAACAGGCTGCCCAGGGAAGTGGTTGAGTCCCCATCCCTGGAAGTATTTAAAAGATGGGTAGATGCAGTGCTTGAGGACATGGTTTAGTGGTGGACTTGGCAGTGCTAGGTTAATGGTTGGACTTGATGATCATAAAGGTCTTTTCCAACATGAATCATTCTATGATTCTATGATTCTGTGTCTCACTGTGCTTACATGAAGCAGCTATGGCAATAACATTCAGATATGTCAATAACAAATGGACCTGTAGCAGCTATTTGGCTGATAAACACTATAATATGCTTTGGAGTTCTTACGTTGGGCATTAAGGTATCTGACTGCAATTTTTGGTTCCTGTTCCTATTTCATGCTTTAGTATCTGATAAACCAACTCCTGACCTGTTCACAGCCCTGTACCACCACCCTGATCAATCGTCTTCCATGTTTCAGGGGCCTGAACCCCCTCAGAACTGGAAATTACAGAGCAACACTGTGCATGAACCATGACTTAGACAAAACCATCCTCTTTGCTTGCAGAACATAGAAGATCATCCCACTCCATTACTTTTATCCATGTACCTTGATAATAGACAGACGGGAACTTGCACTTGTTTTGCTGGGTTAGCAGTTACTAGCATTAATGTGCTGGGTTACCAGTTTGGTTCAGCCCATCTCTAAAGCCTCACTTCACATGTTTTAGTGCATTGCCCCAGTATGCTTCTAATATGTTAATAGGCATTTTATTGAGGGCTGTGTAAGCAAAAGATTCTTGCTAGGTCATTCATACTAATGTGTGACTAAATATTATCAAGTAATATAAAGAATAAAAATCCAGTGTCTCAGATACTTGTGACATAGAGTATCCACCATTGAGCTGAAGAATTATCACAGCTCTAATAACACAATTTTCTAATTGAACGTTAGGCATCATTTACCAGTCATCCACTAACTGAATCTCATTTAAGGTTTTTCAGTTGGGAAAAAAACATATGTTTTCCACAGAAAAAGCTCATCCTGCTTTCCACCTACCTTTCAGCTTAACACCTCAGTAGGCTTTGTTGTCTGTAACATTGAATTTCTGATTATGGATAAGATGTTTACAACATAGATGATAGTTATGAGAAGTGCATCTCAGAGCAAATTTAATTTGTTTCTGCTGTGCTGTAAAAAAAAAAAAGTATAAACCCAATCTTGTTTATGGTTTTAGAAAGTCATATTCATTAAATCCATATGCTTGGCATTTCATGTAATTTGCTTCATAAAAAATAAAAATGTTATTTTTGTTTAAGCCTATTTGACTTCAGGGATTTGCCTCCCAGTTGTTGCTCTTCATTATGAACAGTTACCCAGGAGAGCTCCTAATATTCAGAGCTGTGTCCTGCTCAAATCCCTGATGAATGTAAGAAAAAGGTATTTAGCTGGAATAATACCAGGATGGTAGCAGGGCAGGGGAACCTATCTTGTGTAATAGGACTGACGTACATTGTTTAATATTAAGACTTAATCTAATCCTGCTAATGGAAAAAATTAATATTCTGATAGGATCACTTACTGAAATAGAATATTATAGCCTGTGTTAAGAAGGAGGGAAAAAAAGACCCTAATTTGCACATGCTTGTTAGCTTAGTATGCATTTTTCATTAACAATCATATGATTCTAATCCTTAACCCAATACCAGTGTTTTCTTTTATTTGGTGGTTTCAGATAAAGCCCCAGTAAAGCTTTTTGTAAAATAAAGTCATATTTCACCTCAACATGGTAAGTTAAATGTGGTATTATTTTCTTCCTGATGGTTTTGCTGGTTAAGGTGGTGCTGCAGTCTCTTGCATTTGGCCATGCTGTGGGGATCAAACATACCTGCCATGATGCAGTGTGGTGGGTTAAATCTTGTTGTATTCTAGACTGCATTTGTGTCAGGTTAGTCCTGCTATGGACACTACCCTGACTGCCTCCTGATAGCCCTAAAGGAGCTGATAAGTCCTTGATGCATAGAAATACAAAGAAATAAATGCTAACTGTTGAAGTGTTGACTTGAGAATAAACATCCAGTGTCTGAGAGGGATTAGAAATGAATGGAGTTTTTACTGCCTTCAGTTTGAGTCACACAAACACACAGAGAAAAGAAAATAATCACATCTTCAGTGAATACCAGCCAGGCTCAAGGCAATACCACTTCATTTCTGCAGCTGGTGAGGGCTGTGGATATGCCTGTACCATATGAGTCAGCAGTTATTCTCAATTTCGAAGTCCAGGGACACCTCTCAGGTATGGTCTACCTTAATTTTGGGATGAGACCAGGGAAAGCACAGTGCTCCTCACCTTCCTGGTAAAATGAAAGGCAAATTCAGTTTAGTATAGGCATAGGCAAATTCAGCATATAGTCAACACAGAAATAAAATTAAAATCCCAAGGATTTCAGATGACTCTGGGACAACCTTCTTCTGCAAAATTGCTCAGAACAACTGTGGACCTTTAAGTGCTTATGAAATTGAGGTAAAGACACAAAACCTCTAACCAATTTCCAAACGTCAGTCTGTGGCCAAAGAAACTCCCTTAAATCAGCACCTTTGCTGTGCTCCAAACTGCTGCTTAGGCTGTGTGCACAACAACAATTGGGTCCAAACTTGAAATCATCATCAAGCCTATACCTCCTGACCATCTAGTACTGCAATCCCATAATTTAAATTCAGTAGCAGTCTAGACAACTTGGGAAGCTCTCTTGTATTTCTGTTAGGTTTTCTTCCAGGCAGTTCCACCAGATCATACCAAGATATTCGGGTCTGAATCCCAGGAGAGCAGCAAACAACCATCTCAGCATCCTTTAATCTTGGCAGAGAGTGTTTCCATGGCTCCTTTCCCCTTCTCTACCGCAACACAGAGACAAGCTTGTAAGGTACACCAGGATACTACAGACTGCATAATAGATTGTCATATTCACACTTGGGGAAATCTGTGATACACTTGAATGCCATAAATGGTAGCTAAAAAGCAGTACAACTGAACGGTTTCAGTGGTTTAAGAGGTATGGTATAGGTAGAACCGTGAGTGCAGTTTGGTGGAAGCATGTGTGTTGACAGCACTGATGATTTTTAGCTGGTAGAGATCTCATAGGCAGGTGCAGGATACAGCTACAGCATATTCTTCTGTTTGTGGTTTTGTTTTTTTTTCTGTGCTGGGGCATGCACTGTATGTGCTTAGCACAAAATAAGAATTTACCTTTGGTGAAAGTTTTTGTGGGAATGGACCCATTACCACCACAGTAAGAATTGACTGTGAGCACAGCCTTAATGCATTGAGATGGAGCTTCCATTACCTGTTCCCCACCTAAGGGGACTTGCTTACTCCCTTGAGTGGATCTTGAGAAAGGATTTTTTTTATATCTCTTCTCTTTAATGATGCTGTAATCTTAGTGAATGCCACTGGATCTAAGAATTATTGTACAGAAGTAATTGCCGTCTGTCAGTATAACATGAAAAAACCAAGGATAGAATGATCACTTCAATGTTTTTCAGATATGTCCAAATGTTCTCATTAATTTATGTTACAATCCCCTAACTTACTGAGTATTTAGTCTTATAGTAAATTCCCATGTGTTTTCTTTTCCAGACAACACGATCATGAAAATTCTATTACCCTATTTTATGCATACAGTTGAATGAATTTTTCCTACCACAATCCCATGAAATTCAGTTTTCAAAGGCCTTGTATCCCTTTTCACTCCTAATATATCTTGATCAAGTCTTTCATGTATGCAGCTATTTTAAATGTTCCAAGCCATACATATTCATAGACCCGTTATTACAGATACGGTAATTGCTGCTTTACATGCTCCACAAGGTTTTATAAAATATTAATTGCCTATTATTCCTATTGCAGGTGGAAACACTGGAAAGATGGCTCCCTCCTGCAATATAATAAACTCATTTTCAATAAATTTTATTGTACTCTCAAACAGAGATATGTGCACTGAAACTTGGTATAGTCTCAAGCTACAAGATGCCATTCTGGATTTCAGTTGCCTCAGAGTTTAGATTTTGACAACTTTAAAGATAAAATTCTTGTAACAGTGAGGTTTCACTCCTTAGGTGTGTCTAGACTGTGAGATGTGTGCATGACATCAGATTCCTCAGTGCTGGTATACAGATTTTCCAGATAAGAGACCATGATCATGTGCATGCATTTTCTTTTCATGGTAACAAGGCCATAATAGAAATTATAGTATGTTCATGGTCTTCTTCTGACATGCAACTAAGACATGTCCAGGGCATACACCTTCTGGATTGGGTTCACTTTTAAAACTATATGGATAAAGACAGTCAAAGAACTCGGGTAGTAAGGGACTCCATCCGTATGGACTATACACAATAGAGTGGCTTATCAGATATGTGGGAGGAGAAGACAGAGCTCATTCTGAAAGAGCCTGGAAGACATGCTAGAAGAAACAGAAAAAAGTGGTTATGTCCCTGCTTGGTGGTTAGTACAAGGACTTGAAAGAATAGTTGGGAGGGTGAGGACTCTGGGAAGATACACTGGGGTTATAATTAGGTGCTAGATTTATTTTGAACTGCTTTAGTTTCAGGCTTGATGGGAAGTAATTTAATCTATGAAAAAAAATGTACTTACCTAACTCATTTCAGCTGCACATGGGCATTCAGTCCCTTAGACTGGACTACAGTTATACCAAAGAAAAAAATCCTGAAATGTGTGTAGCATGGGCACCAGGTCTCCAGGACCAACAATTTCATTCTGTCGACGCCCTCCTTTCAATCTGCAAAACTTTTGTTGTATCACAGCCTTATGGTACATTCCTTGTGGAGATTCTTAATTACGGAGTTCAATTCTTTCTGGAACAAAAAGCAGACCAGCAATCTGCTCATCTCTTTAGGTGTCATGCACTATCGGTTGGTTTCATTCATGTAGCTTCTGTCACAAAGGTGTGCAACATCAGTAGTTCAAGCATCTCAGATGAAGACTGCAAAGTTCTCAAAAAAAGAGAATCCAGAGTTCAGAAATGACAAGCACCCTAAATTTTCAAATGAGTGTTATCTTCTGAAATCATGCTCCCATTGAACAGATTACTTACACAGTGCACTTCAGTGAGGTATAGAGATATAGAGATTTATAATTACCTAGTCTGACTCCTAGAAACAGTACAGTCACAGTCAAATAGGGGTTATGTGGGATCCTTCAGAAACAAAACTCTCTCTTCTGCTGCAGTCACGGAAAATTACGTTATAGTGTAGTGGGCAATATGCCAGTGGGGATCTTGAGTAACCCAAAAATAGACAGTCTATTATTTCAGCATTACAAACATGATTCTTAAAAATGCCAAGAAAGCAATACCAAAAGTAAACTTTTATTCTTAAAGTAAATTTTATGTATTCTATGAAATTAGTTCTATTAAAGCAGAAACAACCAGACAAATTTCTGACTATAATTCAAATTCATAAAGAAAGGTAAAATATATCCTTACATACTTTATAAGTATGAAAGCATCTTTTGTTTTCTCGTTTTTCGTTGTATGTCTGATATCTGAAATTAAATAAATGTTTAATTCTGCAGAACTTCTTATAGTAATGTATAAATTATCTATTGAATCATTATTGATCCATTGGTCAATAATGTTTATGAAAAATCAAAAGCTAAAGAAGTAGCCAGAAAGGTTTAGTTGCATTTGGGATTTATTAAGAGCTTTTGTGTACTCAGGGTTGCCGGAATCCAGAAAAACATCAGCATCATTGACCTTTCAACTATCGCTGCTTTCAGGTGTTGCATCCTTGACTCTTGGTGCAGTCCTTGGCACAGACCTCAGTTGCTATAATCTAGTAGAAGCTGACTTTGTCAGTGCAACAGAGATCAAAATCTAATTGGTACTTTATAGCGGGTTTAAATATATTTAGCTTGCAGAGCTATTAAATTTCTTTAGGGAGAAGATCATGCATTTTTCCTGTTAATGTGGAAGCACGCTGCATATTTGGCAAAGAGGGAAATTTATGGATCTTAATACATTTCTCTTCCACATTGCTGATCAAGGCTATTGAGAAGCCCTTTATACTTACATAAAGTAAACCTGACTGGGTTTCAGTTAGGAATTTTTTACACTATTCATTCTTCTATTAATTCAGGAAATTTCAATGGGTAGATTGTGCCCAGCACATAGAAGCTGCTTCAACAAAAGTGTAGATTTTGTGGGGTCTTTTTAGGATCCAATTTTTCCATTACTGTGATCTACCTAATCAGCTGTATTGATCTAGCACTTTAGTACAATAGTTGTAGTGCATTAAGTGCTCCAACATGGTCTTAAATGGTATTCAAATTTAAGGCAATTTACATCACTGAGGTACTCTTAATGGTAAAGAAATATTTCAACACAATGTTACAAAGGCTTGAAGATTTAGCATAAAAAGAAGCTTGCATGAAAATATATTCTGGGAACATCATGTAAATCTTGGGCAACATAAGAATTCCTTTCCAAATTCATGCCAAATGAACCTGTCAAATTACGTGCCGCCTATTTGAAAGTTAAATGAGCAGCTTTTCTCACAAGGAATATGCTTATTGATTATCCCTATGAATACAGCTCGCTTCTATTAGCAAGAAGTCTGTTAATAGGTTTTCTCACTGTCATCGAGCAGCAGAATTCAAAGTGCATAAGCATTAACAAAACCATGTATATTATGAACTAAAGACATGCACAAAATAGAGGAAGAAAACTCTGAATACTGTGATGAAGCAATTCAAGGGGGTCTCAGAAGTTCCCCCAGCATATATTTCCTTCATGATGACAGTAATCATCCAACTCTGTCTTCCCTGAACACTTTAAATTACATCATTGCTTATTTAGTCACGAAGACTAAAATGTGGTTAAAAAAAAAAAAAAATCCAAGCAAGCTTGGGACACTTTTTATAAAGATTTTTTAACTAAGTTTTTTCCAAAGTTTTTTTTAAGGGTTTTTGTTTGTTTGTTTGCTCAGGTTTTTTGTGGTGTTGTTTTTTTTTTTTTTCCCATTTTTTTGGAATAAAAGCTCTGTGAGGTTTTTTTATTTTATTTTTTTGGGGAATAAAATATGAAATCATTTCTACCTTTAAGCTTCTGGTATGATGTTTTCTTGTGACAACATAAAATACTGACTTCTCAAATCTTTGTTTAGCAATGTTTCATTTTTAAAAAGTTAGAGAAAAACTCCTTCTCTGTTGGAAAAAAGGTAAGCATTGTTGTCTTTCCAAAGTGAATCTGCCGTATTTATATTCTTACGAAGAAACATCTTGTCTGCCTCAGTCAGAGATTTAATGACTGGTGAAAAGCAACATAATAGTTATTCTAATTTCTGCTTTTTAGAAAATGTGGATTTTAGGTTTGATTATAGGTATGGATTTTATTTATTTATTAGAAATAAACTGCAATAAGCATGAATATTGCCCCTTCCTCCCCACTTATATCGATTCTTTTGGGTCCCCTTTGAGAAAACAGCAACTCCAAGAAACAATGCTCAGCCAGCTCACCAGTCCTGAAATTTTAATACATGGCTTATACTTTCTCGCTAGCGTCCTTTGCTGGAGAGAAACTTCAGTAACACTTACTCAGAGGATGTTTCTTTTCATCCAGAAACTCTTCCTTGTGTCATTATTTGCAAGAAAGCATATCAGAGGGAGATACCCTATTTTTTTTCTGCAGAGATCAGACCAGGAAAGCAATGCCATTTTACAGTGTATTAGAAGACCTTTTTGCCTGTTCACGTAGATGAGCACATTATGATCATTCACCACTCCCCTGGCTTCTTAGAAAGGCATTTCCCATGCACTGTATGGACTTTCTCCAGTTGACCTGCTGAACCTCTCTCTCCTTTTACTCTACAAGAGTTAATGTCCTTTGTGCAATCATTAGTGGTTTCAGGTCTTTCGTATCCTGCCTGCTCAAATATCATCCAGCTCTTCCATTTACCTCTTCATTTTATCTTTCTCTCTCTTTCTGATTTTACCCATACCTAATTGCTATTTAACCTGGTAATGCACTCTGGATTCAAAACCAAAGAACAATTCTTGTACATTTTATCTTGTGCCTCAGATGTTACTTCTTAATACTGTTCTTTGTTTTCCATTCCCACCTATGGTACAAAAATATGCCCCTGTCTAATGTTCAGCCATTTTGGTATCCCTCCTAACCAATTTGTTCAATTTAGTTTTCCTTTCCTAAATAAAACCAACATAAGATAAAGGGGAGCGTGTTGTTAATAAAAACCGCAACGGACGAAACCAACATAATATACGTCCTCATTCACTTACTAATTTCCATCTTAATATTCCAAGGCATATAAAGAAAAATAGGTAGGAAATTAATGTATTAAGATTCTGGTCATGCATGCTAATCTATTTTTTTAATACTAGATAATTCCCAGATGCTTCTCATAATTACCCATCATCATTTAGTGGTGGCAGAAGAGAAAGGCTTGCAAATTTTCTTGTATTCACATCCAGTTGGAACAAGGTCACTGGTTAGACCCAAGGACAACAGCTGACAGTAAAAACTTTCTTCGTTCCACTCATCTATTTCTAGCAAAATATAATACTAATATTTTTGTCTTTGTGAGAAATAACTGAAAATTATAATATACTATTACTTTAGCCCTCCAACAAGATATTTAAAAACCTAGGATTTTGCTTTTATTATTTCTTTTTTCCCAAAGTCTGAGTGTAGTATTTTCATAGCCTTAATGGCAGATGTAACTCTCTGCATCACTAGAGACTTGAACCCTACAAAGCAGGCCAAGTATGCAGAGAGTGTAACACATCAACACAGAAAATAGAACTAGATAATAAACCTGACTGTTTTAAAATGCACGAAGGTAATCAGAGTTGCTATGATTCTAAAAAAAAGAAAGGTTAATAACTTAAGGGTTATATCCCTGACCTAGCTTCTGTAAGATGTTCCATCTTATTCCAGTAAAGAATTAGACACCAAACTTCTAAACCTCAAATAAGTCACAGATATTTAACAGGATTTTTTTTTCCTGATCGTTGTGTATAGTTTTATCTTTGCAGTGCTTTAAACAAAGAAGCTATGCAGTTCATTAATTCTTGCAAATGGTCATTCATATGACTTATTAGTATAGATTGGAGGATATATGCTCTTCTTTTTATTTGGAGATGTACAAGAGTCAGCCTTATCAGAATTAACGGCAATTATGAAGGTATATATTCTACACTCCCTGTTTTAACCTGGATGAGAATAACAGCCTAATAATATTAGGACATCAAGGCAAGCACCATGCAGATTAGTGAAGACAGTTAATATGGAAAAAACGTGGCTGCCTTTTGACCTTAAAACAATACCTAGCTTCAATGTACTTAGTACTTTAGATACTTTATATCTCAGAATTCTATGTAAAGCATTAATTAAAATTCTTGATTGTTCTTTATTGTAATCAATGAGATTCTACTGATCTGATTTTTCTTTAGAGAAGAAAATGTTTTGAGACCAGGAGAAGTAAATGGTGTGGACAGTTCTTGAAGGACCAGATAGATTCAAGGGAACATCAAGGAGAAAATGTGCAGGAAAAATAAGATCAAGAAGTGAGAATGAGTTGTTTATTGTCCATAGGAGAAGGGGAGAAAGTAAAAGGAGTGTTGTGATGCATAGAAAGAAAATACGAAATAATGTGGTATGAAAACTTCAGAATTAGAAAAACTATTTTGAAGTAAAGGAAATTTTTGAGAATTACCCATTTTCTTAAGAAATAAATTTGTCAATATCTTGTTAATCCTTTTTACTGCTCAGGACCTGTCTTCTTCTGAGTTTTCTTTGTCAATTCAGCTGATGACAGAAGAACTTTTCATGTCTTTATCATTTAGTGTGGTCTCTGTATGTCTGGGTGTGCCATTTCTCTGCAGGTATTCTACAGTCACACTTATTCTACTACTGTGTCTGGTTACCAGCTGCCTTATGAGACTCATGCCCTTGTTGATGAGAATTTTAACATTTCTTTAGGTGAATTTTTTGATTGTCTGAGCCATACCTGTTCACCTGAACATGATAAGCTCATGCCTTTGCTTCCTTCACTGCATTTTCTTTTGCCTCCTTTATTGAGAGAATACTGCTAAGGCTGAAGTTCTCAAATCCCTTTTTACATTGTTCATTCCCTGGCAAACCTGTTGAGACAAAAGGCATAGCTGAATAACAAGGGACTAACTACACCCAGACTGAAACAATGAGAAAGTCTAAAATAAAACTCAAGCCTTTAAGAAGTGATGGTGGGAAGATAAAGAACAGAGCCATAAGACACCCAGATAAAAAGACAAAACACAGTGGCATAAACCTAATGTCCTGCAGAAGTGTGACAGGGTGGAGAGATAAAAATGTCACACCCTCTGTAAGCTTCTTAAGGACATAAAAAGCTCATCCAAAATAGGCAGGTGGTTGCCAACCAAAGAAGAACCTAGGAGATGTGAAAAAATATGCTGTTTCCCTTGTTTCCAATGCTATTGCAAGAATTCAGATCAGATCACCTGGATCATTTTGTTACTTGGTATATGTGGCTACAAGGAATTGAGAGCAAAATGGGTTTAATTTAAAAATAAAATTACTTTTCTGTTCTATGCAGTGTTGCATTGATTTTTGCTACATTATTGCCACAGTGCTGAAACTTTATTTCCTGTGTTTCCTCCTGCTATTAATCACATTATTTCCCTATGTTTTGCCACGTATACTCTAATAAATGTGTCAGAGAGAAAGCAGTCTATGAGGTTCCTGGAGTGCGTGGAGGATAACTTCCTGACGCAAATGGTAAGCGAGCCAACCAGGGGAGGTGCCCCGCTGGACCTGCTGTTCACAAACAGAGAAGGCCTGGTGGGTGATGTGGTGGTCAGAGGCTGTCTTGGGCACAGTGACCATGAAATGGTAGAGTTTTTGATTCTTGAAGAAGTAAGGAGGGGGGCCAGCAAAACCGCTACCCTGAATTTCAGAAGGGCAGACTTTGGCTTGTTTAGGAGTCTGGTTAACAGAGTCCCTTGGGAGGCAGTCCTGAAGGGCAAAGGAGTCCAGGAAGGCTGGATGTTATTCAAGAGGGAAGTCTTAAAGGCACAGGAGCAGGCCATCCCCATGTGCCATAAGATGAGCAGGCAGGGGAGAAGACCGGCCTGGCTGGACAGAGAGCTCTGTCTGGAACTCAGGAAGAAAAGGAGAACCTACCACCTTTGGAAGAAGGGGCAGGCAACTCAGGAGGACTACAAGGATGTTGTGAGGTTATGCAGGGAAAAGATTAGAAAGGTAAAGGCCCAGGTAGAACTTAAACTGGCCACTGCTGTCAAAGATAACAAAAAATGCTTCTACAAATATATCAGCAACGAAAGGGGGGCCAAGGAGAATCTCCCTCCTTTGTTGGATGCGGAGGGAAACTTGGCCACGAAGGATGAGGAGAAGGCTGAGGTACTTAATGCCTTCTTTGCCTCAGTCTTTAATAGTCAGACTAATCATCCTCAAGGTTTTCAGGCCCCTGAGCTGGGAGATGGAGATAGGACACAGAATGTAGTCCCAGTTGTTGAAGAGGTGGCAGTCACCGACCTGCTCCTCCACCTAGATACCCCCAAGTCTATGGGGCCAGACAGGATCCATCGGAGGATACTGAGGGAGCTGGCGGAGGAGCTTGCCAAGCCACTTTCCATCATTTATCAGCAGTCCTGGTCAACCGGGGAGGTCCCAGATGACTGGAAGTTAGCTAATGTGACACCCATCTACAAGAAGGGTCGGAAGGAGGATCCGGGGAACTACAGGCCTGTCAGCCTGACCTCGGTGCCGGGGAAGGTCATGGAACAGATCATCCTGAGTGCCATTATGCGGCACATGCGGGACAACTGCAGGATCAGGCTCAGCCAGTATGGGTTTATGAAAGGGAGGTCCTGCTTCACTAACCTGGTCTCCCTCTATGACAAGGTGACCCGCTTAGTGGATGAGGGGAAGGCTGTGGATGTTGTCTACTTGGACATTAGTGAGGCCTTTGACACTGTCTCCCACAACATTCTCCTGCAGAACCTGGCTGCTCACAGCTTGGACAAGTGCACTCTGTGCTGGGTTAAAAACTGGCTGGATGGCCGAGCCCAGAGAGTGGTGGTGAATGGAGACAAATCCAGTTGGCAACCGGTCACGAGTGGTGTTCCCCAGGGCTCAGTGTTGGAGCCGGTCCTATTCAATATCTTTATCGATGATCTGGATGATGGGATTGAGTGCACCCTCAGTAAATTTGCAGGTGACACCAAGTTGGGTGGGAGTGTCAATCTGCTGGAGGGTAGGAAGGCCCTGCAGAGGGACCTGGACAGGCTGGATTGTTGGGCCGGGGCCAACTATATGAGGTTCAACAAGGCCAAGTGCCGGGTCCTGCACTTTGGTCACAACAACCCCAGGCAATGCTACAGGCTTGGGGAGGAGTGGCTGGAGAGCTGCCTGGCTGAAAAGGGCCTGGGGCTGATGGTTGACAGCCACCTGAACATGAGCCAGCAGTGTGCCCAGGTGGCCAAGGCGGTCAATGGCATCCTGGCTTGTATCAGGAATAGTGTGGCCAACAGGATCAGGGAGGTGATAGTGCCCCTGTATTTGTCACTGGTGAGGCCGCACCTCGAATCCTGTGTTCAGTTTTGGGCCCCTCAATTCAAGAAGGACATCGAGGTGCTGGAGCGTTTCCAGAGAAGGGCAACTAGGTTGGTGAAGGGTCTAGAGCACAAGTCTTATGAGGAGTGGCTGAGGGAGCTGGGGTTGTTTAGTTTGGAGAAGAGGAGGCTGAGGGGAGACCTTATTGCCCTCTACAATTATCTGAAAGGAGGTTGTAGAGAGGTGGGGGTCGGTCTCTTCACCCCAGTAACAAGCGATAGGACGAGAGGAAATGGCCTCAAGCTGCGCCAGGGTAAGTTTAGGTTGGATATTAGGAAAAACTTCTTTACTGAAAGAGTAGTCAGGCACTGGAACAGGTTGCCCAGGGAAGTGGTTGAGTCACCATCCCTGGAGGTATTTAAAAGACGGGTAGATGCAGTACTTGAGGACATGGTTTAGTGGTGGACTTGGCAGTGGTAGGTTAATGGTTGGACCTGATGATTCTAAGGGTCTTTTCCAACCTTAACAATTCTATGATTCTATGTTGCACAAAGAAAGTTGAGACAGGTTTGCAGGGTCCACAGCTGATGGCACACCTTGACTTCAAAATTACCTTGGGGATGAGGGGAACAAAAAATCAAGGAAAAAGCAAGTGAGTGAGAGAAAAAGAAAAACCTTTTCTCTTCATCAGTTGGGAAGAGCAATGACAGAGTGTTCACATGAGTATCATCTTCTGGATGTCCTCTCCAGGGTAGTAGTTGGTCAGCCCAAACATCTTTCTCACAGTACCTGTCTAGTTTCCCTCAGGATCTGCTCATTAGCTGTCCCTGCACAATTAGCAGTAATTGGGCCACACTTGATCAGGGCTAGTTGTTGTATAATGATTGGTTGTTGAACTTTGTGCATGTATATTATTCAATAATATTTAATGGGAATGTATATGACATCTATCATATCATCTAGTAAGCTCTAATATTATAAACTAGAAATTATAAGGAAAAGAATCAAAAGACCTTAATATTCTGTTGTAAAACACTACAATGCAGGCCATGAGGAGATGGAAAGAAAAGGGCAACTCACACCTAAGTGGAAACCACTTTCATAGCAGTGCTTCAGTGCAAGACAATGAGGATTATGACACGTGAGATACCATGCTAAAGGCAGCCTCGGGGTGTGTAGATAAAAGATTAACAGGTTGCAAGTGAAAGGCAGGTTGCAGAATTGCAGACAGAGGGCACCCTTAGCATTGCAATGGTTAGGGGACCTAAGGTACTGCTCACCAGCATTGCAAATCCTGGGCTGTCTCACACTTGCGTTCATTTGCCAGATGGTTGTGGATTGGCTCTCTGCACTCTGACAGGCCTTACTGCTGATAGCATGATATCTGTACAGTGCTCTGCTTGTTTCCCTGGTCCATATACAGCTACAGAAATATTGCAACATGTTGAGAGGAATACTTCTGCACCAAACAGCCATCTGTACTGTACACTGGAAAATATGCCTTGCTCAGCCTACCCATCAATGGTAAAGTCTCATCTGGACAGTTTTTTACTCTAGCATCATAGCATTAGAGTTTCAGCAGCACACATTATTGACCATTTGGGTGCATTTAGCATGTTCAGTGTCTTCTTTAGCATCCGTTCTGAAGCTGATGCTCAGATTGCACATCCACTTTGGGTCTGAAGGTCAAGTGAATTGCTCTTTTCCAAAGACCACAACATTACCTTAACTTTGCATACTTCTCTGCCATGTTTGTCAGGGCTCTATGAAAAAAATGTGTATGCATCTGCTGTTTAGACTTCAGAGGCCTGCAGAAGCTGCAGCTGATCTGCACGACAAGAAATATTTAGAGGTTTATGTTTTCTTTGCACTCTGGAAAGTTCTAAAGTTTCTATTCATATGCTGTAGCACTGTGCGCCAAATGCTTCTGGGATTCATAGGCTTCAGAGCGGGTGAGTATTCATATACAATATGAGATTCCTTTCACATTTGTGATACTGGCAAGTCCATAATGGATCTTACGGTGTTCGAGAAATCAAAATATACTACATATAGTGTGCCCTATTCCTGACCACTCTCTTCACATGCCTGACTTCCATCTTTCTTGTTCTGCTCTTCTACAATAAAATGAAATGTTTAAAGTTTATGTATTACAGATTTAATTTACATAGGAATAGGTGGTATACAGCAGTGGAGGTGCATTCAGCTGTGTTCCTGTGCATATGAATGGACTGCTTCTCTACTGCCCCATCCTGAACAGAAACCAAACAAGAAAAGATATCTGCCATCAGTTTGGGCTGTTGCTCCTGTTCAATGCCCTTATCTTAAGCTCATGTAAATTACTGAATTTTATTCTTGAACTAGTTTTTCTACCATTGTCTCACCACTGATCTCCTCAGAAACTTGCAATAAATATAGGAATACCTATTCCTTGCAGGATTTATTAATTTCTTCCATGGACCCATGAGGATTAATGGGAATTGGTGAAATATAGTCCAGTAGTCTACACATGGGAGCTCTTCTCTGAACTTCAGCTTGTCCTTGACACACTGAAATATTACCTTTTGTGCCATTACAATGCTTAATAGTACTCATACTGCTTTCTCCTCTCTCCCCCACCTCCCCAACACAAGATATCATCACAGCTTTCTTATCAATAGTCCTAATTTGCCTACTCAGCTCAGAATATTTTAATGTATAGCCACAATATATGTAGAATGCCTACACTGCATAACGGAGTGACACAGTGATGCCTGAGCTGGGTTGTTTCCCATAACCCCACATTGTTTTTATATTTTATATGTTCTTTAATATGTTCTACATATTCTTCTTACTGTCTGTGGTATTACTTGTAGGCTAAAATGTGATTTCAGTGTAGTTCCTGTTAACCTACCTATCTTGCTCCTATAGCTTATGTCTCTCCACTAGTCCTGTATAAAAAGGTTATCTCCTCTTTCTTCCTTTCCCAGGACAAATCAGCTTCTTTTAGGATTTGGATCCATTTTTTCCTGGGTTTGATTAACTTCCTTACTAATATCTCCCATAAACCAAAGTTAGGGAAAGACCCTTTCATAAGCTATTTTACCTTTCGTTTAAGAGTTTTCAATGTTTTCCAATTACAAGTGCAGGCCAGTGTTCACAGTATGTGTTTGAAATTCTCATCTCATCTTATTAATAGGAACCAGACCCCTTTCTCGACAGGCCAAAGCATTACTTCTAACAATGGAGTCTATCTGTTCTCATCGGAGTTTTCCCAATGAGGACCAATAAAGCTTTCATTTCTGTTTCTCCTAAACGGAAATTTAGGTCAGCTCTATATATAAATTACATTCTTGCTTCTGTTTACACGTGCTTTGTTTACTTTAGGAATCCCATTTTCCCTATTATCTTAATCTGGCATGTTGTCTTTGTTTCTCTGTACAGCCTTTTTGGCTCATAATCACACTGCCTGCTTTACTAAAACTCTTGTGTAAACGATTAGTTTTCACCACGTTACGTGCACCTGCCAATGGGTAGCAACAGGAGATAACTCCATTATGTCTAAATTACATTGCTTCTTTGGTGAGAGAACTATTTTCAGAGAGGCTGCAACCATAGCTAGCAATTTTGGTATGCATGTAAGTGACTGGTTCCTTATTGCTGCTTCCAGAATCTCTTCTTTTCTATAACATGTGTTCCTTCCTAGAGCTGAGTACGGGCTGCTGCCCCAGAGGTCTTACTGCTCCTCCCATCATTCCTTCTGCATTTCCATCATAAACCAGACTTCAGCTAAACAGGATCTGGTCTCTCCAATGAGAAAGTTTTACAAAAGAAGGAAATGCGAGTATAGATCACAGCTCCCATTTACCATTTATGCTTTTGACATTCTATCTCCCATTCATGATCTTTCTGATTCATTTATCTGGACAGACTGCTGTATCTATGCAGATGTCAGCAGAAGGTCATGTGTGGGTAGAAACTGCCTGCAGGGATAATTCAAGATTAGGGATGTATACAAGACCTTTACGTTGCAGGCTGCCTTTTACAACAGTTTTTTTTAAAATACAAAAATCACCTGTGACATGTCTGATGCCTGGTGCTATTAACTAATAAAGAACATCACTTATTAAAAGGACAAGGTTATTCTAGGACTAAGTCATGATCATATTGACAGGGACTATGCCTTATGTGTTTTCACTGACAGATTTTCTAACTTTGAGATAGTATTTACCCTAATATAACAAATGGCCAATTTCAAGAACATAGTCTCGTTTTCACATTTTCATCATAAGATTTCATCAGGTTTCTTCCTTCCCCCAATAAGAAAATATCTTTTTTACCTGTAAGACAAAAAAACCCAAACAAATAAACAAAACAAAAGAACAACTAAAAAAACCCCTACTAACAGCTGAAGATGATTGCTTGTTTTCCAGACATTGACCATAGTAAACCGAGCAGTGAAAATTAAGCACATTGCAATTGCTGGTAATAACTGAATGGTTTCTCTACTCCCCACATTACTCTTTAAAATGAACAGAGAATGTGATTGTAATGGATATATTCTCACTCCAATGAGCTAGGTAACAATATCAAACTTAGATTGCCTAATGCAAGTAGTCCCTGGATCTTATAAGTGCTGTAAGTTGTTGGAATAATTTCTTCTGCTGAAAAGCTCAGACTCGCTGATACAGACAGACTAACATAGAAGCTTAGCAAGTACATGAAGGAAATTTTTTGAAAGGTGCTATGCATAGGGTGGGAAAAAAAAGGACAATCAGGCAGCGTTTAATGTTTCCTGCTTGCAAGCATCAGTAGAGAGTACCTAAACACAACTTTCCTGTGTGATCTGAGACGCTTTAGTGTAACAAAAAGATCTACTTGGGATAAGAACGTCTATTAAGAACCTCCAAGAGTCCCCCAGCCTTGTGCACAACCATCTGAAGGTGCAATGCCCTATAACTCACTGCATATACTACATGCTGTTGATAGGCAATCCAATCTAACACAGACAGTGTAGCCAAGAGAGTTTAGAGACCCATCTAGCTCTCCTTAGAGCAGATACCTGGATTTGTCTGGCTGAATAGCTTCCTGTACGCTACTGATCTAAACTTATGTATTTTAATCTGTAGCTCAGTCTCATCCTAGAATCCCATCTCCAGGCCTGGCACTGTTCTACTGTGGCAGCCTTTCAGAACAGTGATATCTGCCCAGAGATATGTGACAACTGCATGAGTGGGCATACTAGATGGAGCAACACCTGACAGAAGAGGCATTTCAGAGGTGATGCCAAGGAACTCAAAAAGCTTAATCTAATATTCATGAGAAAAGTCCCCAGTGGCTGGTAAAGCCAAACACTACAAAAGCAAACTACCTACCCTTAGCAGAGTTCACAAATACCAGCAGCTTAGAAAAAACAGAGTGAGACTTAATGTCAAGAATAAGTCTCAGATGAATCACTATCCTTTTCCTCCGCTACCATCACCTCTACCACTCTGTTTCAACTGCAAAGTCTTAGGAGGTGAAGTGTCCATTAATGTGTATTTTCACAGAAACTCTTCCATACCTTCTGGGACCTCTTGTGCCAGTGGACTGGAAACTATGTATAAAGTGTCATGCATTAGCAAAACTCAGTGATGTTTTTCACACAGATGAAGTACATAAAAACCAGAGCTAGAAATTCCTGACTGTAAGGACATAAATGTATTCATGTGTTTCTCAGACCTGGCTCTCCATCACAAACACGGAAGATTTCTCTTAACCATTGTGGTAAAAGAGATACAGGATCTTATAAATAATATTTACAGGATTTAGTCCCATGTTCACAAACTCTTTCTTTGGTGGATTCTGGTGATCTTTCACTGCCTATCACTGTGTTCACATGCCAGGCTAGTTTTTCTGAAGAATGCTAAGCCTATATTATGCAGACCACTTTTTTAAGCTATCCTTGTTGTCTTTTGCATTAAAATGGATCATGCAAATTGGAGAAGAATGAGAATCAGTATCACATAATTGCCAAAGGCTTAAGAAAAAAACAATTCTGCTTACGTAAGAGTTTGAAATATGATCATTAAACTAATTTCAGTGGTGGTGGTGTTTTTAAACAAACTCTGCAGGCAGGCCAAATGAATTGCATTTTAATGTCATTCAACAGACATCACTGAAAAGGTTATCTCAATACCATATTGTGAAATACCTCTCCCAAACCTATGAGAAGATTTAAGTTCTATCATTTTTAGGACTTTTAGACAGAAATAATGTTACTGTGAGGAAACTGATGGATCATAACTGGCACTCCTATCCATTTCACATCCACAGCATTCAATGCTTGGAGCTTTTCCTGAGTGATATCCCATATTATTCCGCATTTACCATGAGGAACTGTGAGATAAAAGTAAAGACAGACAGATAATGAGCACAGATGGCAAATTCTTTCCTGTTGAAACTTTTTTGTAATTCAACAGAAAAAGACCTTGGATTCTTCAACCTTTTCCCCGCATTCTTCACATTACTGTTGTACTGTACTTTAATATAAAATTTAGTATTATTTTTAAGAGTTGTTATTTATTGTGTATCCTATTATTTTAAACATTTAAAACATTGTGTTAGTTTTCAGTTGTCATTATAATTTACTCTATAAATTTGAAGCTTATTCACAAAACTCTTGATGTTCTGAAATGCTGCCGGTGAGAATATAACAGTGTAGAAATAAAATGTAGGAAGAAAATTTTTTCATCAGAAATGTAAGAAGTGATTCAGACAATTGCAAGGAGCTGGCAGATAAATCACCTGGAAGAGACTTGAATCCTATCTGAATGCCAGGCAGGATACCTGGAACATTTCAAATATCCTTATGCATCTACGTTTAACCAAACGACTCTCATACTTAAATTGCATGTACAGTTATTTATGGTACATTGAGGAGACTGTGGGTGTTCACAGATATTTGACAACAGAAAGATGCTGATCCTTCTCGCATATATACTGTACTGTTATCCCATCAACTCAGTATTTTTTCAGTAAACTAATTTATGCAGCTACCAGGACAAACATCTCATTTTCTGTTTACATGAGTACTTGTAGAAGACTTGGAAGAAAGAAATAAGAATTCCTATAACCAAATTCCCATTATACCACATCATTCCCTGCTCCCTTCATGCCCAACTCCACTACACCTAAAGGCAGCTACTATACTGTATTCTGACTGAAATTTTACGAACTGATGCATTTTGCCACTGGTTATTTTTATGGTGCTCTGTTTAAGCTCAGAGCTTTATTAGTGGTTCAGTAAATGTTCTCAAAGCAAATCTAATCTTACCCAAAACATAGCAAAGAATTGTTCCCTTTTTATTCAATATGTCCATTAAGACCACTCCAAATGGCAACACACAGGTGAAGAATGCACATGTCTGTGTTTGTGTGTATATGTGTGTATCCCATCCAGTCTGTCAACTTCCCTACTATGTTTGCAACACATAAAAGTCCAGCTTTCCATCAGTTTAAGTGAAACTAATTGTAGATTGATGCAGAAAAGGTCTTTCCTCTCCTTTCACTCTGCCTCTTCATGTGTTCATGTGGAGGTCCTTCTGTGAATGATGTGACTGTGCATGTGGTTAGCCACACCAGTTCCTTGCTTTAACTGAAAATTAACTCACGGAACTCACGTTCTGGCTGAAAATTCACCTGACTGACAATGAAGCTGCACAGTGGCAAATGCAAACTCAAAGGAAAAAAATAAAAAAACAAAATGGATTTTATGCCCTTAATCAGTAACTGCAAAGGTAATAAACTATCTTTTCAGCTCTATCCTCTGATCATTTCTTAGAAGTTACAGTCAGTTTCATATTCGCTTTTGTCTTAATTAAATAAAATTAAGAAATAAAAAAAATAAAAAACAAACACAAAACCACAGTCAGAAAAACAAAGATGAACAATTTACTCATATTTAAACATTTACCTCTTCTCTAGATTTTCCTCAGATTGAAGCAGCTATGTTTTTAAAGATCTGCTTTACATTTTTAGAGACCTACTCTGCAGGCACTAAACACTGAAGTGGTCCTTCATGTGCTTTTTCTTTTACCCATCAAATGAAGAGCCTAAGGATTATTTTATAGCTCTTCCTGAATTCTCATTAGCAACTTTATCAGTTTGGTATCTCTGAGTAATGATAGATGTGGGTGGTTATTTGCTTTATGGGTTCTTGCTTGATTAATGGGTCTTTCTTCTGCTTAAAAATACCTCTTCTATAATCTGCAAACAAGGAGTCCTGCATGTCCATCTGCATTCGGTTTTTATCAACATTCTCAGCAGTTACTTACATTTCCCATGACGTAGTCTGTTCATGTGTGTTTTCATGGAGAGGCACAGAAAGGTCACACCTTGCGTGAGTGGAGGACAAAACCTCAAGCATGAAGCCTTCTCTGCATTTCAGCTAATCTGTAATAAAATACTTTTATTTGGGACTGTCTGCTGAATACATACTGGTGATTAAATGGAATTTTTAAATAAGATGAAGAGGTGAAGGTAAACAGAGTTTTTAATTGCACATTTCCATGCAGCATTACAAAAGGCTGTTTCATGGATGAATAAAAGCATGTAGAAAACAGCATTTAGTTCTGTCTGGAACAGACACTGGTGATGTCTCACATACCTACCAGCACAGGGATCACAATATTTGCTGTGCAGTAGGATTGCACTTTGCTCCATCTGCAAGCAAACACAAAAAGTTTTCTGAATCTCCCAGCTTAGAGTTTAAGATCTCTTTTTGCTCCCAGGCATGGAGTTAGAAGAATATGAAGAGTCCCAGAGGCAGTAAATGACTTTTCCATAAGTGTTGTTTTCATTACACCTTACTGACTGGAATAATAATTAAAAAAAGTTAAAACATGCAGTTTCTTCCAGCCCAGTCCCATAAAAACATCACAAGTTCACAAAGACAATAAAAAATGCAGGAATTGCTTTTTTATATTGGGGTTTAGGGAAATGTGAATAATGTGGTGCTTGTTTTAATTTATATATCAGAGAAGAGAGTAAAATGCACAAATAAACACAGCTAAAGTTAGCAAAGGTTATTAAAAATTTATATCCTGTGACAATGCTTTTAATACTGTAGCCATCTGTGCTTGTCAGCCTAACAGTTTAGGTAGGCTTCAGCAGTTTTAAGAAATAGGGTTATTTTTATGTGTTTCAAAACATAAAAAAAACCCCAACCAACAACAACCAAAAAAACCAAACCCAGACATTAGGAATTTAGAATTAACATAACTGAAATAATTAACATAGCTTTCACATGAGATACATGTCAAGAGCATTATCATAATAAAGACTTATAAGCTCTGAAAAGATTGGAGCTATCTAGTTAAGATAATTTACATAAATATTCCATTATCTCTGGTCTTCATTAATTCAGTCAATTTTCATACTGACATGTGAAAACTCTGACAAAAAACCTCTGATTAATAAAGTTGTACGTGCAGGCGCTTTTGACATGGTGGGGCATATTTTCTAATACGAGCTAACACTGTCACAGGAGATGTATAAAGTAATTTTTAGATGCATTTGGAGTTAGGTTTTGTAGTTCTTATATATTGTTTTAGCATGGATTTTCAAAAATATAAAACCATGCAGGAAATTGGTTGTTTGGTTTTCCAACCCTACTAAACCTCTAAAAGAAACAGAATGTTTTAGGTACTGGGTTGAAGTGCTGTTTAAATATTTAACTCCTTTCTACAAGTCCTCCCTTTCCAGTTCCAAGGTAGTCCAGTATATAATTGACCTCTATAAAAACATCCCGAGCCACTCTTAGAGTCCTATCTGCAATTATATTAATAAAGATTCAAAGGGAAAGAGATTAGGTAGGTGGGTCCTCTGCTGCCCAACAGAGATATATCACTTTTGTGTCTGGGCAACAGTTTCACTGCAATCCCTCTCCTCCAAGACAGCTATTCTGTTTCTGTATGCATCCCAGCAGAGCACATCAGTGCTCATCACTTTATTTGTCACAGCTCCTGCTTGCAGTAGCATACGAAGGCCTCCCTTTTTCTCAGATTGCTGCTCTTTTAATGTATGCCTGGCCCATGAAGCTCCCTCACAAAATTTTCCTTTTTGAGGCATTCCCAGCAACAAAATCTCAGTGTGGCTTTTTGATTTTAGCGTTTTTGGATCTTGGGATTTACGATGCATCTAATGGCATCTGAAAAGCTAGCAGCAGGCCATTAAAGTGCTACTGGTTTAGACCTAGATACATAAGGACATGTTGGGAATCTATATGCCTCCATAGGGGTTTACCGTTAAGGTCTCATAGGTACATACAGAAACTGCAGCGAGCACTTTAAATTCCCACTGCTGGGTATTCACAAGGCCATTTTACTTCTTGCTGGCAGTACTGAGCAAATAAACCCTGGCTCACACCCAAATCCCATCAGGAGCCACTAAACAGTGAATTCCTGGCTTCTACAGTTATTGGAGCCTGGTCCGTCAACATAACCAGAGCATACCCACACCATGCACTGAAAGAGGTGGGATCCTCCTTATTCCCCCTTTGCTCACAATTAACTTCATGGTCAAAGTTCTCATACAGCATTTGTAGGACCAACAGTCAAATCTGCCTCACACCCCTGAGAATCTGTGTTTCCTGCTTCCCAGCTGTTTGCTGAAACCTATGGGGTGAGCGGGCTGGAAAAGAGCAGAGTTTTGCTCAATTTGTAGCTGAAATTGAGATTGGGGTCAGCATTTTGATAGCATAGAAGAGCAAGTGCTTATTTACCAGGCTGAAAACATACATGTCCACTTTCTTCATACAGATCTTTTATATAGTTTCTGCTTCTCTTTCTGGTAACAGCAGAACATTTTTATTTTACTTCATGAGCAGAAGGAGACAAAGCTGCTTCAACTTCTCTTCCCACCATCTCGCAAAGACACTTACAGATGATGCAACATAGCTGTGCTCATCATTTTCCCTGATGCCTCCATATCACTCATTTTTAACAATTAAGAATAAATTTATTGTTTTAGTTGTCACCTGGTACCCAGTGGCCTGCAGTTGCCTGGTGATTTTCTTAAGTTGTCACTAGGTTGTTTGCCTTTTGTCAAGCTTCTCTGCCCTTCTACAAGTAAATTTTTTTGGCCCCACGGGTTACTTGATTGCTCCTCTAAGATGCCTCCTTTGGTTTTCTACGTATATTAGCGGATATAGTAAAGAAAAAAAAATTAGTTAACAATGGAAATACATGTAAGAATCAACAAATTAAGATGGAAAGAGAAAAAATTCATCAGAAGTGAGCAATGTAAAGCTAGACTGGGAAAGCATCTTAGGCAAATATCAATCCACAATTGAAACCATTCATAGATGACGTAGGACTGATAACCCACAGCTGCTGCACAGACACTTCCCAGGCCCTGTGGTTAGTGTCTTATGCAAGAGCCCAGAGTTTTGTATCTCTTGTGCTCCATTTGTAGGACGGATGATCCTTTTCCTCTTGAGGCTTGCTCCACCTTTCAGTATCCTATATCTGTTTTCCCATACCACACACTACTGTGACCCTTGTTGCACAAGGTTCTCTAAAAAGAAAACCTATTACTATAGGCCAGGATAGTGTAAAGTGTGGCCTAACAAGCATCAAGTGCAGATGTTAAATATTTATGTCAAAAAAGTGTTTGTGTCGCATATTGAGCCACTAATGTACATGCACACTCAGGGGACAAGGTGTCAGAGTTAAGCACTGGAGGGACTACATTTTATTGAATTTGTTTCTTAGCCTCCATCAGTCTAAGGGACAGAATTTGGGAACAGAGTCTAAGAGAAAGGTAGAAAGCGTTTCTACCACTAGCAGCAGCCTGTGAAATTATGCAGCTTTCTTTGAGTCCTATTTTTCAGGACTCAGTATTGTTTAGGGGAGCTTAGATGCTTAATTCAGGATTGTGAAATGAAGCAGACAGTAAAAACCACTGGGGCTTAGAAAGGAGAATCTGTCCCTGCAACTATTGCTGATCCAAGAAGCTATCCAGGCACATATTACACAGATTTTTTGCTGAACTAATGTCTAGAGGAGAAAGCAGCAATACATCTGTGACATATGTTAACTCCTCTTAGAATATACAAGTAACATAGTTATTTTTTTTTTCTGCCCTAAAATCACGTTTTCATCTAACAGAGAATAAATACTAATAGTACGGTGACTGTTTTAGAAAGAACAGATTCAGTCCTCTAAATTCATTTAATTCTCCTGAGATTTACAGAGCATTAGAGGATTTTATTACTATTGATTTCTTTTTCAACCTGACTTAGTTCAGGACCTATAATTTTCAGGTATGACTGATGTGATCCTGTTAAGTACCTCTTTTTGTAGGAACACACAGAAAAAAACTTTTTATATCTTAACATAACTATACTACATGTAGTGTTGTGCAGACACCTTATATAGCTTTAAACACATTGGTTTGAGTAAGGAACTAGTGTAGCTCAGCCTAAGCAGATTAAGCCAACCGGCAGCTCAGAAGAGGTGTAGGTGACAGCTCAACTCCACCTCCTTGCTCAGGGTGGGAAAGCATTTACAACTCAGGCATCTCCTATGGAACAATCCCTAATGGGTTCAAAGTCCTTTGCCCTTTTCCTCTGCCTTCCCTTTTCAGTTACCCATGCTAAAACAGGTGTATTGATTAGGGTGAATCTTTACTGTGAGCATATTAAGGACAACATGTGATTCTTTGTCATGTAACAGGGGCATCAATTGTTCAAAATATGCATGAACTAAGGAAATAATGAAAATACTCGTTTTGTATGAGAAGGCAGGGAACAAACATGTTTGCTGGCTTTGTCTCTTCTTCCTATTCACCCATAGATGGTGGCAAAACTCCTTCCTTATAGTCATCATAGGCTTATGATTGTATCAAGACGTATCACTGCTTCCTCAAGCACTTTTCACCCTCATTCTGTTTTCTGAATATCATAAAATCTTTTCCTCCCTAATACTAGTCTTTCTTCTTTCCAGTCTTTCTTAGCAAAAGCTGTGGGAAGTTTCAACTTCATTTTGATCTTCTTTGCATATACTGCTCTGCCTTCATCTCTTTCTCAAGCAAAGGAGGGAAAAGGGTGCAGTGATTAATCCTTTCAGAGTTCCCCACATCTGAAACCTGTGGGGGATTAATCATTTTAAAAACTGATGTAGGTATGTGGTGGGTGTTTTGTGTTTTTAAAACAAATCTAGAAGATAAACTGCAGCTCAGTCAGACGACACAGCCATGCTTCAGGGATCAGGAACACAAATTCTATGGGCTAAATACACAAGGAGTCAGGATGGATTAGCTGAATATCTGTGGGTCTCTTAAAAAAAAAAATCTTGTTGAATAACAGCTGCTACCCTTTAAAAATAAAACATTTTGAATAAGGTTACTGTGGAGTGAGCAAAAGCCCATGCAAGAGTACATCAGCATCACACAGCTCCTTTTTTTTTTTTTTTTTTCCAGTGGAACTGTTTTCACTATGGTATGGACAGGGTTTTAAAGGGTGATGCTGGCATTACCAAGCACTATCTTATATCATGTTTCAGCTGTATCAAGCTGTTGTAACTGTCATGTGTGAAAGCTTATTATGGATGATTTTGATGTATGAAAGATTTTGATGTATAAAAGTACCACCATTTTCACAAAAACCCAAAACAGGTCTTTATAAAGGAAAGTTGTTCCATAGACTGTATAAGAATCTGCTTTCCCTCTGACTCTGAGGGAAATATACTGAGGAAATATACTGCGGAAATATGTATATGAGGATATATATATATAAGGAAAATATATATGAGGAAATATACCAAGGAAAATACTGAGTTTTCAGGAATCACTCTGCAAAGTTTTACAGCCATCTGTTTGAAATATACCAATATTCAGTTTTTCACTTAGTCTCTTGGAATCTGTTTCCCTTTACCTCTAATCACGTTTTAATTTTGCTGGGCCAACACAGTGCAAAATAGCAAAAATGACTCCTCACTGTAGCAGTGTAACAGTTGCTCAGTAAGTGATATTTAGAGACAAGTATTTTGATTTATTCTATAATCTCAGTAGATGGGCAGATTTTCTACATTTTGTCAAACCAAGAAAGAACAGCACTGAAGATGTGGGAATAAATGTTTGAAATACATAGTCAAACACAGCAATTGGAATGGGATGGAGAATAACAGATACAACAGTAATGGCTTGATAAATATATTACATTGAAGTGATAACATCATAAATATCACAGGGCCCCTGTACAAACCTGAACTCTCAAATTTCTCCAGTCTGGAGGCCAGTCATGGAGCTCTGAAGTCTTCTGCTGAGCAGAGCTGCACTCTCAAGCGCAACCCCTGAGGGTCTGCAGGCATATGAGAACATACAACATATGTTTTTTTCAGTGGGCCACTACTAGCACAGTCCCTATGTAAATCTTTAGAAAACTGTTCATTTGGACACTATCCTATTAAAAGATAATGCAGAGTCAGAAGCCCTTCGTTTTCTTACTGTGAGGGAAACCAGGAAAATTAGGATTGATTTATGAATTTATGGAGAAAACCAATCAGTAGGAGTGCCATTAGATCTATTAATTAATGAGCACTCAGAAGAAAATAGATGTGTCAGGACATTTCATTACTAACAGGAAAAAAATAAATAAGCAAAATGATTTGAAAGATTATATTTCCCTCTTTTCTCTCACTTTTTTCTCTTTATGGCAAAATTGTTATGTATTTGTTTTTGCTAGTAAAGAAAAAGGCAGTTGGAGATGTATAACAATCAGCCAGATGGAGGTTTATAGCCTTGGTAAAAAGCAGAGATTTTACACTGAAAGTTGGTCCAAAACTTTGTCCTGCTGCTAACAAACAGGAAAGAAGTGTGGGGAATGTGGCCACAGGTGGCAGTCTGGTCTGCAGGGACTGTGGGATGACTGAGTTCAGCATGCAGAGGAAAGCTAGAGGAATGAGGACACTGGACTGTAGGATAACAGGCTTTGGCTTGTTAAGAGACTTTGTAGGCAAGGAAAAAAATATTCCGGTCTTCTTGAAGACTGATAATATTCACAGAAACCTCCTTGGCTAAGCAAAGAGTTTCTTAATGAAATAATAGTGAAATGGAGGTGGAAACAAGAACATAAAGGATGAGTATAAAATTGTTGTTCGGGCAAAAGAGAATGAAATCAGGATGGCCAATGCCAAAATTAAATCAAACTAGCAAAGCAATTTGAGGGGGACAGGAAGAATTGTGTAAGTGGGCTAGTACAGAGGTGGGATACATTCAGAACCATGTGCCCTGATGGGAATTAACTCAGGGTACTGATGTAATTGCAAGATCACTATCTCCTGTCTTCAAAAATTATTGTTATCAGAGGCAGTCCCTGATGGCAGGGAGAAGGCTAATGGTACACCTAGTCTACCTGGAGAGCAGCCCCACAGAGAGGGATCTGGGGGTTCTGGTCGATGGCAAGTTGAACATGAGCCAACAGTGTGCCCTGGCAGCCAGGAGGACCAACTGTGTCCTGGGGTGCATCAAGCACTGTATTGCTAGCTGGTCGAGGGAGGGGATTGTCCTGCTCTACTCTGCACTTGTGCGGCCTCACCTTGAGTACTGTGTGCAGTTTTGGGCCCCACAGTACTAAAAGGATACGAAGCTACTAGAGAGTGTCCAGAGGAGAGCCACAAAGATGGTGAATAGTTTAGAGGGGAAGCCGTAGAAGGAGCGGCTGAAGTCACTTGGAGCAGAGGAGACTGAGGGGAGACCTCATTGCAGTCTAGAGCTTCGTCACAAGGGAAGGAGGAGGGGCAGGCGCTGATCTCTTCTCCCTGACAATCAATGATAGGACCTGAGGGAACGGCAGGAAGATATGCCAGGGGAGGTTTAGATGGACATTAGGAAAAGGTTCTTCACCCAGAGGGTGGTGGAGCACTGGAAGAGGCTCCCCAGGGAAGCAGTCACGGCGCCAAGCCTGACAACATTTAAGAAGCATTTGGTCAACACCCTCAGACATATGGTGTGAATTTTGGGGTTGTCCTATGCAGGGACAGGAATTGGACTCAATGATCCTTGTGGGTCCCTTCCAACTAGGATATTCTATGATTCTATGATTCTCACAAAATGTAAGGAGAGGATCTGAGGAACTGTAGACTGGTGTGTGGGCAGAGAGGATATATCTGAGGACACTGAGAAATCTGGCTGATGTCCCCATGAGGCCACGCTACTTAATCTTTCAAAGATCACAGACATCAGAGGAAGTTCCCAATGACTGGAGAAAAGCAAGTGTTGAATCTACCTTCAAAGGGGGCAAGAGACATGAGGTTGTGAACTACAAGCACGACAGCCTCACTTTGGTCTTTGAGAAACTCATGGAGCAAGTCCTCCAAAGAAACAAAGAAGACTGGGGATAACCAGCCATATCAAGGGTAAATTACGCTTGACCAATCTGATTGCTTTCAATGACACAAGACTACCTTATGACTCGCTTCATCGATGAGGGGAAAACAGAGGGCCTGAAATATATCTTGACTTTGTTAAAACTTTACATAAAACTCTCACCACATTCTCATTGACAAGCTGAAGAAGTACAGGTTGGCCAGACTGTCCAGACCACTGGTCTCACTGCGTAGTGATCAATGACTCGATGTCTGTTTGGCAGCTGGTAACAAGTGGAGCATGACAGACATCAATACTCAGGCCAATACTCTTCAATATTTTCATCAACTGCCTAGATGTTGAGAAAGTGTGATTCCTCAGCAGAGTTCTGAATGATTCGAAGCTAGAGGAAAAGGAGTTGGTAAATGAACAGTAGATCTTCATTTCAGTGAGACCTTCCTAAAATTAAAGATTGGATCATTAGGGAACCCTTGAAGTTTATCAAGAAAAGGTGCAAAGATATGCTTCAGCACAGAGCAGACATGCCTATGCATTGGTACAGGCCAGGAACAAACTGATAGCAATGCTGAAAAGGTCCTGGAATAACAGTGGATTCCAACAGACATAGGAGTCAAAAGTATGTTTTCGTTGTGATTGAGGCAAACCACACACCAGGCTGCACTAGGAAAAGCATAACCATCAGATCAGGGGGAGTTAAAATCCCTATTTGCTTGGTACTGGTGACACCACACCAGGAATACTGTGTCTGGTTTGGGCCTCACAGTTCAAGTGGAATGTTGAAAAACTGGATACAGTTCAGCATCGTATCCAGGGAGATGCAAGGGAGGATTTTTCCCTCCTGGATGATGCCTGAGTGGCCAGCAAAGACTCTCTGAGTGCCTTATCAGAACAGTGAGCGCACTAATGCTTAGCCTAATAGCTTGTTAATTCCTAAGTATCTTTTGCTTATGCTAGTTACTAAATGAGTGCTTTATACTTATAAGCTGTGTATAACCTGCTTGCAGAATGTCCATCTTGGTGAGAAGGCCAAAAAGAAGGGGTAAGTAATATTCTATGAACCCTCTTTGAGAAAGGACAAAACCAAATTCTTGATGTCCAATCTGATTTCTTTCAGACTACCTGACCCTAGCTGTATGCATAACTCTTTGCTAGAAGTACAAACCAGCTACTCTTTCCATTACAACTACCCAAGTGCATGCAAATTTCGAATTTTTTATAAAGGTAACAGAAATCAAATTCTTCAGCTTCCCCAGTGGAGTGAGGGGTGAAAGACATCCAAAGTACCACAATTTTCCATTTCTGAGAACAGACAAGATTGTGTCATAAATCTCTTTAACTGACAAATTTTGATGGTGTCCATCAATATCTTGGTAATTATAGGACAGAAAGGCAAGGACAGGGATTGAAGGAGACAGAGAGTTCTGTTTTGCTCATGGCAGCATCACCACATGGGCTTGGACTGGGTTGGATGGGCCATGCTTAAAAGGGGTTCTCTGTATATGGGTTCATTAGCAGAAATGACTGATACATGGTAAAGCATTAGACATTTTTGAGAAGAAATGTGGCATCAATCTAAATCCAGCAACAGCATTGGGCTTAATAAGTTGGGTACCTAACTCATATACACTGAAAACTGTAATATTATTGTTTAATCATAGTTATTGCCCATCACTGTGCTATCACCAAATCTACATAACTGCCCAAAAAATGCATCCATATTTCAGTAGTCTTCTAAATAAGGTCCTGACCACAGATTGCAATTATATCAGTCTACTAAAAAGAAAAAGGTAGTATTTAATATACCTTGTGAGTAAAACTTCAGAGAGAGCTAATGAAAGCTGACACAACTTCCTTTTTTTTTTCTTTTTTTGTTTACTTTGTAATTGAACCTTTAATTTACTGAATGCCATTACTAGGGAAAATTTCTTACTGTTCTAAGGTCTGAAGTCTCTGGGTCTGCTCCGCTTACACCCAATTTAGGGTAAGATCCTGTTATTTAATGTCATACGTACTTTATTTTTCTACATCTTCTATATCTGTCTTTCTGACTCTGATTTTATGTGAAGTTATTATGAGGTGTGATTATCTGAAGACTTTTTTCAAGGTGCGATACTTACTTTCATAAGGCTACATATTCTCCATGTTTTCCCATGTATAAGTAATACCAAATTATATGATTGGTTTTGGTCTTTTTTTTAAATCTCACTAGGTCTAAGTTCTCTATAATAACAAGATCTATAGAAAGTTTTCTGTCTCTTGTCTGTAGTAGTTACTGTAACATTTATGTAAGAATATCTCATTGAAAGTCAGCATTTGGAAAGGGAATAAAGCCTATAGGAAGTAAGGTCAGAGGTATGAAGGAGAGAAAGGAGGGCTGAGAGCTGTTAAAAGTTTATCCTCTCCTTTAAGCATCTGAACACAACTGAATTAACAAAAATAGGGTGCTGTATATTTGCATGGGTAGGAAAACACACATGATTCAAAGAGCCATTGGCCATTTCACATAATCTGTCACAATAAGAAAATTTAAAACCACCAAAATTATACAGCAGAAGATGTGCCAGACAAAATAACTGCCTTTAGGTATCTTGAAAGGTTTTGCAGCTTTCTTCACCAAACCCTGATGTGAACTACTTAACCCAGGGTTCACAGTATTTAATTACTGCTCTCACCTCCAGTAGCTCTAAAACCATCAGTGCTCTGAGAGCTGTACCTGCACATTCGAGACGTGATGAGAAAGAAAAGCAATTTACTTTTCAAATGAGGAGTAACCTGTCCCACATTTAGTTTTGCAATCAGCTTTTTTCTTCTTCCTCCCAATAATTTAAAAAACTTCATGTATGAAATAGTTTTCCTGTAAGCAAATAATTTCAAGGTCCAATTCTGATTAATTAAAGAAAAACAAAGAAAGCAACACTAAGTTCATGTAGAAAAGTGTACATTTTAGTAGGTATTGATTCATGTGATGGCAATCATATTTTCATTAGATGTCAAACACTACAAGCAAACACTATTAAGTTAAATCAGGTATTCTATGACTGTATGTTCTTTTTGCCTTCAATTAAGCACTATGAAACAAATACCAAGACTACATCATAAAAAACAGAAATCTGAATATAAATCAATTTTACACTTAATTTCTGTTTCAGAATCAGCTTCATAATGTGTCTCTATAAGAGAGACAGGTAAGTGTCTTAAACTCAACTTCTTGATTCTTATCTGTGATACAGATGACAACAATAGAAAAGTCAAATTCAAAGATGGGAGCTGGTGAGACTTCATAATGTTTCTTTCACAGAGCACCTGAATTTGTCTCTTTCACATATTTAGTAAAAGGTCTGGGATGAATCCCATGGAAACAGGAAGCATAAGATTGAAATAGAGGGTCACTGACCCTAAGTCATTTATTCCGGTACCCTGATATGGAAAAAACTGTATAACATAATCCTGTGCAGAAACTTATTAACTTTTTTTGTTTGTTTGTTCTGGTTCAACCCTTCAATTTGAAAGCCGCTTGAAAATCTCAGTGCTTTGATGTTTATAAACCTTTAAAATTTCCAGCCTACCTATATTTGAAGTCATCTGGTCCAAGCTCTCACTCAAATCAGAGCTAACTTTAATGTTAGATCCAGTTTCAATGTTAGATCACGCTGCTCAGGATCACAGCTTGTCAGTGTTTGAATATCTGGGCAGCCTGTTCTAATGCTAGACCGCCTTCATTGTGAAGAATTTTTTTCCTTAATACTTGATCAGAATTGTTACACTTTCTGTCCATTCCCTCTTATCTTATAGTCTAAAACTATGGCATGCTAATCATAAAAATTCCAATGATGAATCTTGTCTAGATTTCTAACATCTCTCATGATTGAAGTTGATACATAATGTTAAAGCACAAAACACAAAGTCATTCTTCAATGATGATAAAGTAAGAGATATTAAGTGTTTTTTGTGATGTCATCCAGTGTGTTTACTAATACTTGAAAAGATGCTTGGGACACCATGCCCCTCTGCTAGGGACAATCCATTAGAGTTTTAAGTAGCTGAGAGAGCCAGAAACCTGTTGGTAAAGTAATGTAAGTCATGGTTACAAACTGTAGCTTGCAGCAACAAGAGTTTTAGAGGTACTGAATATTCACAGCAGAGAAGATGAGTACTCAGCATGTTCTAAAAATCAAATACATGTATACTTAAATAAAGAGGTAGGCACCCCGCAAACATCTTGTTTGACCTTTTGGCCACTGTGTTTTCAAGTAAGCTGCACTCTTGTCTTCCTAATAACATTTACAGGATGAGTGAATGGGTGTCTGGCTTGTCTCAGTGTCTTGCTGCTGAAAGTTTATGCAGGAGAAAAAAGGTCAATGTATTCATCTCTGAATCACAGCAGCAGAAAGGAAAAAAAAAAAAAGCAGGGATTTTCTTGCATTGCTGAATTTACATATATCCTTGGGGAAGAGATATCCATGTGACAGATGTAGATTTGTCTGCTGAAAGCTTTGCCTACTAATACACGGCTTACTTAGAGGAAAAGGTCAAGGCAACTTGTATTAATTACAACTTGTATTAATTACATACCTGAAGCTGCACAGTAGCCATTCAAAAGCACCTGTCCATAGCAAAGGCTGTGGCTTGTAAAAATGAAACAGTATTCCAGGCAAAGGCAATTATAATAAATACTTTTTAAACTAATGCTGATGTGACACTAATGACATATGCTGTCAGTACTGCTACTACTTTTGGTTTGTTTAGCCTTCTTAGCACAGTTTATCTGAGAATCTCAGAGAGATTAAAGTCATTAATCACTTAGATCTCACAGAAGCTCTTATAATTTTCTTTTGTTTAAAATTCAGATGACTGAAACTTACTGAAGGTTGAATTAGTGGCAGAGCTAGAAAAATCACCTACAATCCTTAATTCAGTACTTCCCATACTCATGCATCCAGTATTGGTACCCATTTTCATTTCTTCAAGTTCAAGCTGTCTTTTTAGTCATCATGGAGCAAGAAAGAGGATCCAGTTGAGCAGATGCAGTCAGCAACAGTTTGCCAGAAATACGCAAACCAGATCACTGAAAAAAACCAAAGGAAAATGAGAGATTTGAGTCTTATTTACTTCACACTTTTTTATAATTAATATGAAACTTAAATTAAAAACAAACAGAAATCTCTCCTTGGGATTGGTTGTAACTATTTTTCCTAAGAAAGTGTTTCTTTTAGACTCTCATGAAGAAAACAAATATATTAAGGATAAAATATTAATGTGAGTCACTAAGCTAGGCTAAAAATATTCTCTCTACCATGATTACATTGATTTGTCCCTGTTTGTCCTTTATAACTGCACTAAAGTTATTTCTCAACCATGTTGTATAAATATTTTTCTAGTACAGAAAGTTTTACATATATAATTAAAGATCATTATTTTCATTGTAAGTAAAAAAGACTTCTCAAAGAAGATAAAAAATCAACACAAAATGACTGACAGTATAGTGGATTAATCTAAATTTTATATAAATGCATATATTCAATTTCCAAAATGAGGTATAATATGACCTCTGATATATCACAGGATTACAGGATTTCATTCTGTACCCGAGCATAGAAATCAGTAACTGGTTTTTGGCTCGTGGACACTTAATGTGAGGACAAGCAATCATTCCACCTTTGTATTTTGTTTCAACAGCCAATCCAACTGTTAAATCTTATGCTTTCATCTTAACTTGAATTTATTCTGCGTTTTCCTCCCAGTGGGACTGGCTGGGATATTTTCAGCAAGACAGTTAAACTCAGCACAGATGTAGGTCACAAGCTCTGATGGAACATGTCCTGAAGTCCTACCTTCTCCTTTGTTTTCAATATAGGGAAATGTAACTTAAATATCCCTTGGACTTTTATATAGGAATACAATACTTCATTAACTTCCTACTTAGGAAAGTGTTCTTACGCCTATTAATTCCTACAGAATTTGATAACAACAAAAGTGACAACTTTTGCTCTGCATAACTGAGATATACTCAACATGTCTACTTTCAGCTATGAGGTTTTGCCATTTTCTCTCCTAGGGAAACTCTACCCTATAATAGAGGAGCTCAAATTTTCTTCACATAAAGGAATTTACATTAGTGGGAATCACCTCTCCTTTAGTGACTTATTTGAAAGATATCATTTTGGTTTCTATTGTAATGAGTAGAGAAAAGCAAGAGACATGAATGAATGATTTCTCTTACCTCTTTATTGCATCTAGCAGTGGGAGTCTGGACAAGCAGTTTAGGAAAAATATGTAATTTTAGATGGCTCTAGCTATATGAACTGAGACAGATGTTAAATCAGCACTGGGTATTTTCTGATAGAAGACAGAAGAAAACTCTTAGTCTCTGAGAATGTCATATCGCAGGGTTTTGCTTTTTTTCCCCTCAAGATTTTTCCTTTGAAGAGCTGTATAATTGAATTTAGGGTTCATAGAATCATAGAGTCATAGAATATCCTAGTTGGAAGGGACCCACAAGGATCATTGAGTCCAACTCCTGTCCCTGCATAGGACAACCCCAAAATTCACACCATATGTCTGAGGGTGTTGACCAAATGCTTCTTAAATGTTGTCAGGCTTGGCGCCGTGACTACCTCCTGGGTGAGCCTCTTCCAGTGCTCCACCACCCTCTGGGTGAAGAACCTTTTCCTAATGTCCATCTAAACCTCCCCTGGCATATCTTCCTGCCATTCCCTCAGGTCCTATCGTTGGTTGTCAGGGAGAAGAGATCAGCGCCTGCCCCTCCTCCTTCCCTTGTGAGAGAGCTGTAGACTGCAATGAGGTCTCCCCTCAGTCTCCTCTGCTCCAGGCTGAACAGACCAAGTGACTTCAGCCGCTCCTTCTATGGCTTCCCCTCTAAACCATTCACCATCTTTGTGGCTCTCCTCTGGTCAGTCTCTAGTAGCTTCGTATCCTTTTAGTACTGTGGGGCCCAAAACTGCACACAGTACTCAAGGTGAGGCCGCACAAGTGCAGAGTAGAGCGGGACAATCCCCTCCCTCGACCAGCTAGCAATACAGTGCTTGATGCACCCCAGGACACAGTTGGTCCTCCTGGCTGCCAGGGCACACTGTTGGCTCATGTTCAACTTGCCGTCGACCAGAACCCCCAGATCCCTCTCCATGGGGCTGCTCTCCAGCCTCTCGTTCCCCAGTCTGTATGTACATCCAGGGTTGCCATGTCCCAGGTGCAAAATCCAGCACTTGCCCTTGTTAAACTTCATACAGTTGGTGATTGCCCAGCTCTCCAATTTGTCCAGATCTCTCTGCAGGGCCTCTCTGTACTCAAGAGTGTCAACGGCTCCTCCCAGTTTTGGGTCATTGGCAAACTTTGATAACAAACCTTCAAGTCCTGCATCCAAGTAATTTATGAAGATATTGAAGAGCACTGGCCCCAAGATGGATCCCTGCAGAACCCTGCTAGTGACTGGTCACCAGCCTGATGTAACCCATTTACTATAACCCTTTGAGCCCGAGCCATCAGCCACTTGCATACCCATTGCATTATGTGTTTATCCAGCTGTACGCTGGACATTTTGTGCAGGAGGATACTGTGAGAGACAGTATCGAAGGCTTTACTGAAGTCCAAAAAGATTACATTGACTGGCTTCCTTTGGTCAAATAGGTGGGTAATCTTGTCATAGAAAGAAATCAAGTCTTTCAAGCAGGACTTTCCCCTCGTGAATCCATGCTGGCTGGGACCAATAACTGCATTGTCTTTCAGGTGTTTTTCAATAACTCCCAGAATAATCTTCTCCATGGTTTTGCCAGGCACAAAGGTGAGACTGACAGGCCTACAGTTACCAGAGTCATCCCTGTTGCCCTTCTTGAAGACTGGGACAACATTTGCCAGCTTCCCGTCAACTGGGACCTCCCAGATTCCCAAGAGCATTGAAATATCATTGAGAGAGGTCTCGCTATGACATCAGCCAGCTCTTTCAGTACCCTCGGATGAATCCCATTGGACCCCATTGACCTATAGGGATCCATCTGGAGCAGCAAATCCCACAAAAGTTCAGGGTTGGTTGGGAGGTTGTTGTTCTTGCAGTCGTGGTTCTCTAGCCCAGGGCTCTGAGGGTCGCAGAGCCCATCACTGCTGTTGAAGACCGAGGCGAAGAAAACGTTAAATGTCTCTGCTTTGTCTATGTCCCTGTTTGTGAGGTGACCATGGTTGTCAAGTAATGGGCCAATGTTATTTCTCGCTTGCCTTTTGCTATTTATATATTTAAAAAAGCCCTTTTTATTGTCCTTCACAGTACTGGCCAGCTTCAGCTCCAGTTGAGCTTTGGCCATGCATATTTCCTCCCTACAGCAGTGAACAGTCCTCCCATGTCACCTGACCTTGCTTCCACTGCTCATAAATTTTCTTTTTTTTGTCTTAGTTCTAGTATAAGATCCTTACTCAGCCAAGCTGGCCTTCTACCTCACCTGCTTGACTTCCAACATTCTGTAATTGCCTGCTCCTGCGCTCTTAGGACATGGTACTTAGAAAGTGACCAGCACTGATGGACCCCAGGACCTTCAAAAGCTTTTTCCCACGGGACCTTACCAAGTAGTTCCCTGAGCAGCCTGAAGTCAGGTCTCCTCATAACCAGAGTTGAGGTCCTGCTGGCAGTTTTCCTCTTGTTACCATAGATTTTAAACTTGACTGCTTCATGGCTGCTGTGGCCAAGGCAGCCATCAATTGCCACGTCACCCACAAGACCCTCGTTAGTCAGCAGCAAGTCGAGGAAAGCACCTTTCCTGGTCGGTTCTCTTAGTACTTGTATCGAGAAGGTATCATCCAGATGCTTTAAGAATCTTCTGGATCTGCTTGTACTAGCTGTGTGGTATTCCCAGTTGACATATGGCAAGTTGAAGTCCCATATAAGGACAAGGGCAGATGACATAGAAGCATCCCTTAGTTCCTTAAAGAATAACTCATCCATGTCTTCATCCTGGCTGGGTGGCTTATAATAGACCCCTACAATGACATCCACTTTATTTGTCTGTCCCTTCATCCTTACCCAGAGGCTCTCAGCTGTGTCATCGCCCACTGCTACCTCCATGCATTCCAGCCCCTCCACTACATACAATGCCATAGAAAAAGCCAGTGAAAAAGTGTAGTGTCTCTATCAGTAGGATCAATGTATTATACAGTAAATGCAATCCTGTTATTTTACCCAGATACTTTACTTCTCCAGCTGAATTAGAGCAGTACACACTGCTGGAAATTAATAAACCAATGGCAGGCTACCAATTAAAGCTGATAAATCTTGTTTGCTCTATCCAGTTTATCACATGGTCACTTTAACCCATCTAAAATTATCAACAGTTATCAAGCCCTTGACAAGCTGTGTTTTTCTTCATTAACATGCTATCCCTATTACCACATTTTGATTAACCATAAGATGTTCTCCCATCCTGCATAAACATGTTTCCACATACAATGGGACTAACCATTCATAGAAACAAGAAAACCAGATAAAGTTAGCAAATGCCAGACTACGTCATTACAATCAATTGGCTGAAAGACTTGGTGCAGGCAAACTCTTCCTTTGCCTCAGTAACAGCAAAATTTGTGCATTGATTGGTGACTGTGAAGAAGCCAGAATCTTTCCCTATTTGCTTAGTTCCTTTATTTGGATGGGGAACAAGAAGGCAGTTCATCCTGTGGCATTACACAGTCAGTAGAATGGTCAAGTTGAAATAACAGTTTTACACCTAAACTACTAGACTATTTTCTGAACTCTTACTCCTCTCCCTGCCACCCTGATGGCTCACTAGTAAGCTGGCATTCCTAGTATGAGAGACACCTGAAGACAATAAGACAAGCAAAGAGATCTAGACTCAAGGAATGGGTTAACATTTGTTGTTTTAAGTAGTTTCATCTGTCATTTTCTCTCTATCATTCTTATACCACAGAATGATGCAACTGCAGGCCAAGGAGCAGACTCCAACATCACTGAAATAAAATTCTAGACAGAGAAATACTGTAATGCACTTAAGCATATTCTGCACAAAGTTGAGCTGAGGAGATGAGCAGGAGGCGTGAGTAACGACCTAAACCTATAATAAAAGCCTGCACATCTACAATACTAAAAACTTTCAATGAGTATGACATGAATTCTAGGGCACTGAATTGCATCATCTCTCTCTATTGTTTTTTAGTAAGACTTGGTAAGTTTCCATTAAATGGAAGAAAATTACTGCACCATGTTCCATCCCAGCAATTACTGATGTAACAGAGCAGCCTGCAAAACAGTCAAAATGCCAAGTTGAAAAGGGTACACTGGTTAAGTTCTATAATGAAGAACAAAAAGTGTGATTTGGGAGGTTTGAAACTCTACTTTTTAATTATAAGAAGAGAGTATCATCACTTTTGTGTTTACGTGATTTGCTTGATTATGGACAGCATTAGGAGTCACATAAGACATTAATTGACTTAAACTGCCCTTTAATTCTATGCCAGTTTGCAACAGCTATAGATTATCAAGACGACCAAAGGGGCTTTTTTTCTCCCTCTTCTTAGCAAGAGCTGGCTGGTTTGTGTTTCCCGTGTCATTTGAGACTGGTGCAGCACAGTTCCTCTGTCCATTATTTGAGACAGGAGACTGCAACTTTTGCACTGGTTCTGCATGTCTGAGACCTGAAAGAATAGATGTTAGTCTGCATTTGCATTAGGACTAACTGCAGGAATTGCATATCTTTGCATCAGGCATTTGGCTTCAAATTAGAGCCAGTCCATCTCCCTCAAGTTTGTGTATCAGGAACACTGATACTTCCACCTTGAGTCAGTTTCTTTAAAGTATCAGTGAATAAGGAATGGAGTACATACAGGTAATGGAAAAGGATTTGGGAAACACAATGAATTTTCTTGAGGCTGTGCTGGAATGAACAACAAAACATTTACAGAGCTGCAGATAAGCCTGAAGAGTCAGATAAAGCTAGAAACAAACACAGAGAACAAGATTCAATTAGCAGTAATTTGGAATAGAAACTAATCTTCAGTTGTTGCCATTAAACAAGTCTTGAATGAATAGCAAGAATCCATTTAGCTTTTCTGAATTATTACCTGCAATGTCAATAGGTATTTATTATCCTAGCGAGAGCAGGCTTGTTATCAGTCCCCTTTCTTAACTCCTAATGGAGACAGCTGTTTATTTTGGATAATGGTGCGCTTCATAGCACATACCAAACCTTCATGCTGAGTTGCAGTTACAGAGATCACATGATCCCTTGTTCAACCAAGAGCTGAGTTTGTTTAGCTGCGGTGAATGATTTCACACACAGCCTTGGAAATGAGAAGTCAGTAGGTGATAAATCAGTTCTTTCTCAAACTTTACAACTGTCAAAGTAACAGGTTATGAGGGGCTTTTTTGTGGTTTTGCTTTTTTTTTTAATCTTGGAGAGCGAAAAGATACACATTTTAAGTGAAGCACGGGGATACTGAACATAAACAGATAAGCTGTTCAGTAAGGGAATTCTCTAATTAGTTGTCATACATGCACTTTTCTTATCATACATCCATATTACAAGGGATATGCAAGATAGCTTGTCAGGTTACCTTCTAACTGACTTTATTATGTGATACACTAGGAACTCCAGAGACCCTATGAAAATTTTAAATTTTTGACACTTCGTCTAAAGACAGACATTAACAGCTCCCTTATGCCCAGAGGGGAATCTGAAATCCTCTACAAAAGGTCCCTGGGTGGTCTGCAGAGCTTGTCTGATGTCTCAGCGGTACTCAGGTCATTCTAGACCAGTTCCCACCTCCGTGGCTTCAGTACTCTCCTCCAGCAGAAAGGGACAAGTGGGGATGAACTGAGTCTGACACAATTTTCTTTATGCAACAATAGATTAAAGCAGCTCATTTCACAGACAAAGAAGTTTGCAAAGTTAAAACAGGCATGTATGTTATTGCTGTTATACAATTGCGAAGGTTTGCTCTTTAATGGTGAAGGAAAAGAAAATAGTGTTTTCCCAATATTTCTATCTTTAATTTTTTGGTGAGGTAAAGTATTCAGAATGCATGTTATGGTTACAGTTTTAACTGTTTCTCTCTTCCTCTTGGATGATTTGCTAATCTCAGGAAAAAGGTTAATCTGGAGATTCTTTTTCATAAACCCTACTGTGGAAACTGCCAGTGCACAGAAGGAACTAACAACTGGAGAGACAAGAGATAGCTTCATGTTAAGACTCTCATGGCAGGAGAAGAAAGCCTAAGTTCAGGTTCCTTCCCTAAATCTCTTTTTGTATTTTACATGATGGAGCCAGAAGAGACAGTGATGTAAATAGGAGCCAGTGATGTTAGTTAATTCCCTACTGAAAGTTGTGGACTGGTTCAAATCCCACCTAAACTAAAACAAGTCTCAAGCAGAGCTTGAAAGATTCCTTTGTTTCTATCCCAGATAATTATGTAGAATTTTTGATTCAATACTCTTAAGCAAATAGAATTGTTTATGCAGATTAGTTGGCTAGCTCATATTGCTAATTATATTCCTGTAAAATTGAGTAAGGCAGCCAAGACAAATACCAGAGTTGAAATGAAAGAGAAAAATACAGAAACAAACATGGGTTATACAACTGACATACCTGTGTTATTTAATTTTCTTAAGTAATAAAACAAATTCAAACCAAACAAAATCAAAAGTTACTCCAGCAACAGAAATTGTTCTGAAATGTCAGATACTACCACTTCTAATTAGGGTAAAGGAAGTAATCTAAACCATGATAATTTTATTGCAACCACCTCTGTCCAAGCGCATAAATAACAGCACGTACAAACCTTCAAATATATTTAAAAATATAAATTCACATTTATATCATTTTTCTAAAGCAACCAAAGTACCCAGAATACTTCCATGCTTGTGTAATATCTACTTCAAATTTACATTTTGAGCAGATGAAAACTTTCTGCACTGTTTGGCTAGTTCTAAATGTGAGAATACTTGAAGTAGGTCCTTGCTGTCTGTTAGAAAAGTTTGAAACAGTTTATAAAAATATGTTTGTGTGAATGTATTTCATGATAAGGGGACAATCTTTATCTCTTTTAACCATTCTGACCTCTTGAATCCTCCAGGAGGTAACTGGAGAGGTCAGGGAGCTTAAAACTTCCCCTGAGTGAGATATCTGTCACAGGAACATCTTATTCAGAGCTGATCTGAAGATCCTGAAGTTTACCTAAAAATCTGCATGTTCTATGAATAGTAGTAGCTGCTGTTTCTTTTGTAGCTCAGGTAAGAGACAAGATCCTCTTGTAGCTTACCTGCTTAGGTTCATCACTGATACATTTGGCTTCAGCTCTGCTTTACCAACCTTGCACACAGCTTATGAACATCAGTAAGGGAAGCTGCTGCTTCATATACTTTCTTATAGTCAACGATTTAAACAGGTTGGAGATATCACCTTCCTCATGGCTTCTTCTCAAGCCACAAAATCCAGAATTAAAGTGCTTGTAAATAGCATAACTGGGAGATGGAGCAGATTGTTACCCCCAGAGCATTACTGTCCAGTTGACAAACGTGAGGCTTGGAGAAGCTATGTGGTGTTGATCCAGTTGAAGATGCTGTTGCAAGGATCCTTGCAAAGAAACTCCTGCCACTATCTGGACAGGCATTGACCACCCTGTTGGAAAGACTGCACACCTCAAATCAGCATTGCTCTATGCCAGGATCCCAATAAATTATTTTTTTTTAAAAAAGGCAAACACCCTTTCCATGAGTGTCTGTGCAACACCTGTACCTTCATGATGAATCCTCGCTCTGTATTTCCTGCACATGTGAAGATCTACTGGCTGGTGGACAAACAGGAGATCTAGCTGGCTTCACAACAAACCTGCCATGTACTGGCATTTCCTCTGCTTCTCAGCCTGAGATCAAAGGTGTGAGCACAGGGTGTCCTATTTTAACATGTCTTTGAACTATACGACAGGTTTCAGCACAACAGAGTGAGATTTTTAAAAATACCTGCATGCTTACTAGTTTACTTGGCATGAATTTTCACAAATATCTTCTCACCAGCCATTTTTCATGGAGAAAACAGATTCTAGGTGTTATTATGTGAAATTTTCTACCATTAAGGAAACATTTCCTCTTAAACTAGGTGTTCTCATTTTCTGATAGACTCTAGTGAAAAAAAGTTGTGTTGATCATCTTTTGTCAATGAAAACTGCATTTCTAATAGCAATCACTTCAGCATTATAATATTTATGTTAAAATGAATGAAATGCAAGCTCTCATGGCAAACTCTCAAAGTATGATTTTTCATGAGGATAGAGGAATGATGAAATCTCACTTAAATTTAATTCTGACTGTAGTATCTGACTTGGCAATCAATCATCACCTCAACTTAGCAACGTTTTTCCAAGACCTCATTCATTGCAAGAGAAAGCTAAGCTGCACAACTTAAACATAAAAAAAGTGGGTTTTTGTTGCCTTTCCACAATAAAATGCATTCACAAATCACCTAGATAGCTGACTATAGCATGACAATTCATATTAGAATTCACTGTATGAAAAAGAGACTGCTTTGGAAATATGCTCTATTAAATCCCTGTTTTCTGAAATGTGTGTAACACCTACAGGGATTTCACTTCATGTTTAATGACTGTTATCTGCTGGTATCAAATGCCTTGTTTTGGACAGGTGGCTCTGAAATCCATATGCAGATCAATTTCCATCTCATGCCATTATTGAAATACTGGCTAAACATTGTGAAGGGAATCAAAACAAAGAAGAAAAACATATTGACTATGCAGTAACTATGATTTTTTGGACATAGTCTGTAGATGTGGATTCTTCAGCTAAATCATATTGCAAAGATTTCTGGAGAAAAAAGCTGCAGAGTATTTGGTGTTGTTCTGCCCTTAAGTCTTAAAGAAAGATTGGCAAAAGGTACTCCCTGAAGTCAAAACCATGATATATATATACTAAGAGTGACCTCTGTAAGCTAGAAGTATTTTGATTAACTGTTGTCAACAAACTAAGCAAGTTTTTCTCCTAGCTTTGCTGTAAATCCAGAATTTCTTTCCCAAAGTCAAACTGCGTATTCATTGTGTAGCACTGAGTTTTACAGGTTATCAAAAACCTTGAAAAACATCTTCAAAAAAACCTTTCGTGTTTCAAAAATCACTCTAAAAGTTATTAACATCTTACAATATTAACTACCTTTAAAAATGCATGTCTTCAAGGCTGCTTTTGAAAGCATTCAGACATGTCCCTATTTTTTTCAGAAATAGGAATCTATGGAAGGCACCAAGATTTCCACCCTTGACCAAATGAAAAGCTGCTTAAGCAATGAAGCTGACAGCTAATGACCTGATCACTAGCCAGAAAGCAAGCCGTAGAACACTATTTGGAAATTTATGTTCTTCTAACAACATTGCCTTTGATTGTACGTATCCACTGACACATTTGAGTGTATTTATCAGATGCTACAGACAAGTAGAGAATAGATAGACTTGCAATATTTCTTTAAAAGAGCATGTATGAGTATAAGCGTGGAGCAGTACCATAAACATGTCTCTTGCAATCCTCCTGGCTGAAGATAATTATTCAGAGAAAATTCCATATTTATGAGAAACCTCATAATTTCTTTCTCCTCTCATTTCGTGCTCTAAGAACTTGGCTAACTTTATGGGAAATTACTTTCTCTCTCTTTCTGAGACAAATCTACACATTTATGTTTGTATGTCACATCTTCTCTAGACTACATAACCTGCTGATCTGGTTTATCTGCATAAATTCAGCAGTATGTCACCAAAAAACCATACAAACAGATGTACAGGACAAAACAAAGAAATCCTCTGTGCATCTGCCTGTACTTAATAAATGAAACTGTCTGTCTAGGTATCAGGAGCAAAGCCTCTCTTAACTCACAGCCTAGATTTCACCTTGCTCCTGCACATGGCACAGAGTTCCATCACCACTCCCATAGCATCATGACTTTCCTTTCTTGTGTTTTGCCCTGACTACCGTCAGCCTCCCCTGTGCTGGTGACACTATCAACCTCATTTCTTCTCCCCTATCACACTTGCAACTTTGAGAGCTTTTTCTCCTTCAATCTGATGACATGGATATCTTCATTTTTGCCCTCTTAGAAGGACAGCACATGCATTCCATCAAACTGTGCTGCAATGTGTTTGTGGGCTCTGACTGGCCATTTGACAGCTAAAGTACTGTCAGGAGGATTGTTTCAGAAGGAAAATGCATATATTTTTATGCAATTATGGGAAATGGGTCAGAAATAGCCATCAAGTTTATTTCTGTGTGATTTCTTAATTTTAAGCGATATTTGCAGACTGCATCCACCTTTCTCCATCATTGCTGATATGAGGTGGTTTTTTTCCTCAAAAAATAAAATCCATCTGTTCTAGAATGTGGGATTTTATTATACATGAACAACACAAACTCAGTGTGGCTTCTTAAACTAAGAAGCACAAAAATGGGAATATATAACTATAGCATTAATAATTGTTTCCTTAGTATTTGCATATTTTCTCCAAAGCAGTGTGCTATATTTATTTCTTATAAATTCAAATTTTAAGATGCTCATGAATATTTATTTACTTTTTCTATCTGTTGTCATAATTTATTTGAGTTATTTTTTTTCTACCAACAGATAACTTGGCATTTCATTTTAGATTATAATACTAAAAACAAGCTAAAACATCTAGGTAATATACTATGATACCATAAAAGGAAGAGAAAACTCATGGAAGTAGATGAAAGAAAAATTCATTAAAAGGCTGGCAGGGGGTGGCATACAAAGATCAATCAGTTTTGAATGGGTTTAATTTCAGATTCGTCCATTTGTCTGACACCCACAAAGAGAGAAAATTTGAGATGCTGAAATAGTTGGTCCATGTATGGGAAGGCTCGTTGGTCTACTTAGAGCTACTGCCAGATTCTGCTTCCTGACACCATTCAAAGGACTTGGAAAGAAAGACGTTTGAACTGAGTGAGAGTTCAGTACTATTTGCTTCATGTGGTGGGGCAAATTACACTCAGCTACACTCAACAGTTCCTACACTATCCTGTAAGTATGCCATATTTATGCAGTCATTTAATGAAAAGAATATACCTATGCTGAAAGGCACTAGAAATAAGAATGGAAAGCTAGAGCGCCGTTCAATTCGTCTCCTTTTCAAAGGCAGGGAGACATTTTCCATGCTTGCATAGCCCTGACAACACCCTTTCATCGTGCTCTGCAGTTCTGTGTCCTTCCATAAACCCAAGGATGTTTTCCTTGCTTTTAAAGTCGTTCCTCATTTGTGTCAAGCAACATGTAGAAATGAAGGCAAGATGAAAAAATCTTGGTTCTCTTGTCTTCAGTCCTGGTACAGAAGCCCAGATTGTCTTTAGGCTTGGAAAAGGAGACAACAACTTATGACAGCTACTGTTAAGCTAAGTAAGGAGTTTCTGACACCTATACCAGAGGAGCCATCAACCAACTGTGCCAGTTCTCCAGACAGCTGTCTGTGTATTAAGGAAAACTCTCCTGAGGTAGGGCACAACAGCTTTGGTAGGGAGCAATGGGGATGGCTTTGGTAGTGGTTGGCTTTGTTCAGCCTTTGGGATATGAGGTTCCTCTTGTGTCTGGAGTTTCCGTAGATTTTGTAAGCCTGTGTGTACCTCCATGACATACACTGGTATAGTTTCTCACATGTAATAAACAAACAGGAAGAAAAGTTAAAGTATAAACAAAGGAGACAGTATGATGACAAAGTAAGATTGTACACAGTTTTACATCTGTCATCTAAAATTAACATGAAGTAAAACAAATGTTCTTAAAATAGGGCATGTCCCTTTGGTAGAAGACAATTTGGAGAGAGTAGATATTCAATCCAAGCAAAGGGAGGAAAATATAAGCTGCTAGAAAACTCTGACTCTCCCTTTCCCATCCCCCTGCATGTCTTTATCCTTCTCCCCCCATTCCCTCCTCTACCCCTGGGAAATGACCTCTCTTTTCAGTCAGACACGTGAAGTGTAACATTGACTTTGAGATAAGAGGAATAGAGAAACAGGAAAATGGAAAGAGAAGAAGTGAAGAAAACAAGGGCTGAGATTCGGGGTGAAGCACTGATTGACTTCTACACGTCCTTATTTCTCAACCTTATTTATAATTAACTAAGGTGACTAGCTCAAACATAGACCTTTACAACACAGAGGTCTATGTTTAATCAAGGGAATCCTCTCATGGTAAACCATAGTGCTTAAATGTCAACAAAACACAATATCTAAAAAGGAAAAAATGTATCTTACTGACATTTACTGTCTTGTTTTTTAAAAATACTAGCCATCCTTTTCAATTACTAGGAATCTCATTTTTATTTGTCAGCTATAACAAAGACGCATTGCATAAATCTTGCCTAAGCAGTTTGACTGGACAGTTTCACTGACAGTTGAGAAGGTTCAGGTCGGTTGTTGAACGGAAAGATGGAACAAAACATTCAGATAAGTGGTAGGAGCCCCAAATACAGCTTAAAGGAAGCTGAGTGGTCAGACTTCTTCTTATCTGATCCTCACATTTCCCATTCAGAATCTACTAAGGTAAAAAAAGGAATACAAAATAAATCTGTCTTACTCACATAACTCAGATATCAGAGTTGACTTTAAGCTGCAGTTCTCCTTTGGTCTGATTCAAATTTCTAAGTTAGAAAGTTATTTAAGTTATCTAACAGTAGATTGATTCTATCTCATTCCAAGTGTTATCTGTATCAATAAGAGCATCCAAAAAGAGACACAGGAATTCATAATCATGATCTTTAAAATCCTGTTCAGCTACAACCTCAGAACTTAAAGCACCTCAGGTTTTCGTTTAAGTCGTTTTTTAGTGTTTGCTCCAGAGAGTATTCAGAGCTCTCAACTATGTCAGAGAAAAAGGTAGAAGAGGTTAAGTCATGGCTTGAGCACTAACCTCATCCATGCATATCAGTTAACAATTAACACATTACTTAGCACAGTTTTGGCCTGTTCCAATTAGCATACTTCTGGACAATCCCAAATGTGGTTCGGGGACTAGAATAAGACTGGTTCTTTTTTTCAGTAAGCAGTATGGATGATATTGTACCATATTTGTCTTGTTTTCTCCAAAAGCATCCTAGTTGCCTTTGCACCTCCTGAGCTTGTTTCTTTAGATAAGTCACTTACTGAAATCAAAAGAGTTTTTTTCCTGAAAAAATGAAATACATATTTTAGCTGAAGGTGAAGCTTGGGAAGTCCCCAAACACCTTTTGAGGTTATAGCTCTAGATACTGTATCCAAGACGCAACCAGCAGGTAGTTTTTACCTTGAAGCTACCTATTTGTCTATGATTCTCATCCCTCTTAATTAAACAATTACGTTCATTTCATTTGTTGATCTATCCTGTTGTTAGACGCTCCCTGTTTAATTTTCAAGTCTCCTACATTGATGGTTAATGCCCTGTTTTCCAAGCTGCTGGCAACTGGATTTATCTGATCAGCTATCTGACAAATTTTGAATTGTTCAACTGTGCAGATTTAACTGGTCATCCTCATTAAGAAATTTTCATTTTATGGACTGAACAAGCCACTTCCTCTGTGTCACTTTATGAAACCAACATCATCAACCTCTCGTTAAATCAAGTGTCTTGATGATACCCTTTGGAGGAAGTTTTCTTTTGTGCTTTTTTTTTTTTAATAATAAATTTATTATTCCTGTGTCCAAGTCAAGTTGCTGGGCAGTAGTTGCCATGCAATGTAGTAGTCAAGCATTAAAAAAATAAGAAAAATCCTATACCTCCCTATTGATTGACTGATTGATCACATGGAAGGCATAGAAAAAGGCTCAGTGTTTCAAAATGATCAAAGAGTAAACAGTTGGGCATATAGGCCAATCAGGCTAACAAAGTAAATATTTGAGCACAATAAAAGCACCTTTTATACAGGTGCAACAAATAATAATAATGAGGTGGATAAAATAAATTACATGATGATAGCTGCTGAATGCTTAGAAATACACGTAGCTATCTAGTGTATGAAAAGGGTCATATTCACAATGAATAGCCATACAATATGCAGCACAACACTTAAACTAGATGAAGCAGTGCTATTACCCAGTTCTTGCCTTTAACAGGTGAGGCACCTTAACGACTTCCAGCATACAGAATCATGGTAGATATTAATGGGCTGTAGTCACCTTTTGGAGAGAAGGCACCGTTTCTCACTAGGACAAGTATTTAATGTGCACAGAAAACAGTGAAGACAGTATATGTCATCATAAAAGGAATCCTAAATGTTAGTAGTTTGTTTCCTTAAGTAATAATGCAAGTATTTTTTTTCTTAAGTAATAGTCAGTCCTTTGGTTTTCTGCAAGCAGAGTCTCCCGTTTCACTACCGTTATAGATAACGTATGTTTAGATATACAACTTAAAGTGATATTTGAACTTTTGAATGTTTAGTTAGCTGCACAAATTTATTTATGCTGAATACTTGAAAAAATGGCTGCATTTTGGGTCTGCCAAAGCCCCCAGTTCTAGTAAATCAATAGTCTAGACTCCACAGAGGAACTTTCCAGACTTAACATTTAAGAGTTATAAGGAAGGCAAGAATGTCAAAGGCCTCTTCAGTCAAATCTATTCTGCTGTTTCATCTACATCTTTAAATATTGTTCAGACTCCTGGTTCATTATAATTAATATAATGACTGGCAACACTTCATAACTCCTCTATGTTTCATTTAAAATTGGTCTCAAAATTGTGCTCAAGTAATTTAGGATTTTTGCTTGCACATCACGGGTATGTATTTGGTTGTTCAGGGGTCCTCTCTCCAGATATTAATAGATTCCTGATGACAATTACATTTCTAAAAAGGGCTTACTATGTGACCCCCTCTCCAGACAACAGAAATGCCCTAGAAGCTGGAAAACATAAGCTCAGATGAAGACATCAGCATCACAAGACACAGGCAAGACTCATGACCATCTTCCATCAATGTACATTGAATGGAGTTGTAAGCACAAGGACATTTTGAGGATGCAAATGTGGAGCTAAGTGTTTAACACAGAGGTCAGACACCTTGAAGTGGTGTAATACTTATGTGTCTGTAGCCCTAGATGTCTATTCTTTAACATTACAGTCTGAAACTCCTCAGTGTAAGGAACACAGCAGAGAATCAAGGATAACTTGTATAACTTAGACTAGTGCTGTAGACCATAGAAATATCATTCTTACCCATGTCTTTCAAAATTAGGGATGAGGTCATTTCATATATCTATTTACTTTATTTCCCAAATCCAATAACTTAGTTTGAAGAGCTTCAAAGCACAAGATAAATGTGGCTGGGCCACAGAACTAATCATGTCAACTGGAAAATAACTGTAACTGCATCATTACCACTTAATGTGTTGGGTAACTCCTAATGTACCTGAAAGATAATAAAGAGGTGTCAGTATTATTCGTATCTTTTAATTGCTTCCATTAGCATTTCTTTTTTTTTATCCTGAGGGCAAAATAGTATCACCTCATTGATTATATAGTGGATACAGGAGAAATAATAGTACAGAATCAAATATACTTTTAACCACCCGTTGCCATCTTATAGCTATAAGCAAAAGCATAACTTGGCAATAAAACCTATTTACTGTTAAAATTAAAATTGCTTTTAACAGTTTTATAGCATGCAAACAATTAAAATAATTATATCAGGCAGCAGCTGTTCTTTCACACTTGTAGAAATGGAAAGAAGAGGAAAAGACTGTAGGAAAAGTCAGTTGGTAACTTCTTCCTCCAATAGGTGGGACAAGAATGTCAAGAAATGGGTAGGTTCTCTGTAAAGGGCAGTTATAATAATAATGGAGCTGGGGATAGTATAATAATAGGGAGCTGGACTCGATGATCTTTATGGGCCCGTTCCAGCTCAAGATATTATATGATTCTACGAAATAATTGAATCAGTTTTGTAACGTATATGGTTTTATTCTAGGCAAATAATTCTCATGGTACCATCAAGAATATAGCTTCCTGGGATTAAGTTATTAAATAAAATGAACTCTAGATTCTCAGTTGTGATAGTATCATGCAACCAGGGTCCTATCTCTTGAGTCCAATTCTTTGTTTTATTCAGTGTCTTATGGTATTACTAGTCTCACAACATAAAGATGGTTCCTAAGAACTCCAGTATTGGGCACAAGATAAGACGAAAGCCCCATTTCCTCAACCATCCTGTCTGCTAGTGGCCACAATAAAACACCTACAGGAACAGAATAAACTTGAGCAGTGTGCACCAACCATGTTGCTATAACAAAAACACAGGTCATGCTGGCTGGTTCAAGTAGCCTTTTCCCACTGAGGGACAACTGTGAACTTTTATCCAAAGTGAGATAATTCAACCCAAGAAGAACCAACAGGCTACTGGGGAAATGAAATACTGCAACTCTATACATCTCAGGGCAATGCCAGATGATTTTACTTGCTACTTGAAAACATATAAGTTAATGAACACATGTGACAGAAATACCTTTAGAGTAAGAGTGGCAGTGCACTTCTGGGTCCTTCCAGACCCACCCCCCACCCCACCCCCTTTTTTTTTCTTCCAAGAAAGTGACGAATGCCTAGAGAGAAGCCAGATAGATCAAGGATACTGGCTAAACTTGAGTTGAGTCCTTAACCCATTTAAATAACTATTTGCTTTTATTTGCGTTGCTTTCATAAGCAGACCTGCTTAAAGCTGACAGCTGAAAAGTTAGTTCAGTCTTTCTGTCCCAACCCTGGCACAGAGTTTCAATATTTTACATGACAGAGCTTACAGTGGGAGGTGGTCATCTTCTGAAGTTACAGAAAGTCAATACATTGGTTTTCTATTTTCTTCCTCTGACTCATTCTGGAGACGTTAAAAGCTGTAGACACTGTATGTCCCTGCAGCAAGAAGTTGCATTCACTTTGGATCTTAGTGCCATTTTTGCTACAAGTCCCCAGCTGCTATGGGAGCCCCTCAGCTTAATGCACAACAAAGGCAGAAATTCGCATTCCCATGCATGTGCAATGGGAATGGGCTGAGAGATGTTGCTCCTGGGCAGAATCTTAGGAAAGCTGTAAATGGGCTAGTCTGACTCAAAGCTGTAGCAAACAAGCAATTTCTTCTACCATCAGTCAACTATCCTTGAGACAATGTTTTAGATGTTACTCTGGGAAACTGCACAAAAACAACCTCCTTATGAAGGTATAATTTGATTGGTTTTACTGGTGTAGCATGTGTTTACACTAATGCTGATTCAATGCTCTTGGGTTTTAATGGGTTTTAATGGGTTTTAATAAAAGAGACTGAAATTCAAGATCAGTTTGAATCTGAGGCTGTGTAAAATAACTCTTTTTGCTTTCAGCCAAGGTTCACCCCAAGCATTATTTGCATTAACATGTCCACTCAGTCTGTCCTAACTGTAGACCAATTAAACACAAGTGAATTCATATTTCTTTGAGGTTTTTTTTGTTAAACTGATTATGCGCACCTGCCTCTATCTTAAAATTAGTACCTACATAATAGGGTTTTTCCTTACACACAGTAAGATGAAACAGTTGAGTTATGTGAAATAAATGTATGGCCATAAAAAGTAATAATCCATTACCAAACACTTTCATTTTTCATTTTATTATGATGTTCAAATAATTATCGACTTTTTTGCCAACCTGAACAAATAGATATTCATTGAATTATTGTATTCCCTTTTTATTATGATTACAATAATGAAGAAGGGTAAATCATCTTCTTTATAATGTATTTGCATTAAATATTGCATTTTCAGAAGATTAAAGATGCAACCAGAAATCCTATTTTATGAATATGAATATCTCTATTTTATGAATTATTGCATTTATCAGCATGGAACTTCAGTTGTGGGCACCATATACTACAGTTTTTCAGTGTTATTTTGGTGTGTGATCAACAGAAAAAGACTACGTGTCTTACATGGTTGGACTTGACGATCTTAAAGGTCTTTTCCAACCTAAACGATTCTATGTGTGCTTCTTTCAGAGACATTTTGAGAAGTGTGGACATTTGTCTAAGCACCTCCAACCCAACATTTTCTGATTACAAACTATACCACTATGGATCTGTGATTAATATATTTATCAAATTGAGTTTCTTTGTAGAATTTGTATAGTTTCTGCATTTGTCTTTTCTGTTCTTTTCATTGTATTAGCTGGATGTACATCCTTTCAACCTCACATTACAAAAATTTTGAGGGAAGAGTGTTATCCTTTATAGCCTCGTATCCTGAGGAAGAGAGCATTTTACTGCACTGCATTTACATAGGTGTAACTACTTCTCTTTCCAACAGCTTTTGAACCAAGTATTTTCAAATGAAGTTTATATTGAAAAAATTATGTTAACAGATATAGGAACTGGAAAGAGGAGATGTATGAATTTAAAGTTGTGATGTAGCATGTATGTCTTAGTTGAATGGAAAAGGTTTTTTCCCCTTACGAAGCTGTAATTGTGTATATGCCTTGCACTATCCCAGCCCAAATATTTTGACTCCGGAAAGCCAATCCGGGATAGAATCTGTAAGCACAGTGATACTTCTCAGTATATACATACATATTTTAATAATTAAACAGGAACAATCCTTGTACTATACCCTGCCAAAGTACCTGTACTGCAAGCCTACAGCAGCTGGATCTTTTTTGTATAGCAGTTCATAAGGTCTTCATATAAAGAAAAGTATGGGTTCATCAAGAGGAAAAGAAATTACCACTACACCAAATTTAAAAATTAAAAACTTCCCTAAGACCTGAGAGTTAAATGAAACTGATCTCCTATATTGTTACCAGAGTCTGCGGGTAGATGCATAGATATATACCATTCGTACAGGGGAAAGAAAGTCCTTCACAAAGTACACCTGCCCAACTACCATCAATGAAGGATATCAGTCAACATCTCAGAAAACAGAAATACTTGTTCAAGAACATGCCACAACCCCTGCAGCAGTTATCACTACAAGAGGCTAAAAGAGTTTCACATAGCTCTTAATTACTTTTCAACTGTCACCTCTACTTATGCAATCCATAAGAAAATGCAGCAGAGAGGTCTTTGTAAAGCCCCTATATAGTTTTAATTTGATTTAATAGCTTTACTCAGATACCAGAACTCAGAACACAGCAAATAATGTTTGAAAGACCTGAGACATTATCTAAAGATATTACACCTACAAATACTCTACTTTCATTGAATAAAGTAACTAGATCATTAAATTAAATTGCATCAATATTATTTGAAAAAGTTTGGTCAGTAGCCTTGCCTACTTCTCTTACCAAAAGTCTTAATTATGATTTCAGATTAGCAATCCTTTAGCTCAAGTCTTGAAATTCCCAGTCTTTACTCTGATGATCTTACTTCTCTTGTTAGACTTCATTTTACCAAGCAACCAGGAATGCAAGGAGTGGTGTTAGGTGTTGGCAGCTGCAGTTCATTTGATCCTGGTGCTGACAGAAGGATAAAGATTCAAGTCACTAATTGATCTTGTTTCTTTTTCTTTGCAAGAAAGCTTGATCAGTATTTATGCTTCAGTATTTCTTATTCTATGTCTTTAGAGGGCTAGGTCTCCTACTGAGCACTATTTCTGGTAGGTGATATTGGGATCTACTTAAGGAGGAGTGGTATTCTACAACTGATGAACTCTTGGTTGCTATCTTTTAGATATTCTCTATGATAGTAGGTTTTCTAGGATAGTGGATTTAAGATTAATGAATCAATACAACTACATAGTGGCTTTTTGATGGTTGTTTTTGTTTGTTTGGTTGGTTTGGTTTTTTTACAGTTACTCATCTCTTAAAGAATTGCTGGAAGGTACCCAAAAGAAATTAAGCTACTGAGATCATAAAGAAATTTTAAAAGAATAAGGATTGATTAGAACGTCATAATTAGGTTCAGTATGTCTCTCAAACCCACTGAATTTCCTGTCTCTTTAAACTAGCTCTTTCCCTGCTTTAATAAAGGAGAAATATGCCTAGTTCTCTTTATCTTCTTTGTTTTATCAACCATTACTGACAAAAATCATAAAATCACTGAGCTGATAGCAGTACCAGAGTAGTGCTTGGACATCACTCAGAATTAATGCTCACACCACTTTAATACAATTAATTATTTATCATTTTGCTATAGTATTAATTAGAGGGTTTTTATCAAAATATGTCAAACCTGAAAAAAAGAAAGTGAAAGAAGCTCTTCTAAATGTCCTTTGAGATGAAATTATGGCCTCATGGAAGGAAATAGAAGTACTGTTATTATTGTCCATTAGGACTCTGTATGGTTTGAATTTTCATGTGACCTTTCTGTATTCAAAATAAAATGGATATTTGTTTTACATACAACAGCCTTCAGGAATGTAAACAATTTATATTAGTGATGTACAAGAAAAGGTTTACAGGTTGAGTAAAGGAACCTTACAAAGGAAAGACAAAACCTTAACTTATTAGAAAATTGTGTAAAGGCCTTAACCTCTTCTGTTCTAAAAACTGCTGAGGGATTTCTTTTAATATCAGGCTCTTCAGAAGAAAGGTTACTATGTATTGCCTTCTCTCAGATGAGTTACAAGGGTTTCTTACACTTTTTTAGTGTTTCTAATTTCAGCCTTAGCAGTAAGTGTCAAGAATATTTCTTGACCACTGCTACACTCTTCTTTCTAATAGAAAACCACAGATGACCTGTCATTCATTAAATTCATTCCAGATATTTCTAGACTTCTCTTAATGTACTAATTATCAACCTTACATTTAAACCATTGCATGGATTTGAAAGATTTTAGAAAATACAGAGCTTTGAAATGATGTAAGACCAGGTTCAACTAAGGTTATGTCTTTTTCCTAGACACTTAAGAATTACTTTTCCAGATGCCTTTATGTTTAAAAGATCTGAATCACTCTACATTGTTTTTTTTTTTTTTCCTGTAACCTGTTCCCTTCTTTCTTGGTAGATTAAATTTTAGAAGTCAAAATCACTCTCTGAGATGTATTTGCATATTAATATAAGTTGAGAAACACTAGTCTGTTAGCTGTCAGTTTTGGTTCATTAGCCATGTTATGCCTCATCTGTTGTAAGTAGATTAATGCTTCATACACTACTGAAAAGCTAATATTTTATTGTTGAAAAAAAAAAAGAAGTTTTGTCTCCTGACCCAACATATGTGCTAAACATCCTTTTTTAAAATCAGCTAACCAGTTTTCATGGGTTGGTTGTTCGTTGAAAGTTCGATATGGGAAAGCTGACAGAAGATATATTAGAATAACTGCTGAAGGTCCCTTGAGAAGAGCATATGTTTCAAGACATTTTAAGATCTAGAAGTTTAACCAAAAAATGTTTTCATAATTTCATAACATTTTGAGCCCTGAAAGTGAAGAACTGAAATAACTGAGCGTTGTGATGAACGCTTCAAAACTTCCCTCCATCTTTCTGGAAGACAGCCTCCTTCCAGAATACAAAGAAGGATTTTGACATCCATACTGACTGAAACATAGCCTTATTTTCATTATATTGGCCATTGATTCTTTTGTGACTCTGATTTAATTTGTCACCCATTTCTTATTTCATATGAAATATAGTGCAAAGGCTTATAGATGTGATATATTCAATAAAAATCTCCTGACATATGTATATCATTAAATTAAAATGTGGCACTTTGGCATTTGTAAATCATCTTAGTTCTAATGTAAATACAGATCACTCATTCGTGGAAGGTCTGTTAGATAACTATAGCCATTACTCTTTGTATTTATCGGCCCATAACTCAAAATGTTTATGGTGTCAGATCTTTCAGTCTGAGTTGCGACTTCTGTAATACCAACAGTATAAAGCAGTTAATGACTTGCTTGAATTAGTTATGGTACAGTTTAGATATTTAGGCCAAATAGCTTTACTTAAGCATAGGCTGAATTTTTTCCATCATTTCAACTGACTTACATATGTCTTCTAAAAATATTTAGAAATTGCCTGTCTTCAACCTACTGAAGCTATAGCCTCAAATACACTTAATTTAAAAGTAACACATGTTCACTACATTATGAGATTACAACTTCCTGATTTAATACCTAAATTAGGATTAATTCAAAATCCAGGCTCCGTCCTCCTGAGAAGCATGTATTTAGGTTTTGCCCCCATCTGGTTGACTACATTTTGTCTAACAAAATGTCTAGTCTTCTAGGCAGTTAAGCATGTCTACCTAGCTACCTAATGGGAGGGTGCAGAGAAGGAACCAGATTCTTCTCAGAAAGAAAAAGGTCAATTTCAAATAGATATAAGATAAAATAGATTATCATAAGAGTGGTTAAATATTCCAGCAGGGACTCAGAGAGTCTGTGGGATCTCTGTCCTTGAAGATGTTCAAAACTTGACAAGACAAAGCCCTGAGCAGTCCAGTGTAATTGGACCTGCTCTGGGCAGCAGGTTGGACCAGATGACCTCTGGAGGCCCTTCCAGCCTGCAGAATTGTGTGATGCTGCGGGAAATTTTTGTATCAGTGACTGTAACATGCTGAGAGGGCATGCCAGAGAAAAGATCAGTCTACGCTTGTCATGGTCATACACTTGTTAACCATGCTTTTCCTACTAGCCACTTGAAGGAAGATTATTTTGGCCTAACCCTTCACATCTTTACCTATTTGTTTTGTATTACCTTTGATCTAACAGAATTCATGTTTACTCCCATATATGTCTGTGTTTTTTCCTTCGCCTTTCATTTCTACAAAAAGAGTATACAGTCTGACACATACTTAAAGGGAAGATATTCAAGAACAAGGAGATATAACTTAAGTTTAAAGCCATGTTGCAAACAACTAAACATGATGATGGATCTGTTTTGTGTCAAAACCAAGAATGTACAATGACTTTACTTTAACTCTGAGCTTCTTCTGTATCTAAATAGGTTTAAATCTGTAACATTTAATATCTATTTTGTAAGAACCTCCATTCGTTGTGTGCTTATATGAATAAAAAGAGACATACTCTAATAGCTCGAAGGATTTCAAAGCCTGATTTGACAAAGGAACTTTCTTTCTTATTCTCATTTGTTTATCTGGACTCTTCCCATGGCAGTCAATGCAGTTACAGCTATGGAAAAAACGTATATATATTCCACCTAAACATCTTCAGTCCATTATGCTTCAGAATAGAGAAAGCAGTTACATGTTAAACTACAGGGAGCAGAGGGGAAGGAGGAGAGGAATTGTAGTAGATAGATTACAGCACTTTCTGCTTGATAACCAAATGAATAAGGAACTTATTCAGGAACACAGGCTATGTATGTTAAACTCTCCTACTTTCTTAAGTATCAAATCCAAAGGCTAAGAAAAATACCTTCAATATGGCTATTCCCATGCCTCTTAAACCATTACAAAGAGAGACAGAAAAATCATGGGACAAGAAGAAATGTTTGGGGGATACCTGTCTCTACTTCCATGAACACAGCACTATTCCAAGATCTGGTAATTTTAAGTTATGATCTATGGTCCCAAATTCATACATTTCATCTCCTAATTATAATAAAAAAAATAAGCAGTATCTAGAACACAAAACAGACCTTAAACTTAAAACATACAAAAATACTGATTAAATAACCTGGATTCTGGTTATTTTAGGTCTGCATTTCTCTTGTATGCAACTAGAAGTGAGGATTCCCCATCATCCTCCAGCTAGAAGTAATGACAGATTTGTAAGGGTTTTGTTTTATTTTCTTGTTGTGGGCTCAAAATTCACAGTATGTAGTTATTTACAGTATTAATGCATCTTTTCCTCATTTGCATTTGTATTCATATTTCTACCTTTCCCTACGTTTTTATTGGATATCAGCAGGTCTCATTAAAAATGACAGGAGATTAATAGGGAGAGATAGTGTTATATTCCATCACTACCTAGGGAAAACATGCATTGATTTCAGTTTCCTTGTTTTTTCCAGATGCTATAATAATTATAAAGACCATTCACAGAACCCATTGCTTTTTAATAAACTGCTCAAAGTTTTGCAGCTAATTGTTACAGAGGCATAAGCACTCACTAAGGTATCTAATGACAGGTTGAGAGTGCAATATTATAGGCCAGGTTCTTAACAGTGCCTAATTTTCTACTACAATCAGTGGGTTTCAGGAATCTGAACACCTTTATAAATTGAATGACCTTTGGCCACACAGGATAACAACCCCTGACCAGAGACTACCCAGGACTGGGTAAACTCTCATGTACTCTGCTCCAGCACAAAGTGACAGTCCCTTTCTATCATTTCTACCACTTTCCCAGCTAAAGTGGCCATAACTAATTTTGTGCACTCATGTACTGAAATTTGTTAAATAGTGAATGTGATCATTTAAGCAAAAGAAAAAATCGTGAAATTATGACTCTGGTCTACTATATTGCAGACTCTCAGCAAGTCTGTTAGCCAGAAGGGCGGCACATTAAGGAAAGGGACATGCAGTGACACATGACAGTTCGGGGACCTGTTGTCTGCTTGGTAAGTGGCCAGAACCATGCATTTTCACTGCAGCTGCAATGCAATGTGTCCCTTTGTATGATTTTCCCAGAAAGTTTCAAAGTCATGGGTGAGCTCACATTTTGTTGTGGTATGAGACCAGACTGACAGTGCAGAGACTTAATGGATAACAAAACACTCTAGTTACAGATAAGTTTAATTTTCACAAGTTATACAAGTTCCCCATCTGCAGGACAGGTGACACAGTCCGGAAGTCAGGTGGGTCAGCACAGCAGATCCAGCTGTGCAGTGCATTATCCAGGTGCAGGTTCCTGGGGTCTCTCTTTCTTCAGTTCTCTCTTCTTGAGTCTCCTGGAGTCTCTCCTGGGCTTCTTCTGAACCCTTTCTCTAGACTCTTTTTTTCAGTCCTTGACATTTATCCCCAAGTGACTCTAGACACCATCAGTTACAGGACTGGGTAAAGAGTATCCAATTCCTCTTTGGCTTGTTCAAATTCCCTCATTGGGTAACAACTCTCTGTCACCATCACTGGTGCTCACAATCTGCTCCTCTGGAAGGGTCTCCGCAGTTTGCAACTCTCACTATGATTAACAGGTTGTTTATGCACAAAGTATGCCTCTATTCCTATAAGAAAGCTGCTTCCTTATCCTGTAAGGCAACTAAAGTCAGTAACACTATTGTGAGTGAGACCCAATCCATGCCAACTGCCACACTTTTTGAAGAAGGCCTCTCTGAAAAGTGTTTTGCTGTAATTTTGTTCATGAATTCTTCCTCTCTTTGCTGCAAAATGGAACCTTTGTTATAATAAAAGACACATTATTTTCCAACAATATTTTTCTATTGTTTCTATTTCCCCACTCTTCAGCTAAAACTCCTTGATTCCTGACCCACATCGTATTCCATCTACAGCCTTAATGGTAATTCTCTGACTGCTTCTAACTGACACATATAAATCAAGATCTTTATATGCTTTCTTTCAAGACTTCACCATCTCTTGATGACACTGTGTTTGGATGTCTGGCCTCACAGACACACATTGAAATACAAAAGGGGTTGTCTGGCAGAGATCAGTGAGCATCTGCCATGGCAGAGGTTAATTGTGCCTACAAGTATAGCATGGAAAACCAGATTTTGCTGAAGAGGTAATTGTGATAATCACTAAAAGATAAGAAATGAATACATGACTGTCCACACTGTCCCCAGTCATGCCATTAAATTAAAGAAAACCACAAAACTACAACACATTTTAGCGCATCATAGGATTGAGCAGCAGTTTGTCATTAAAATTACCTTTGTGTCCTTGTCAAGAGAAAAGATTTTCTGACTACATTTTGGATGACCCTCCTCACACTGTGCATAGTAATAAAGCTCCAAACACAGCTTTGCAGCAACACCTTTATACAGCATCATTAACACATGCTCTAAGACCACTTGTGAAGAAGCTGATAAGGTGACTTCCCTTTTCTCACTGGGAACAAAGGGCACCCAGCTACCTGCTAACACTCACAGAAAATTGGATGGAGAGCCTCAAAGGGTGTTGTTTAGAAGGCTGTGGATCGGCACTACAGGGAATGGAGGAGCTCTTCTGGAAACTGGCCTCTTTGGAGGGGAGAAAAACTTCTTCCATGGGAAGGCGGCAGTAGTGAAAGCACTGTATTGCCACAAAATGGGAGACCCTTGGGATGTAGGCATGATATCATTGTAAGACGGATCCCCTGCTTTGTTTTCCTGGCAAGCACATTAAGAAGCTGTAAGAGGTTCAAGTGCTTCCAGTGATTTGTGGATGCTGATTCTACCAGATTAGGGCAACACTGGGAACCTGATCTATGATGTGTGCAGAAACACAAAATGGGGGAGTAGTCTGTGCAAGTTTTCTATAGGGCTTGTACAGCTCATATGGTTATCATCTTGGTTATTACGAACTATTGGGGTACTTACGCATAAATTTACTTACAACCCAGTCAGCTGAGCTGGCAGCTTTCGACTCCATGTTCAAGCAGGTTAGCCCCTTCATTCCCTTGTCAACAACCCTCTTTCCATTCCCATCTGCATGCCAGGGAGAGGCAGAGATCACCAGTGTGTCCTCCTGCAACTCCTACCTTTTCTCAAACCACTGTTCTTTTTTTAATTAACAGAATAAAATCTTTCTTGTTAAAAACACTGCTAATGGCCTTGTGGAGACAAGTAGGGAAAGACTGTGCATCTGTAATATTTTAAACTGAGCTCTTTCCTGTAGCAGAGCAAAAAATTCTATAGGGAGTGCAGGACTGGCATTCTGCATAGGTGTCTGCAGTGGACAGTGCAAGGAGAAAACATTGCATACAGTGATTTTGCTAGTTCTACACAGAAAGGAGAGAACAGCTCTGATCATAGAGGTCTGTAAACTCACCAGTTGCTATGCAGAAGACAGCTTCTGCATGCCATGGTTTCAAATCCAATGCCTTGATTAGTGCTGCCGTGCTATATTCCAAGAACAGGTTGTTGTTTATTTCCTGCTCCATAAAAAAAAAAAATAAACAAAACCATCTGACAAGTCATACTACCATCATGCCAATAAGCATGAGTTGGTCAAAATTCTTGATGTACTGAAGGTCTGTTGCACCAGACTGGGGAAAGGGTTCCCCTGGTAGGACAGTGACCAGCCACAGAGCATGTGTGTACTGTAAATAGTCCTTCTTAGGCTACTCCACTGTCCGGGGCCAACTGTATGAGGTTCAACAAGGCCAAGTGCCAGGTCCTGCACTTTGGTCACAACAACCCCAGGCAATGCTACAGGCTTGGGGAGGAGTGGCTGGAAAGCAGCCTGGCTAAAAAGGACCTGGGGGGTGTAGGTTGACAGCCGCCTGAACATGAGCCAGCAGTGTGCTCAGGTGGCCAAGAGGGCCAATGGCATCCTGGCTTGTATCAGGAATAGTGTGGGCAGCAGGACCAGGGAGGTGATAGTGCCTCTGTATTCAGCACTGGTGAGGCTGCACCTCGAATCCTGTGTCCAGTTTTGGGCCCCTCAATTCAAGAAGGACATCGAGGTGCTGGAGCGTGTCCAGAGAAGGGCAACGAGCTTGGTGAAGGGTCTAGAGAATAAGTCTTACGAGGAGCGGCTGAGGGAGCTGGGGTTGTTTAGTTTGGAGAAGAGGAGGCTGAGGGGAGACCTTATTGCTCTCTACAACTACCTGAAAGGAGTTTGTAGAGAGGTGGGGGTTGGTCTCTTCACCCCAGTAGCAAGTGATAGAACGAGAGGAAATGGCCTCAAGCTGCGCCAGGGTAAGTTTAGGTTAGATATTAGGAAAAACTTCTTTACTGAAAGAGTAGTCAGGCAGTGGCACAGGCTGCCCAGGGAAGTGGTTGAGTCCCCATCCCTGGAGGTATTTAAAAGACGGGTAGACGTGGTGCTTGAGGACATGGTTTAGTGGCGGACTTGGCAGTGGTAGGTTAACAGTTGGACCTGATGATCTTAAGGGTCTTTTCCAACTTTAACAATTCTATGATTCTATGATTCTATGAATTCTGTCTCCCTCTTTTGTTGGTCATGACTATGCAAAGTCAAACAAAATCAACTGAAAATTAAATATTTTGTGGTATTCAGACTGTTGAAAGAATTTCTAAATTTCCAGAGAAAGCCTTTGCAAAAAATACACACTGTGATCTGTAATAGTTAAAAGAAGACCAAGAAAACAAAAGAAACCCCAAAGGCAGTAGCATAAGCATAGTTACATCCATGACCTTAGTTAAATTTTGAGAAATCTGTTGGGAAGGAAGGACCCATATATATTTCCACAATCCTATACTTGTACATGTGCTCCCAGACAGTGCTGGAAAACCTCAGCATTGCTATGATTGACTCTACATTGCATGACACCACCATGAGGAATTGACAGCTTCAATACATCACAGCCCAGAATGTTGGGCATAGCAGTAGTGTGCATAATTGCACTCCACAGCACAAGTATGATCACAAAGATGGTTATGCACCTGGAAAGAATCTATGTTGTATGCTAAACTATAAATATAGATGCCTTTGTCATGCACTACCTCTTTCCGAGTCTGCAGTTCAGTCATACATCTATAGGACAATCGAGTTCTAGGATATGACAATGAGTAAGGAGATAAAAGGATTGAAAAACCGGCATAGTATTGACGCCTGTTTACTTGGATATTGCACATGAACTCTTGAAGATCTAACAAGGATCTTTTCTAGTTTTGGAGTGAGAATACAACTTTTCCAAGGATTCTCTCACATGCAAAAGGGTCAAATTTGTGTTGCAGCTACTACCCAAGTGCATTCCATAAAACATGGATAACGTTATCTTTGGAATTTCCATTCCCTAGCAAATATGATTGCACTTGCCAAAAGTAATCTGAGGAAATTTCTAGGCTGTACATGTAAGCAAGTAATCACACACAGGCAATAGGATTGCAGAAGACTTATTTTCTAGAAAAACTTCGAGCTATTTCAGAACGCTTCCAGGCAAAAGGACAGAATTCCAATTTACTGAGCTACATGAAAATGCAGTTTGGAGTGTGTGGATGGTGTGACTGGAGCCAGTAGCAAAACTCCACTGATACTTTGAGAGTTAGCTACCTAACCTTTATAGATGTTTTCATAAACACTAGATGATTAATTGGATTTTTGGGACTCCTAAATAGAGTAGATTTTGCCTAGAAGACCTTTACAGAGACGTAAGTATTATACAATGCTGTCTTAATTTATGCAGTTCTTGTCTTCATGTGTTTTTAGCTTTTCAGAAAGTTATGCGGCTCTAATATGCAACCATCACATTTTCTTTCCTTCAGCTCCCATCCTTCCAAATGGGGTAGTGAACCTTTCTGACATATAAATTAGAGCATCGTAATTATATTTTTGCTGAGCAAATGGCAGCTGATGAACTACAAGCAGGTGTACATTAGAAGAAGCAGGGAATAAATCACCACTGTGCTGTTGTTATTTTTAGTTGCATAAATTGAAGGAGTCTGTGCAGGGGAGAAGAAGGAATGAACAAAAATGAAAAAAATAGTGATGGGTGCTTCTGGGCCCCTGTTCTGTAAGCTAACGAACAACCTTACTTTCCATCAGTGTCAAAGTGAGGAAAGAGAATGCTTTGCACTCTGCAGGATCTAAAGATGTAAACCAAAGAGATTGCTTTGAATTTAGAAATCCTTCTCCCTAACTAAGTTTTTTTCTAAATCTTTCAGTTGTTTGTATTTCCTATATGCTTGTTACAGCGCAAGATTGACAGGTTCAAGGATGTTCTGGAACCCCAAAATTCCAGATCAAAGAATTAGAATTAAGTTTCCTAGTTCTTATTTGCTTTGTAGTAATTTGGAGGAGTTCAATAACTTTTTTGGGGGGGTTTGCTGGTTTTCAGAATAAGCAGAAAGTTCAGTAATGTTGCAACAGTGTCACAAACTTCAATGAAAATGTTTTAAAGATTTCATTTCTGACTATGCCTGTAAACATGTGTGTATATTTTCAATATGCTGAAGAGTCAGCAGTGCATGCTGACTTCATTAGTCATGTGGGAGTATATCTTCTTTCACAGAATTTTAGTCCAAAGTAGCTTTATGGAGTTAAACAATAGAAGACCATGTATGTCATAAATCACAGGAAGCAGTAGTGTGTAGACATTATATAGGGAATAAATTAAGGCATTCAGTCATAAAGGCAATAACTTATGGAGAGAGAAATTAAGAAACAGTCAATAGGTTTCAAAATGAGACAAGGAGAAAAAAGGAAGTCAATGAGGCAGGATGCTCAATGAAGCCTCTTTTAGGTGATGAGAGCTGAGGAGACGACTTCTACATCAATAGCCTACAGAAGGGTAAAGAAGGGACCCTTAAAGAAGGACAATGAAGGGAAAGAAGGAAAAAAAGAAATAAAGTCAGCTCTTACATTTCTTGAAACTCCTAAAATTTTTTGGGACCAAAACTTTTTATAGTACTTGTCTTCCGGTATATGTCTAATGTAGAAACACTGAGTAACTCTAGTCTGTAGTGATACTCAGTTTATTTAGAGCTAATCGACATGCCAGGAGCAATCTAGATTTTTCAGTATGTCTCTGCCTGTACTCATTTATTCTATCAGTTTGCAAAGTGCCTCTGGATGTGATAAAACTTCCATATATTTGAAGGGAGTAAAAGGAAAAGAATGACAAATTTTCAACAGTATGCTATTGTGATCCTACCAAAAGGAAGGGATTACATGGGAGAAAGTACAACAGTTAAAAAAATCAGGACAAGACATTCATCATTAACAACTTGTATGTTGTAATCTGAAAAAAACATGTAGTGCTAAGCCTTGTATTTTATCTCCAGTCTGGAGTGAAGATCTCCCTATCAGCACAGCTCATTTACAGAGAACTTGCCTATTGGTCAACTGAGTTGTGTTGCGTTATACGTTGACAAGGGACTAGATAAGTTGATTATTTGGACAAGTTTCCTTTTAAGTGTATTAAAGGGCAGAGTGATTCCTCAATAAAAATAGCTGTTGCGTAAAGCACGTGTCTAAGAAACTTGGGTTCCATTTCTTTTTTTGTTGTGCCACTTTAGCCAAATTGATTGGTTAATCAGATTTTTTTTAATATGCCTTGTTCTGCAAAATTAATTATTGTAATTATTTTCCTGAGGTATTCATTTCAGAACATACACAGAAATGTTCAAGTAATACATTATAGAGGATCAAACAGGATCAAAAAGATTTTCAGCTCAGTTCTAGCAGTGCAGGTGTGAAATGTGTCACTAAGTCCTCTGATATTATTGTGGATTAACACTAACTTGTAGTTATTCAGGTCTTCTTCTGAAACATGCTGATCTAATGTACTATTTTTGTCATAATTTTTCATCAAAGGACAATGTGCACAACTTTTACAACATTACTGAATTAACCATTCAAGACCATGTCTGGGTTATGAAGAATCAAGTAATTGCCTATTAAAAATTATGCATTACACCTAAAAGACACAATGACACCAGCAACGAAATTACTGGCAACCCATTTACAAGTGCATGTTGATTTAATTAGGAAATTAGCTGATTTTTTTTTAATACTTGTTTCTTAATTAAAGTCTTCACGGTGTTTGAGTGCTTATTAAGTCCATTTGGAATGGATGTACTAGCCACATTTTGGGATACATTTAAAGTCACCTGAAGACCTTCTCTCTCTCCAGCTTTCCTTCATATTCATTACATAAAGATTATAGAAAACTCATTCCATTTATTTCAGACTCCCATTTCAACAAAAGGAATATTAAGTGAAGAGGTGTATGTCTTCTACAATATGACATGGAGAAAGAAGAAAAAAGATCTTTGCTGGCAATTGTTTTATGATAATACCTATTTATCATCACTTTGCAAAAGTATAACCTGAACTCATTTTTAGATTAACAGTATTTCCATTGTTGCACAGTTTCATGACTAACACAGACAACAACTCTTGCACCGATTTGATCTGACTTTGACTGAATATCTCTGTTCCCTGAGTAAGTTCTTGTTTGAAACAGGGTAATATTTACCCAAACACCTAATTTTGAGTTTCAGATCAAGGCCAAAACTACCAAAGAAACATAATGGACACACAGACACAGATATGGCTACTTCTGCATGTCATTGCTGTCATGGTTCTATTAAAAAACAAGTCTTGTTCCAAGTTGCATAACTTTGGGTCATTAACTCAAAATCCATGCTTACAAAGTGAAATTAGCTGTTACAGCTAAATATAGGTAGCATATTCCCTAAAAAGGATTGACAGTATCACTTTAGTATCCTTAGATGGATCTTTAAGACTGACTTTTGAGATACCTATGTGTAACAAAAATATGTCTACTAGGTATACTGTACAGAGTAACAAGTATGCTATTTCTGACTTCTGCATCCTAGTAGATGAAAATCTGTGTCCTGAACTTCTTTGTGTTAATAGCTATGTAGAGTGTATGGTTAAGTCAAATCCTTAATTATAAAATTATCTTCCCCATTTAAAGTTGCAATTAGGTCAATTTTTTGTTTATTGGTCCAATAGTGACTGAAATAAAGTGTTGGTGATAAATTACTGGTATTACACTGTGATAATGATAAAGTAAATTATTTTAGAAAACTAATTTAGTATTTTAATAGTAACATAACTGAGATTTATATGAACAATTTTTACACTCTTGACTAGTAACCCTTTTATTGATGAGTTAATGACCAGCTAGATAAATTAGGCTCTGTCAGCTTCACCCAATGCCTTATAACAACTCACATTGGTCATTAACTGGTTGATTGGTAAAGTGTTTTATTATTGCTTTGGAAATATTACCTAAAATGAAGCACAGTAATTTCTGATCCTTTATCATTTTTATTTTGATGGCTTGACTTTTTTTAATCAAAAAATGTGATGCACATTGAGAACCCAAAATCTAGGCAGTTAATGTGATTTAAACTGAAACCATCAAAGTTACTTTTCAAATACAGATATTTGCACTTGAAATAGTAGCCCATTTATGCCCTGTGAAAACATCAGAGTCTATAGAGAGATTAAATCTGTTCTAAAGAATTCCATATGCACTCAGTTGTAAAAAGGATGGATACATTTGATAAGGTAACGATTCTATGCAATATTTTCTAATTAAGCTATATGAAACTTTTTTCTTAGCGTTCACACAAGTCCAGGTAGGGTTTTTTTCCTTACCGCAGTTCAAAATGTGCTTATCCAAGATACATAATGGGTATACAGAGTGACTGTTACCTCCTCAAATGTTTTGATTTTTTTAAGTAATATTTTACTGCCTATGGGTGTTCCCACATGCACACTTTATTGCAGCCAAATTCATGAGACAAAGTGAATTTCTGTTCTTTGAATTAAGTGAATAACTTACAGAGAACAGCATACTCTTGTAATTAAGAGAGCTGCAGTGTGAGTTTTCACAATGGATATAATATGTTAATAATTTGTCAACAGCCTTTTCTTAATTTTGGGGGTTATTATCTTCTCTTGCTATCTATTCTAAAACCAAATACTGTTTTGGTCTCTAATTCATTAAACTTATCTCTGCCTTGTTGTTTAATTGTGAATGTTAACAGTCACAATCTTTTGTTGAAGTTGGATAGAATCAAGTGAAGAGGGGAAGGGGTTATAAGAAACAATCAGAATTTTGAATTTCTTAATGGAGAACTTAAAATTATGCAAAAGAACAACAATGACAAGGTATCTACTAAAATTTTTTAAATGTTTTTCTCTGTGTGATGCAGATATTCCCCAATGAAACATGATGAAGAAACATCAAAGATAATATCTGATTGTGACTAGAGGTAGCCAAGCTCAGTCATCTTTTTCCAGTCACAAACTTTTGCAGTTGTGTGTCTGATGTCTTTTGCAGGGTTCAGAAGAATCATTGTAAAAGTCATTAAGTTATGACTGTAGGAATTCTGCCCTCCATTTTACGTTAAATAGTGTCCATCCCTTGTTGAATATTTTTCATGCATCATATGGGGTGATTTACAGCTCTTTACATGTTTTCCCTTAGGACCTCTAGAGCTCTCATCACCATTCTGTTTGATCACTTCAAGCTTTAATACATCCACTCCCAGTACAATTCACACCAGCTGCAACTGAATCTAGTTGATGGGCTGATACTGCACAGGGAACGAATCTTAGGGACTTAATTTTTGTTTTATCAGGAGTCTGACAGGAGAATAGTGGGTTCCTCTGATTTCTCATCATGCCAGTTTGTGTTCAATCTCTTGAAAAGCCTTCAAACATGAATGCACATCTATAAAAGATCCCATCTAGTTTTCCAAGGGTTCTCAGAAATGAGATTAGTTTGTTATCTGCAAGCACACATGCAGGGAATTTTTGGTTGCTCAAATATCTTGGGGTGAGGAAGCAAAGACAAATTGAAAAAAAATTATTAATTTTTTTTTATTGGAGAAAAAAAAAAGGCAACAGACTGACCCTGACTGGTATCAGTCCAAGACTATTAGTTTTGTCTACGGATGGCTTCCCCTTTGATTCCACAATGAAAATACTAGAAATTGAACAGGGTTCATGAGAGCCTGTAGATTTGAAAGGACTAAGATAGGTCATCTGGTCCAATCACATGCGCAAAGCAGGTGTGAATAAAATGAATTGCTCAGAAACTTGACCAATTAAATTTTTAATGTTTTCAACAACGGAAATCCCACAGCATTTCTGGTGTCCTGTTCCAATATTTAACCTCCTTTGCATTAAATATGGGCTTGGACTCCCGGCTCTTTATGGTCTCTGAAAAGACTTCATTGATCTCCTTTTAACCCTTCCTGATGGTGTACAGTCCACTTACCGCTTCTGATAGTTTTTTACCTGGTAACTCAGCACCTCAGCCAAAGCACACCTCCCACAGCTGAGACCACCACCATTTCCATGTTGAGGGAGGAGCACGAGGCACTCCCTACAGCCTGCATGGCAGCATTCTCCCTCAGGAAGTCTCTCTTGGAAGAGGCCTCTGATGTGCCACAGTAGTTGTTCCAGCTGGTGCCGGTTACTGCATAGTGGTGCACCACCACCCTCATTGCATAGGCTTAAGTGGAGATCCTGGACCCCTTGTCCTATTGTTGCAACCACTGGTGTCTTTCTGTGAGCTCCCTCTTGTCCTCCAGTTATAGAGCCACTCTTCAAGCACAGCTAAATAGCTGTTTGACACTTCCTGATCTTCAGTCACTTGAAGTCAAACAGTGTAGGCACTTCTTAATCAGGAAACAGCCAACAGAAGCTGATTGTTAAAACCGGCAGAAACAATAGCCTACAGAATCCTTCGGAATGGAACATTCAGCAGCAAATCATCACAAGTTCCCAGAAAATGATCCCCAGAGAAATTCCCAGAAATTTCCTGCACTTTGAAAGATCTGTTGAAGTCTTTTGAGATATATGAGTCAGCAAAGCAAACTACAGGCATTTGCTCTATTACACTGTATGTTAAAGAGTCCATATTCACAGCTTGGAAAGACAATGCTTAGCTCCAGAAATGGTGGTATTTAACTCATGGAGTAAAGGGGATTAGTTTTCCTTAAGTCTGTCCATCTCCACTGGTTTATTTGATTTAGTTTCCTTAAACAAGCTACACAGATAAGTATCATTACTCATTTTTTCTCTCTTGGTTCAAAGTCTAAAGAGGTTCTTTGAAGAATAAACATAGACTAGATGGCTTAGTGATATCCAAAGGTGGCAGAGATGAGTTTGTCTCATATGGAACATCAACAACCTGGGACAATCCATCCTGTGCCTCTGAACAGGTGTTAATGTGCTTCTGTCCCAGGACAGTTTGCAGCGAGAGAGAGAATACAAATCTCTCTATAGAGATCTCTGCATAGATCTTAATGGTTTTATTCAGGTCAATGAAAGAGACCCTAAGAAATTCACGTGGCTTATTGAGCAGGCTAGGAGATATGTTTATATGTAGGTAGGTTCTGGCAGGATTTTTTTTTTCTTTTTTTTTCTACACTCATTAACTTAGAAAAATTGTATTCAGTGTTAGCTGACCTAAGGAGCATATTTATATTTGCTCAGGCAGCAAAAATGTAGACAAGAAAATGTCTTTTTCAGCAACATAAAGACAGATGAGGCATACAAGGAGAGTCTTTAGAATAATAATTATATAACTAACTTAATTAGTCTCTGCTTCAATCAAAAGACAGTATGATAACACCAGCAAGTTGGTTTATATCCATAGAGACTAAAACATTAAAAATATACACAAAGGGATCTCCAGGGTGTTGTGTTATGTTTATGGCCCTTGGAATAGGACCAACTGGATGAAACAGAAAATTATGGGCAAATGTAAGGCAGATTTTTATAAAGCAGTTCAGAAATGAAACAGAAATATAACACCCACCCCCCTGAAATCAAGTCAAACATAAGAATCAAGAAAGGCACCATGTTGTTTCTCTTATAACAGTACTTATACGGACACAGGGTCCCTAAAGTATGAAGTGTTTTCAAAGCCCTAAGTCAACTCTCCATTCCAACACCACCAGACAAGGTAAAGAAGGGGACTAGCAAATAATGTCCTTATTTTACAAGTAGAGAAATGAGGCTTCCCCAAAGTGACACAGGGAATCTATGAAAGCAGGCAACTGAAATTTGAATCTGTCACTTTGCAATTCGTTAAAGAAAGGATGTGAACATAAGATAGATTTAATTTAAATGAGCATGCAAAGATACTCTGGAAACCTCAGAGAAATGCAAGCAAATATTCACAGCTGGCCACATAAATTCGTTAGTTCCTGCGACTATTGATTCACTCACATTAGTCTCAGAAGGTTCCCAGAAGCTACAGCATTTTTCCCGAATTTCTCTGCATGGTATGTGTTGCCACTGAAATTATTTCAAACTCACTGTAACTGGTCAGGATACAGAATATCTATAGCTGCTTTTGTATTTTAACAAAAATATTACTCCATGCATTCTGGAATACCTTATTGCAAAACTCTTTGAAATATAAAGGGACACTGAATACAAGTGATGATGGAATTGGCAATGATAGTGCTTTTTCTTTCTATTACAGCTAAGTGAAGGTGAAGAGTGGTATTCAGCAAAAAACTATTAAACATTACTTCACTATCTTTGCCTGAAACATCAGCAAAAGAGTCTGAGGTATCTGTTACATTAATGGTACCAAAATTTGCTCACCAAGGAGGAATATCAGTGAGTAAAGAATTCCTAATGGCAATATTGTGTGACAAGTAGCACTGTACTCATAAACTCACTGTTAATCTGAAAGACTATGCATCTGCAGAAAATAAAATATAGCTAACCAGCAATGTTAGAGGTTTGCATGGACAGAAATATCATCCCTTTGGGAAGAAAAAAATATTTATTTATTTATTTGTTTGCTTATTTGTTTATTTGGCTTATGATGTGCCTTTCTTCTGTCTCTTATTTTTCTTCACTATGTATAACACTTCTAAAATGCTCTCAAAAGGAAAAGAAAGTTTCCTTTTTTTTTTTCTTAAATATTTTAATATAGTTATTTTCTTGCTGAGAACAACTGTGACTTTTTTTCCCTTGCCAACTCACTAAGTTCCACCCACACAGCGCTTAGAGGGTAATGAAATTAAAATTATGTAGCATTCTTTTCTATTTCTTACATTATGAAAGAGTGAAAATGGCAACAGAAAGGAAAAAGATTACATCAGAATTTAGTCTTAACTGATGATTAACTCATTAACTGGATTGTTTAAAAAATAAAGGAGAACTAAAGTAGATTGAATAAAACAAAAGTAGTATTAGAAAAGTGTGTGTGAAAACAGGTGAATAAATAACACATTCTTTGATCTACTTTAATAATCAGTGTATTGCAAAAAAGGGTCCAGGGAATGTATGATAAAACAAATATCTTGCCCATATCTCTCTCTCCCTCTTTCTCACACACACCCTCACACACCAGTGCAGTTAACAGACAAGAAGTCTTTGTGGGAGAAAAAATGTTATATTTAAACTTCATTTCAATGGCTTGTGTCTTTTTCTCCAGAAAATATGGGAAAAGAAAAGATGTAAGATGTTATATTCATTCATTTCCTTCCACATTCCCCCTACCCTTCCCAGGAAAAATAGTGAAAATGAGCTCTTCGGTGAAAGGAATTGTTTAAAACATAGACACCTACATGAAAATCCACACCTAAATTCCTTCTGTTACAAATTAGGAAAATAAATATTTGCTATTTTTTTTAATTAGGAATTTCTTTTTTAATTATGATTGAAGCTTTTTTTCTTTTTTCTTTAAATAGATACATAGCGATCCACTAATTTTTTTAACCTTGAGAGCTCCATGTTGGCATGGTAGTCAATACTGAAGGGTAGAAGAACTGTCCCCTGAAGTGTATCCCTTGAACATGAATATGCCCCATTAAGATCCTTTGAGGTGTACCAAAGAATGTAATCACCTGCCACAGGATTCACCTTCTGTTAGGTGGATAAGAAATTTGAAGATTACATCTATATTTTCTCTGCACTTCACTGATCACTTGACAAAAAATCACTCACCCTAACACATTGGCTTTTTAGGACTTCTGGTATACAAACACCTTTCCCTGACTTCAGTAGGACTAATTGCAAATTCCCACACAGAGATACATAGCAGATGTTACTTGGATGTTACCAATGAAATCAAGTGAATCATTCATGCCAGTAGTATTCTTTACTCCAGATTTGAAGCTGAATCAGTGGAGAAAATTTATATCCATTGGATATTCTAATCAATAGAGGTGTCTGAGAAATAAATGTGGCTTAATTTATTTAGCAAGTTAATTAGTAGACATCTCAGTTTTGGACTTAATTAGTATCTCAGAATAGCTGTAACCTCAGTATTTCATGAGGCCATAAACGAATGAAGTTTACTTGCTACTATTTAAATTCATTTTCTGACAAAAATATTAGTTAGTGTCAATAAAGATGTGTTTTATAATGAAAAATAAATAGTATGTGAAGGTGATTAAAGAGTACAATGATGTTGGGCAGAACTATGAACAAGTGAAAAGTAAATTTTCAATGGCCAACAAGTGAAGCACTGAATGGGATCAGGCTGTGGGTTTCCCATATGTTTCAAGACCTTTTTAATTGTTGAAAATGAGGATTTTATGGGAAAATACTTGTTTTGTTTGTTTGTTTGTTTTCCTATGTGTTTCTCAACATGAAAGAACCTGAGGAGAAGTGTCAAGTTTTCAGATTTTCTACATGCAGGAAAAAAAAGGTTTTCTTGTTGAATATAACATTTCTAAGTTATTGATGTAGGTTGATGTTTTGAAATCTATTTTAAAGACTATAGATTATCTTCCTTTTAAATAACTATTTATAGAAACTTGGAACCCTTATTTCAACCTAAAGAGGTAACAAATGGAGAGAAAAAAATATTTAAAACAAATAAATCTTTATATGCTATACAGGTTTTCTTCTTCACAAAGAATTACTTTTTGCCTAGCTGCAAGCACTTTATTGTTCCAATTGCTTCAACATTTCCTATTTGCAGTGGCACAAAACCCCTCCATGAACTGAATCTCCTGCATAAAGGAGAAAGGTCAGTTTGTGGTGAATTTCAGTTATTTTTCAATGTAATCTTATCTTACTGCTAAAATGCTAAATACCCTTTTAATGCTAGAAAGCAAGAGACCTGCTGTGTCTCTGCCTACTTTGCCCCTATTAAATGCATGCTTTATTTATAGGCCATATCTTTAAGTTGCTGGAAGCATATTATCGTTACACATCTGGAATTGCCAATATGGAAAACATTAATTGCTCTTTTAGCTTCATGTAAAGTGTTTCAGGGAGTGTAATGAATTCACCATTTATTTAAATAGAAATAAGAACTAAGAAATTATATTGTTAACATTACTCAGAGTACTTGTGAAAGAAAGAGATATGACTCTGGAAGTTACAAGATTCTGTGTTCAGCATGAGCTCAAGAGATGCTGTTGTCTTCTCATAGTATATTTAATTAATGCACAATTACATGGTTAACACGTTAAATTTTACAGTCTGTAATTAAGAAATGGCTTCACAAATGTTAAGTTCAGTCCCTATTTAGGACTTGGATGCACAGCAACTAAGTTGACTCTAGTTAAAGATTCTGTTTAGAAACTTGGCACTGCCATTCCCAACATTTTACAATAGATCACTTGTACATTCACACAATTCTCAAATAATGTCCAGATGAATCTTAATAAAATTGTAGAGAGAAAACTTGATCCAAAATGAATTTAAATGATCCATAAATCTACATGCTGAAATTCTCAAAATAATAGTTTTCCAACCTTTCCTTCATTTTCACATAACTGTTCACATTTTTACTCATGTGTTTGACATTTAAGACATGGAATACCATTTTAAAAAGAAAAACCTTTTTTTTTCTTTTATCTGAAAAGCTTATTTTCAGTTTTGCTAATTCTACCGATATTAGTAGAAAATGAGAAACACAAGAGTTCCATATATTGTCATAAAAAGTCTTTTTGTGGCTAAGGCGTACTCTATAGTGGATAGGATTATGGGTGAAATGAAAGAGATCTGGGGGTTTGGGCTGCCAGCAAATTGAATTTGAGTCACCAGTGTGCCCTGGCAGCCAAAAGGGCCAACCGTGTCCTGGGGTGCATCAAGCACAGCCTTAGCTGGTCAAGGGAGGTGATTGTCACACTCTACACTTGTGCACTCAGGTGTGGCCCCACCTTGAGTACTTTGTGCAGTTTTGGGCACCTCAGTGTAAGAAGGTGTGGTGGGTTGACCCTGGCTGGATGCCAGGTGCCCACCAAAGCCACTCTATCACTCCCCCTCTTGAATGCGACAGGGGGAGAAAAATACGACGAAAGGCTTGTGGGTCGAGATAAGGACAGGGATGCCACTCAGCAATTACTATCACAGGCAAAACAGACTCAGCTTGGGGAAAATGAATTTAATTTATTACCAATCAAATCAGACTAGGGTAATGAGAAAATAAAAACTAAATCTTAAAACACTTTCCCCCCACCTTTCCCTTCTTCATGGGTTTAACTTCACTCCTAATTTCTTTATCTCCTCCTCCTGAGTAATGCATGGGGACAGGGAATGGGGGTTGCGGTCAGCTCATCACACATTTTCTCTGCTACTCCTTCCTCCTCAGAGGGAGGACTCCTCACACTCTTCCCCTGCTCCAGCATAGGGTCCCTCCCACAGGAGACAGTCCTGAACTTCCCCAATATGAGTCCTTCTTACAGGCTACACTTCTTCATGAACTGCTCCACTGTGGGTCCCTCCCACAGGTGCAGTCCTTCAGGAGTAGACTGCTCCAGCGTGGGTCCCCCACTGGGTCACAAGTCCTGCCAGCAAACCTGCTCCAGCCTGGGCTCCTTTCTCCACAGGGCCACAGGTCCTGCCAGGAGCCTGCTTCAGCATGGGCTTCCCACGGGGTCACAGCATCCTTCAGGCATCCACCTGTGCCGGCGTGGGGTCCTCCAGGGGCTGCAGGTGGATATCTGCTCCACCGTGGACCTCCATGGCCTTCAGGGGGACAGCCTGCCTCACCATGGTCTTCACCGTGGGCTGCAGAGGAATCTCTGCTCCAGCACCTGGAGAACTTCCTCCCCCTCCTTCTTCACTCACCTTGATGTTTGCAGAGTTGTTCCTTTCATATATTCTCACTCTTCTCTCTAGCTACAGTTGCTGTTGCACAGCAACTTTTCCCCCTTCTTAAATATGTTATCACAGAGGTGCTATCACCATCACTGGAGCTGGATGGCTTTGGATGCATCTTGGAGCCGGATGGCTTTGGCTCTATCAGACACAGGGGAAGCTTCTAGCAGCTTCCCACAGAAGCCACCCCTGTAGCTCCCCCACTACCAAAACCTTGACATGCAAACCCAGTACAGGACATCAAACTGCTAGAGTGTGTCCAGAGGAGGGCTACCAAGATGGTGAAAGGCCTTGAGGGCAAGACTTCTGAGGAGCGGCTGAGGTCAGTTGGCTTGTTCAGCTTGAAGAGAAGGCTGATGGGTGCCCTCATCACAGTCCACAAGTTCCTGAAGGGGGGCAGCAGAACGGGAGATGCTGATCTCCTCTCTCTGGTGACCAGTGGTAGGACACAAGGAAAGGGAATGAAGCTGCATCAGGGGAAGTTCAGATTGGACATTAAGAAAAGGTTTTTCACTGAAAGGGTGGTCGGTTACTGGAGCAGGCTCCCCAGGGAAGTGGTCATGACATTAAGCCTGTCAGAGTTCAAGGAGCATCTGGATGATGCTCTTAATCATATGAGTTAGTCTTAGGTAGTCCTGCAAGGAGCAGGGAGTTGGACTTGATGATCCTTATTGGTGCCTTCCAACTTGGGATGTTCTATGATTCTATGATAAGAAACCCCTCCAATACTTAAGCGATTCAAACAAACAGCTTTTCTGCAGAGGCATCCCCTGTAAGGCATTGTATTCCAGCTGGATATTACATTAGTTTTGTGAATTTCACCATCATTACTAATTTTGTTTTAATGCCAACATTGGAAAATAGATAATAAAACCAATTAATAAAAGAAGAACTACTTTATAAGCAAGAATGCTCTGTGTCCTGGCATCCATAACAGTGCTTCAAGTGTAGGTAGGAACTTATTCAGAAACACCCTAGGTGGACTGCAACTTTATTGTACTCTTGTGAGTACAACTGCATAATGAATCTTTCTTCAATTAACAAAACAAGACTCTTAAACTACAATGTTCTGATTTATTTGACATCGGAAAATTTAATGTGCTTAAGAGATAGTGCACTAATGGAGTCCTCTGTATCAAAACATCGTCAACTATGTATTCCTTGTATTTATTTTTATATTTCAGCTCGCATGATATATCAAATACAAACAGGAGTATAGTGCATGCTCTTCCATTCGTTTGCTCCAGATAAACATTTTATCATCCTCATGCTCATCATTTAATCATACGAAAGACCAAATATTTGCTGGAAATAAGAATACTCAGAAAAGTAGGTCAAGATCAGACAATAAGCGGAGAGCTTTGGATTACGCTGACATTTATAGGTGGTTTTATACGTGAGTAGTAGACAACAATATACTTGTAATTTCTCCATGTAGGTTGTTATGGTTTTAGACCATCTGTCTTTCCAAGCCATTTCTGCATGTGAGGAGCTAATTAAATGTAAGATAATACTCTATACAGGGGTAATTGGGTTAAGCATTTAGTGGCCAGTGACATTCAAGCAATAAAATAAAGAAATTTGTAGTAACACCAAACATAGGATCAAAATATAAAGAATGGCTGTTTCTTTTGGCTATCTGAGCATCTACCAAGAATATTGAAGGTAGCAGTGATAATCTTTTTTTTTTTTTATAAAATACTAAATGATTAATTTTTATAGAATTAGACCATAAAATACCAGGGTTGGAAGTGATCTTTGGAAGTTGGTTTCAAATACTCCACTCCCAAGACCCAAATCATTCATTACAGATGTTTGTATAACTACTTAAACCTCCTGTGTGCTTTTACGAATTCTATAATTGGGTGATTACAACCTTGGAGACAAATTAAAACATTAGTTTTCATCAGTGTTCTAGTAACTTTACTTTTCAGAAGTCAGGACACTTACTTGACTCAATATAGCAAGGTACAACTGTGATGAATAATTTCTTGCAATGTGTCAATAAGTTAAAGACCATACAGATTCCCGCTTATTGAATAAATATTAACTGACCTGAAAATATTGTATTTCATACAAAAAGGACAAAACCCTGATAAAACTAATTCTGGGTATCATCCTACACAAGGACACAAAAGAGAAAATTTTAAATAGAAAAAATGAAAATTTGTAATCATGGCCTAATTGCTATACATAAGGCTGCAGTGAGGTCAGCATAAAGACCATTAAAATGGCTGTCTCTTGTGAAGCAAATATTGCCTAGGGATGTGGTCTGAGTGGATATGATTGCAGAGAATGAAACCCAATAGCATGCAAAGAAGATCTGAAAAATTGTTGTGAAAAAGTAGAGCACGAATGTATACTTTCCTGTATGTTTTGCAAACTTTTAACAATTTCAAGCCCCCATCAATATCCTGCCTTACCAAGTGTTCTTTTTCTTCTTTGCGTCTCTGTGTGTGTACAAAAAAATTTACACAAGGTATGGTGAATACATCTGGTGTCAAATATATTCAGAATGGTCAGATTTTAAGAAAGTCAGACATTCCCTTTCTTTAGATATGGTGTAGACCAATAGCTAGAGGATTAACTAGGGTATATTGGAGGTAGCACAGGGTGGAGGAATGTGTGAATGGTACATCCAGCACTACCTAGTTATTCTTAAAGAAGAAGGATGATAGTGGCTACAGTAGGTTAAAGAGAAGAGAACCAAAGAGAACAGTAGAGAAATAAATAAGTCAAGTCGGATCATGTAGGAAAGCTTCTGCCTTCCTTCATGACAGCATGATTGAGCTGTGCCCTCCACTGCTAAATGCCAGTTCTGCAACACATGAAGGGGAATATAGTCCTTTCTCTGACATAAATGCATGAGTGTGATAGTAACTTCATTATTTTGATTGATTTATTCCTAGCCATGTAACAAATAACAGACAAGCAGCAACTGAGGACAAGTGTAGATAGAACAGAGTTCATGTAGGTAATCCCAGTATCCCAGCAGATCAGTAGATCAGTGATCAGATTTGAATTTGTGCAAAACATCTTGGATCTGAAGAAGTCTGAGTTGCCGAGGTAAACTTCTACAAGGTAAGAAGCTTTTCAATGACTGTATTATAATGGTCGTATACCTTGCACGCATAAGATCTTCTTCCCCTTCAAGAGTCTTAAAAAGCAGTGACCATCTTCTCTTTTTGTTGAATCAGAGGCTTTTGTATTCTTTCAAGTGAACTGCTCTGAAAATACTGTGCCTAATCCATATTGTTGCTTCTGTTATTTGGTTACCATCTGGACAATAGTTCTGTTTCAAGTTTTAGCTACATTACCATCTACATTTAGCTTGTGTGCCTGCTCCCACCCGTTTTGCACTAGTGCAGGTAGTAACAATGCTGTGGTGTGGTGTGAGCTCCGAGTTTGTAGGCAGTCTGTGCTGAAAGATTTTCAAGCTTTTCCTTTCAGGTTAGCGGTTTGTGAACTTCATCCTACAGTTCAACTGAAGAATTTGATTTCTCCATTGAGTTGACAGAAGCTATTGATGGTTTGTGCGTATGCTATTTCACTGTCTTTTTGAAGACAAGCTTGAAGTTGAAAGAAATAACTGGTGATGCTTTGTGTAACATGAACATTTTTTTGGTTTCCTTCTCAGCTGAAAATAGTAGATAAGGCAAATGGTTTGCAGTAGCAGATGTGACTTGTGACGTCAATGCTATTTCTGGCCCACTTAATGGAATAATCCATCAGGAGAGCATAATGACAGGCAAGTGATGCATAAGCAAACAACGCTTGTGATGTCAATCTAACTTCTCCTGTTTTGCACCAGGTAAAGGTTGCTGTGGCAATGAATGAGTCACTTCTGTCCTGTCATTAGCCTGTTCAGTAATAAAGGCTTGTTGAGTAGCTTTAACCAAAGTATCTAGTCCTAGTTATCTTCTCAGATCTTATACTTCTTGCTTCCTGGCAATTTTGTGATATGTATCATGAGACAGACCTATACGCTTTGCCTGCAGTTCCTCTAGGATAAGAAGTCAAAGGATATCTTGCATGACATGTCCCTCCTGTAGGAAAAGTTTATTTTGTAGTCTAAAACTTGTCTGTAATGCTTGAATAAGTTTGGTGGTTTTTTTTAAATTGTTGGATCAAATTGTTTTCAGGGATCCATGTGTGGATTTGGATGTTTTTTTCTTAATTTGATGCTGTAACAAGCAGCTTTAACTTGTTCCCCTGTTACTGTAGGGGCTTGTACTTCATGCAATTACTTCTACATCAGCATCTATTTGGATGTTTGGTGAAGACAAGAGCTTTCCTATTTTCCTATTTTCAGCTTCTGTTTTCTACTTCACATATACAAATTAGAGTAATTCAGGTGACCACCACGCAACTGCATGTCATTCATGCAAGTCCTCTGTTGTTGCCAGCATTGTTGCATCAAGTACTAATTCAAATCTGCACAGCATGTGTTTGAACCATAAAAGTCCACTGTGTGGAAGAAATGCTGGGAGGTCTTTGATGAACTCATGCCATGTTACGTATTGGCAAACATCTGAAATTCAAGACTAGAAAACATAGCTTTCACCATTAAGTTCTTCAACATGTGGATGTAAGTCGTTGTCTATTATAGCTTTCTTTGATTCCTTTGAATTAACACAAATATCGACATGCAAGGAACACCTGTCTGTACTGTGGATTTCTGTTGCTGAAAAGATGATATTCATTTCCAGAATCCAGATGTTCCTCTGGATTCCCCATTTTATTAATATTTATTAATATAGATATTTCTAGCAGAGCATTCATCTCACTCTAAAGAAGACATTCAAGGTAGATCAGGTGAGATGCCCAGAAAGTTCCCATTTCTCTCCTTTGTTTATAAGGAAAATCCAGAGTGACCAGGCTCAGATGTAGACATATCTACATTGCGAATGTCTGAAGTAAGATAAAGTGAGTCTTATCTTTCCATCTGTATTTGTGGTGACTAGCAGTGAAACATGTTCAGAGGGACCTATGTTTTTTCTTATTGTCATTCTAGGTTAGATTTTTCAGCTTCTGGTTACTCATCGTCTCTCAGTGAAAATGGCTGGTGGCTTACATTAGTTTAAATTTTGGTATCACAAGATTTCCACACTTGTAAGTGTTGCCTTGCTATTCTGTCACTTGTATAGCTGAAATGGGAGCCTGCATTGCAGCAATGTGTTCAATGTCTGGGGACACTGAAGCAATGACCTATTTAAACCTCCTGCTCAGCAAGCAGATCTCTCCCTGCCATAGTGATACGCGCCATGCAGACTTTAGCAGGTATGAATGTCATATTTATATATATATATGCAACCAAACATAAAAATTGGATTCTGCTTGTAACTGACTGCACAAGTCTAATGATTTGGCATTGTTCTGTTCTGTTTTAATGGATTTACTTTTTACTACATGAGAAATAAGGAAAAAATAAGTATACTGCCAAGAATAAGCCAGAAAGGAATAACATCTTTGGCTTACCACCGGCAACACTTAGCCATGCTGTCTATAGTAATCATTGCAACACCTTAAAATATTCACTTTGTCAGCTTATTAACATTTAATGTATGATCCTGAATACTTTCAGGGAAGGGAAGGGAAGGGAAGGGAAGGGAAGGGAAGGGAAGGGCATGGTAAAAGTGTGCTAGTAGCAGTTGTCAAGCCCTTTGCAGCACAGAAGTCCAGATTTATGCATGAAACTGAAATTTTGTCTTGATCTGCCAGAAGCAGGAAAATCTCCTCACCTTTTCATTGCCCTTTTCTGGCCTCACTATGTTGATATTAAATGCTGAAGATGTAAACTATTTTTAAGGTTCCCTGTGTGGCCCAATGGCTATATGTGTGTTGGCCTACAGCACAGAGAAAGCTCCTGGTCACTCTGTCATCTACACTGGCCACTATCTACTTGGCTGTACTGTGCTTTATTTTTGGATACATGCCTTAATTTCCTTTATATGTACTAGTGAATGGGGAAAGGGGCTACTTTGCACACAGAATTTCCCCAACACACAGCTGAGGTTCAGATAATATGTGCATCCAACTAGAAAATACAAAATCACTCTGCTACCCCTGATTTAAGCATTAGGTTTGTGATGCCATGTAGAGTCAATAACTCTTCTACAGTTATATTCTGATTTCTACAACATCTCTGTATGTCAGTTATCCTTAATTAAAATGACATTGTTCATCATGAATCTATCCTGTTTAGACAACTCTGGTCAGGTTACTGTCAGTTTTGAAATAAATGCCTAGAAAAAAAGAGCACAGAAATTTTGTGCATGTGCTTTAATTGACACAACTTCAAATACTAAAATGAGAGGAAAAGCACTAGTGTCAAAACTATTTCAAAATGCTGAAGTGATGGGCACAACTTGCATTTCGAAAAATGTCCTTTTGTAATGCTTCTCCTCCCAGTTGAGTGATGTGGAGATCAATGAATATATAGGCATTCACCAGACATCTCCTTGAACAACTCCATCAGGACTCAGGA